>CM040757.1:6678475-7278475 GCA_022829145.1 Albula goreensis | reverse complement strand
CCTACAAGAAACACGCAAACACACACAAGCTAAGTCCATTGTCACTCTGGGGAAATTCACCCACTAGGTCCGCTCCTCTCACTGATAGAAGCAGTGCTTTCAGGGGTCATATTAAGTAAAAAAAAAAAGAACAACATTTTTCAGTCTCTGACAGTTTATGACTGAAATTAAGTGCGTTACATGTTTTGAAGCTCACACTTACTTTCTCCTATCGTTGAAGAATCCGGGCTTGTCGGCCTGCACTATGACCACATCAAAAAGGTCCCTCCAGTCCTTACCGACGATATACTTCATTCCTCGATCTCTGCAGGACCACACACAGCAGCAAAATTACACACACCTCAGCATGGAGCGGCTTGTTCTTTGGACCGTATTTTAGGATATGTTTTATGTAAGAATTGTATATCAGGAGACATGTGTTGACTGCTTTGAGACACAAGTGTCAGAATCCAGTACTCGAGGGCCACAGTGTCTGCTGGGTTGTGGTTCAGCACTTATTTTATTAGGTCACTGATTGGCTGCAGACCCCACACACCTGGTTTCCAAGACCTTAAATGGAGAGGAAACAAAAAAAGCTTGCAAACAGAGGGGCCCTCCAGGACTGGAGTTTGACACCCCTTGTATAGGACAACTCTACTGTGAACCACTGAAAGTGTTTTGTAGATACTACAGAAATACCAGTTTTAGTATCTGAGATTGAACATTTGATATGCGTTGTCTACAAGCCAGGTCTTCTGAGTGTGTGCATTTCTTTGGTGTCCTCCTCTGCCATGATGAAATTGCTTGTCACACTCACACAAAGTCGAAAGGACTGTTGGTAATGAGGAACATCTTCTTGCCATTTTCCGCCAGCTTTCGCAGCACAGCCTGAGTCTGCTCACCGTAACAGATGTACTTCTCTGCGAAAGGGAATTTGCAGAATCACACACAATGAGATATATTAACTTGCACATAGGCAGAGTCTCACATGCATGTCAGGTAAACGTCACAACAATCTTTAAGATAATCCATAAATTGTCTGTTAGATACAGTAAGGCTACTACGGTAAGGTACAGTCAAACATTTTAGGTGTGAGTGGTAAGAGCTAAAAGAATCAAATCAGCATAAATACACTGAAGGAAAAACATACATTGAATTCAAACATGCATCCTAAGAAAACCTCAACACTTTACAATCTTCCCCCATACCAAATCTCCATTTCCAGTTACAGAGACAAAAAGGTCATATGGATTACCAATGTCTGCCTCCACAGCTCGATACATGATGCCCTTCACATGCACGTCTCCTATCGCCTCCTGTCAATGGGAGTGGGGGACTGAGCATCGGCACACATGAAAGAGGACTCCGAACAAACACAATCATATGGCATGACAAAAATACAATGCTGACTTTTAATTTGCTAAATTCTTTCCCATGTCAGATATGACAGGACTTCCCCATCAATTATGTAATATAAAGCAGGCCCTTAATAAAGGGAGAAGAGCAGTTTTTTCTTGTTATTTTAGTAGCATTGCTAATGGAGAAAAATTTTACAATCCCTTTTAAATAAGAACATGGGCCTACAGTGTCTCACGATGAAAAAGCTATTCAGTCTAGTAGCCAGAGAAAATATAGCTGTGTATCAACTCTGGTGTTGAACATCTGTTGTTTAAAAAGGTATCTCTCCTCCTACCTACTGTCCTTTTGCTAAGCTAAGGGCCTGAGACAAAGAGAGCATGTCATTAGCTGAGTTGGTTTGATTGCTCCAATCACAAATCATGTCATTAAAATTGCGCTCCAATCACAAATCAAGTCACTAAAATTGCATGTGCTAAATACTTTGATTAATTGTCCTTTCTTGTCCTCTTTGGCCTCTATGACTTGAGGCCATGCCTCACCTTTACATCCTTATACAAATGCACTGGCTCATAGTCGATGTTGTGCTTCATGAAGTAGTCATTGACGCAGCAGAGCAGGGTCATCTCAGGCAAGGAGAAAATGTCCATGAACTGTTTCATGGTGTGGCCGTGGGAACTCTGTAGCAGAAGAGAGGACTCACAATCAGTTAACCGCACTCAGTGTGATTTAATCTCATCTAAAGCCTCATCCCAGTCTGGAGAGGAGCGAGAGCATCGGAGACATCCTGACCTTGCCGTAGAAGTCACTCATGATCTCCAGAGGTACGTGTGACCCTTCGTACATAGCGATAACCTCCTTATCTGTCACTGGATGAAGGCCCCTGAAAAAACACACATACACTCCTCACTTCAATAGCATTGGCCATGCCTCTGTTAGCATGATTAGCATTAGCATTACTTCAACTTAAAAATGTCTATTCCCATTTCATGCAAAATATCAAACAGAAACAAGCAGTGCTTGTCTAAAAATTAAAGTAGGCTTTTTTGCTGTACTGGCAGTTGTAAAAAATACAAAGAAAAGGATTCATTAACGCAATGGTTAGAATTTATACAACACTAACACGTAAGTTGCTTTAAAACCTTAGCTGCATTAAAATATTTTAATGATTAATTGCGTGGCTGCTGACAGCAACCCATAATGCTTGCTTAAATTATGTGATACTACATTTCCCAGTAAAAAGCACAGTTTGGAATGCCTCTATTTGAAGGCTTTTTGCACCCAAATAAAAGTGCTAGCTTTTAGCACTCCAAGGTAAATTCCATGTGACAATATAATGGAAATGGGAAACATGTTTAAACAAGGTTCACAGTTACCTATGCATGGGTCTTGACTTAAAACACTGCTATACACTTACCTGTACACTGTCCCCAGCTGAATATAGTGGAAGGCATCTATCTTCATTAATAAAGCCTGAGATAAAAAAAAAAAAATCACATATGTGTGCAATAATCTGAATTCTCCTGCAATTATGTTAATTATAATGTAATTACTATTTAATTAATTTATAATTAAATGTGAGTGGGAACTCCCTTTGGTCAGAATTTGCAGCTAAAGGCAAAAGCTATTTTGACACCTGATATCCACACTGGTGAGGACAAGCTTTCCAGCCTTGCTTTTTTTTCTGCCTTCTGTCGCACCAAATGTTCCAGTTTTCTTATTTTTCACTTCAATGATAAAATAGTGTCTGATACATTATAACACCAGAGCTTGTTCTTGCTAGTTTTTACCAAATTACTCAACATTAGTTTCACATATTATATGATTATTATATACATCCTACTGATACATCATAATGTTGTATATGCGTAGACCTAACAGCTGTTGTGTTTTCAATGAGAAGTAAAGGACATACCTTCTGGACATCATAGTGCAGGCCCCTGATGACAAAATCTGGGATATATTCATATTCCCGTAGCCCCTCTGGGTACTTCAGAAAAAGGAAACGCGTACGTTAGAATGTTTTACTGTAAATGTTTTGAAAAGGGTACAAGATACGTGGCAAAAAAAGAGAACCAGGTCTTTGCCAGGTCTCTTAGTAACTTTGGGGTGTGACATCACATTCTGTAACAGAAATATTACACATCACACATATAAGGCCAGTTTCCTTTTACCAAACAATAACTGCAGTTACATAACTAAAAAGACCACAATAACTGCTAACTATCTTTGTTTTTACAGTTCAGTGTGTTCCTTGAATAAATAAGAAGAGGAGCTTACCCTGTGTTCCTCAATGAGAATGTCTCTAGCTATGTTGAATATCAGTGTATGTAAATGGCTGGAGTAAAATGCCAGGAGTGTAGTCATAGTCAAAACCGTAGATCTCGATATCTTGAAGGCTGATCTCATTGTTGGCGAAGATTGTGTCAGGGTTCACAAAGTTGCTTGATATTACGGGTATCAAATCTGCAAAAATAAAAACATAAGCGTAAAGACAGAACCATGTATTGTCACTTAATTACATACCCTTTTCTATGTCGTGTATTGATTCATAACCATGAATTGATTATAATGATGCAATTTTATTTTACTAATACACAAATATAAACAATAACTATAAAACATTACACACAATGATGAAGATTTTTATTAGAGAACGACTAAATGTTATGTTGTCGTATGAGAAGCCATAAATTAAACGCGAGCTAGTGGTTTCCTCTACTTTACAGCCAGACATTACAACTGAAATAGAGTAAAGACCGGAAGATAGGCTTATTTCACGAACAACCTCGCCAAATCCCGAGGGACCGGAACGAAACTCTCCTTAATTTAAGGGCAGTGCAGGGTAGAGGTACGTCACTGCATCCCTTCTTCAGCAAGACCAAACGCAGCTGTCAATCTGACACACGTCAGTCTCCTCCAAACCGTTCACACCTATTCATTACAGTGTTATAAAGCTACCAAGCAACAAAAAAACACTCAAACACCAGACATTCTCAACCTCATGACGGATTCGTGTCCATCTTTGACAAGAGTTTGAAATGTAGAACCCCAGAACACCTCCTAGAACCTTTGACATGAGTTCAAGTTCATTAATGACATGTTGAGAACAGCGAGTATTGGCTACCGACGAATATCATGAACATGACTGACGTTACCGAAATACTTTCATTCCACTTTTTAAAACTCATGTAGGTAACATTAGGAATGGATCTTATCTTGTTCATCTCTTATGCTTTACACCACAAAATATTTTCACGCCACCACTTACCTTCTGTTTGCTTTTTGGTTTCGTTATATACAGACCACAGCCAGTTGGTCATATCTTGTCCACTATCGGAACTGCTGCGCATTGCTGATATGCTGTGGGTGCCACTGTAGGGTGGCAAGACCTGCTCAGCTCTACTTGGCACATTAAACGCGCCGAAACTTTGTACCCCCGAACGACACTTTCTCGTCCCCGGGGTTCTCTCGCAGATATTCAATGATCCGTGGTGTGAGTGCAAAGCATTGCAATTGACAACCAGTCTGTACAGATTCCCATTATTTCTTCTGAGTAAGCGAGAAAATGTCAACGGTAAGGGCGCCATTGATACTCTCATCAAGTGAGCGCTTTCAGTACTCTCAGCTGAACAGTTTAACGAAATGCACGTACTCAGCTTCACTCTCCTCTGTGTAAATACCGGTACTCAACTCGCTCGAACAGTGCACGACTCGGCCCCACTGCTTGGATCCGCAGCGGCAACGTCACTTCCTAGATTTAGCACGACATGACAGCCTGTGCCAGGATTCCCATCACCGCCCACTTCTCATCATTTTGTGTCAAAGCACAAAATCTCTTACCAAATATTCAAATGCATCTGTTATTTCAGCAATTATGGACAACATATATATCCATTTATTTTTGCATTATGCATTTATTGATTATACATGTTCTGCAATGAAGACCAAAGCTATATGAAATACAATGATAGACCATGTCTGATTCTTATCTGCAGTACTGTTCAGTGTTTTTCTTATACCAAATAAACTCAATTGTGCATTAAATAAGACAAAATTCACAAAACATGAAAAATATACAATTAAGTTACAACGTGCCCAATACCAAAGATAAAGGGGTACATAGACTAAGCCGTAAAAATTTCATCAAAAGGTCAAAAAAGGTACAAAAGTATCATGACTGTATATTGCATGACCAAGACTGTTAATATTTGGGTATTCCCAGTCTTAAACCAGTTCTTGATGAGTGAATATGTTTTCCTCCATTCATTAATGTATGGTGAGTAAAACATAATGAATCAAGATAATGAATTGCTTAAATCAAACCTTAAACAAACTGTGCTAAACTGTAATGATTCAACAGCACAGAGTAGCATGTTTTGTTTCTTTTGCAGTTCATGTCATTGTCATACAAAGAGACAGTAAGTACTGGATAACAATGAACCATGTTGAAAACAAGGTCTGTGAATGGACAGGTTTCTAGGCCACCAGGTGACATGTACATTTTTTTAGATTCAGCAGAGATTTTGTGGGTGTTTGTCATGGTTGCTAAGTATGATGTCATGCTAATTGCTTTTGGAAGGGTTACAAAAGGCATTGGATGTTTGCTGCATGCATGACAAGGAGGTGGGCATGAACAGATTCTGATTCTGAAAGATATACCTTACAAATATACATACTCCCCATTTTTTTGCCAGGAAAGGTGATTTCATCTTGTTGTAATAAAACAATTTATGTTTCCAATCCCCTATTGTATAGCCACAGAAGTACCAGAGGTGAAGCTGTTGCAAATAATTGAATATCAGTGTGAAGGACAATGTGCATATCTTGTTTTGCTTGACAGATTCATTCTAAGTACAGGAATGGTGGGACCACTATATTGAGATGTTTTGGTGTCCACATAATGAGTTCTGGAAGGGGAAAGAACTAAACAATAAGGAAAAACACTTCCAGTTTGATTCTGAAATGGCATCTCTAAATCCCCTCTTTATAATAATCTTTCTGAAATGGATATCACATCAAATAACATTACGATGTGTGAAGTAAAAGGCTAGTTACTCATTTGGAATATAACTTCTGTAAACTCATAGCAGTTCATTGCCAAAGATGGAAGGTATACTGGGAACTTCTCCAAATATCCTAGAAAAATAGTTTACAATGGATTTTCCTTTAAAGCTTTTAAAGCATTAAACGTGTTTAAGGTGTGACATCAAATTCAAATGTGACAATACGAACAAGTGACTATACCTTTACTTAAATGTTTACAGATATGGTGAAGAACAATGTAAACAAACTCTTGTGTCTGTGTGTGGTATGTATTGCCAGTTGAGGCCAGTTTCAAGATATGAGATCATTTTCATTTGCTAAGTTTAATTAAATAGGCTTCCCTTGGGCTCAGCAGGGTTTTTAATTATAGACTGTGGTTTAAGATTCCTGTAACATAATCCAGGGCAGTTATTATTCCCAGGATACCCATGGTCCACCTGAAACCTTTGCTAATTTAAGACTTCCTGTTTTATCCCAGAAATACCTGAGCTGGAAAGTTTGGATTTAACTCACTAGTGCCCCCATGGGTCACTGTGGAAAATGCAAGACACTGTTCTGTCACACAGCAAAGGAGTAATAAAAAGTATTCCACTGGTGTATTCATGTACTATTGCCTTGCTCTCTGAGGATATGTATGCCTTTACAGGGGTTAAGATGGGTCCACTTTAAAGCATACTGTGACATAGGTTTATTAAATTAACCAAGCAAATAAATTTGATTTGCTTGATAAGAGGATTCAGAGAGGAATACGAATGAATGGTAGGAAAAAATGATCATTTACACATGCCACAAATGTGAGGCCTGAGTAACTTTTACAGAGTTTGAACCGAAGAGATGTGAATGTACACAAATAAGTCAAATGCATTAATTTTCCTAGTGGGCCAACTGCATCTGAGTGAAGTAGCTGGATAGCATTAAAACCGCTCTGATATTGCACTATTCCCTTTGGGAAACGGGCGGCCAACAGTCTGTTGGCTCACCACGTTTTACAAATTGGTAAAGTACACTTGTGGACCGTTAGGATTAGATGACAAAAAATGCGGATAAGCTGTTTAATGTACAAGCCAAAATAATGGACTATGCGAATGGAATAGTCCTGTCGCAAGCAGAATGCGACAGCGAGTGCCACTGCAAACTTACAACACTACCCGGATGTTTTACTATATTCATAATCCGCCAGATCCAATGCATGATGTACTTTAAATGAATCATCCTGGAATTAAAATATCCATAAGCAAACTAGCCTATCCCATAACACATGGCTCGGTTAAAGACTATTTCATGATTCCCAGCCAATGGAGACCAGCCACGATTTGACGTATAAGGTTAGACATGGAAGTATAGGATTGGCAAACCAGGAAACTATATCTTTCTCTAATTGGTTGGTTGTTGTGCGTGGTGTCTTGCCATTGGTCTGTTGCTGCTTTCCTCTTCTTTAACTCTAGGATTTCGGCAAGGAGGTTCCTGTTAAAATATTTACCGGGGTGTTGGACGGGGAGACGATATAGCTAGTTATCTGAAGTATAGGCTGAACTAGCAACAACCTTTCACAGATATGAAACGGTTGTGGATTATAGGTTTAATCTGCACTCTTCTAGCCTTCAGTAAGTATTTCTCCTTTGCCTGTGCAGCTTATATATATATATATATAAATATACTCAGTTTAGCTGGCTGCTTGAACTTGACTGTGGAGTACCCTTTGTCGCTATCATGCGCTAGCTTTCAGTAGTAGCAGTTGTATTTTGTTTCACTCCATAACTTCAAATAAGAAAATTATTGTAGTTTAAATTTGAAGAACATTTTACATAGCTAGTAGCGAGAGCTAGCAGGTTAGATAGTAGCGAATATATCCGAGTTGCTTCCTAGGTAAGATATCGCTACGTAGTAATTCTCTATTGCCTTACGTTTCGTGTATCTTTAAGTTAATTTTCGGAAATGTATGAAAAAGTAACGTTAGCCAGTGTTGTAATTTGTTACTTTTTAACATTTAGTGCTTTGATTAACTAGCTAGCACGCCCACGTAAACGAAAATATATCCCTTGTAACTGACTGCATGCTTCTAGCTGTGCACGATGGTTTGCTCTGTTTGGAGAGAGAGAAACACATTTTCCCAAACTTTGGATACAGCTTTCCTTGCGAGTAATACATAAGTTTTGTAGCTATAAACCCAATTTAGTTGAAGGTGGTTGGAAGGACAGAGGCCATCTAGTTTAACTGGACACGAGTTGGTTTTTTTCGGGAAATTAATTCTCTTTACTCTAGCTTGGCCATGGTTTCTTATTGCGTTTGATAATGGATTCTTAATGGATGGGTGCATAGCTTGGCTATACTTTTGAAATGGGTGGATGGTGGTTGAAAGTGTATGTTTAGTATGCTGTGAATAGCATGTGTTCTATCAGCTATCTATACTGGCAGGCAGAGACCAAGCAACCTGTCTGTGGCATCACTCAGTTGCATGCAACTCTTTAGTTTTCAAACATCTTTTTAAATGTAGGTACATTGTGTTCTTATAAATAACACAAGTGTGTCAGATAACCATTGCATTGAGGCATTGGTTCAGCTTCATGCCTTAGATGGTGATCACTTTAACTTTGGTTTTTCAGTATACCACAAATGCAAGAAGTAGGGTTTATTTTAAGCTCCACTCAATTGAGTTGGAATGTATGTCTGGCGTTTGGGGGAGCAAACAAAAGCATTTCCTTAACTGAAAAAGGGGGCAGTTTAGTTAACTGTTTATCAGATGGTACGGGCAGGATATTATGTTTAGCAGGTATAATGAAAAGGGAAACGCATACACATGACTGTGCTTGTCGCCATGCTCCTCTCTTCAAAGGTGTTAAAACACTCTTCTGTTCACAGCCTCAGTCCGAGCAGAGGACGATGTGGACATCGACGGGACCGTGGAGGAGGACATGGGGAAAAGCCGGGACGGCTCCAGAACCGACGACGAGGTGGTTCAAAGGTTTGTGTGTTAAAAATAGCGGCCTTGTCTGATGCGTGCGCTTGAGGTGACGCGTGGCGTAAATACTGCGATAGAGGCTCTTCCTTCCTCTCGACTGCTGTCATCATTTCTGAGCACGCACAGATGTCCTCACTGAACAGATGGCGTACACCAACAAATACTTTTTCCCCATGGACCAATCAGCTTGTAGAGAAAGGAGACACCTAAGTAATTGTCCCGGGGAGCCTTAAAATAATTGCCAAGGTGTAGCATGAGCTGTTCAGCTAGGCCGGGACAGGACCTTCCTGTTTTGTTGGTGGTGCTAAAAAAGTCTTGTAAAACTCTTTAAGATCATTATTTTCACAGGTCTAGTGCAAGTCACTTTTCTTTCATTGCACTGTGTGTACTTCAGGCTGCACCCACAAACACCTCTAAGGCCCTGCTCGCTAAGTGAATACTTAGTGGCAGTGTTTATAAGAGAGTCGAATGTGAAGTAGATGTTAAGTATAAAACGGACCGTGACATCCCCATGTTTTGATGCCACACGATAACTAGTTAGCTGCATATATTTTATCGACTTATGTTCCAGGTTGTCATGAATGAAACAGGTTTCTCTTTGGATGCTGACTGTTCTATTTTGTGCTGTCCATAGAGAGGAGGAGGCCATACAGCTGGATGGCCTAAACGCTGCTCAGATAAAAGAGATCCGGGAAAAGTCTGAGAAGCATGTCTTCCAGGCAGAGGTGAACAGGATGATGAAGCTGATCATTAACTCGCTGTATAAGAACAAGGAGGTGAGAACCATGAACACTTTACATTGCTGAGACCTGTTTATTCAGAGCTCTGTAAAAAAACCCTAACCGTCCTCCTGTGCCGTAAACGTAGATCTTCCTCAGAGAGTTGATATCCAATGCCTCTGATGCCCTGGACAAGATCCGGTTGCTGTCGCTGACCAACGATGATGCTCTTTCCGGAAACGAGGAGCTGACGATCAAAATCAAGGTGGGTGTCGTTGCTTTCTCACATAACTTGTTTTATGAGCTGGGCTGACAAATTTGGTCCTCCTTTGCTGGTTTAAAAACTGGCCAACCAGAGGAAACTTGCTTATTGTATTTTGAGCACATGCTCAAATATGATCATTTGATTAATATTCTAAGAGGGAATACAGCATTACTAATGTATGGGATTTGTGTAAAGGATTTGTCCAAACTGTTTCAAAGGTTTAAAGCTTCATGTGAATATGGATTTCCACATTAGCACAGTATAAATCTGTCTTAGAAAAAAAAAAGTCTTCAAAGTGAAAGGAGGGTAGGTTAGCTTCCTTAATCCTTAATGTTCATATGAATTGATATTTCCCTTCAGTCTGACAAGGAGAAGAACATGCTGCACATCACTGACACGGGCATTGGCATGACCAAGGAGGACCTGGTGAAGAACCTGGGCACCATCGCCAAGTCGGGCACCAGCGAGTTCCTCAACAAGATGACGGAGATGCAGACGGAGGGCCAGTCCACCTCCGAGCTCATCGGCCAGTTCGGCGTGGGCTTCTACTCCGCCTTCCTGGTGGCCGACAAGGTCATCGTCACGTCCAAGCACAACAACGGCACCCAGCACATCTGGGAGTCCGACTCCAACGAGTTCTCGGTCATAGAGGACCCCCGCGGGGACACCCTGGGAAGAGGCACCACCATCACGTGAGTCACCGCGGCCAATCATGTCAGAAATGTATAATTATACTCAAAATCTAAGAGTTTTAAGAGTCAAAGCAACACTTTCTGAACCATTGGCATGTGGGGTAAACAGCTGTGAATACACACTGATTGTTCAGATTGATTTTTGGAAAATCTACTCTGGATTTAATTTTTATTTATTTATTCTAAATTAAAATCAAAGCATGAAATTCAGTAATGTGTAAGCCATGTGGAAGTGTGGAGCTGAATATTTGCTACCTCAAACAGGTTGGTGATGAAGGAGGAGGCATCCGACTACCTGGAGCTGGAGACTATCAAGAATCTGGTGAGGAAATACTCCCAGTTCATCAACTTCCCTATCTACGTGTGGAGCAGCAAGGTGAGACTTCTCTTAGATGCCTTATCATGACCTTGTGAACCCAAGATGCAGTAAATGGTGACACAAAGCTATAAATCGGTCCGCACATTTTTGTCTAGACCGAAACCGTAGAGGAGCCCATCGAAGACGGGGATGAAGCCGAGGCTGAAGCCGACAAGGATGCCACTGAAGACGAGGCTGAAGTGGAGGAGGAAGAGGAGGACAAAGACAAGCCAAAGACTAAGAAGGTACAAGTCTGCCTTTTTTTTCCAACAGCGTATTCACTTGGTTCAGGACAGCCCTGACTTTTATGGGTGTCCTCTAAATTTCATTGGTCCTAGCTGCTGCCGCTGCTGCCATGCTACAAAGCCTTAGTCACTCTGCTGCAGGACTGTACTCCATGCGAAGGTAATGTAGGTAGACTGTAGCAGCACGGTGAACCAGAATAGGCCTTTTTTCACACTGAGGAAAGGAAACTATTCCCACTCAAACAGTCCGGCTATAGTCAGCAATGGTACGTTCAGGATGTGAGCTCTGGGGTACTTTCCTACATGATCCTATCATCAGCACTCCAGCTTCATCTCCTCTCCTCTCCGCCTATCATAAGATCCCAAACTCATTTTAAAGCATGCAGTTTGTTATCCTGAGGTATAAATTATTGACGGAATTGTCAAAGAGCTCTTGTAAAAAAAAAAAAAAAAACGGGCAAGGAACCTTTTATGTGGAAAAATCAGGGCTGCTAGTGCATTTATAAGCTATTTTTAGCTGAAGGGGAAAATGGATGATAATTGTGAATAATGCCTGTTACCAGGTTATACAGCCTTGCCTTGGTCTATTCAAAAACAGGAGGCATATTACCTTTTCTATTGATTAACGGTGAGATGTTCGTACTGTAACCAGAACAAAAAAATAAAAACAAACTTCAATGGGTGTTTTATTTGCTCCACAGGTTGAGAAGACCGTGTGGGACTGGGAGCTCATGAATGACATCAAGCCCATCTGGCAAAGACCAGCTAAAGAAGTGGAAGAGGATGAGTACAAAGCCTTCTACAAGACCTTCTCACGGGTATGCCAAATTTACATGGATATAGTTCCCTTATTTAGCCAAATTTATTATCTCTTGTACACCTCAATGGTGGTTACATAACTTTCCAAGTCAAAATATTGAGCGGCCTAATAACCTTAGCATATGATAAAGAAAATCTGTTTTATACAGCTGCATAGTCCTTTAAATTCAGTCTATGCTATGATTTTTAGCAGGTGCCCCTCATTGTTTTTAAACGTGTGTTTTCTGGCTCTTGATGGTCCTCCAGGAAACGGACGACCCGCTCAGCCACATTCACTTCACCGCCGAAGGAGAAGTCACCTTCAAGTCCATTCTGTTTGTGCCCGCTGCTGCTCCCCGAGGGCTTTTCGATGAGTACGGAACCAAGAAGAACGACTTCATCAAGGTACCGAGGGGCATCCACCCTATTGGCTGCCATTTTGGTGGTCACTTTGGCGGTTTTGAGTTGTTTTTGCCCAACCGTAAACCGCCTTCCTTCTCTTGCAGCTGTTCGTCCGGAGGGTCTTCATCACAGATGATTTCCACGACATGATGCCCAAGTACCTGAATTTCGTGAAGGGCGTGGTGAGCATCTCTTGGAGGAAAAACTTTTTGAATGACACTTTTGCATTTGGAGTAACCATTTACATGTGCCAATGATTTGGTATTGGAAAGAAACTTTGGGCTGAGTGTATTTGAATGTTTATTGTGCTGCGTTTTCTCCAGGTTGATTCAGATGACCTTCCCTTGAATGTGTCCAGAGAGACTCTGCAGCAGCACAAACTGCTCAAAGTAAGTGCGGTCCCCTGCAACCTCCCGGATCGTTTAGCCTGTCTCTTTATTGAATTAAGCCAGCTGACGCGTGTTTCTTTATTTTGTGATTTTTCGACAGGTTATCCGCAAAAAACTGGTGCGCAAGACGCTGGACATGATCAAGAAGATCGCCGAGGAGCAGTACGAAGAGAAGTTCTGGAAGGAGTTCGGCACCAACATGAAGCTGGGCGTGATCGAAGACCACTCCAACAGGACCAGGCTGGCCAAGCTGCTGCGCTTCCAGACCTCCCACAGCGAAACCGGGCACTCCAGCCTGGAGCAGTACGTGGAGAGGATGAAGGAGAAGCAGGACAAGATCTACTTCATGGCTGGGACCAACAGGAAAGAGGTGGGAGCACCTGTCAAACACCATACAGTAGAAATCCAATGGTCCATACCCTGTGGGGCTAGCCATCTTGGTAATTATTCCATATAACAGGCCTTAGCAATAGCGCCATGAAGCGTACCCCATTTTGCATTGGTGATTGTGTTTTGCTTTTTACATACATTCCATGAATCCTTATCATGTAGAATGAATCTGGATTGTTCTCCATTTGTATGGTTTATAAGTCAAAGCATTGATATATGATTTGTATAAATTCCTGTATTAATCAGAACATATACATTATAATTAATTTCCATGTTAATGGAAACTGGGCTAGTCCATTTTTGTATTTTGGAGGGGTGGGGTGGTTCCTGAGTGCCTCAAATTGTAAGAGGGGAAATGATCTTCACATATTGTTTTCCCCTCTCTGCCCTTGCCCTCGTCCTCCAGGCGGAGTCCTCTCCCTTCGTGGAGAAGCTGCTGAAGAAGGGCTACGAGGTGATCTACCTGACAGAGCCCGTGGACGAGTACTGCATCCAGGCACTGCCCGAGTTCGACGGGAAGCGCTTCCAGAACGTGGCCAAGGAGGGCGTGAAGTTTGACGAGAGTGACAAGGCGAAAGAGAAGAGGGAGGCCATGGAGAAGGAGTTTGAGCCCCTCACCACCTGGATGAAGGACAATGCCCTTAAGGATAAGGTACTGTAAAATCTTTCCGGAAAGCCACTTGGAGAGATGATTCTGTTATTACAGAAGCCTGACCCAAGAAGTCATTGATCTCTTGCAATTTTCCCCTTCTGCAAATATAATTTTTGTGAAGCCAAGAGGTAATTACAATTGCTATCCTACCCAGTGTCATGACAAGAATAATGGCTAGGAAAGTGCAAAAATGACCATATTATTTGACAAAGGTACATGTGAGAAGTATACTTTGTCATTAACGAACTACACTTCCCTACAGTAGGGAAGGGAAAAGAAATGACATCACTGTTCAGACTGCCAATAAACATTGCCTTGCCAAACTTTCTGATTTCTATACCAGGGGAAAAAAAAATGGTTGACAAACATTTTTTTTTTTTTTTTTTTAAATAAATCATTATAGCTAAACTAAATATACTGTATGAAGTCTACTGTTCCAAGAGGCTATAAAACAGGAATGTCAACCTCTGCATTGCCTCTGCCTGTATGGAAATGCAGTTTCTTTTTACATGCTGGCAAAAGGGTAACTTGAAATGTTCAGCAAAATGGTGGTCTCATGGTTTTGCAACTAACACATTGCATATTTTAACAGGCTTTTCAATGCGTGTGGTGAAATTGACAGGAAATACCCTTTGCTAGCTCCACCTCTTCTGTCTGTTGGTCTGCAGCAATGCCACAGGCTTACTAAATAAGATTTTTCATGTCAAATTCAGAGTAATGTTAAAATTGGTTCACCAAAAAAAGCCCCGTATCTCTTTACTTATATATGCATACATATATTTTAGCATTTCGATGGTAATTTTGTCTCCTGCTTGTTTTCAGATTGAGAAGGCTGTCCTTTCCCAGAGACTCACTAACTCTCCCTGCGCCCTGGTGGCCAGCCAGTATGGCTGGTCAGGAAACATGGAAAGGATCATGAAAGCACAAGCTTATCAGACAGGAAAAGACATCTCCACAAAGTAATTTCAATGTCATTCTGCCAGTTCTGGACTGCTACACTTTTGTGGTCCAGATGAATGAATTTGAATTCCTGCACTTGATATCCATTCATAAGTATTTGCACTGCATGCTTGCTTTAATGCCATTGTTTGTTTCTGTGCTCTAGTTATTATGCAAGTCAGAAGAAGACCTTAGAAATCAACCCCAAACACCCTCTCATCAAAGAGATGTTGAAGCGGGTCTCGGTAAGTTGATTTGAAAAAGTTTAATTTGGTAATAGAATTGGAAGGAAAAAAATCACTACTGCTCTTACCTTATCACTCTTGTGTCTTAAGGTTTCATTTTGGTCTCCTGCGTATCTGAACAGAGTATTCTAACTCCCATGAAACTAGCCCGAGAGCAAACTGGTCAATATTACAGCAGTGCTAAAGCCTTTGGGATTCTAGTTTTCACTGGGGTGTGATAGCTTGGACTTCCGCTAGCGTGATCTGAACCGACCTCATCCCCACAGGAGAACGCTGAAGACCAGACCGCTTCAGACCTGGCGGTGGTCCTGTTCGAGACGGCCACCCTGAGATCCGGCTACCAGCTGGCTGACACCAAAGCCTACGGGGACAGGATCGAGAGAATGCTGCGACTCAGTATGAACGTGGACCTAAACGAACAGGCAAGTGCAGCACAGCAAGCAGGCACATACAGTAGAGTTTCTGTCAGTTCAGGAGACGTTACACAGGGCCATAAAACAGTATTTGTCATATGCCTGCCTTTAAAAAAAATAAGAAAATAAATAAATGGTCTTCACAGTTCTTTCGCATAAGTTGCAGATGCATCACACTCTTGACACTGAAGCTGTGAGCGCTAGCGGAAAGATGGGGCAAACCTGAGTGTAAATACTTTGGCCAATAGTTGGCTCAGCTGGGCTTGTTTGTTTCCACGCTCCACAGGTGGAGGAAGAACCAGAGGAGGAGCCAGAAGAACCAGCAGAAGAAGAGGACGAAGAGGCTGAAGACGAGGAAGTGAAAGCAGAAGATGAGGAAACGGTGAGTGGGGAGTCAGCGTAGGGCGAGGTTCGCACAATACCGAAACACCAGTACGCGCAGCTGTGGTCCTTTACGGGCCCTTATGTAGGCCCCACACTGACACCTCTGAACAACCCTGCTGTGTGAATGATGTTAATTATCTCACTCACTGAGACCAGAATCGCAGTGGTTGTGTCGGATGAGGGACACCAGAGGTTTAAAAATGGCTGCCATTTGTAAAGCCCCTTGAAACTGAAGTTATCCTGCATGCATTACTTGAGATTCACTGTCCGTGTCCTGATGTCTTCACTTTGATCTTGCAGGCTTCGACAGAGAGGGATGAACTGTAAAGCACTGACTCAGGGGAAGGGTATTGGGAACAAGGCTGGGAGCAGCACTTTGACTGGAACCGTCAATGCTAACTGGCCAATCACTCTGCACTCTTCAGAGGGAGGGAGGGAGGGAACTGCCTGGGATTGGGGTTTTTTTAAGAGGGTTTTTTTTTCTTTTTTACAGTCATAATTGTAAATTTGTTAATATTTAACTGACCCAATTATGTGATGTCATGCTGTCATGTGATTCATTAAATGTTTCCAAAAACATGTGAGTGTTGGATAAATTATTTTTCTTATTCATCTGGTACCATTAAACCACTGCCACTTCCCATTTAAACAGTCCAATTGCAGTAAAAATGTAATGTTTCCTGGTCTGATAGATCAAAATCCTAAAAATTTAATGAGCCAATACATATTGTTAAGCTTATTGCCACTAGTTCTTCCAGTGTTTGGGATTTCTGGGTGAAGAACATTTCCAAATGGGGACTTCCCATCAAATGAATCCCTCTACCTTCAAAACCAATCCAGTTTATGAAATGAGTATTTCATCTGTGTGCAGAAATGGATTTTAAAATTAAAAAATCATGCAAGATTTTCTAAACTGCTTTGCTGCAGAAGGTTTGATCATCTACTACCACAGCTTTCCATTTTAGACCTGTCACTTAAAACACAAATAACCCCCAAAGGGTTTCCATAGCTATTTCAATTAGTATCAGGACAAAATTCACATGGGTAAAGACTTAATTTTAGAATCTCCAGCTGTGAATATAAACATCAAATGCACTATTCTTGTGTGAAGCAGATTTGAACCTAAATTCCACCTTGTGCAGCTCAGTTCCTCCTGCCCAGAGCTTTGTGGAGTTAAAGAAATAATCTTTAAATGGAAAATGGACAAAACGTGTGGATACTTAAACAACTGATCTCTTATTTAAATGTACATTGTGTGCTTTAAAGTCTCCTGTCTTGGGGATTTTCGCCACAATTGCTCATTGACAAATCAGAAGGTTTCCTTCAGTACTGTGATCCGTAATAGTCTATACATTCCAGATATTCAGTCATAGAAATCGGTGTACATATATCATTCGGATAAACGATTACCAAGATACAAGAATATAAACCGGAAAAGGTATTGTTTAATGAAGACTAAGGCAACGCAGTGACAACCGAAAGTTCCCTGTAAAATGCTTTTCGAAGCGGTTTTAATATACCATGGTTGGGCGGACCGCATTGATGAGCAAGTTCGCTACATCGGGGCATGCGTTATTTCAGCCGCAGACATCTGTTTCAACCTGTATGGATTATTTTATATCTAACAGAGGCTGATATCATAGAGATATGGAAAACTGCAATCCAAATACAACACATAATAATTACACAGCAGCGACCCTGGCATACACCTACAATTCTCTTTTGTCTGTCCAATTCACTGTAATGTTGAAACCATGGAACGTGTCAAAGTCGGTACACCAGTAATAGTACAGGGGCGTACAATTCCTTCACATGCCACATTATTGTTTTTAAGACGCGATACTTGGAAAAAATAAACAGTATAAGCAGCACAAGCTGCAAAATAGCAATTAGTCCTACGTGGGTCATTCTTAAAGTATTAAAATGGTATAACAAAGAAACACTAATATTTCACTCCCCCGTGCTATATTGGTAGCTTCTAGTGTCAGTGTTTTTATTGCGGTCCTGGCTTATCTTGATTTCTACATCCCACAATAATCACTTTTTGGTGTGCGGTGTTAAATTTCAGCCGCCACGTCCGTCGTGAATAACAATAAAATATTTCTGTATTTTATATGGCAGGTGAGTAGCTTTTCTTAAAACCCTTCAATACTTGACAAATTTCGCGTTTTTTTTATTGATTTATTGTTACGATAATGGTGGATTAGCAATGTCATTTATCATATGCTTGAGACCAAAAAGTGAAATTAATTTTTAAGGATTATACGCATACTGATGCTCGTTCATCTATTTTTTTTAGCAGTCTAACGTCAAAAAGCTAGCTGGCTAACAATGCAAACAGAGGTGCATCTTGCCAGCTAACGAATTGTAACATCAACCTGTGAATATTATTAATCTATTTAAGTAAATCCAACATAACGATGGAAGAAAAGCAGTATACATCTTTGACTGTCCCTACGGATTACCTACAGCATTGGTGAGTTTTTCCTCCAACAAAATCGAAGCGATTGGTGTTTTACATTCATGTTTCATAATGTTTCTTTCTTGTCATGGTTTTTTTATGCTGTCAGAAAAGATCATCAACTGAGGATAGGAAACTTTGTATCCAGACCTAACCCACAATGAGGACCATGTCGGTTTTCCGTATGCAACATTGAATGCTTGTTATTTTTTAAAAGTGAGAGGGAGCACGCTCTTGTTACAGGCATGGCTTTGCTCGTGCAGTGTCGGTGACTAACAGCAGCCTGTGTCTGCACGAGGATTCTCTGCCGGTGTCCTACAAGCGGCCTTTTGAACCCGTTCATTTCAGGGCGATATGTGGCGTTTGTTTGGTTACGTTGGCCTTTTACGGATTCGTTCATTCACATTATTGGTCCGCCCATTTTTTTTTCTCAGGTACCAGTCCACCGAACACCTCGAGCACATTGAACCTCTCCAGACCGCACAATACCAGCAGATGACCAATGCCACTCACCTGATGGAGAGTCTGGGTGAGGAGAGGGTGATGACAGAGCTGGCAGTCCCACAAGACCCTGATTGCCACCTGGAGGTCGATTCCCACCTAGAGACCGACTGCAACCTGGAACCCGATTCCCACCTGCAGCCCAATCCACACCTGCATCCAGATTCACACCTGCATCCAGATTTGCACCTGCCGTCAGATTTGCACCTGCAGCCAGATTCTCATCTTCTTTCTGACTCCCACCTTCAACCTGATTCCCACCCTGCCCCAGAACAAGGTACTCCCCCCACCCCAGCACGCTCACACTCTTAGCTTCTGCCATTGCACCTGTCCTAGTTGAATGCAATAGACCCTGTCTCCAGACTTCAACTTCAAAGGCTGTGATTGTCAATCTTTTGTAGATCTCTTCACTCCCAGGATACCTGGATCAAGTGCATATTTAATATATATTATGAATGATTTCTTTTGAAGAACCTGATAAGTGACAGCCTTCACACGCTGTCATTGCTTGATCACATGGGGGCCCATTGCTTGAGTTTGATAAACCCTCCTCTCTGTCCCTTGCAGCTCCAAGAAAGGGGAAGAGAGGGAGGCCTCCGGGCAAGTCCTCCAAGGCGAAGCAGATGCTGACTGAACCCCAGGCGAAGGTCCCGAGGAAAACGGACCGCTTCAACGGGATGTCGGTGGCTGAGGTCATGGCCAAAACTCTCCCTGATATCCTCACCTACAATCTGGACATCCTCATTGTGAGTTACCTCAGACTATTCTGCATTTTGTTAAGTGTCTTGATGTTCAGGTTAAGGATCTAGACATTCTCCAGTATTCAATCAATTAAACTTAGTCTCTTTAAGAGCATATGCGATTCAATCGAATCCGACTTTACATTTACAACGTGCATTTGGTAATTTATTGTAGACAAGCAAACACGTCCTTTAGAATTTGTTTTTTTTCCATTCTAAAATAGAGTACTATTTTGCCATAATAAAGACTTAAGTCCATGTTGGTTGAATTTCAAATGCCTTAAAGAGACTAAGCTTGTTTGATTGGGTACCAGCCATGGTGGATTTTTGATCCATCTGGGATATTGGTCAGCTGAGTTCCTTCTCGAAATCACTATTTGGAGGCATTTGTTTTAATTTCATGACCCTGCCTTTCTTTTCTTTTAGTATCGTATGACTGTCTGAGTCTCTAACCCCAATATTGTCCTTTAGATAGGAATCAACCCAGGATTAATGTCCGCCTACAAGGGACGCCATTACCCAAATCCAGGAAACCATTTTTGTAAGTCAGATTTACGGCCTTCTGCGAATATTTCAAAGCCGTATGTACTGTTGTATGTGTTCTGCATTACTCTTCAAAAGCTATTGAGCTCATATTTATGATGTTGTTTAGGGAAGTGCCTCTTCTTATCCGGTCTCACCGAAGTGCAGCTCAATCACATGCATGATCAGACACTGCCAGAGAAGTATGGGATAGGTTTCACCAACATGGTGGAGAGGACCACACCAGGAAGCAAAGATCTCTCAAGGTAAATTAGAGAAGAAATCTTACTGCAACAATGTAAAAAAACATAAATGGTAAGATGATCTGCAGTAAGGTAACAGAGGGCTTGCTTACATAAAGCTTATGAATTTTGATGAACACCTTTTCATATTTTATGATGCAGTGTATACTACTGTGGATCAGACTATGCCTGAAATATGGCGTATATATTTTAGATGTTATTGTATTTTACTTTGAAGGGTACCATATCAAATGCATTGAACTGGCTGTGTTTGTTCTGTATGTCTATAGTACAGGTATATCAATTTAAGGTGTGATTTAATTTACTTTGAAATGAACCAACATTAAATGCCATGAACTGCCTTTGTGTATTCTATGCCTGTAGTACAACCACAGGAAAAGTTATTTTATTCCTTTCTATTTTATTCTATTCTGTACCTAGCTAAGTCTCTATTAGAAGCGCACACAGGAGAATTCCCAGCCTTGTTGTTGCCATCTGTGACTTTGAGTCCTGTAGGCCTGTGGCTAATTAGCCATAGCGTTGCCCTTGGAGGGAGGGATTCCCTGTTTCAATGTACATTAGTGATTAGACCAGGTGCCTGCAATCTGCTAAAACCAGCTGTGCGAGTGCTTTGCCCAGCCACAGCTAAACTTAGCCTGTGGATCACCGAATGAAAAGACACAGTGGCTAGCTGCACGCTTTTAGCCGCAGCTCTATAGCTCGCTCTGTCGGTCAGTTGGTCAGTCGGTCCACAAAAATTGCCCTCCCTTTGGTGGTCACACTTTTCATCCTAGAAGGCTGAAATTTGGCATGGAGGTCGTGTGTGTGTGTGTGTGTGTGTGTGTTTGTGAAGATGTGTGTTTCTGTTCATGCCAAGTGACTAAAAGGGGGTGTGGCAGTGGGAGTGGCCTGGTCACAGCTATTGCATATACGCACTAGTTCTGGGACATACAAAATAGTTTGTGCTCTTCAAACTTGTGCAGTGGGCTTGCAGTCATGAATAGACTGTCTAGACTATGAGAGAAATGAAAATAAATGTGTACAAAACAAAGACAACAGCAGACTACACATACGAACCACTAAACTGAGACGTGTTCAGCCTTGAAACTGGAACTTTTTTGTCATGTAGTTTTTAACAGTGGCTTACAATTATACTTCTGATTTATGTTTTCATGCAGTAAAGAGTTTCGTGAAGGAGGAAGACTTTTAGTGGAGAAGCTGAAGAAATACAAGCCTCTAATTGCTGTTTTCAATGGAAAATGTAAGTGTAGATGTAAAAGGAGATACCAGTAATTCTGCAAGTAAAACTTTTTTGTTTTTACAATTATATTTGCACGCCTCTTCTTTAATCTTTAATTTTCTTCTACAATGTTTAGCATGCATATTAACATGTTGTTTTTTCATTTGATTACGCTGTATAAGAATTAACTTGTATCTTTCTAAAAAAAAATGCCTTTAGGTATATATGACATTTTCAGTAAAGAGATCTTCGGAGTCAAGGCCAAGAACCTTCAGTTTGGCATACAGCCACACAAGATCCCAGACACAGAAACAGTAAGTTGTCACCTCGTAAAAATGACAAGACTCCGATGTCCAAAGCAGCTTGCGTTGCTGTCCCACTTTGAATAAAGAGCCAACATAAATTAATTTGGTGGATTTACATTTACTTTCAATGTCGACGTGGTTAAAGTCAGACAAAGACGAAGTAAGATGATGGGTGTTGGGACATAAAACCTCTTGGGTCAAGTCTGCATATGTGAGATCAGATTCCATAGGTGGGAGTGGTTTTGGTTTGTCCTTGGCTTGAAGGGTGTATTTAATTGGACAGGCATTTCAATGACTGACAGGTGTTGTTTCCCTCCTCCCCACACCCCCAACCCCTGGTTCCCCCTAGGTATGCTATCTGATGCCCTCCTCAAGTGCCCGCTGTGCCCAGTTCCCCCGTGCCCAGGACAAAGTGCACTTCTACATCAAGCTAAGGGAGCTACGCGACCAACTCAAGGGCGTCAGTCAAAACCAGGAAGTGCAGGAAATGGATTACTCCTTTGACGTTGGCATGGCCAAAGGTAATGGGACTAACTGCAGGGTTAATTTGCTGCTAACAGGCCTTTTTTGGGGGGAGGGGTGGCAGAAACCTATAATGCTTGTGGAAAAAAATGATGTGAACAAAATATTGATCGGCTCAATCACTGGTGTGGACTCTTAAGGCAATGAGTGACTTTAATGAAACACTTGAATGCTGAAAAACGTTGAAAACCAATGCACACAATGGCCCTTCTGGACTGGAGTTGGACACTGCAGAGCTAGATGTAGTAAAATTTACATGTATGAACTAAGGGAACAACTCAATGTGCTACATCTTAAGTACGAGCTATATCCTTCAAGGTATTGATCCTGAGCGATCGATCGGGATGCCCAAATCGATCTGTCCTCTTGTGCAGTCATTCCAAATGCTTGATCCTTAAATGTTCGTTTTCGCCTCAGAGGATTCCAAAAGGATCAAGATCAAGGAGGAGCAGGAGGACCCCAGGTATGACGCAGCCTTCGGCCCGACGTGCGGCGAGGAGGAGCCTGAAACCAGCGGCCGTCACTGTGACTTCTCCTTCCCCGAGACTCCACAGAGCACAGGTAGACCCCGCAAGCACAAACCCTGTAATGATTTAAGTATATATTTTGCATGCTCCCATTTACCCATGTGAATACTACCCATATATTCAAGTTATTTTTACTACCAAAGAATCTTAGACAGGGCCGCTCAAGTTTAGAGCTGGAGATCAACCTATCTGAAGGTTTTTCGGTTCTCCATAAAGGACCACAACATTTAGACCATAGCAGAAGGTTTGATAAGCAGAACTGAGGGAGAATAAAGACGGAATTAGGTTTGAATCAGGTGCTGAAATGATTGGGTAAAAGGTGAACCATCCTTGAGAGTAGACCTCCAGGACTGAACTTGGCCTGCCCTGGTCTAAGGTCACATATGTCAATTGGAATGTGTACCTCACAAGGTTTACAAGCGATGTGCTTTGTATCTGTTGTCACATGGTACATCACCTCTGTTTGGTCACAAGCAAAGCTATATATACCGGTAATACCAGTACCTAACGAAGACCCCAACAGAATCGAAATTTCCTGTTTCTTGTTATGTATTTAGACATTATTGGGAGCATTAAGCACTGTCCAGACCTTATTTCATAGAACACAGTGAGCAGCACAGACACACACATTGTAGGCTTAGATCGGAAGGCCATGCCATGTCACTGTGTCATGTGACAGCCATCTCTCTCAACCCAGTTAATTTCCGTCCTCACATTAGCACACTCTTTGTGTTTTAGACTCGAGAAAACAAACAATATAGACTTTTTTTTCCCATAATTCTGCAAATTTCCAAGCTAAATATTGTTTATATTTGAGTATTTGATTGTATATATTTTATCCTTAGTGTTACTTAGGTGGAAAGAGAGTCATTGTAGTTATCACTGAAATGTTTCCGTAACAGAGGTGCCCATTAAGCAGGAACTGCTCCCTGACGCTTTGGGCTGGGCCCCGGAGGAACGCTGGATGATGCAGTCATTCGCCGATCAGATCCCTGACATCAGCGGCAGCGGCGCACAGACTCAGCTATGGGCAAAGTCTATATGAGGGGGGGTGGAGACTTCCATAGACTCCTCCAATGGGGTGCAGGAATACTGAGGTGTCTGTCGCTGTGTTTCCATTAGAATGATGGTCATTTTGCTCACACTAAAACAAACGACACCTAATTTGATGTTTCCAGAGAACTGAATGACGGTCAGGAAATTGTAGAAGTGTCATTTGACATGGAAGTTTCGTTACATTTATTTTGCTGGAAGGTTCTGCTTCTCAGGACAGTCCTGTTGAGGAAGCACAGAAATTATAAAGCCAAATTAAATGACATGCAGGAAACAAAGTGTTCAATCCTCCAAGTGAAAAAAGAAGGTGGAGGTTGGGGTAGCGGTGGAAAACAGCTGTAAGGTGTGTTGTTATCATCTTACTGGTGTAAAATCCAGTGATGTCACAAAGCACATTAGCATACCTCGGTGAATGTCAGCTAATGTAGAATTGGATTTGAGTTTCCTGCCTGAACTAGCTCCACTTATTTTTTAGAAAAAAACTGTATGATTTGAATGAGCTCTATAAGAGAAAAATAACATCGTTAATGTGAGGGGGATACATTTTTACCTGTCATGTTACTTATGACAAGCAGGTCTTGCATTTTTATAAAGTCTGTATTTATGTGGTGTTTTATTGAATATTTATTGTGTGTACAAGATTCCAACTTCCATAAGGTAAGCCACACAAAATTGTAAATTAACTTTAAAATGTTGAATTCATACTAATGGAAACATAGGCTGGGTTTCAGTCAATATCTAAAAATACCGTTTTTTACTTGCAATTGAATTAGCGTAATGCTTTTTCTTTCAAGAACAGTTGGAGAGTTCATTTTTACAGTTGCTGAACTCATCAAAATGTGATGGTAAAGGTTAAAATGAACACTTGCATTTAATTGTGAGCCAAATTTAAGGACAAATGTTGATTGAATCCTGGCCATAGCTAATGTCATTTGGGCCACCAAGGAGGAAGTAATGGTTGCTGAACTGTTAACAAGCATTTTGAAGACACAATTGTGTAATGATTGTAGATATTTTTTAAAACATTCTTCAGCAACTATTTGTCTTTGTTTTTTTGTTCAACGTAATTCATGGATTTTTGTACCATCATTTTTAAATAATATGTTCAGAGGATGGGAACATTTTATGAAGTGCAATTTAGCTTTTTTGTGTCACAATTCAAAGTGTGATTGTACTTGTTTTGCCTTTAATTTGGTTTAGTAGCTGTGTAAAATACGAAATGTAAACTTTGTATGTGAGAACAAACAGAACGCAGTGTGATAAATATGAAACTTGAAGGAGCCAGGGCTATTATGTAAGAATTGATAAAACTTGACATTAGGTAGAAAGTAATTTTTACTAAAGCCAATGATTTTCTTTTACAGAAAGCAGGTAAACCTCTGTTTCTTATGAATAAAAAAGATAAAAACAAATAATGGTTTATTTCTTGCCTATATGGTAAAACCGAACATTTGGTGTAACACATAGAACCAAATGACAGCAAACACACTCACTTGGCAGAAGTTAAAATATATTAATACAGGGATAGAAAACAATAGATTTAATTGAAATGATACAGAAATGTGGTAAGATCAAGAAACACCATCGATGCTTATCTCGGCCAGCATATATATTACAAGATAAACCAGTTACAGGTGGATTTCCATTATGTGTGGAGAATTGATGTTAATTGTTTAGTTTTTCAACAATTCTTTACAAAGTAAATCTAAAGAGACATCTATTTTAGGTTATTTAGCTTATGTTCTTCACTACCAGGTAGACAAAATATGATCTGGAGCAATTTCAAATGGTAAAATATGTTTGCTAGATACATATATTTCTTAGAGGTTGTGGACAATGAATGGAAACTGGGTGAATAAGGGATGAGGGACAACAGGTATATGCAGTGTAGAGGTAACTACACAGATATGTTACATTAATGAAGCAGGTGATATCCCAGTATTCACTGGGTCATGTATAGACATTTTGTACAGGCTTAGTTACCTAAAGTCATGGCTGTAAGAAAGAGCATCAGTGCCTCGGAAGAGAGGTCGTTGCTTGTTGCTAAGTTACACTGGATCTTCAGTGACCGTGACAACTCCGCTCCATTGACCATGAAAACTGATATTGAACTATTTGGCTGTAGACCTGACGGCCTCTGTCAAGAAGATGTGACATGGCTGTAGGTAAACCTTGCAGAACAACAATGACCCAGCACAGTGCACCACAAAATCTTTTGCAATTTTTTTGCCATCTCAGAATCCATACTGAAACCTTATTGAAAACTTGTGGTCTGTTTTTTAAATGGTGGTCCATAAGGGTAGAAATCATGGATCTTAAAAGGTTCAAGCATAACCTTATTGAACATAATGGGAGAAATATGCCATCCCAATTTAAGCCTACAGTTTAAAGTCAGTTTCCAGATTAAATTGATGTATTGCCATGGTGGTTAAGTGATTTTACATTGCTGTCTCAATTTTCTTTGTATTACCTCATTATAATCTGTGATCTTGACTATATCTGCTATTACTCAGTATTACCACTAGGGCGCAGCATAAGACAATATACACTAAAGTTAGTAACGGGGAGGCTGTTGATTAATGGACGGTATTTCTATGTTCTAATTTAAACAAATTATCGATGACTGTTCTCCAAAATTCTGTATTCTGTCGAATTCCTTTCAAAATTGTGCCATGCGTTTGTTTCAGGGTTGAGTAACCTCTTACATGGATGACAACTAAAACGTTGCGGACTTTGTTGTTTATCGATCTTCGAGGCTGTACTCATATTTATTCTTTGGCAGCAATGTCCTCTTGTTCAGCATGCTCAAAATGTTTGTACTTGAGTTACTAAAAAGGCTGCGGTAGGTTTGTGTTCGCTGTGCTGTCTGCTGTGCAGGGTGAGATGCGCAGGGGGGCGCTGGCGAGCAGCAATTACATATGATCATACAACAGTTACATTACACTATGTGTTCAGAATAGTTGCGAGTTTTCCACACTCTCTATAGGGCTAAGTTGTTTAAGGACCTGCATTGTTTTGAATGGGTTATTCGTGATTTTGTGAGTAGAAATGTGCAAGAAAACAGTTACTATACACGGTGTAAACGGAGCAGACCTTACTGAGAACAGCATGAAGTGATACATTGGGATTAAAAATTCTGGCACGCCAAAGTATGGACGCGGATTACCAGATCCGGGATGGAGTGCGGAGCGGCTGGTTAAACAAGCGGGGTTGTAAAGGTTTTCACAAAGTAATGCTGGATTCTGGTGCTTGGAAGCGGCTGTGCTTCTTCTTGCGTGTGTTTAGTGTTAGAGAAGTGCTGCACGCTCACGGCTTACTTTATTCTCCTCGCATTTATTTTAAGCATTTCTCTCAAAACAGCTGTTGGAACAACTGGCGATGCAGAATCCATCCCCACAATAAATGGTTCTTTGTTCTCATCCATTTACTCCTGTCTGTGTCTGCCTCTGGCAGTGAACAAAGAACACGTGCACACTTCAGGAAATCTGACATAACGAAATTGCAGACTTGTTACAATACATTCCGGAAACTGCAATACAACATTGGCGTACTTGTTCGTGATGCAAATATAGGTTGAAGCCTAGCATATGTACATTTCTATGAGTGCATGTTTCATTCAAAGCATGAAGTCAAAGCACATTTGTGTTTGTCGTTGCTCTCATAAATGCTAGGTAAATGTGGTTTCCCTTTCAAATGTATTCAAATAATAACAATGTTTACAAATAACTCGAATGAATGTGAAAGAGAACACTGATATAATAAATACGGGGGACAATTTTACAGATTCATTCCATAGGTCTTCAGTGGGTATTACAAATATTGCAAAAAAAAAAAAAAAAAAAAACACACAACAAATACATTTTGCTTTCTCTTGCGTTCCATTCGTATGCCTTAACAAAGTCATTTGAATTTCTACTATTTTTTGCAGCTGTGCTCATTTGGACTTTGAAACTCTTTTGTCATTTGCTATGGACACCACACAGTCATTGAACTAAATTTCAGCAGTTGCGGTAACCTTAAAAATTTTAAAGCAGGGGCAGGTCGAGACTGAGATGCGCAGAAAGTCTTCGAGACCCAGGAGAGTTGGAGAGGTAGATTCAGAGGATCGGAGCAGTTTATATCCCAATCAGATCGTCCAGGAAAGAAATACCCTCATATTCTTCATAAAATAAAAAGTAGAGTTTGCAAATGCACTATGCAAATACTTTGCTTCACTTCAGTGTAAATGTTAAGCACAAAATATAATAATTGTTCGTGAAAACAGTGATCTTTGCGTTCACAACATTTTTGCCTTTCTTAAATTATTCATTGGTAAATATAACGTCCTGACTATCATGTAGAAAAGTCTCCTTTTCACATCACAAATTAGTCTTTATATTCCAAAAGTCCAGTTAAATATTAATTTTTACATTGTTATCATTTGGCCAAGATTTACTGTGAAAGGTATCAATCTCAATTGGTAATAAAAATGACTATAAAGAATACACAGTGAAACCCTCTGAGCTGAAGACAGTACTAATATCTCACAGCCTCCATCTAAAAGGGCACCTGGCCGGAGTATTTATTAAATATTTCTTATTAGATAACTCTTTAAAGTGACTTAGTTTATTTTCTTTACATTTCAGATACAATTTCCTGAAATACACGGTCCTGCCATGCATACAGAAGTGATCTTGTAAACAAGCATAAAGTTTTTTTCAGATTAGAACTGCTATTAAAACAAAAACATCTTTCATCATGGAGTATTCAAACGTAGGAGTAAATACGTGTGTTTGTATGTGTGTAAGTGTGTGTGCTTTCCCATGTGTGTGCAAATGCCTGTGAATTTGTAAATGTGTGTACGCATGTTTTTATGATCTTGCATGGACACTGTTGTACGTTGGTGTGTGCGTTTCGAACGGGGCGTGGCTTGATGGGAACGAGGATGTGACCCTACAGGCTTCCACTGAGTGTCCCGATGGTACTGCCAAAACAAGCCTACTCATTACCTACTAATACCAGTCCAGTACTTATCGGGTATCTATGGTGATTCTTTGAGAATACAAAACACAAGACACATTAAGCTGAATGCAATGTTTAATGATCCCTTCTCGGAAAACACAATCAAAGTGTGTCAATCAATGAGAAAATAGTGCACATGTCAACTTCCTTTCTAGTTCTTTCCAACATATAAAACTGTATGTTTTATATGTCATATGTATTGTATTGTTTTACATTAAAATTCTGTTGGCTGCTACCTTGACCAGGTCTCTCTTGCAAAAGAGATTCTGAATCTCAATGAGACTTCCTGGATAAATAAAGGCAAAAAATAAATAAATAGTTCTTCCTGGCTCCTTCCTTCCTGGGGTTCTTTATTCAACAATGCAAAAATAAATTGATTAACACAGGAACTATAAAACACAATGACAGAGGGAGACAGGTTTTTAGTTATTTTTAGTTAGTTCATGAGATAAAATGATACCTTAGTCATTGCCATTGTTTGTGGGGAGTTAATGTTTAAAAGGAAACCTGGTGATCTTAACAGTCAATTTTAAGTTGTTTCATAAGAAAATAAAGATATTCTTTGCACAGCTGTTACATTGATAATTGATTAGCATATTATTGATCCAACAAAACCCATAGCTATCTCTTTTGCAGTTATTACCTGTGGACATGTTTTTGAAACTGTCTATTTCTTTACAACCAACCAGGTTAAGTCTCTTGGCTAAAACAATGATCATTAATGATATACTAAAGAGGGTTATTTCATTTTTTTTTCTTCAAGTAATTTTCCTCCAGTAATTTTCATAGAGAGTGCCCTGCTCTCCAAAGAGCACTGTTGATCGCTTGGCCCCTGCGATAGGAACATTTGTGAGCTTCCTTTTCAAACTTTAATGGAGCTGTCATGCAAAATGTTATCCCCTCCTGCAAAAATCTATCCCCCCTGACGCAATAATGGGTTCCGCACAGCTGACTGCGCTGACGACGCAGGGATGACGTAACGTTATGACGTAACGCTCGGAGATTGAATGGCTCGCAGTTCTACGCAAGTTTACCACAGAATTTACTCGACGAAGAGATCGCCATTCGCGACTACAGCCTGAACACATGGAACCCAAACCAGCTCAGATAAGTATTTCTTACGGAAAGACATAAAGGTAAATACTTTTTGATGCAATACATAAATATTGACTGATGATGAAATGCTGTCAATAATCATTTTCTCACGCTTCCCTTTCTCTTATATTATTAGCTAGTAAACTAGCTATATTAACACCGCAGTCGAACATAGCTAGATGGCTAACCAGTTAGCTAGTGAACTTGAACAGTAAATTCTGTTACGCACTGTCAATACAGAGATGCAAACCATCCTTTTTTGATGATGTATTTTATATATATAGTTTTTAAAAGAAAATGAGTTTCATGGAGTTTCCTAGCGATCGAGCTGGTTAGCCCGCTAGCTTTCCCCATGTATTGCTAGCTAGCGGTTTCCATTGTAGTTTATGCTTTCATTCATTATTTTATTTCTTATATATTTAGGTGTATGAATAACGAATCTGACCAGTCCTCACATTGTTTTAATAAATTGAATTTCGAGCAGGTACGTACCCCTTAACCGTTTTTCCTTAAGCATGCGGTTGCATTAATTTTGTGTAGAGATGGCAGTAGAGTGTAGCTGTCCATTTGCCACTTAAAATGGCGTTCCCGCCAATTTCTTATGCTATAGCTAAGGGTGTTTGTGTAGCTGGAGGGCGGATGCTAATATTTTTCATTGTATGTCTTTTGGTAAAGCTAACTGCAGTGTGTATGTTCAAAAGACTGCTGAATATTCGTGTTGTCATTCATTGCCATGGATTTCGTCAGTCTGTATTGAACCTGAACAAGATAGGTGTATGAATAAAGAAGCTGACCGGTCGTCGCATTGTTTTAATAAATTGAATTTCCCACAGAATACACGAGATCTGCTACCATCCTGGTGTCCCATGGTTTTATTAGAAGATTTCACACAACGCAGCTGAAGCGCGGCAAGATGGGAGTTGGTTAATCTCCTGACTTTCTAAACATTAGGTCATCCCTGCACCGTTATAGCAACGGAGGCTGTCAGCTGTTCGTAACTCATTGTTGCGTCAGGGGGGATAGATTTTCGCAGGGGAGATAAAATTTCGCATGACAGTGACGTTGAGTGAATCGCATCTGTCTTTCCTTTGACATTGGAGAGCTCTCTTACTTATTGTCGATGCTTATCAGTATGGTGTATACATTGCAATTCAACACCAACACTGCTAAACCTGAGCTATCAGATAACACATACTGCACAAACAGTTTAAAACTTGAGACACTAGCTGTAGATCAATTGTGTGCACTACTGAAGATGAAATCCAGAGAGCTTTGAAGATATCATTCATCTGGTATTGCTGAAAGGTTAGCATTTCAGAGGGGAATCAATATCTCAAAGCAAAGAGGAATACATGCTCAGAGTGATTAGATATGATACAGTTCATCAGATAAACCGTTTATAACTGCAGCTCCATATCAATCTGAATGACAGATGTACCAAAATATCCACATATTACTAAATCATATCAAGTGAGGAATATATTACTTAAAAAGTATGGCAATGGTAGAGCAAAATGTATTATTTTTCTCATATTTCAGACATTTGGATTTAAGATCAAAACATGGATATGAGACAGAAGACTCCAGCTTTAAGCAGTGCACAATTAACAAATTAAAAGTAAGTCCAATCAATCATTTTTAATATTTAGTTGCATAATCTAACATATTAACAATTTCATTGCAATTCGTTTTAAAATTAGATACAGGGAAGGTAATGATTGCAACAATAACCTCTATGGTCTACAGTTTACCGACAGAACGGCATTTGCAGTAGCACTGACAGTGAGGAATGGTACGTGACTTTGCCCTTTCGGTGTACTTTGCCAGGAAATCTGGTTTAGTTTTGCCCGGTGGCAGGTTGCCTCAAAACAGCTTGCCAGAAGATCTGGCATACCTTTACCCATTGGCCGAATCTCAATGGCAAAATGTCCCTTGATGTCCTCAGTTGAGGTGATGTACATGCTCACCTCAAAAACTTAAAATGAGAACATTTTGGAATGTTTTACAGCAAAGTGAAAGAGGAACCAAATCTCTGCCTACATTTTCCATGACACCATGGCTGAAAGCTAATCACCATCCACACACTCAACACTTCTGCGTGTCAGAACCAAAGGCCAACCCTATGCCCAGTAACTGAATGCTCAGTGGAAATCAAGATGTCATAACACACACAAGATATTTTACATTGTAAAATGACAAGAAGGAAAAATTCTTTATTGTGCCTCCTTTTTTCAGTTTTAAATTTTCCTTTTGAAGGAGGTAATACTTGAAATTAGCTGCTAAATGATGTGAAAAAAGTAAACTACAAGTCATCGTAATATTTATTTTTATTACAACTGATACCTAGAAATCAACAAATCCAAAATTTGTCTCAAAATGAATCAAACATATTTAATGTACATATTTACAAACACTTATAAAAATGACAAGAAAGACTATATACATTCTGTGTTTGATCCAGGCTGTGTGTTTTAGTGATGCACTGCACCCTAGATCGCCATGAGAACCTTATCTTTATTACAGATACTATACCCCCATTACATTATGAGTCTCCAGTAAAAGCCCAGTTACTGAAGTGAACCTCAGGATTTTATGACACATGCAAAATACACATACAAAGTTCTTACTCATCATTCTTTGACTTGCAATGCAACAAAAATTGATGTAATTTCAAATTTAGGCTTTCAGGTGGCACTTTACAATGTACAATATTACATTGTAAAATGTTACATTTTGCAGGTACAAAGGACTTTGGCATCTTTTTTAGTATCACCATAAAGTGTGTTGTAAGGAAGAAGTTGGTTTATGAGGGAAAGAAAGTTACGCGACAAATGTGTGTTTTTGTTGCAGTGATGTCAGTTACGTTGTGTCCCCTCCATGTTGCCGCTTACGGTGAAGACACACAGGCAGCGTCGAAGACGCTTGGCACCGCTGCTGCCTGCCACTGCCGATGATTTCTGCAACATTTTTAAAGATAATGTTTATTCTGTCACTATAGCTGTATAACAGCAGAGCAGAGTCGTAAATCTTACAACTACGATAAGTTCCTCCTCGTTTTAGTTCATGCATTTGACTGTACCGCGAAGTGAAAATGCGATGTTGGGACATCCGATTGGTTGCTGCTTGGTGACGTTTTCAAGAGGCCGGGTCAAAGTTCACTGACTTCAACTTCTTCTCGACACCCCGCCGGTTGGCCGCTCGACGCCTGCAATCCCATCGTGCCCTGCGTGAGCGTCTCGCCGGTACCCATTCAAAGTGAATGGAGGCGGCTTCGGTGGCCGGCGTCGACGCTGCCTGTGTTTCTTGACCGTTAGTAGTTGATTTCCACTCGTACCACGTTGGAATCCGCTTGTAGTCTAGGGCAACACAAGGTATCAAACCTAAAGGGAACTTAAACAATGAAACACAGACTTCTACGCACACCTCCATAGGCAGTTATCAAACAGATAAACAGGTGCTGAAAACACAGTGCAGGGCATGACCAGGTTTGCCCCAGGATTCAGGTCCCCAACCTAAGATATGAACGGAGAGGATCTAGGAAGTCTGTGACTTGTTGCAGCCTAGGCTTACACCTAGTGGCTTGCTATGTGTCTGGCCGCACTCAGAGGTCTATGACAGTAGTACAGTCTCGGCTTACACCCAGTGGCTTGCTATGGTGTCTGGCTGCCTACAGCCTAGGCTTACATCCATCTGCCTACTGTGGTGTCTGGCTGAACTCAGAGGTTTCTAGGCCTATATCAGCTAGAGTTGAGATCCTAGGGAGCATACCCAGCTTGTCTTATGACAACTGTTACAAGCGGAACAGGATAGGCTGCAGAACCTGGGGCCCTGTATCCGGGACAAACCTCTGGAAAGCCTCCGTACCTCAGCTGCCACACTGGATGCCCCATGTTCACACACCTAGATGAAATAGAATGAATAGAAAGCATTATTGTGAATAGAAAATGTAACAATGTTTATTGCAGTGCACAAGATTTGTCACCATCATACCATCAAGATGTTACATGCTTTATGGCCCCACTGTAGGGTCCTCTTTGAAGACATGTGACACCCAAAGCCCTGAATTGTCCCTCTCTGTCTGTGTGTCCAGCTGGGCTTTATGGGCTCTAATGGAGAATCCTTTGAGGTCGCCTGGAGTCCTGGGTTCCCGTACAGACACAGAGTGGGAAATAAAATTAGTCCTTACAGTGTCAATAGGTGGAAGTTGGTGAAACAGATGACATATTTAATCACAAAAAATATCAAAAACATTTATTTAAGATAAGAGAATCAACATCTGTGGAAAATAATGGCACCAATGGACTGAGAAATCAATACAAAATTTAATTCTACAAGGGAAAAGGTAGGAGGTTGACTACTGGTAACTAAAATTCAATTTTTATATGAAATACAGTAAATAAACAATACTTTTTAATGTTTTAAAGAATATCTTATACTTTCAAAGGCACAAAAAAACTTGCATACTACATGTAGGGAACACTCAATATTTGGTCCACAAAATCACAAGTGAAGTGGAAGGACCATTGCATACTGTCAACAAAGTTCTCCGACCGAATTTCCTTTCAAACATGGACAAAAGCAGAAGAAAGCCTCAGTGTAATAGGGATACTGTTCCTTTTGCAGGAACAGACTGACATGCTGACATATTAACCTTTTAAACAGTTTAATTTCTGCATATGGTCAAATAATGAAGAAACTACCAATAAAAGAACACAGAAAAAATAATCAGACATTTCACAAGTGACTTTACAATGATATTTGACCAGTGAAGGCTACAAGTGGCATGCTTGCTTGTGGTTGACATCACATAATTGAGTACATGGCTGCATGGGGCAGCCTGTAGTCTAGTGGCTAAGTTACACGACTGGGACCTCTGAGGTTGTTGGCCCAAACCCCAGCCCCAGGGGGATTTGCCAAGGTTTTTTTCTTTTACATTAAAACTTGATGAGGAAAAAAATATAATGGCTATACACAAACAAAAACCAGTAACATGCAGTTTTGCACAGCATCAAGAAAAGTGTACAATTTTGAAATTACATGATTGCATTTGAAAAATAATGAAAATTAATTCTATAACTAACTCCTAATGCTGTTGAGATAGCTGTTTTGAGGCCTCTGACCTTTACTCCTGCCGGTCATGCTGCAATCACCATTTGTGTCTAAAAGGCACTGTTTCAAGGCATGGTTAAACGCTGGTTTGTTTGAGCAAGATCAATGGAGCGTGAGTCAGTGGACATGAATAAGTAATTCTTGTTGTAAATTTCCATGGAGATGCAATTATTCCCTCAGGTTTAAAACATTGTGGTTTTCCCACCCAATGCCATCTCATGAGCTGTTGGAGTAAGCAGAATACAGATCAGCAAATATCAGTGCAATGTATTGCCAAAATGAAGTAGAACCTCAGTATTTAAGCCCCTTGGGACAGGGGTTTGTTCAAATTACAAAAAATGTCTGATTACTGGAAGAGACTTCAAAAAACAATTTAACAAATTTCAATCCTTTGATAGGATGCTCCTGTTTTGTAGCTACCAACACTCGAACCAGCTACAGAAGTTCCTGTCAAGTAACATAGGGACACGCCTTAAAAACATATGAACCAGTACTGGAAAATGAACAAAAAAAAAAGAACATTAAGAGCTTAATGTGAGACTGACTATTAAAATGGAAATGTAACCACTGTTGAGTGGATTTTGGGTTAGTGTCGCCTTGTTTATGTAAATGTTTTTAATAAAGAATCATTCTTGCATGACTAGATGCACCAATTATTACTAAAAGGCTGCAGAGTAATTTATGGTATTGGCTGTCACTCAGGTTCTAAAGGTTAAGAAGACCTAGTGGGCAGGTTGTACCTTGATAAGATTAGCCTACTATGCTAGTCAAATACAGTACATGCTTTGTTTATTGACATTGACTTAGCCTGCCATTTTATTTTTAGAACACATTTAACTAAAACAAATATTAACAATGTAAGATAATGTAAAGTCGTTCCTTTGAATATTCATTTTCTCTGTATAAAGAAATAGCACATTCAGAGAAAAATCAATACAACCAAAGCGCTAAACACAAACAAACTCTGTTTACGGAACCTTTGCCTCCTACAGGTTCCATTGCTGCTGAAGCAGGATGACCTGGTTTTAGAGAAAGTACAACAGACTGGAATTCAAATGGGAAATGGAAATGACATGGAAAGCAGTAGGATTTTCTCTGTGGGTGAAAGCACCTGTGGTGTGGCCTCAGACTAGCCAAACTCATCCACATGGTAACTGTGGCTCTCGCTTTGTCATGACAGTGAAGCACAAGGTAAGCACATGGAAATGTATGTAGAAATCACCATAATCATAAGTACTTCGCCTGCTTGTGTAGCTCCGGTCTTGTTCAGCTGTCCAGCTGTCCTGCCATGACTGTATAGGCCTGATTACAGAGGTGGACTACTCCAGCTTCAGAAATGAAAAGTCCTACCACGTATTTGCTTTGCCCATTCACTAAACCAGATGAGTTCACTAATTAGCTTGTCTGCCTGGTTGAAGAGCTGTGCTGAATAGAATCAGCTGGTTTTAGTGAATGGGCAGAACAAATACATCATAGGACTTCTACTTTCTGAAGCCAGTCCACCTCTGCCTGGTTACTGCAAGCACAGTGTACTCTCCACCATCTTAGATAGAATGTGGATTACTTTCTCATTCTTCATCATGACTCAACCAAAAAAAACTGATGAGAAAGGAAAAATGTATGATCTGTTGTAATGTTTTTGATTGCAAACCCCTCTTTTTAGTTGTCAGATAAACACCTACACAATATTCTTCACACAACTTTGTGTGAAGAATTTTGATTTAACCTATCAGGCCTGTTATGCTAGAATCGTCATGACAATTTTTGATTGGGGGATAGTAGGACATCCGAGAGACCTAGCTTGAGACCATTAAGATCTTGACTAGGAGCAGAAGATGTTATACAGAAGATGTTATATACAGTAGAAGTTGTTATGTAGATCAGTGCTTTATAGGGTCCATGAGCATCTGGAAAGACCATGTAGCCACAAAAGGCATATGTTTTTTTTAAATCTTGATAGTGCTTTATATTAATATTAAAACTATTCAACCACATTTCCTGGCTGAAGAACTTGTGTGACACCTCCAGCCATTCCATTATTTATTAAATGCACTCTGGGTTATTTCACAAATAGATATCACTTTTTAGACAGCAGACATGCTACGTTGGTGGTAATCACATTGTTGTACCTCTGTAGTATTTCCAGTTTCCCTGGCATACCACTGGCTTATGTGACATTAAGAACTGAGCCTTGTGAAAAAGGTTTGAGATGGCAATGCTATTATCAGTTGTATATGAGAGTCTGAATTATTCGTGGCTTAGTGTTCTAAAAACCATCAAGAGCTGAGGTCACAAGGGTTAATTTATACAAAATAAAAATTGACTGGATGGAAAATTCCAACAATATGTTCAAGACAGAGCTGTAATGCTTATCCTTCCTAATTTCAGGTCCTCTGAGACTCTTCAGATTATTCTTAACATGTTTATAAATACATTCCATAAAGTGTTTTAGGAGTAGTAATTGTATTCTACAATGGTGTGCTAAGCATTTTAATTATTTGTTGGTGGTGCAACAAAACCACAGTGGATGTTAACAGACTTAAATATTATAGATTTAAAAAACAATGTTATAGACTAAATGGATACAAATGTTGACCTATTTTAAGTATCAACAAATATCCATTACATTAAGTCTCAAGTTGTAAAAGAGCTTCTTTAGCTGTAAATACATTGTTCCAACATGTAAGCCTAAAGGGTTTTCAAATATTTTATACCTGTTGGTCTCAGGTTTTTACATTTTAAGTCAGTAGACATGGCATAACCTACTCTTTACAAATTAATCTTCTTGTGTGAACAGCATAGCAGTGAAATGTATTGCCTAATGTACATTTTAATGTACATTTTAATACAATAACAACATTGAAAGTAATTCTTGCTGCTGGTTTTGATTATTAGTAGCTACAAAACATGAGCAAGTGGTATAAAATTCTTTTTGTATTTTGAAATTGTATTTCGATTGTCATTAAATAATTATATAATCTCAGTAATCTTACAGTACATATTCTATTCAGGACAATTATATATTTGTCTGGATTCATCATAACCATGAACATAATTAAATATAAGGCATTTCTGAATATTTCTGATAGACTTCAATCCAATATATTGTTTTAAAATGTTACTGTTTTAGAGGACACTTTACCTAAGGACACTTTACCTTTTACTAAGGCTTTAGTTTACCTCACAGCGCGTGTGGAATACATTTGCCATTATAATTACACAACTAGTATCATGTTTATACAATTACATATAGTCCTAGCAGACGGACATAGTCAAATTGCAGTTTTAGTAGGATTTCTTCAAGATGGTGAAAATGAATATTTATGTTTATAGAGTATATTTATCAATATAATACCCTGCGATAGGCTATCTTTACCGTAGGCTACAAATAACCACTCACAATCAAACAAATATCCTAAATAAATAAATAAACACATAAATAAATGGGTTTACATAACGAGAAGACGTACATAATTTAGCTTCAGCAGGCCCTAGGCTCCCTGCCGTAACCCAACGTGAGCGACGCGCATCACTGTTCAACGGGAAAATTACTTGTGCAATTAACGCGTAGGCCCTAATCTAATCATTTTTAATGGGTGTAGGGAGATTTGGGCGGCTGAACAGCGAGGGAAGAGTTAATTTGGGAAAACAGGACCGAACTAAAAGGTTGTGGGAAAGATGGTACGCCCTTTATGCATGGAGAGGGACGTACAGACACAAACATGTGATTAGGCGGAGTGCTGTTCTATGAGGAGATGTTGCAATTTAAAACGAAATATTGTTCCATGTAATGTACAATTGAGCAAACTGTTCTGTCAAATATAGAAGACAGGAGGCGTTCATACACCACCTTTCTATAGTCAACTGTAGAAGGAGTAGCCTATTCATTTGGCTTGCGATAATGATGCCTTGTGCCGCCGCAGACCATTATCCTACCTCGCAGGGTTACCTTAGCTTGAATGCCATCTAAAATATAGGCTATGGTGGAAATCTCTTATCGCTAAAATATTATTTTGGTCCGGTTGAGGGCAGCATTCGCCTTTCTACACACCATCAGTTTGGCTGCAAGTGCGTGCAGCGTTGCCCGCAGAAAGCAGGAGAATTTTTCAGTGAGAGATTGCAGAGGGTGCACAGTTCGCTCCCTCGGTCACCTACCCTGAAGAGATGAGCAGAGTGGGAGCTAGAGAACGACAGTAATTTGGATCTTTAAAAAAGCGGGGTGTAAGAGAAACGTGACTATTAACAACGCATCGTGCTTATAACCGCAATGAAGCTGCAGAGATTTTTAAGAAGTGGAGCGTGGTGGCAGGAGAGGACTGCGGTGGATACGAAGGGCATGCAAGCGTCGAATGGCATGTAGCTACCATTCTGGATAGCAACCAGGCTACCTGCCATACTGGTAGTTTATATACTACAGAGTTTATGATAGAAAAAAAAGATTTTTTGAATTTCAGATGTGCGGTAAAAATAACGGCACATCACTGCGGTTGGAAATGTACGAAAAAAAATCGTAGTTTGACACCTTCAACGACCATTTCTGGATTCCACAATCTCGACTCTAATTCATGCAAGAAAGCAATGAATTAGATAGCTTCTCATACTGAAGAAGCTAGCTTTCGCCAGCTGTAACTGGACTAACGTTATTTTAATTTGCCTCACTGGTTTGCAAGGACTTGAACTTCAGTTAGCGTCCACTCAGTGGAATTGGTGGAAGTGACAGAATTGCAATTTCCACCACTGCAGCTAACGTTAGTAATAATGTCTTTAAGATGTCCCAGAAGCAAGTTGTCGTTTTTGGCTGCCCTCTGTACATTGGTATTGTGTTGGCTGTACATCTATCCAGTCTACAGACTCCCTAGCGACAAGGAAATCGTAAATGAAGTCTTGCAGCAGGGACACGTATGGAAGAAAAATGAAACTGCAATCCGTTTATTCAGGTATCATATCTATCCTTGTCACGTTGACGTTTTTCTTAAAACAGTTCTCATATTCATGCATGTAATGACAGCTAGCAGCGTTAGCAAACTTAGCTGTCCTTGTATCACTGTGATGTATTTTAGCTATCCTAGCTCTATCACTAGCTAGAGCTTAAAATTAGCCGAAGAACACAGAAGGCATTTTAGTTTGGTTGCACGTCGCACAAGAGTTAAAACACGACCAAAACCTGGTGTTTCGTTTGTGTGTGTTTAAAGTTGTTTGAAAGCTGTGGCAATGCATGTGGTCAGACTATTGCCTGAGTAAATAACATTACCCTGCAAGAACGTTATCTATAATTCTGTCATATTTTTGTAAATATGAGCGCACGTGAAAGTTTAGGCGCCGCGTGATCTGACAGCAAAGTTACGACAGGAGAAACAAATCGATTGATTTGATTTAACCACGCTGTTTTTTTACATGACAGCCAACAGTGGTCCGAGCGCATGTTATTATACAGGCCTACAGTAAATTCACATTCTGTAATTTAAAATTTGTACTGAATGGTAAGGGCAGGTAATGTAATCTACTGTCGGGTAGCCTATCGTCCTGATATGGCCATGTTGATAATGTGTTGCCGCATTGCAATGTTTTTTTTTTGTAGACTGCCATAGTAAATTTGACTTAAACCATCCAGTTTTCTATGGAAAATGATGCACAAAGAAAAATAAATTGACAGGCGACAGGCTTGCGCTATAGGCTAACTGACTGAATGAACACTTACGTTGGGTAAGTGTTTTCAAATCATGCAGAAGTACCTAAAGAACAGAAACCATTAGTTCTTACATCACACTCTAAGGTGTAATAAGGATCTCTAAATAGCATCATGGTCAAAGTTTTGGAGAGTTAAAATATATATTTAAAATCCCCATGACTGTATTTTTTGATACAGTGTTAAATTAAAAATTAGATTTTGAGCGGGAAAACCATGCAGTATTTTAAATTGTAGGCCCGAATGTGGTATGTGCAGGACTACTGTTGTGAAATGTTACTGTAACATTTGCAACAAAATAATATTGAACGTCATACTATTCATGGTGCTGTATAAAAGTAGAGTGAATCATCACCATCTATAATTGTATTTCAGCTTGCTATTTCTGGTGTTTTACAACAAAATGCTTTAATTTAATCGTTAATGACTTGGCATTGTGTAGTGGTTATAATATGTCTGCCTAGTATAGGCTCACAAAATGAGCTACCTGCCAGGTTGCATTTTGAAAATTTCTTGGTCAATTGCTTGGGTGGAGTGCTTTCGTAGCATAAGGTACTGGTTATGTAAAACTAACACAGAAGAGGATAGTCAATCAGAAAAATATACTTGTGCCTTATTAAGCCTGTAAAAATAAACCATCTGATCAAGAATCACCTGAAACAAATAGAGTAGCACAAAAATCTTTTTGTCGTATTTTTTGTAAGTAATACTAACGGCTGCATGCAAACTTGGGTATCAAACAAACAGAAACCCTTTAACTTGATAGATTTTTTTGCAGGCATTACCGCATGCCCCACATGTCAACAGAAAGCCCAGTACATGGATTTCTGATCCACTGGCATATAAAAGATATAACTTAGCAGTTGTCATTTAATGGCCATATCACCATAGAGCTAATTCTGTTACCGAAAAAAAAAAAAAAAAGTCATTAAGTATTAAGAAAATTAGCTCGGGAAATGAGTTTAGTTAGATATACAAAGAACATTTTAATCCAGTGGTACTTAAAAACTGTGAATTTGCATGAATATGATCGAATGCCTTCTCAGGGTATCTTTATTCTCTTGAAGAAGAACACTGACTGCTTATTTATTTCAGTTTTGTAAGATTTGAATCCATATTTGATAATTTATTTGCCTGTTATGCAAAACTTGAGAAGGAAAGACATTTGGCACTGAACTGGTACTAATTCATTGCATCCTGAAGTCACCACCCTGAAGAAGGAGTGTAAGTTTTGCATAAAGTGAAATACTCTCCAATAAACAAATCTCCTGTTAGCTTTAGATGTGTTTGAGAGGGTCTTCAAACTTAACAGTGGCTGGCCTCACTCTGACTGTTGTGCTGCTCAACAAACAGACCAGGGCTGTGGGTGATTCAGGGCAGCCATTGACTTGGACTGCTGCCAAGTCAATATTCGGCGTTGACAGTGTATTCATTTAGTCTTAATTTGCTTCGAGGATGTCCTTGGCCAGGGTGACTGCCATAGCTTATGTTACCTGTTTACAAAGTAGGATACTCAGTTGACCCTTCTGATGCTGTAACAGAAGTTTGCAGCCTGGAATTTGAATTTGCAGCCTCTTGTTGTTTCGAGAAGGGATGAGACCAAATATCTGTGAATTGATTTTTTTGCTAAAATCGCTCATTTTTTATTTGTGGAGCTATTCAAATGCATATGAATCATTCCAAAAATTAATACAATCCAGACAAGTCACTCTAAATTATTAATAAAGGACAGTCTAGGGAACTTAAATTAACATGAAGCCAAATGAGGCTACATATCCTGCCTTGAAGTGTGAGTTAACTGGGGACCAGTAAAATGTTTGAATTGAATAAGGCCTGGCAATGCCATTGACTTGGTATCTAACAAAATTAAGTTTTAATCATTAGCAATCTTGATTATGTATGCTGTTTTGTTGATTTTACATGACTTGATTTTTAGGGAAATATTGATACTGAAAGGAGGACCAAGAATAACATAAATAAATAGTGTAAATTAGTTTCAGAAAATGTCTTTTTCCCATTAAATATTGTCGTATTGATCAGGGTAACAATAAGCACTGGTATGGCTAAGCAGTATCATTTCTGGTCTCCATAGTGATAAAGTCCTATCATTACCAACACCGATTAGCCTAATGAATAGGGATAGTGTTGCAAACCAGTTGAAATTGAAAGATACTATGACATGTTCTGCGGGCAGATAATAATGAAACAGCACCACAACCAGTAAGTGTTAAGTGTTGGTACTTAGTGCTGGCCAAGTGTAGGCCCTAAACAGGGATTATAGAATAACTTGCTATTTGTAGTTGAGTATGAATCTGTCCAGACCACTTGTTGATTTGAAGTGGGGCATATTATTATGAAACAGCTCGGGGCTAAATTCACATTTATATGAACATTTATATAATTTTATGATGTGGTTATGTAATGTTATAAATTGGAATTATAATGCACTACTTTACATTTAACTGGGATTTTAACTCAGCGTTTGTTATATTAAGTATATGTAGATTTGTTGTGCATGATAATTTTCCTGATGATATGTATTTATGAAGCACAATATATTGTAAGGTTATAAGAATACTCAGCACAGAATGAATACATTTGAAGTAATTCTGCATGCTTGGAACAGGATAGTGAAGTGTAAAAAGTATCCTTCACCTATACTCATGTGCATTGTATGTGCCATACTTGTGCCAGCTGTTCAAATTTGGCCTATTCATACATTTTATTTGTTTAGTGGCTCATCTGTGAGCTCATTCTTTCTGAATTGTAGAAAGAGAGATAAACCTTGTATTGGTTTTCATTCGGTGGGTTTGAGTTAGACACAGAGCCTAGCCTGCCCTGAATTCTACTGATACGGCCTCACCATTTATCAATTTTGCAAATAATTAACTTGTACTGATAAAAATTAAGGATAAGGATAATCTAAATGTGTTAATCTTCTCTGTTTCCTACCATTTTCCGGGAGTTCAGAATCTTCAGAGTTATTTTACAGTGTTTCCCACATGAGTTTAAATTGGTCTTTTAGTTTTTATTTTCCCCTAGAGAATATGTTTGCTGTGTTTCAGAGGAAGATAAACTAATTCTAAAAGGTACCATACTCAATAGAGACCGAGTACTTGGAAGGAAGTCGGATGGTTAATAATCACAGATAAATGTCACATTTCTGTCTTCCTGTCCTGCTCAGGAAACTGCTTCTGGGTGCTGCGACCCTCAGAGGATGTTTGCTGTCACGCGGGAGAACTCCCCACTGGGGACCGTCCTGTGGTACGACGGGGAGTTCTACCACTCCCACACGGTCAACAACGACACCTACCAGCTTTTCGTGCAGGTACTGGTTCTATTCCCACCCAACCTGTGACAATGCGCTGCCTGCTTTCCACCTGCTGTTTCTTAAAAAAAAAAATCATACTTAGGTCATTATTTCCTGAAGCATTGAGTTTATGCAAAAAGACTAAGAGGGCATGTGATTGGTGGAGGTAGTTTGTTTGCTCCAATCACAAATCACGTCACTGGAATTACAAGCAAAACGCAAGCATTTTAACGTGTTAAAGGCATTGATAAATCTTTACCTAGTCAGCATATCAGATTGAATTTTGTATGATGAAAATGGTTGTGATTGTGGAGATGGCAGTTACTCTACAGTCTTTTTCAGTGTATTGACTTTGCAGTGGAAACTGCAGAGTGAAAAGGCAGATGCCTGACTGAACGTATTTTTGTGCTAGTCCTTGCTGTTTGCCCAAATTGTAGGTAAACATTACAGCAATGGGACAGGTCTACAAATGCCATCAGGCATTCAAAATGACATTCACATTGACTGAAATTCACATTATAGCCTCGCTAAAGTCTGCCCTATCAATAAGAGCTTAAATACTCAGCCAACAACCCAGCTAGCAACATTTATGTTTTCATGTATGTATTGGGTACATAGAAAAAGCATCTGCTTCTGTTAGTAGATTGATTATAATTACAGTAATGAGGGGAATTGAAATGGAGTCTATTTGCCAACTTGGCTCAAAACTTCAAGTCAAATGAATAGTACGTAAGTGACAGTGTACTGTAATTTGATTAAGCTGTATTTAGTCTATTCAACCTTTGAGTCCCTCAGTATGGTTATACATAACTGTCGAGGGGGGTGAGAGATAAATGTACTGACCAGCGCTATGGCTCTAACATTTTTTTATTTAAAGGAAGTACTTTTATATATTTGTTTTGCTTTGGAACTAGGATCACAGGGTGCATGGGAACATTGGTGTTTGACGTAAAGCTGAGGCACAGTGAGATGACCTTCAAAACAGCGTGTGTGTGTGTGTGTGTGTGTGTGTGTGTGTGTGTGTGTGTGTGTGTGTGTGTGTGTGTGTGTGTGTGTGTGTGTGTGTGTGTGTGTGTGTGTTCTCATGCTATGACAGGAAGGTCAATTTTCCTTCAGGGATGTTTTCTCCAATCACAGCATTCACATCTTAAGCAGCAGTGGTACTGTTATCTTTTAAATCTGGGATTCTTTTTTCTGACTAGTAATAGTTGTATAATGGTTGTAGTCAGATAATCATTAATATTCATCAGGATATTCACATCTTCCAACTACTTGACCCAACCCTCTCAGGAACCTGCTTTATCAATTCTCAGTGTGGTATATCTAATCAGTCTTTCCATTGATAAGTAATATTTCCATAAGATTAGCCCTAGGCGGTTTGAACTTAGCCTACTGACAGAGAATTTATGTTTGTAGACAAAAGATTGTGGTTGTTGATGTCACAACATAGCACCTGGCAATGAGAAGAAAGATAAGTATGATACAACTCTAATATCTGCAAGATGATATAGAGGCAGGTCTTCTTTCCCTGTGCAAATCAATGTCACTGATTCGCAGAAGCGGCAGGCAAATTTTTCCATGAAAGTGGTGGGTGAGGAGCTGCTGTTGTTTGAGCAGAGAGCACATCTTCCTCACGTACTTTCAGCCATGGAAACATGAGGCCATTGGTTGACTGTGTAGCCATCTGTGTGATGGCGTGCATGGGCTTTTTTTTTTTTAAAATGGTTCCTCACCTTTCCAGGAGTCCCCGGTGAAGGCACCCCTGAAGAGATGCGCCGTCGTTGGCAATGGAGGCATCCTGAAGAACAGCGGCTGCGGGAGGGAAATCGACCAGGCCAACTTCATCATGAGGTGCGGAGTTCCCGCCGCTTCCGTTCCCTGTCAGCGTACAGATCGCACATCCAGACTGACAGCTAGCTAGACATAAGCCAGGAGGATACAGACGATGAGTTGGGCACAAATAGGGAATTGAGTATGTAGGGCTGTTACTGAATCAGTACTCATAATTTACCAGGGGTTGCAGGTGTTTCCTGTCTGGCTCATAAATTAAGGAACCTCCACCTGAAAAAAAAAAAAAAAAAAAGCAAAATCTGAACATGGACAAGGCTGGCGGCCCTAATTGTTTTTGTGATGGTACTGAGCCCAGGAGGAGTTTGCCTCCTCTGTAAGCGGTCAGAGCTCTGTTTGAGCAGTGCTGTTTGTCTCAGCACCCGGTGCTGTTAGTGAGAGTGAACGATCAATATATTGATTTTCCTCAGTTGTATTCAGCACATTGCGCATGGTAACATACAGATGGCTGCTGTGTATTTTGGCTGCTCGGCCCTACTCTCTAAGTTATTCCCACCCCTTTATGGTGATTAATAGTGTAACTACCATTGATGTGCTGGTTTTATTACTACTACGATTACTGGGACAAAGGAAACATAAAGATATAAAATGGGACCCATGTCTTAGCAAGTCTGCTGAGCTACAAAGTAAATTGGCAAACAAAAAGGAGGAAGTGCAGAATATATTTTAACTGTTTATACATCTTGAGAGGGTGAAACATTTAAGAGAAATTCAACATTCCATAGGGTAAGTATGCTCTTCTGCATGCGTGTCTGCAGGTGCAACCTCCCACCGCTGTCTAAAGAGTACACGGAAGATGTGGGTAGCAGGACTCACTTGGTGACAGCCAACCCCAGCATTATAGAGAACAGGTACGTTCACTGTGTGTCTTCAGTGTTGTTAGGTGTGAGATGTGCGTTCACACGTGACCTCATCATTTGTAAAAACTTCATAATCAAAACTCAAGTGATCAATAATGACTGCAGTAAAAGTTATTGGAAGACATGTGGTACTGACTCTAACACAAACATTCAGAATAATACCTTTGCCATAACTCACAGCCTTTCAAGTCATTATTTTACAAAGGCAAAAACTAACATTGTGACAAGTTAATGTTAAAGCTGTCCTCAGTATCTCATCAGATTCTCATCTCTTTAGGTCCTTACCCATTAAACATCTCAGAGCTAGAGTGCTTGTCTCGAATCTTATCTAGCATCATTTAGCTTGCAGTTCACAAGTCTATGATATAGACATGGGAAACTCCTCTGAGATGTTTCTTGAATATCCTCAAAGCCTCAAAGTCATAAAGTCTGTTTTGAAAGTCTGAAGGGACTTAAAGTTCTTTGCCCTGACCAAAATTTTTGCATTTTTCTGTGTGAATCTTTATTCCTACATGCCCTTACTCAAAGCAGTTTACACTTGACACTGGCATGCAAAAGCAGCAAGTCTTCCTGGATTTGAACAGGATAACTTCTGTACCTAAAGCTGCTGCCTTAACTACCAATGGAACATAACCACCAATGCCACGCTTAGCAGTTGCTGTATTCCAAGAAATCAATGGTGTGTTTTGGCCATTTCAGCTACAAATGTGAGCTCTCTCTGGTTTGAGCAGGACTGATATGCTCAGCCTTGTTGACAGAAAGGTTGATCGTCACACAAGCCTATATGCCCTGTTTGTCAACATGACACTGAATTTCACTGACATTTGCATAAAGCACCTGGCAGCTTTTCCATCGCCAAGATCCCATAATCCTCTTCACATCCCCTTCATGTTTGAGAATGAATGGAGGCAAATATTTGTTTGTTTATTCTAGATATCATAGCATAAATTTGAAATAGCAGTTTTTTTTAAGGTTTTTTTTTTTTTTTAATTGTCACCCAATCAATGAAATTTTTAAAATGTACAAGCTTATATAAGATTAATTGGCATGACCGACATGAAGCAGACTGGACAGGTTGCCTTGGTAACCCCCATGAACTCATTCATTGGTGCTACATTGCCAAGGGAAACCAGACGCATTTTCAGCAAACATTTATTTGGCCCTAGTTAGCAGACCTTTCTAGTGATCAACCTGATATATCTCTCCTGCAAGTGTCGCTCATGAAAGCATAAAACCCCACAGAAAACCCCTTAATCAACATGCAAAATCACCAGACAGTATTTGAGAATTCCTTCAAAGTGAGGAAGATGTCTTTTTTTAAATCAGACCTAATAATTAACAGCATTTTTTTTTACATTTTGAACCATGATGATATTGTACAGTTTTCTTTTCCAAGGCAAAAAATCATGTTAAACCACATAAAATAACCACTCTTCAATGTTCTGATTATATATTTCTTTTCTAAGTGCTTTGCTGAATTGAACAATGTGAAGAGCATACAGGTAGAACAGATAAAACAAGAAAATTTAATTAGATGAATTAGATATAATAAATCTAAATGATTAGAACATTTAATGTTCTAATCTTCAGCTATCAGTAGTTTAAATTAATTTGCTTATGCTTTAATACTGTGAGCTCTGTATTCCAGCTCTGGAGAGCATTGGTACACCACAGAGGTGTTATGCTGTTTTTGTTTCCGCCTCAGGTTCCAGAACCTTCTGTGGTCCCGGAAATCTTTCGTCGAGGAAATGAGAGTGTACGGCCACAGCTACGTCTACATGCCAGCCTTTTCAATGAAGCCTGGGACGGACCCTTCTGTGCGTGTCCGCCACACCCTCGCCGACTCTGGCTCCAGCCAGACGGTGCTCTTCGCCAACCCAGACTTCCTGCGTAACTTGGGCCGGTTCTGGAAGGGGCGGGGAATCCACGGCAAGCGCCTCTCCACAGGTATGTTCCTGGGCAGCCTGGCACTGGGCTTGTGTGAGGAGGTCGCCCTGTATGGCTTCTGGCCCTTCTCCGTGGACCTGGATGGGAGGCCCATTAGCCATCACTACTATGACAATGTGCTGCCATTCTCGGGCTTCCACGCCATGCCCGAGGAGTTTCTGCAGCTGTGGTACCTGCACAAGAGTGGAGCCATGCACATGCACATCGGGAAGTGCCCCAAGGAACCTGGCTAGTGTCACCCTGTCCCCCTTAGTAACCCCAGCCACCCTGTCTCTCTCCCACCCTTCCACCAGCATGGAAATGTGGCAGACTCTCCCCCAGAGAAGGGGCCAATAGAATTTGCATGGAAGTCCCCACCTTAACCTCTTTGTCTCACAGTTGACAAGAATACTGCCTGTTACAGAGTTGACAAGGATACTGTCTGTCACAGAGCTGGCAGTGATTCCCACAGGTGCAGCATTGCTGGTTTGGCCTTAAGCAGAGGTCTGGCAGTAGCAATCAAAAAATAAGGGGAGAGGGGATTATCCATGTCCGTGTATGACTTATGCTATCAATCACATGCTGAAGGAAAAAATACAGAGAAGAATGTTGTTTTCCAGAGCATGCCTTTGATTTTCATATTCTCTGTTCTCACTAACTGCACAAAGGAAAACAAAGCCCTTGTTTGTGAAGGAGTGAACTTAACAGGAAGGAAACTATTTATGAGTTAAATAAATGGTCTTATTATTTATAGGTTCCAGTAAAAAAAAATGATGGCCCATTTCAAAAGCCTGGGTGACCTCAAAAAACCCACTTGCTTTTAAATAAACCCAAAAAATGTTTGGAATTGCAACTAGTAGTATTCAATCCATATGGATTGTGTGTAATTTTAAAAACCCTTTGCTGAAGGAACTGCTCAGAGGTGATAAAACGATGGCAAGCACAGCTTTTGCAGCCTCCATTTCCATTCTTTCTTAGAATACTCAGTTTGTGTAGAGTCTACCTAGCCCCCAGCTTTTCACCCAAAACCTTTTGGACACAAAGTGATATGGCAGCAAAAGGACATTGGGCTTAAAAGCACCTTGTAGCACCTTATTTTCACTGAAGGTTTTAGTCATACGGAGAAGGAAAAATATGTCTGAAGAAGGGAGAGGACCAGGCAGAGACTGGAGCAAATTCTGGGGGAATACTTCAGCTCCATGCACAAAATGGCTTTGTCACCCTCCAGACGACATGGCAGCTAATGTAAATTCAGGTGCAGGACAGGGCATGCAGACGGTGAGCTGGCATCGCTTTGGATGGTGGGTCCCTCCTTAGCAGTTCTGTTTCTTTGTTTCCAGCAACAGTATGCTCAGTTCTGTTTTGACATGCTTGCTTTCCTATGTTTTCGCTATTTGTTTTCATTTTAAATGCCTGTTAGCGTAATAGAGGGATCAGTGAAATGATCTACGTGTCTGTGGTGCAATCTCTCATATCGTCATAAAGCAACAGGAACCGATGAGTGTGGCGTTGTCACCTTTTTGGGCCTATAGCTTGCTTGCGGTTCAGAACTCCACCTGAAATGGGTGCACGCTCACTGTTGCCACCAGGAACCCCACCACCATACTGGATAGTCTCCAAAGGCTTCGTTGTCACTGAGATCACTCCACTGTTTTCTGCCTGACCTATCGGACAGTGTATGTGTATAGAGGGGCTGTCTGTAGACTTGTGGGTAAGGTGTTTGACTGACCCAGAAGGTTGTCGGCCCAAGCCCCGATGCAGCCACAATAAGATCAGCATAGCTGCCGTGCCCTTGATCTTAGGGCCCTGGGGGGTTTGGCATCTGAGTCGTCCAATCAAATGTAAAGTCACTTTGGATAAAACTGTCAGCTAAATAACTGTAATGCAGTGTCTGCAGTAGAGGTTTGTAGATACAAACCTCAGAATTACAGACTGACCGCTTAACAAAATGTGGAACGAACTCAAAAATAGCATTAAAAATATGTTGTATCAGTCCCAAGCAAATTATAGCAGAGTATCGTTCAAAAGTTTCAAATTTAGTTTTATATACATAAAGCCTTTCAAAGGATTTGTTTCTATGTAGGAAAGAATGGAGTACTAGCTAGCTTTGGATGCTATGTTACAACCTGAAAGTCCAGCAGTATTTCAACAACAAAGAGGACGAAGTTGGTCGTAACACTAAGACACCACGATCGTACAATCACAATCAAATAAGATTAAACACATCCGGTTGAGCAATCTGAAATACAAGAGACAAACAACATTTTATTTACAAGTAATCTAAGCAACATAACAATACGTTAAAAGTAAAACATAAGTAGTAAATAACACATTCAAGAGGACTTGTTACGGTGTCCTTAAGCTGTTCAAAGTTTTCATTGATGCAAAAGCTACAACAGATTAACAGCAAAATTTTGGAATGCAGACTAGTTTTCATAACGATGGTCGTCGGTATATCAGCTGTTCTCGAATCTTTGCCTGCCGACGATGATAGTGTTCTGAACTCTACCTGATGAGTCAAAAAGAACACAAAGCAGCGAAAAAAAAAACAGCACAGGACAAGCAATATAAAAGCAAACGGAGTACCTAGGGGGACGTAACAGCTACATGTTTTTTACTGACTTTATTTAGATTTATGACAATATGAAAGAATGCAAATCTAAAAGAAATGAGGCTACAGTGATATAGCTTTAAATCCACTCAATGAAGAATTCAGATTGATTTTTTTGGTGTAGTTTGAAATCACTATTTCAGAGAGTCTACTGTATAAGTGTTTCCATGATGATTCAACCCTAGAAGTGGATGGAGTATTGTATGACAGGAAGTTGAAAAATACTGTCCATTTCCTGCACAAGTTTCCTTGCCTCCCGTTCCCTGGGTATGACTTCAGAGCATGCTCCCAAGCTGCTATTGGGCCTATCAGATACAGCAACTTCCCTTGAACGGGGGGGTGCTGTCCCTTTCGGGCTGCGATCGGAGGTGCTCGTCCATCATCCATCTTTTACGCCTGGAGAAGAGGAAATAGCACACCGTTGTTGTCAGCGCTCAGTACAGAAGCAGAAATGTGGCCATCACCAAGAGAGAGAGACAAATTATGGCAAACCGTATGTACCTAGGCTCACTCACTTTCATATCAGGACTTTATCACCATTCAAATAGGTGTGTTATGCTCGCTGTTTTATGTGTATGCATGAATCTGCCAATTGACCTCATCGCCAATGTGTAATTTCACACATCCAAAAAAAGGTATAGAGTGCCTTTTTATTATTTTCAAAGTAAAAACTGCTTTTTTTGAAGGTTTAATTAATTGTTTGAGGTGAAGGCTTGGATTTTTTGCAACCTCACAAAGTACCGTTTTTATTGTTTACAGGGGCTGGAGCGCTACTGGATATGTATATTTTTGTTGAGACGAGTATGATTTTATATTTTCATAATAGGTACTATTTTCAAGGTAATACTTTAAGAATATTAAGAATCTTGTATATTTGTATTTTTAAAGTATTTTTTAGAAAATATGACCTTTGACCTATTGAAGAATAGGTTGCATGGGGCACAGATTTAAGGAGTGTTCAGAGGAATTAACTTGCTGCTGTAGGAGCGAAGGGAGTACTTTTTGTTTTTAACCCTATTAACCTATAGAATAAGCAATAATGTGAGAGGTACAGTCCTTGTTTGAGAAAGGTTTACATTCTTTTTCCATTTTGTGTTGGATTTTTGCACCTACATCTGTTAAGATGTATCCTTTCAAAACACCAGCTTATTTTTTTTTATAGTGGAGTGTCAATAGGCTTGTAGGTAATACTTGTTGCTGTACCATGGTGTTCTTGGTGTTGTACCATGATGCTGAAGCACAATGAAGATTTGTCCAATAAATAAAACAAATGAAAACAAATGATTTATAGTCATATATTTTTGACCCATTTTGTTGTACATTGTTAAAGGGAAATGTCTCAGTTTCTAATTATGACTTGTCTGTCATTCAGAACTGACAGATTCTATCGAAGTTGTTTTACTGTGAAATACGATGTGCTCGACAGGTACTGTACAATGTCTAGTTTTATTGAAATAGATGTGTTTATTTTCCATTCAGCATTGATTAAAGTAGATTGATGGTAATGTGATTCTGCACCTCTGTACTTCCATCATGTGTGAATTACCACAGTTCATGCTCATCTGACCTTAGGTATTAGAGCAGCTGCACTTAAGTACTTCAGTGGGAGAGAGATACAAGAGGGAATACCTCTTAGGTGCCATTAGAGATAAACTGTCAGTTTGCCAAAAGTTAATGGTTATGTCAAATAATGTTAATGTTAAAAATAAAAAATACAAATAAAAATCTGAATTTGCTGGGCATGGGTGTTTTTGTTTCGTTCTGTTTTGTGTCTGGTGACCCTGTCTTGGCCCCCCTGACCTTCACTGTGATTGCCTTCGAAAAACAGCACATGTAGGGTTTATGTAACATCATCTGAGCTTTTAACATTTCATGGTATAGTCAGTATCACTGATGAGTTTCAGGCTAGCCCACTGTCAGCGAACCTTTGGCATTCCTCTTTATCGTATGGAGAAAAGATAAATGATGACTGTAAACTGTAAAAGATAACTATATAAGATAAAGATAAATGATGAAAGACTGTCAGGGTTGTACAAGAATGCACGTCACACCCTTAAAACACTGGCTTTCAAGTTACCTGTATGTGTGCTCTATATGTGTAATGTTTTGTTTGAACACGGCGTTGGTGTGAAACACAGACCCATGTTGGCATGCACACTGAACGACAGAAAACCTTCATTGCATTAAAAAGGCTCCTCAATGACCTTGCTGAAGCCAGTCTCCAAAGAAAATAACGAGTTTAGGTAAATCTGGCTGAAAGAGGAGGCTACCTCATGCGCACTACGTAGAATTACTGTTTTGCTTTTAATTAACACTGTGTTGATGAAAGTGAAATGGGCATGACTTTATTTGACCAGTTGACATTGTTTTAATATATATGTATTTAATTTTGGTTTATTTCAAATTATTAAATATGTAATTAGAGTTGAAGTATTCCACTTTTTGTGTATTGTGTATGTGTAGACATTTTTAGAGCATTTTACATATCCACCCTGGTAAGCCTACCAGTTTCAATTCACAACCAAGACAAGAAAAAATGTGTTTAGAAAAGGATTGTGGGTATCTTTCTTTGTAGCATGTAAATGAAATTCCCTTGTGGGTGATGGAAGTTTGCTTGGGGGGAAAAACCAGATTGTGTTTTTCTGTCTGCGTTCTGGAACTTTCTTCAATAAAATGTCACAGGTTGTGTCTTTAAGAAAGATGTCACTGAGCGGGGACCTTACCTGAAGCCATGGCCACCCTGTGCCCTGTTTTCAAAGTTGTGGGTCTGTTACGCAGGGCTTAACAGCGCTGTATCACAGCTGGCTTCCTGGAAAGCAGATGTGCCGAGGCTGGCGCTACATTTCCCGAGATTAACGTCATCGTAGACGTTGGCCCAGATGACCGCACTTGCGTAACCGTTTTTCAGCTTTGTAGGTCAGATGCGGTACAGTTTCAGGTTGCGTGTGTGTTGTTCAGCAGAAGAAGGTGCGTTTCTCCTAAGAGCTGAGTAGCGTTGTGTTTTCTTCAGATGAGTAATGTCTCTGTCAATATGACTCCAGAGATTTCCCTCTGATTTAGTGTGGGAAAATATCCCTTGCAATAAATTTGTAAAAGTATGAATAACCAAGCAGACATAGTTGTTTCTCATGTGACATGCACTGACATGCAGAAACCTCCAGCAGAATGTCATTTTTAATAAGCTGTCTGCAAAAAATATCCTCTTTTCTGCACTGGTTCCGCTTGACCAGTTTATTTCTTGAAACTAATTGAGTCTCATTGTACATTTGGCTAGAGTCAGTGTGATTGGAGTGAGACTGCTCAAAGGCTAATGGGGAAGTGACATCTTATTCAACTGCATGAGCCATTTCCTATTCAGGTCTTTAAAGGAGGATGTGGTATTTTGGTTAACACTACATCACACATTTCTGTCTATGACACTGATACTGCAGTTAATATAGCATATAATGAGAGAGGGGAGTTTAAGACAGTCAGCTCCACCAGCCCCATAGCTTTGCAGAACCTGTGGTCCCAAAGAGGAAAGCTGCTTAAAGAGGCATTCAAGGACAGGGGATTTCGGAGTCTGGTGAGGAACCCACAAAGAAAACCCTTTACAACCACCATTAAATGGTTCAGAAAATATGTAATGGTTATAATTATGTTGGTCTATTGTCTGGGGTGTGTCTGAAGTAAATGACTTTTGGAATGACTGCAGTAGTACTTTTTGCATTTATTTATAACTGATGGGGCTCATGGGGTCCATTTGCCGTGGCAATGGGTGAAATAAAATGTGATGAAAAATTTGACAGACACACATCGTAATTAACTGAACTGCCAAGCTGAAGGGTTCAAGGCCAGAACATAGTTATGCTTATTTTTATGGCAGTGGATTTTAATATTTAAAAACATGAGATTGTTTGCTGTAATGTGGTGATAGGCAGTGTGCTGCAATAACCACGAAGACATCAGCTTCTGTATAGAGTGAGCCATGTAATTAATTGACTTTAGAATTAATATTGTACCAGAATAGGATTATGCAACACTGTTTTGTTGCCATTACATTATTGTCATTATCATTTTATCCAGTGTATGTGATTAACACGAGCCCTACTCAGTACAGTAGCATCGGTCCTGACAGGTTATGGGCAACAAAGGCAAAAAAAGCATAACAGGTGTTTCTGACAAGTGGAGAAATCCAGACTCTGTACTTGGTGTGTCCTATTAAACACCTTCCTATTTAATACTCAGTCACTGTTTCTGAAAATACGTGTCTGGTTCAGGCGCGATATACTCATTGAATGGCATCTGTGAATTGCAATTGCTTGGCCGGAAATGTCCTTCTATGCTTTACGTTCCACTGAATTCTGGGACGCCTGTGGAGGGCTGAGGCACTTCCGGTGGGCTGCACTCCACGAGTGGTGTAGGTATGGGTCTACACAGGGTCAGACAGGGGTTGTGTTTGTGTAACCACCATGCTGGAGCGGAAGCAAAGAGTCTTGCCAAGATCAATTGAGAGGTTAAGTGGTCCTTTCAAGCAGCAAGGACAAACTGTATGGCAGCTGAGGTGGGGAGGGAAGCAGAGTGTGAAATCATTTTGTTAACAGTCCATGGCCCTGATTTTAACAGCTGAGTGGGTAACCAGGCCACAGAACCCGTGCAGAGGTGGCATGAGAACCCCAGTCCCCTCTGAAGGCCTGCATCGTTGTGGCGTGGGGCTGGCCACACTGGTCTTGCTGCAGTGATGCTGTTTGCAATCTTGTGACCAGAGGAAGCACAGCTGAACACACACGAGCCCGAGGCCCTTCCCCTGCTCCACCTGCAGCGGTACTCCTGAAGCCTTTCATTTCCACTGCTGAGAGTCTGTCCTTAGCCTAAGCAGGAAGCGACAAGACTGCAGATGGTTTCCCTTGTGATAAACAGTGCTTTGAACATCCTGTGCAGGACTGTTTTAAACAAGGTTAATAGAATTCTGTTACTGAATTCTCCAGTGGTCCATATAGTGAGCTGTCAATTCTTAAAGAACTGATAGATAGATAGAGTACTTTATTGATCACTGACAAAAATAAATTGACATATAAATGGTACATTTATATGCCATTTAATTTTTTATTTGTAAAACACCGAGTCACTTTTCAAGAACATTTCGGAGTATACTTTGGAATCAGACAAGAACATATCGATGTTAACTGATTCAAATCATAACCATAAAGCATCTCCAATGTATCACTGTCACTATGCTGCAGCTCAGCTGTTTGCTGGTTTTGTGTGTGCTGAGGGTTAATCATGATGTCTACAGTTAGCAAAATCACTGGGGAGAAAAGAACAGTAAATCTGGATAATCCTGTGAAAACAGGAGGCGGCAGCAGCAAACACCGTCTCTGGCACGTGTACTGAGCACAAGCCCTTTGCTATACTGCTTTGAAGCCGTGTGGCTGTGAGATGCACAAAAGGACTAACTCCTCAGGGTTGGCACTGTCAGTGGAGGCTACATATCCCAGAATCCATCTGGCCACTGCAAACTCACTCCAGCCACAAGAAATGGCTTGAAACCCCAGACTAAGATCTGGCAGGAGCAATGCCAGATTTGCACAGATAAATGAAACAAATATACTGTAACATCAGTTAAATTCGTCATTTTGTCATGGTTCTGTTTTATTTTTTGGCAGGCCTTGTCTGGCCAAAGTCCTGGTGCTGAGTAATGGGGACATTAACGAGATTCATAACATACAGTACATTACTGATCAGGTTTTACAGGCTGGTTTGTCAGCACACCCTTACAGAGCTATAGATGATGTGAATAGATAATGGAGACACCCTCTTCACCACCAGCAAAGTGAAAGTCTCACACCTTTCTTTTTGTTCCAGACAGTTAACGTGTGAACTGGTGATATGTGAACAGTGAATGTGACATATGAACACGTAAGAGAGGGAAGAGCGAAAATCTTATCTGCTCTAATCTATGTGTAATGAATCACTGGGTTATTGCCTCTGCAGCTCAGTCTCTTTTCATACTGTGTTGTGTTATGTCTTTTTTTCTTCCAAGTAAGTTAAATTAAAACAAATGAAATCAAATATGAAGTGGAGGGACAAGTTTATGGGGAATTTTGTAAGTTTATGCAAAATTCTGAATTGTTTACATGACTGACCATCCTGAGTGTCTCTCCAACAAGTTGCTCATGTTCCACACGCTACGAAAGGGGAGTGTGGGGGATCTGCCGAAGCACAATGACATGAGGCTACGGTCTTCCATGGGGTGGGAGAGGCATTTAGCCAAAACCTCAGGTCATAACTTCATATTCCTCTTGTGAAGGGCAGGCTGAATCATGGGGCTATTGCTTTATCTGCCACAGCCATAAGCTTAGAGACAGGAACTGGCTATGTGAGATGTAGCAGTCTCACGGTCTGTTGGCACAGCTGATGCACCTCACTTGATAAGACCACCACACACTTAGCAGTGCTACACGCTTCCTGAGCTTCCTGCTCGTACTCACCCCCAGATGCGCTCACAGGAAGCACATCCTCTCAGGCTCATGGCTGAAGACCGTAGAATCTTCCAATGTAGAAACCTCCAATGTAGGGGGAGGAGGGAGAGCCGCTGCTGTCTGCATCCTATCCCACGTGCCCCAGTTCCTGCAGCACTCCTTCAGTCATCACCGAAGCGATCTACACACTGATCATTTCCAGCAGAGTGGATAACAGACCTAACGCTTGACTCACTTTCAGAACTTAGTGCATACTGTACAGCTGGCTGGGATCTCATTGGCTGCCTGCGTGTGTCCGCGACCCAAGCAAACCAGGCAGAGCTCACAATGGTTGAAGCAATTAAAACCAGGACAACAGTGAGAAGGGGAAACCGTTCCTTTATCATTTGGTATAGAGACTATTTATACTAAATACTTATATATGCTCTGTACAGAAAGACCAAATTGTATAAGAAAGTAATTTATTTACATTGTTTGATTCTCCAAGTTCAATGGGTGGGGTAGATTTAAAAGACCTGAGGCAGTACTTTTCGAGAAACACAGATTCTTGTCTCAATTGCACTTTTCAGAATGTGCCATTCCATTGCATCGTACGATTTTTCACAATTATTTATGTTTTTCATCCCTCCTTGTCACGGGTGTGAGGTAGTGATGACCAAAATAAGGTTTCTTGAACCCCATTAGGGTGGAGCTACACTGACACATTTGAACCAATCAAAAATGTGTTTATCTCCACAGCGAATGCGGCCATTGATCAAAATCATTGGATTTCCTCCGTTCCTCCTCCGTTGCCATCCCTCTGTCACTGGTGTGAAGTGGAGGAGGTTCTAATAAAAGAATTTTGCTAACTGTGATTACTTGCAATTATGTATGGGGTACAGCTTTCCCAACCTGACATTTAAAGCTGGCAGACATTGGGCTGGCACAGGAAGTGCTTCATACCGTTTGGATAATGAGTGGGAAGGCCTGAGCTGTGTGGTCTTCCAACAGAATGAAAACCTTATTCAAGGTCTTTGGACATCGTCGTCCCATATTTCATTGCAGGCTGATATATTGCTCTTGGATACAATATCTATATATGTATATGCACACATTTCTATCTATATATTACATATCAATACATCAGTATACATATATATGTGTGTGTGTGTAACCATGGCATGGATCCATGCCAGCTTATGTATTACCTGTTAGTGCAGTAAAGTGGCTTAAAATGACTATAGTGGTTTAAAATTTATACAAAAAAAAGGTATATAACAGTTATTAAAACTTATTTACTTTACTTTTTATTTATTTACTTATTTTACATTTTTAAATATTTTTTTTTTTTACATATGCAACTCATACAAATAGTTACAACAGTCAATTTCCTCTCTCTCTACCTTCCAGAGAACATGGTACTGCATACATTTATCAGTGTTGGTTTGTTTTTCCGTTTCCTTCGAGTGTTATGGTTTGACAGCTTCCTCTTAACTGTGTGCACAGTATTACACTCTTGGGGATGTAAAGTTTATTTTGTGGAAGTAAATATGTTTGCAAACTGTCTCTAGTACCTGCTACTGGTCATTTATATTGTTTGACACAAGCATTACTCTTGACAGCTATCACCAACAGATACAATGCACATTTTGAACGTTGTATATTTTTGATTCTGAATGTTTCAGATCTTGACCTAAATCCTAATATTAGGTCAAAGTGAATCTAAGTGTGAGAATAGTAGTAATTCAATGTATTAATTAAAGTGATGTATGCTGTAAAGACTTTTGCCCTGTTTCATAGTCCAAGCCTACTACACAATGGTTCATATTATGAATCTGTTTCATCTCCTGCCCTTGCAGACCTCACATGGGAGCATGTGATTGTCCACCAATCAAACACAAGTATGCACTGAAACTATCGTGTTTAATTGGTGGAGTGTCACATGTTCCCAAGTGAAGTTTTCAAGGGCAGAAAATTTTACGGATTGGACCACAGCCATTTAAAAAATGATGAGAGGAACCCTTTTCCCTTTCTTAACGGCCTGTGTGTGACCCCATACCCAATCTGATTAATCAATGTTGATTGGCTCAGAATGAACAGGAAGTCCATCCCACATGTACATTGGTTGGTCAGATCATGTCACACAGAATAGTTTGCTCATAGCTAAGCTCTTTCCCCATTACTTCCCACTAGTTCAAGGGCAGGTGTCTAGGAGCATGTTGTAATTGAGATGTACGGCGGAGAAAATGAAAATCTGACTAAACATTTAATATTACTAAGACCTGCCGCACATCACTTTCTCACCAATAACAGAATATTGCCCTACCCCTCTATACAGAATTTGGAGGTATTTGTAGGTTTTTGAGCATGAACTGTTCATTGTAGGTCATGCCACAGGATCTCAGTAAGGTTTAGGTTTAGACTTTAACTAGATCATTTCAAAACTCCAAACAGCAGGCTCTTTGGCCATTCTAACGAAGACTTGCTTGTGTGTTTTGGGCGCCAACCTTGCTGAATTACCTACCTGCATATCAACAGCTGTGTGGATGATCCTGATTCATTTATTGCTATTCCAGATATCTCCATAGTGTGTAAGCAGTTCTTCCTTCCCCCATTGCAATGGCTTTGCCCTGTATTTGCAATCAGTGTGTGACAGTGACTCATCATGAGTAAGAGGAAAGTAAGTTGTGACAGGAAGTCAGCAGTGTCGTTCCTTCTCGACATTGTGCTTAACCTTTGACTCAAATCTAGCATCACAGCGGAATATACTGTGTTCAATTGCAGGAAATGTGTTTTTAAAAATGATTCATTTTAGACCCCCTGACATTGCAGTCACCATTCCCCCAGTTAATGACTGACTCTCTCACCTCTGTCAGGGATCGGTCCAGTATGGTGCAGAGAAAAAAGTTTCGAGCCAAAGTTCGAAGGCAAAGCGAGACGGCTGTACGTTTTAAGTGACTCTCCCACATCACATCTGCCCTTAGCACTGTGGGCCCTCCAGTGCACTTGTCCATGCGCTGGAAGTCTTTTCCACGTTTCAGACTGTGCAGCGTAATGCAAATGAGCAAGCTAGCATCAAACACAACAGCTGTCTGTGGAAGTTTTCTGTCTTTGCGAGGAGGTTATGTAGCATTAACCCAAATAACTTAAACCCATAAAACACCAGGTTCACATCTTAGGTCTCTACACTGTAGAAGCATCTTAAACTCAAGCGAGTGTTACAATAAGAGGCACACAGGAGCCTATGAACACAACTGAATTTTTAAAGCACACATTCAGAAAAGGCAGTGAACTGCCGTCCCACCCCGAAAAGATTGTTCAGTTCGAGGAATTCCACCAGACAAAAAGAATCTTTCATTTCCAGAAAAATGTTTCGCAACTGGAATTCTGGTGCTGAAGTAGGTTAGCCCGCCACCATAAGGGCAAACTTCATTCTGCACGACTTTCTCCCCGAATCACATGCACTGCTCAAATAAGATGGCAGGACACCAAGTCCTCTGAACTACAGCTGCCTGGTGCACTGAGAATAAGGCCATTGCAGTAAACAGCCTCCAATAAGGAACAGTCCTAACAGAGCAGATTTTTCCACAAGTGATTGTTTTGTTTTGTTTTTGATGTTCATTTTTTAAACCCATTCAGAGTGCATCCAGTTTATTCCAGCAAACAAAAAACATTTCCAAAAAATTGGTTGAAGTGTAGCTCATGTTGTTACCAGGGTTTGACATAATGTTATAATTTGAATGTTCCTCAAACATTCTAAGAATGTTACATTGCTCCGAACAAGTTCTGTCAAGGTCACGAGAAAATATTCCAGGTAAATAACTTTTGAAGGACATGAAGAAACTGACCACAATGTACGACCAGAGAGCATTTGCCCTAATGTTCTTACAATGTTCTAGCAACCAAAAATTGCTAGTTGAGACTAAAGCTTTGCTTGTCATCTGCAGGCAGTAACTTTATTTTTGTCCATCCCTCTTGCTCTAGTCACAACTGATTAATTAAGGAAGAGAAAAACAAAGGAAACTTAGTACACAGTATGGCCTGATTACTTCTTGCTCCCACTCATTTTTTTGGGGTGAAGGTTTTATGTCTTACAAATGGGTGAATTTTCAGGGCCTGTATGTGTCTTGAACAAAAGCAGGGAATCTGTCAGTATTGCTACCTGATTTTGTGTTTTGTTTGGTTTTTGTGTGTGTTGGTTTTTCTGTTTCCCTGTCCATGTGCTTTTGTTTTCATTTCCCCTTGTGTCGGCCCCGCCCTCCTTGTCACCAGCCTAGTTGATTGCTCATTTGTTTCACCTGCCCTGTTGTTCACCTGTGTCTCGTTTGCTTGTTAGTCTGTGTATTTAAACCCTGCTTTGTCTCTATGTTTGGTGCAAGTTTGTCTCTGTTGACTCTCCTCTCAGTTATGCTACGGGTCTTTTGTTCCTGTTCTGTTTCCCTGATCTGATCTTTGCCTGTCTTCCCGTTTCCCTGTTTCCCGTTTTTTGGATTTTGTTTTTGTTCTGTTTCCGTGTCTGCCTGGTTTGAACCTTGCCTGTTTTTCGACTTTGTTTTTGGATTCTGTTTTTGCTCTGATTGCTGTGCTCTCCTGGTTTTGACCCTGTGCCTGTTTTTGGACCTGCCCTTTATTTGCAGTAAACTTTGGTTTATTTTAGTTTGAGTTCATACTGAAGCCTGACAGAATCTTAACCAAGCATAAACGCTGTAAGTTATATTAACAAAACAATCGAGTTCAAAATGACACCAAGATTCAGAGGATTGAATTGTAGTGCCAGAGGGGAATTTGAAGAAAGGACCAGAGATAGCACTCAGGGAATAGTTTGAAATCTTAGGGATCCAACTTTATTATATTCTAACTGATACTGGATGAAAATGTTATTTCCGCTAGTACTCTCTGGAAGACACAGCTATGTTACCTCAGCAAAGTTTATGGACATTTATAAAACAATGTCCTGTATCGACACAGATACCCACATTTTAGACCAGGGCTGTGGCTTTTGGTCCTGTTTCACAATCTTCATATGCTTGCTCAAAGGGCAGAAATTCAGCACCACAGCATTTAATTTATACTTACAACAGCCGCGTTTTGTCTTGTCACCGACACACAAAATACAGTGCCTATCATAAGTATTCACCCCCTTGGATGTCAGAATGGCTCAAGTCAGTATTTAGTAGATGCACCTTTTGCAATCTTGAATCTGTGTGGATAAGTCTCAATCAGCCTTGACATCACAAAATATTTCAAACTTTGTGTAGCTGCATCAGTTGTCATAATTACAATCTCGAGTATTTCACACGGTGTACAATATCAATCAGTCCTGTGAATTTGACCATTTTGCAGCTTTGCTTAACCATGGAGTCGTTATGTTTCTACGAATGGGAAAATTAGCATGCTGCCAGAAGCATCCCTTCACTAGCAAAGTGAATCACTTTTTACAAACACTTCACCTCTCATTTAAACTACAGTTTTGGCACAGTTATGACTACAAATGAGTTTCTATTGAATTAGACCATTAAATTTAAACGGGGGTGAATATTTATGCAAGCTATGAGCAGCAAGCAGCAATGAAGTCTTTAATTGACGTGTCTGCTCTGTACACTTGTACTTCACTATGCACTCCTCAGCAATGACCTTTCTGGGGAAAACACCTTGTGTTACATACTCACCTGATCCATGTGTAGCACACTCACCAGTGCGACTGACTAGCAAATGGAGGTTGGTGAAGGATACGTGAAGGTGTCAGCTCTATGGGTTTGAGGGCCCGTTTAAAACAACATAATTGAAAACAGCAACAATATTGTTAAGTTTTGTCTTCCTATGTAGTTGCGTTATAAATAGTAGAATTTTGGCTTTAATGTGTTGCAAAGGAAAAGCCATGGCTTTGTGACCATAATTTAGACAGGGTTAGCGCAGTGCTAGATTCACCATTTTATGCATTTTCTGTTTGGATGTTTCACTGCTTTCGAAAGACAGACAGCTATTTGCAAATATTGACACAAGAGGCACAACAGGTAATGACAGAAAAATTAATATGAGAATGTTCCTGAGGTAAATGAAAGAATGGAACATATTGTTTTGAGGCAAACAAACAGTCACAATATAGGCCATTGAGAAGTCTCTACGTGAATCTGGTTCATGTTGATTGACACGTACACGTACAAAGAAACCGGTGATCGTTTGAAGAGACCCTGTTAAGCCCCTGGTCACCAGTGCTTTTTCGTCCTTGCGACATGGTTCTGTGTGCATGCGTGGGTGTGTCTTTTGTTCTCTCACAGGTGTTTTTACAGTGCCTGGAAATCATTATTTCCCTCAGTATTCAATGGTGGATCTGTCAAGTCCCATTCTGATAAGCAAACTCTTCTGGGGAAAGACCTCTCCTGTTTTTGCTAATCGGAGCATGAAGGAAGTATTGTGTCTTTTTGTTCTTCTCTTACGGGGTAGGACACCTAGAATGTATTTTTTCCAGACAGTGTTAATGTTGTTTGTTATTTTGGCCTTACTGGTTCCCGAGGTTTGTTCCTGTCCATGTCAATAAATTCTAAAGAGCCCCGTTTCATATCTGTTATGATCTGACCCTAGACTGGTGTATAACAGTTTCTTATTTCAGACACTCCAGAAACAAATAAGGCCTTCCTCGGAAATTATCCAGAGTTAACCAGCCCATCCCAGGTAGTTACACTTTATTAACCTGAAAGTTGAGCTGTCTCATTGGACCCTGTGATTGCACACAAGATACGGCAAAATGTAACCACCATGTTCTTAAGTCACTACTATAATTTAGTCTACTGTAATTCCTATTTTTAGTTACTTGCTTTCCATCACTAGGTCACAGGTCTCCTCACTGTAGAATTTCCGCTTCAGTTTTAGCTGATAAAATAATTTAGCAATTAAAATATGACAGATTTCTTTGAACACAATGACATTCATTCGCAGAATTACTGAAGTCTGAATTATTGCCTTTTGTTTTGTCTGTCTTTCATCTATAAATATCTTGATCTTTGATCACGAAGTCGCACCATCTGTTGCAGTTGAACACATATCAACAGACATTTGCAGTGTTTACAATGTCAGGCAGGCATCCATCCATCTGCCAAGATTACCATTTTTCAGCCTTATCCTCTCTGCTTTTCTGAAGAAGCATTCACTTCATGTGCGATTTATATCTCTCCGTATATGCTTTTTGCAAACAGCTGGCCTCCTGCCTCTTATTGACATATGGCTTTGGTACACACACAAGGTTTTAATTGATGAGTGTACTCTGGTGAATGTGTTTACTTTTCAAGAGGAAAAAAACTAAGGTTTATACTATAATTCGTGGTCATAGTTGGGTCATGGCTGCTCAGGACTTTTCTGATAACTGATATAACTGAGTGCACTTATTTTTCTCTCTGAATGAGTGGCGCTGTATTAGTTATGAAGTGTGTATGGGCTTTCAAAGACTGTAAGCTAGATAGAGACTGAATTTCCACCATTCATTTCCAGCAACCCAAAGTCTCCTGCCATTCAAAGCATAATTTCATATTTACTCTAAAAATGATTTTTGTGACTAAAATGAATATTTTAGTTCACAAATGTATTCTACGATATTGAGTTACAGGGATGTCAGGGATATCTGTGATGATTTTCAAGCAATTTGGACAAACCCTTATTAAATACTTTTAGAAATTAAAAATGATTAACTAGGTGGAAATTATTGTACTTCATTGTGCTTTACTATGTTAATGACAGACAATCTGTGACAAAATTGAAAAACAAAATGTTCATTTATTTAGTGTGTATTTTAAAATTTAGTGAGATTTTAAAATTTCATTGATAAAGATGTATGTTGAAATTTTAAATTATTTAAATTCTTTACCATATAAAATAATTATAAGATAAAGTTTAATATTTAATTTTTCTCTCTGCTGTCATGGCTTTTCCCACTTGGTTCTGTTGGACTTTTATTTTGAAATAAACCTTCAACTCATGACGGCTGACCCAATTAGGCTTCTTTATTCCTACAATAACTTTCTTTTCTTCTATAGTCCAGTCTGTGTCTCATCCCGTGATAGACAAAGATTGGAAAAATGGAGCAATAGGGAAAGGTTAGTGGCTGCCTTCCTTTGAGCTGTTATTTTAGAGAGGAAAGAACCAAATCAATCACTCAAGATATATATCAATCAAATCAAATTTTATTTATAGCTCAATGTTCATACAGGAAGCAAATCAATGTGCTTAAAACAAGCAGTTCAAATGTGATAAACAGGAATTCAACAAAGTGAAAAAGTCAAGGTAGATACAGCAAACAGTGAGTTAAAAAGATGTAATAATGACATATCATTAAGGTCAAATTAAATCTAGTGAAATTCTCTAAATCAAAAGCTCCAATGAAAAAAGGCTGCATAGAAACTGATTGCTTCTTGCCCTGTAGTTTTTTTTTTTGTGGAATAATTAAAAGACCAGTGCCAGGTTGGTTTAAGATCTTAAAGGCACTTCATCTAAGAGCATACCACATATGTATTTTGGTTGTAAGCCATTCAGAGATTTGTCATCTGGTAAAAGAATTTTAGAAAAATATCTGAAGTTAACATGATGCCAGTGTACTTCTGACTTCAGGACAGGTTTGATATGTTCAATCTTTTGTATCTTTCTTTAAGTCCATGCTACTGCTTTTTGTATCACCCAGTTGGTGTCTCTCCAATGTGAATGTCCAACCATATCCAGTAATGCCACGGATGGAACTCGTATACCAACCACCTAGTCTCACATCTGCTTCTTGAACATGTATCTTTTCTGTGTGAGGCTCCCAGAGGTCCCATGTAATAATACCGCATAGTTAATAATTTACTTATAAACTAGGGAAAGCTGTCACCTCTGCTACATCACATCTAGTTAAATGCAGGCCACCTAACCAGGAAGTTGCACCAGGATACTTCATGAATGACTCCCTGGGGGACCACACATGGCAATGACATGACATGCTAGGGAAATCCCCCTCTCAGCCGGGGACAAGTTACAAGTGACCAATCAATGGTCATAAATCAACTCCACATCCCATGGGTGAAAGAGCCAGACCAAGAAGAGAATGTTTAAAGACACTCTCTGCCATCTCAGCTCACCTTTAATCCAGAGAATGTGAGTGACTTCTACCTGCACTGCCAAACAGGGTTGCCAGAAAAATCCATACAAATTTTCTGCATCCGATTGGTCCTGAATACCCCTAAAACCTTCATTGAAATAATACAGTATTTTGTTTGTTCCTCCTTGCTTAAGCTTATGAAAATCCCCTTTAGCTGAAATTCTGTCTGACCCTTTATCCTGGGTCACTGATCCCTGATTTGGTAAGCTCACTGCAGACAGAGGCTGTTTGTGGGTGGCGAAAGGCAGTACTGGTCCAGGGCAAGAGGGCGGGTCAGTTTTCCATCACTGACAGGCAGTGAGCATACAGTAAATCTGAATTTTGGATTACACTTGTCTGCAGATTCAGCATTTGAGTGGATATAAAATGGGTAACAGTTCATTTCACACTTTCTTTATAGCACCTTCCTCATCATGTCATAAGTGTAGAAAAGAAAAGATCCCTTTGGAAATATGGTCCTTATACCTTTGTGTGTTGATGCAATAAATCCAGACTAAAGTTTTTGTTTTGGTGACGAAAGATATATTTATTATAAGAGAAACTCGTGGGTCTCCTCTCCAAGTACAGAGACAAAAAAGACACCAACTATCTAGTCACACAGACATTTAAACCCAACATCCCAGCTCTGAATTGTAGGCAAATGGCTGAGACCAGATTTGACACCTTGAATATCTTTCCTGTTCATGCAAGACCCCCATCAACACAGAGGACAGAATCTGTATTGAAGCTCGGATATGATCTTCACACCCTGCTCCCCTGCTCCCTTAGCACCCCAAAATGACATTATGCTAATGATCTGCCCTAGCGTTTAGTAGGTCTTATGTAAACAGGAACTTACAGCATGAAAAAGACACATGTTGTTTCCCAACAATAAGCACTTTATAACATGTCATGATGAAACATAACATTTGACACTTGTCGTGACAGTGTTATAATATATTATAATACATGAATAATTACTAGAGCCATGACACATATATTAATGCAGTGGCAAGTGTCAAAGCGTCACTACTGTGGAACACTAAATTAACGCTTGAATTCAGTTAGTAAGAGCTATTATGACATGAGACACAATCATTTTGTTATGAATGATTGTATGATTGTCATAAGGTGAAGATGGATTTTCTGCCTATCAACACTATAGTCATTCAGAGGCACTTAGATTACCAGATTACACAGTCACGTACTCTCATAGGCACACGGACTCATACATACACACAAACACATAAATGGAGCATTGGTTTCAGGGTAGAACAGAAGGAAGTTTAAAAGCTCATTTTTTTGGCTTGCGTATAAGTTTTGTGTATAAGTTTTATGGCAGTAATGCTATGTTACTGCTTGTACTTGCCTGCTGATTCTTCCACAAAGAGTACAATAAAATAAACCAATGAGCTGTCAGTCATGTATCCACATTTTATAGGATTCACCTCATGTGGAATATATTCCAATCAAATAATTCACCTGAAGAACATAACTACTTGTCTGCTAGTTCTGGGGTGGTCGTCTAGCCAGCAGGACTGGGTGTGTGAGAGTGAGAGAGGGAAGACATCTTGGCAGCAGTTTTGCTCATTTTCTGTCTTCTTGCTTATGCCAAACACAGCATGATCTGGAGCCCAGATGTTCAAAAGAGATTGAACTTAAAAGAGAATGGAAAGTAATGGAAAAATAATGGCTGTCACAGAGACAAACCAGTCTGTGTTTAGGCAGGCGAGATATGGAGAGAGATAAACACACAAGATATCTGCAGCTCTCTGAAAGAGTACTCCTCCACAGAGGTCTTCTCTGTGTTCATCACGCGCATCAAAAACATACAGAACAACGGGAAACAAGGGAAGAAACACTTGCGGTCATAAGGTTAATTTTCAGAAATATTGTGATCTTTTCTGCCCTTTGCTTGAACCTGAAATAAGCATTGTACTCAATAGTGATTGGTTGAACACCAGACTTTGTCTCCCAGGACAGACAACTAGCCGGTATGCTGACTAAGTGTTGATGTCAAATACAGTTCAATCTACTCATAAACATAAAAATGTCACCCAGATCATATATTGCTAAGCAGTTTCACAGAAGTAGCCTCCACACAGAATGTCAAGTGAGAGAAAGAACACCTCATCATGGATGATCGGAAAACTGAGGTAGATACCGTAGCGGGACCTGATATACCCAATAGACTGCTGCATGCTGGGAAGTGAAACAGATCACATGTCTTGGATTTGATTTCACAGTAATAGGTCAGATTCAATTATAGGCAAGGGGATAGAGATTTTGGATTGTCTAACTACATTGTAGATCCAACAATGTAAGATGTTTCCAGTATTTCGAAAGTCTGTTTGCTAAATTCCAATGTAGTGACATAAAATTGAAGCCATTCCATTTTTATTAAGTTTAAGACAATTGTGCAAATTTCACATACAGTCATAACCTATTTCTATGGGATGTCATTTTGTCAAACAAATAAGTAAATGAAATCAGGAAATAATATTTGGCAAACGTTAAATGAAAAATGATAAATAATATGTTTCTGTGGAGATTTTTCAAATAAGTAAGAGATTACATTCTTTTTTAAGGATTATTTTTTTGGGATTTTTTCCACTTTATTTGTCAGTTACAGTAGAGAGGCAGGCAGGGGATGCAGAGCGGGGAGGACATGCAGCCAGGGGCCCAGGCTGGACTTGAGCCTGGGCTGCTATGGTGGGGTCTTGGCCTCATGTGGCATGTGTTCTCACGGATGAACACTTTTTCTTTAAGCCATCGCTCCATTTTTCCAGCTAGCAAACTTGCTGCAGCTGCGGCTAAAGCAATAACGTTTTTTTCTTTTTCTTTGTTTATTTTTCCCGCTGTGTGTCACTGACCACAATCTCACGCGCACAGTTCAGATCATACAAATGCCGTTGATAGGCTACATTGAATTTGGGACAAAAACATTTTTCCAAAATGATTTGGCGACCCCTAGAAATCATCTCGCGACCCCAGTTGGGGTCAGGACCCCAAGGTTGAGAATGGCTGCTCTACTGGATGAGCTACCGGGGCACACCAGTGCTTATGTTTCAATTTTGTTTTTTTTCCAAGCAGGGTCTGACAAAACCAAAAACTGGCTCTATACAGCTGGCCTCCGAATTATGCCCAACATCTGATCGGCTACATAACACTCGTAATTATATATGTAATAGCCTTGTCATGACTACTGTCAAAATGTTTATAATCATGCCTTCAACATGTTATGACAAATGGCATGAAACATTATGCAGTGCTTATAACATAGTCATGAATGTGTTATAAGTGAATTGTCGAGTGTTTTTATATATATTTATATATATCCTGCATTAAGATAAGTATTTGCTCATGATATTAACTTAAGTGGGATTAGTTTTCCACTTCTGGAGAACATAAACACAATTGACATTAACCATTATAATCACAGCTCTCAGTTTTTCTGAAAATCCTGTTCAAAGACAAACATGTATTTATCAATGTGAGCCTCATCTATAAAGAAAGGGCTTCATTATATATGCTTATCTTGCTGTATTTTTGATCTCTGAGGCTTGGTACATTTAATTAAATATTGATTTTGTTTGCAGTGACTCAAAGGGAGCACTGCCACCCCAAAGCCTTACTGACACTCTCGATTCCGAAGATAATAAAGACGAATAAATTCACCTGCGTCATAAGGCCAACAACGGAATGAGGAACTAAATGATGACATTTCATGTAATCATCCATAGAAGATACATCCTCAGGTTATCTCTTCAGGAGTCTTCAGTTATTTATGAAAGATTTCTATTTCGTGTAATGACTGTGATATTTTGAGGTTTTTTGGACCCCACAGATAATGACTTCAGGAGATTTGATAAAAAAAAGGCAAGTCAACTTATTATCTTTTTCATCACAATTCATCTAAATATTTCAGTGATTAATTAGTTATTTGCATGAATGAATTGAAATTGTGATGTTAATGTTTCCATTAATGTTGAAATTAATATTGATATTAAAACATTTACAGATTAATTGAATCTAATTGAAACAGAATGGCTGGAAAATAACGACATGGAAATTCTAAACTTCCGTTGTTTTAATAAAATTCCAACAATCCAGTACGGAATTTAAAAAAAGTCACAAGAATGGGTTTCCATGTTTTTATTCAGACAGTAGAAAGGCAGAGAGGGTAACAGAGAAGAGGAGGCACAGATAGAGAGGTTGAAGAGGACTTGAACTCCCAGGAATGTCTCCCAGGAATGAACATGTGGGAAAGACAGCTGCTCAGCCAACTGAACTATCTGGTTTCCCCAGAATTCTTGGCAAATTTATGCTTTCTCATTTTCACTACACTGAAAAAATGAATCGGGTTCATCGAAAATCCAAACTGCTTCTTATGAAGACTCATTATAGAGAGGTTGATTAAATGTGTTTAAAAAAAATCAATGTGTTTGTCTTTTCAAATTAATTGAGTGCATGAAAGCTTTAAGGCTGACAGCCCCAATAATAGGTTTTAAGCAAAGCACAGGAGGAGTGAAATTATTTAGTTTCTGGTCTGACAATAGAATTTTCTCCATCCATCACCTACAGCAGTTACAGCCTCCATTAGCACTGATTGTCTTGAATTAGGTGCAGTCCTCCTCCAAAACGAAGCGGGAGATCTTTTGCAGTTCTTTGTGAAACCCACAACCTGAGTTGGCCTGATTTAACATTTATAAACACAGTAAAATTTGCATTACATATTTGTATTGGCCAACCATCTCATAAGCTAAAGAACAACTAGTAATAGTAAACAGGAAAAACAAAATAAAGAAAAAGGAGACACGTGGATACCCATTTGTGTCCTGCAGATGAACTCCTGGGCCCATTCAAATATCTGACTGCCCTCATGGCTTCAGCTAGTTTATCAGATACAAAATCATTGCTCGGAATGGATTGTGGCAAAAACGTGTCTGCATCAGATCTCAACAGCAGAAAGAAAACATCCTGTCCAGTACCACTCCTCCACACGACACCTGTCTGAGGTTTGATTTCAGCACTATGACTATTCTCTCATTCTTCCCGGCTGCAGTTTCCCATTTTCAGCTCTCCAAACCACAAATATTTTAGTGGTTGGCTGAAACAAGTTCTCTTTGTAAGTTCATGAGTGCAAAAAGAGGAAATGGAGAGAAGAGAAATTGTTCTGTGGCTTATCTGACCGTTCTGTGGTTGTGTCTTCATGATGCCATACTTTTGTGTTAATATAAGTCACCATGATTAATCTATAATAAAGTTATTTATATTGTATGACTCTATCACTGTAGAGATAACAGGATCTGCCGTAACATTCAAAAACCTCAAATTTGTTGACCAAATAAGGAATCATATCAACATGTGGCCAATATTTTTATACAGGTTAGTCTATGAAGACACTGCCGAATCATTCTTAGTTTGCGAGAAGGAATGTCGCTCACCCTCTCACAAAAATGCATTGCTGTAGCATTTAGGCATTATGATCCTCTGAAGTGATTAGATTAACTGGAAAAGGACATTACATTAAAGTATGAGGAACAAACTTTCACTCACCTGAGGAATGTGTTCTGCTCGATTTAGCATGGAAATACAAAATGCTCCATGACACAATGCCTAGACACAAGTAGCTCTTCAGTTCATGAGGTTTGGTTGGAGGTCTGGCTTGGACGTCTCTCTCTGCTCTTTGCTTGTTTGTTTGTTTTTTTCTGAGTAACCTTGTGTACATTTCTATGCACATTGTGGCGGTTACGTAATGCTGCTGTGTCTACTTCAGTGTTTTATTAAAGAGGAATTAAAGGTCTGTCTCTCTCTCTCTCTTTCACACACACACACACACATATACATGAGAAAGCAGGCAAATAACTTTAAGAAAGACAGGATCAATACTCAAAATTGTTAGGACTTTTTTCCCTTCCCCACCAGGGGTCACCAGAGACTCTGTGCTTCCTAATTGTGTTCACCTATTCTGTTGATTGCCCCACCTGTGTCTCATTTGCCTTGTGTCATGTGTATCGTTTCCTTATTAGTTAGTGTATTTAAACCCTGGTCTTTGTCTCTGTCATTGCTTAGTCTTTGTTAGTCCTACCTGTTTCAGTGTAGTCCTGTGTTCTGAGCCTCTTGTTGTTTTTGTATTGTCTCTGTTTGCCTGACCTTGACCTGATTGCTCTGTCTTTGGATTTACTCTTTTTGGATTTCCCTGTTGGATTGTTTGCCCTGTTTCGGATTGCTCTTTGTGTTGACCTGGACTGTTTTTTGGATTACTCTTTGGATACGGCTTGGATTCTGTTGCTTGTGTTTTTTTCTGTTGGAATAAACTCCTCATTATAAGTCTACAGTTGTCTCTGCATTTGAGTTCACCACCTACCAACATAGCTCTGTGGTCAGCGCTGAGGTCTTCTAATTGTGGGACCGGGGTTCAAGACCCGCTAAGGACTTGGGATCCTTACAGAAAGACTAAGCCATCATGGACTCAGCAGAGACTTTTTCTTCAGCAAAGGAGCCATCTGATTTCGAACGCATCATGGCAGCTCTACACAGCCTCGGAGCAACTATGGACAGACATGACCAATCACTGGCTAGACAAGCTGACATTGTGGCAAGACATGACCAGGTGCTTCAGGATCTTGTCCAAACAGTGCAAACCCTTGCTGCATCCTCCACTCCATCTGCCCCAGCTCACCCTGCAGTTCCTGTTCCAGTTCCAGCCTCGTCTTCGCCATTCCCCAGTGCAGAGCCCCGTCTACCGGCCCCACAGAGGTATGATGGCAATCCAGGCGGGTGTCGAGGTTTTTTAACACAGTGCAAACTGACTTTTGAGCTCCAGCCCTCAGTGTTTCCTACGGACCGCTCCCGTATTGCCTATATAATAACTCTCCTGACAGACAAAGCTCTGGCTTGGGCAACTGCAATCTGGGAACAGCAGGGGTCAGTGTGTTCTGACTTTGAGTCCTTCACCAAGGAGATGGGTCGCGTTTTTGACCAGTCAGCAATTGGCCAAGAAGCAGCTAAACAGCTCCTACTGCTCCGCCAGGGAGGCAGCAGTGTGGCAGATTATGCTATTGCTTTCCGGACTCTGGCTGCGGAAAGCAGGTGGAATGAAGATGCCCTCATCACTGCCTTCCACCACGGCTTGTCAGAGAGGATGAAAGATGAGTTGGTCTCCAGAGAAGTTCCTGATGACCTAGAGTCCTTGATCTCCCACGCCATTCGTCTGGACAACAGGATTCGTGAGCGTCGCAGAGACCGCCGTCATTCCCCTGCTGCCTCCACTGAGTCTCCTGTTCCTGTCCGACAACCATCCCAGTTTCCACCAACGAGCCCTGAACCTATGCAGATTGGTAGCACCCGTCTTCCTCAGTCTGAGCGAGACCGCCGCAGAAGAGAGAGGTGCTGTATATACTGTGGCAAGCCGGGGCACTTCCGAGTCTCATGTCCTGAACTCTCGGGAAAAGGACAGTCCCGTCCAGCCGAGGGGGGGCTGTGACGGGTGCCGTTTCATCTCCCGAGTCCCCAGACGCCGGAGTCTACCTTCCCATCACCATCTCCTGGGGGAAACAGCGGCACTCTTTCCAGGCTTTGGTAGATTCTGGAGCGGCTGGTAATTTCATGGATCTCAAGACAGCCCTTCAACTTCAAGTTCCTCAAGTTTCCCTGGACATTCCTCTCTCTGTTACTGCCCTTGATGGCCGTTTTTTGGGTAATGGCAGGATTACCCAAGCCACTTCTCCAGTCCGTCTCCAGGTCAAGGGTCATCAGGAGGAGATGTCATTCCACTTGATAAATTCTCCAGAGTTTCCGGTGGTCTTAGGCTTTCCTTGGCTGAATCGTCACAATCCTCACATAGACTGGTCTACAGGGTCAATCCTTGAATGGGGTCCAACATGCCATGCCACATGCCTCCAATCAGCTCCTTCACCTCAACCGGTCGAGGCTCCAGAGTCTTCAAAATTATCCCAAGTTCCAGCTGAGTATTTAGATTTAAAAGAGGTCTTCAGCAAAAGAAGGGCCACTGAACTCCCCTCCACACAGAACTTACGACTGTGGTATTGACCTTCTTCCTGGCACAAGTCCTCCTCGTGGGCGCATATTCTCCTTTCCCTTCCTGAAGCACAGCCATGGATGACTACATAGGAGAAGCCCTTGCCTCTGGAATCATCCGACCATCCACCTCTCCAGCTGGGGCTGGATTCTTCTTCGTTGGTAAGAAGGATGGGGTCTGCGACCATGTATTGACTACCGCGGCCTTAACAAGATCACCATCCGCAATCGCTACCCTCTGCCCTTGATGTCAACAGCCTTTGAACTTCTCCAGGGGGCCACCATCTTCACTAAGTTGGACTTGCGCAATGCCTACCATTTAGTCAGGATCCGAGAGGGGGACGAGTGGAAAACAGCTTTTAATACTCCCACTGGTCATTATGAATATCTTGTCATGCCTTTTGGACTGACCAATGCTCCTGCTGTGTTTCAGGCCCTCATAAATGATGTGCTCCGGGACATGATTAACCATTTTGTCTTTGTCTACTTGGACGACATCCTAATTTTTTCAAAATCCCTCCATGAACATTGCCATCACGTTCGCCAAGTCCTTACCAGACTACTGAAGAACCATCTTTATGTGAAGCCTGAAAATGTGAGTTTCATTCGTCTGAAGTCTCCTTCCTTGGTTACGTCCTGAAAGAAGGGAAGATAGAGATGGACCCTAAGAAGACCCAAGCCGTTCGTGATTGGCCCATTCCCAAGTCTATAAAAGAGGTCCAGCGATTTCTGGGGTTTGCAAATTTTTACCGGAAGTTCATCCGGAACTTTAGTTCTGTGGCTGCCCCCATTTCTGCCTGACAAAGAGCTGTGGAGCTCATTTTGCTTGGACACCCGCAGCTGACAAGGCATTCCTGGAGCTCAAGCTTCGCTTCTCCTCTGCTCCCATTCTGAGCTTACCTGATCCTTCCCTGCCATTTGTTGTTGAAGTGGATGCCTCTGATGTGGGGGTCGGAGCTGTCCTGTCCCAACGCTCAGCGGATGAGAGACTGCATCCTTGTGCTTTTTTCTCACCGGCTGACACCCACAGAGTCCAACTATGATATTGGTGATCGAGAGCTGTTGGCTGTTAAACTCGCCCTAGAGGAATGGAGACACTGGTTAGAAGGGGCCCTTCATCCTTTTCTAGTATGGACTGATCATCAAAACCTTGAGTACCTCCAACAGGCTAAACGCCTGAACCCTCGCCAGGCCCGTTGGGCTCTGTTTTTCAACCGCTTTGATTTTACTCTGTCTTACCGTCCAGGATCAAAGAACATGAAGCCTGATGCCCTGTCTCGACAGTTCCAGGTAACAAGTCAGGATCACAACCCGCTACCCATCATCCCTAAATCTCGGATTGTGGCTCCTGTACGCTGGGGCATTGAGACGGTGGTCAGGCGGGCCCAACAAGATGAGACAGATCCTGGTACGGGACCTGCAGGACTTCTCTTCGTCCCCAAGAGGGTAAGGTCCCAAGTTCTTCGTTGGGGACACTCTTCACGTCTGGCTGCACACCCTGGAGTCAAAAGGACCCTTGAGTTTCTTCGAAGACGGTTCTGGTGGCCTGACATAGAAAGAGAGACGTGAAGTCCTTTGTGGCGGCATGCTCCGTGTGCCCAGAGCAAGACCCTCGGCAACATACTCAAGGATTGCTGCTCCCTCTCCCCATTCCTAGCCGTCCATGGTCACACCTCTCTCTGGATTTTATCACGGGTCTACCTGAGTCTAAAGGTAATACGGTAATCTTGGTAGTTGTTGATAGATTCTCTAAAGCCTGTCGTTTTCTACCATTGCCTAAACTGCCTTCTGCCCATGAAACTGCCCAACTAGTGTGTGACCATGTGTTTGAGTTTTTGGTCTTCCCAGGACATTGTCTCTGACAGGGTCCCCAGTTCTCCTCACGCTTCTGGCAAGCCTTCTGCAGACTGATCGGGGCATCATCCAGTCTGTCTTCGGGTTCCACCCCCAGTCCAACGGACAGACCGAGAGGTTAACCAGGAGTTGGAGGCCACCCTGAGAAGCCTGGTGTCTGCTAACCCGTCCTCTTGGAGCTCTGAGCTGCCCTGGGCTGAGTACGCCCACAACACCCTCCAGTCTTCAGCAACCGGTATGTCCCCATTCCAATGCCAGTTTGGTTATCAGCCACCACTTTTTCCTGAGCAGGAGGCGGAAGTCAGTGTGCCCTCGGCCTCGCACTTCGTGAGGCGGTGTCGCGGACATGGGTAAAGGCCCGACGGACTCTACTTCGGGTTTCCAGGCAGTACCGGCTCCAGGCGAATCGCCATCGAAGGCCTGCTCCTCGCTACCGGGTTGGACAGAGGGTTTGGCTGTCATCCAGAAACCTTCCTTTGAGGGTGGAGTCCGCAAGCTTGCTCCTCGCTTCATCGGGCCTTTCAAAGTGGTCCACTTGAGGATTAACCCTGTTGCCTATCGACTCCTTCTGCCCCGTTCCATGAGAGTTCACCCCACTTTTCATGTTTCCCAGTTAAGGCCAGTGGCCACTTCCCCTCTTGCCCCTGCCCCAAACCCCCACCTCCCAGGATCATCGATGGACAGCCTGCCTTCACTGTTCACCGTTTGTTGGATTCCCGCCGTGTTCGAGGGGTGTTCAGTATCTTGTGGATTGGGAGGGGTACGGTCCTGAGGAGCGTTCTGGGTTCCTGCTCGGGATATCCTGGACAAGGACCTCCTGAAGGACTTCCATCGCCGTCACCCTGACCGTCCTGGGAACGTCAGGAGGCGTTCTTAGAGGAGGGTCCTGTTAGGACTTTTCCCTTCCCCACCAGGGGTCACCAGAGACTCTGTGCTTCCTAATTGTGTTCACCTATTCTGTTGATTGCCCCACCTGTGTCTCATTTTGCCTTGTGTCATGTGTATCGTTTCCTTATTAGTTAGTGTATTTAAACCCTGGTCTTTGTCTCTGTCATTGCTTAGTCTTTGTTAGTCCTACCTGTTTCAGTGTAGTCCTGTGTTCTGAGCCTCTTGTTGTTTTTGTATTGTCTCTGTTTGCCTGACCTTGACCTGATTGCTCTGTCTTTGGATTTACTCTTTTTGGATTTCCCTGTTGGATTGTTTGCCCTGTTTCGGATTGCTCTTTGTGTTGACCTGGACTGTTTTTGGATTACTCTTTGGATACGGCTTGGATTCTGTTGCTTGTGTTTTTTTCTGTTGGAATAAACTCCTCATTATAAGTCTACAGTTGTCTCTGCATTTGAGTTCACCACCTACCAACATAGCTCTGTGGTCAGCGCTGAGGTCTTCTAATTGTGGGACCGGGGTTCAAGACCCGCTAAGGACTTGGGATCCTTACAGAAAGACTAAGCCATCATGGACTCAGCAGAGACTTTTTCTTCAGCAAAGGAGCCATCTGATTTCAGAACGCATCATGGCAGCTCTACACAGCCTCGGAGCAACTATGGACAGACATGACCAATCACTGGCTAGACAAGCTGACATTGTGGCAAAGACATGACCAGGTGCTTCAGGATCTTGTCCAAACAGTGCAAACCCTTGCTGCATCCTCCACTCCATCTGCCCCAGCTCACCCTGCAGTTCCTGTTCAGTTCCAGCCTCGTCTTCGCCATTCCCCAGTGCAGAGCCCCGTCTACCCGGCCCCCCACAGAGGTATGATGGCAATCCAGGCGGGTGTCGAGGTTTTTAACACAGTGCAAACTGACTTTTGAGCTCCAGCCCTCAGTGTTTCCTACGGACCGCTCCCGTATTGCCTATATAATAACTCTCCTGACAGACAAAGCTCTGGCTTGGGCAACTGCAATCTGGGAACAGCAGGGGTCAGTGTGTTCTGACTTTGAGTCCTTCACCAAGGAGATGGGTCGCGTTTTTGACCAGTCAGCAATTGGCCAGAAGCAGCTAAACAGCTCCTACTGCTCCGCCAGGAGGCAGCAGTGTGGCAGATTATGCTATTGCTTTCCGGACTCTGGCTGCGGAAAGCAGGTGGAATGAAGATGCCCTCATCACTGCCTTCCACCACGGCTTGTCAGAGAGGATGAAAGATGAGTTGGTCTCAGAAGTTCCTGATGACCTAGAGTCCTTGATCTCCCACGCCATTCGTCTGGACAACAGGATTCGTGAGCGTCGCAGAGACGCCCGTCATTCCCCTGCTGCCTCCACTGAGTCTCCTGTTCCTGTCGACAACCATCCCAGTTTCCACCAACGAGCCCTGAACCTATGCAGATTGGTAGCACCCCGTCTTCCTCAGTCTGAGCGAGACCGCCGCAGAAGAGAGGTGCTGTATATACTGTGGCAAGCCGGGGCACTTCCGAGTCTCATGTCCTGAACTCTCGGGAAAAGGACAGTCCCGTCCAGCCGAGGGGGCTGTGGCCCGGGTGCCGTTTCATCTCCCGAGTCCCCAGGCGCCGGAGTCTACCTTCCCCATCACCATCTCCTGGGGAAACAGCGGCACTCTTTCCAGGCTTTGGTAGATTCTGGAGCGGCTGGTAATTTCATGGATCTCAAGACAGCCCTTCAACTTCAAGTTCCTCAAGTTTCCCTGGACATTCCTCTCTCTGTTACTGCCCTTGATGGCCGTTTTTGGGTAATGGCAGGATTACCCAAAGCCACTTCTCCAGTCCGTCTCAGGTCAAGGGTCATCAGGAGGAGATGTCATTCCACTTGATAAATTCTCAGAGTTTCCGGTGGTCTTAGGCTTTCCTTGGCTGAATCGTCACAATCCTCATAGACTGGTCTACAGGGTCAATCCTTGAATGGGGTCCAACATGCCATGCCACATGCCTCCAATCAGCTCCTTCACCTCAACCAGTCGAGGCTCCAGAGTCTTCAAAATTATCCCAAGTTCCAGCTGAGTATTTAGATTTAAAAAGAGGTCTTCAGCAAAAGAAGGGCCACTGAACTCCCTCCACACAGAACTTACGACTGTGGTATTGACCTTCTTCCTGGCACAAGTCCTCCCTCGTGAAATCATATTCTCCCTTTCCCTTCCTGAACGCACAGCCATGGATGACTACATAGGAGAAGCCCTTGCCTCTGGAATCATCCGACCATCCACCTCTCCAGCTGGGGCTGGATTCTTCTTCGTTGGTAAGAAGGATGGGGGTCTGCGACCATGTATTGACTACCGCGGCCTTAACAAGATCACCATCCGCAATCGCTACCCTCTGCCCTTGATGTCAACAGCCTTTGAACTTCTCCAGGGGCCACCATCTTCACTAAGTTGGACTTGCGCAATGCCTACCATTTAGTCAGGATCCGAGAGGGGGCGAGTGGAAAACAGCTTTAATACTCCCACTGGTCATTATGAATATCTTGTCATGCCTTTTGGACTGACCAATGCTCCTGCTGTGTTTCAGGCCCTCATAAATGATGTGCTCCGGGACATGATTAACCATTTTGTCTTTGTCTACTTGGACGACATCCTAATTTTTTCAAAATCCCTCCATGAACATTGCCATCACGTTCGCCAAGTCCTTACCAGACTACTGAAGAACCATCTTTATGTGAAGCCTGAAAAATGTGAGTTTCATTCGTCTGAAGTCTCCTTCCTTGGTTACGTCCTGAAAGAAGGAAGATAGAGATGGACCTAAGAAGACCCAAGCCGTTCGTGATTGGCCCATTCCCAAGTCTATAAAAAGAGGTCCAGCGATTTCTGGGGTTTGCAAATTTTACCGGAAGTTCATCCGGAACTTTAGTTCTGTGGCTGCCCCATTTCTGCCCTGACAAAGAGCTGTGGAGCTCATTTTGCTTGGACACCCGCAGCTGACAAGGCATTCCTGGAGCTCAACCCGCTTCTCCTCTGCTCCCATTCTGAGCTTACCTGATCCTTCCTGCCATTTGTTGTTGGAAGTGGATGCCTCTGATGTGGGGGTGGAGCTGTCCTGTCCCAACGCTCAGCGGATGAGAGACTGCATCCTTGTGCTTTTTTTCTCACCGGCTGACACCCACAGAGTCCAACTATGATATTGGTGATCGAGAGCTGTTGGCTGTTAAACTCGCCCTAGAGGAATGGAGACACTGGTTAGAAGGGCCCTTCATCCTTTTCTAGTATGGACTGATCATCAAAACCTTGAGTACCTCCAACAGGCTAAACGCCTGAACCCTCGCCAGGCCCGTTGGGCTCTGTTTTTCAACCGCTTTGATTTTACTCTGTCTTACCGTCCAGGATCAAAGAACATGAAGCCTGATGCCCTGTCTCGACAGTTCCAGGTAACAAGTCAGGATCACAACCCGCTACCCATCATCCCTAAATCTCGGATTGTGGCTCCTGTACGCTGGGGCATTGAGACGGTGGTCAGGCGGGCCCAACAAGATGAACCAGATCCTGGTACGGGACCTGCAGGACTTCTCTTCGTCCCCAAGAGGTAAGGTCCCAAGTTCTTCGTTGGGGACACTCTTCACGTCTGGCTGCACCCTGGAGTCAAAGGACCCTTGAGTTTCTTGAAGACGGTTCTGGTGGCCTGACATAGAAAGAGGCGTGAAGTCCTTTGTGGCGGCATGCTCCGTGTGCGTCCAGAGCAAGACCCTCGGCAACATACTCAAGGATTGCTGCTCCCTCTCCCCATTCCTAGCCGTCCATGGTCACACCTCTCTCTGGATTTTATCAGGTCTACCTGAGTCTAAAGGTAATACGGTAATCTTGGTAGTTGTTGATAGATTCTCTAAAGCCTGTCGTTTTCTACCATTGCCTAAACTGCCTTCTGCCCATGAAACTGCCCAACTAGTGTGTGACCATGTGTTTCGAGTTTTGGTCTTCCCCAGGACATTGTCTCTGACAGGGTCCCCAGTTCTCCTCACGCTTCTGGCAAGCCTTCTGCAGACTGATCGGGGCATCATCCAGTCTGTCTTCCGGGTTCCACCCCCAGTCCAACGGACAGACCGAGAGGTTAACCAGGAGTTGGAGGCCACCCTGAGAAGCCTGGTGTCTGCTAACCCGTCCTCTTGGAGCTCTGAGCTGCCCTGGGCTGAGTACGCCCACAACACCCTCCAGTCTTCAGCAACCGGTATGTCCCCATTCCAATGCCAGTTTGGTTATCAGCCACCACTTTTCCTGAGCAGGAGGCGGAAGTCAGTGTGCCCTCGGCCTCGCACTTCGTGAGGCGGTGTCGACGGACATGGGTAAGGCCCGACGGACTCTACCGGGTTTCCAGGCAGTACCGGCTCCAGGCGAATCGCCATCGAAGGCCTGCTCCTCGCTACCGGGTTGGACAGAGGGTTTGGCTGTCATCCAGAAACCTTCCTTTGAGGGTGGAGTCCGCAAGCTTGCTCCTCGCTTCATCGGGCCTTTCAAAGTGGTCCGCAGGATTAACCCTGTTGCCTATCGACTCCTTCTGCCCCGTTCCATGAGAGTTCACCCCACTTTTCATGTTTCCCAGTTAAGGCCAGTGGCCACTTCCCCTCTTGCCCTGCCCCCAAACCCCCACCTCCCAGGATCATCGATGGACAGCCTGCCTTCACTGTTCACCGTTTGTTGGATTCCCGCCGTGTTCGAGGGGGGTGTTCAGTATCTTGTGGATTGGGAGGGGTGCGGTCCTGAGGAGCGTTCCTGGGTTCCTGCTCGGGATATCCTGGACAAGGACCTCCTGAAGGACTTCCATCGCCGTCACCCTGACCGTCCTGGGAACGTCAGGAGGCGTTCTTAGAGGAGGGTCCTGTTAGGACTTTTCCCTTCCCCACCAGGGGTCACCAGAGACTCTGTGCTTCCTAATTGTGTTCACCTATTCTGTTGATTGCCCCACCTGTGTCTCATTTGCCTTGTGTCATGTGTATCGTTTCCTGTCTTTGTCTCTGTCATTGCTTAGTCTTTGTTAGTCCTACCTGTTTCAGTGTAGTCCTGTGTTCTGAGCCTCTTGTTGTTTTTGTATTGTCTCTGTTTGCCTGACCTTGACCTGATTGCTCTGTCTTTGGATTTACTCTTTTGGATTTCCCTGTTGGATTGTTTGCCCTGTTTCGGATTGCTCTTTGTGTTGACCTGGACTGTTTTTTGGATTACTCTTTGGATACGGCTTGGATTCTGTTGCTTGTGTTTTTTTTCTGTTGGAATAAACTCCTCATTATAAGTCTACAGTTGTCTCTGCATTTGAGTTCACCACCTACCAACATAGCTCTGTGGTCAGCGCTGAGGTCTTCTAATTGTGGGACCGGGGTTCAAGACCCGCTAAGGACTTGGGATCCTTACAAAAATGAGCTTTCACAGTTCCTTTAGCGGCACACATTGCGTACCGTTCTGTTCTGCCTCTGATGTCATCCCAGGCCTCAGCCAATCATCGTTTATGCCCGTCTAGAATGGAGGGCGCAATCTAGTCTTAGACAAGAACATCAATAAGGTACGTATTTTAATATCTGTTTACGTTCTGTGATACAATTACAAGCAGTGCTTCTTGTCTCGTTGTACCAAAGGTTTGTTAATCTCAGCTGCTCAGCCCGTCCTGTTACTTTTTATATGAACACATTAATCAGCCTCCTCACCTGCAGCGCAGCCTTGCTGGTCTGTGATCTGGGTTGATTTATTATGTCTGGTGAGGATGTTAAGGCACTCCATCTGTGAAATTGACATGCTCTGACAGGTTGATGGAGAACATTTTCTACAATGCATTGCCCTCATGCTGTTGCGGCGGCGACAATTTACTAGCTACACACTGTAAATTCTTCAGCCTAAACATAAGTCACAGCCAGCAAAATAGCTGTGTGGGAGATTGATGATAATTGTTGCTCATATTCAAATTTAATCATTTTTTTATGCTCAGAATAGAACCAGATAAATTATGTTTTATTAATGTGTCATTTCAGGAGATGTACTTTTTATATTATACGTGAATGGACCATCAAAACTTGCCTCCGTTGGGGTCCCCGTCCAGTGCAAGAGTGGGTGGCGGTCCCATAATTGTAGAAATAGGGGAAGGTTAATGGATTTCTGAGTTGGTGTGGTCTGCAGGCATGTGCAGTGTTTCATTTGTAAAGCCAGGGGTTCTGGTGCTAAAGTTCATAAATTTGATATCACTTTATTGAATTTTTATTTTAAGTTATTAATAATGTTTGAAGTGTAGTATTCGGATGTGATACCACATGAAATGTTTTTTTTATTCTCAATATTTGTGCATCTGAGGCCATGATTGAGAGCAATCTATTTTGCCAGGGCTCTGAATTCAATTTTCTGTATTTGCTGGGACTGACTAAGCCTGATTAAATTTTATGTGGCGTGTCTGGATGTTGTGTGGCTGGCCTCGTGGATTCCTGTACATCAAAAATGGTAAAGAATGTTGATTTGTGACAGACAGGAGAAATGAAACAGCTCAGCAAAATTTCCACATCACTTCATTAAATCGTTTTAGAGGAGATGTCATCTACGCATTTCTTCATTCAAAATGGTGGAAAATCAAATATGAGGCGTAATTCGATTTAGTTTCAAAACGGGGCAGGAGTAAGACTGCAATTTCATCATATGCCAATATTTGCTGCCTTCAGTCAAAATTCCTTCAGCATGACCCTGTATCAAAGATGAATTTTAATCAGCTGAGTGGTTAAGTCATACAAGAAAAAAATAAAATGTGGAATGATCCAAAATGGCCAAAAAAAACCTAAATAAAAAACACTCAATAAATATTACAGTATGCCTTCCATGGGACTGTTTAGCTGAAAGTACATGGGAAATATTGTAAGATGATGTAAAGATGTTTCGAAAGCCGGTAAATGACATCCAGCGGTTTTCATTCCAGTTGGGTCTGAGGTTCACTGCGGATTTCTCCAGAACATTTCTTCTCCCATGGGAGGTGTCTGGTTTTTTAAAATGCTGCACAAGATTCACATTTGGCTCGCTTGTTAAGACCATCTCTAGTTCCAGTGCCTTTCAGCCTACATGCAGATTTAACTCTCATTTCTCAACCTTCCCTGGCACACTGCATTAAAAGGCTCCTTCTCATTACACCACCATTGATCTCTGTCCGCAGTGCAGTCATTCTGGCACTGTCCTTTTTTTTGGATTATGGCTAATCAAGTAAATGCAAAAGCTTTGGTTTTTTTCTGACTGAATTCATCTCTTTAGGTATTCTAATTTAATTAAAAATGATGGACACACTCCATGACGTGTTGCATTTTTATGCATTTTAACGAGTGTATTAATGCGCTTTTGCTTATCCAGTGTTTCTGATTATTTTCAAACAGGATAGGATGGGACAAGAAATTCTACAGAGGACAAAATCTGGCAGAACACTATCAGCAATGTAATAAAGTCTATGTAATTCATAGTACATGTGAGGGTTTCCTCATATCAGACAATATGCATTTCAACCACGTTCACCACTTCTTGCCTGACTTCAGTGGATAGAGCAGTGAAGACATAGAGAGACATTCTGCTGAAACTTGGGTCATGCATGTGAAAGCACTCCCCCTGTTGGTATAATACTGTTATTGCACTGCAGCTGGTAGTACTCCAACTACTATAGGAAATGAAATCAATCTAAACAAATAAATCAATTAATAAAAACAGAATTCAGCTCTGATGCTGAATTCATAATACAAATACACTTTTAAAATCCTGCCAGAAGGATTTGTGGTGTCATTTGGAACAGTGGAACCAGGTTAGAAGTAGCTGGGATGATGTTAATTGTAATCCTAAACAAATGTACATTCTTCTAATGACCCCATTTTTTTGGCAGATGTGTACTTTATATATTTATATTTGATAAGATATTATTTTTGATAAGATATATTTATATTTGTTAAGATATTCTGAATATCATTTTTTTTAGCCAAAGTATTATTTTTTACATTATAAAATATTTATTTTGAAATCGTACATTTATTTGTTTGGAAAAAAAGGTGAAAATGTATTTTCTGTTGGATATTCAAGTGGAAGTAGAGAGTTGGGACCATGTCCATATTAAAATTCCATATCTTTATGGAATACTGCAGCAAATTTTATGGATACTTTTTATGTAACTGAAACACTGATGGAGGTGAGATTTTGTTCAGGTCTGTCCTAATGATTAGCTATAAGCACAAATTCAATTAATGGAACAGAGAAAAATGGGAGAAGGCTCTTCTAATTCACTTGAATTCACATTTCAGTTTGTACAGCGACCTCAGTACACCAGACGTAACGATCTGATTATTGCGACTCGACTTGATTGCTGAAGTATAAACATTAACTCCATCAAAAAAATAAAAGGCATACACGATCAAGAGACATTTGGATAAACTGTTTGTAAACTGGGTTGGTTAGACTAGGGCGTTCCCTTTTACAGCTGCTTGTCCGCACACTATGGCAGCATGTGAGTAGTAGTAAAGTCAGCTTAAGGCTCATAGCAGCTGCATGTTTTTATAGTCTGTAATTACTTGCAGTGTTTGTTCATAAAACATCAAACAATCAAACAAACAATTATTAAGCATTTATTGCTATGGACCTATTATGGCAAGTACTCTGGAGAGAGAGCTCAGATTTCAGATTGATGTCAGACTGGCATTAATTTCTGATGCCAGATGATAATCACCATGACAACATATAATATTAACTCTGAAAGAGAGAGAGTAATTATCCTCCTTTTGGACTCATATAAACTCCATTGGGGATGAGCTAACATTGAACATATTTCTGTCCAGCAAGCAGTGGAGATGACATGTTTGTATTTGTTTTGTGGACGCTGTCATGTTAAAACTTAAAACATATTGCATTTGAGACGGAAGAGTGGTGGAGTCTGGGAGCTGTGGCATAATGCTGCAACATGGACTGAGTTCATTGCACTGATTAACCAGGAGAGCTCACCAAAATGTGTTAATAAAGAAAAAAAGAGCAGTCAATTGCAAACCATAGTTAAGAATACTAATAGGCTCCAGGCTTCTCTTTTGTTCAGATCCTCTTCATTTAGAGCTTTCCTCTGGAGATCAGTAATGGTCAATAGTATTTCATGCAGTCAGCATTTTACAGTGATCTGATGTCCTCTCTCCAAGGCAATTTCCTCCAGGACAATAAATAACGAGCACTGCCAGCCAAAGCACTGTAAGGCTCTCTACTGTACTGCTACAATATCCTGTAAAACATATGAGAACTATAAATTATAAAAAATTTTATCATTTGTAGTTCTCATACCAAATAGATTCTGACATGATTGAAATGTGGCCCATGCAAGGTCATTCCTACAAGGGACAGTGGATCTGTGATGCTCGAACTTGTGCTCTGTAATGAGGAGAGGGACACACCAGTCTGACTTATGGTGGGACAATTTTTGCTTAATTGCATTAGTGAAGTCACCATTTAAGTGGGTGAGAATTCTGCAGAATCTTTTGATGTGCATTTGACAGAGAACCAGATTAAAGTTTATTCATGTATGAATAATAACAAATAGCCTGGCCTGAAGCTCCTGCATAGGTCACATAATTAGCCCTGTGGTTGTAATACAAATATAAACTCCTCTCATTCATTTTCCAATGTGTGAAAAGGATATACATGCAAGATGTTAATAAGAACTTTGAATTGACAGACTTATATTTGCATTACAATTTTTCTTCCTTTGTCAAGAAAATATTGTGATTCAAACCTTTAGTGTTCAAATCAAGTCTTGAAGCCGTGTCTAAACGACAAGTTCTCAATTTGGTCCTGACTCTAGGGGGACCCTTATGTTTGCTGGTTTTCTTACAGCCAATCTCTTGATAAATTATGGTCGCTGAACACATGTTTAATTGTCTAACAAATAGATTACCTTCGGTGACCACGTCGTCACCTGCACTGTCAAGAGTTGATATGAGCTTTGATATGCTCCTTTGTTGCTACAGCAGTATGTTTGGGATCATTGTATTGCTGTTGGATGAAGTGTTATCCAATGATTTTGGAGGTGTTTGAACTTGAACAGATCTCTGAGCACTTCAGAATTCTTTCCCCTTCTGATATCGACAGTTACGTCAATAAAGATGTTAGCCAGTGCCTGTGGTAGCCAAACACAACACTATGAATCAAACCGAAGGCCTTGTTGCTTGCCTTCGAGAGACAGCTACAACCCCTCCCATCCACAATCTACCATCAGACTTTGCATTGCTGCACAACGGTTGGACTCTTCAAGTTGGACAACCCCAGTCACCTCACATTTCCCCCAAACAGACTAAACAGCAAAATCACCCCTGTCAACCAGCATGATTACATATTGGTTGACGGATTGTATCCTCCCTTCACCTGGTTCTTGCCACCTCACAACAGTGACCGCCATGTGCAATAACTATTGCAGTAACATCTGCTATAAATTGTATTCTAGTGTGATACATATTGCTTTTATTCAGTAACTTGGCAGTTATTTATGTTTGAAGCCAAGCAAGGTTTTAGCCTTTGATATTAATCACTGGTGTCATCACATTTTATGACTTGGCACATAACTATGCAATTCAGATATAAACGTCTGCTTGCGTGTTCGTACCAGTCCTGATTATTATTGATAGTATTTCTGTAGTCGAGAAACTCATATGTTACTTAAATATTTTGTTTAGTCAGATTTTGTATTTTACACAGTTGTACACTGATAATCAAAAACGTGGTGTCTTGTTTATATAGGACATGCATAATATGCTTAAAAACACACACAGGCACGTGTTTGTTATGTCAACATACAAGCATGCATACGTTAGCAATGTTTATTCAGAAAATGCAAAGGTAGAAAGCGACATTTTCGCTATAGCAAGTTCAAATATTTTTTGCAAACACAGTTTTACTTAGGGACTATACAGATTTCAATTGGGAAGAACATTTTAATCAGGCAGTTTTGTTCCCGTGTTATTAATTTGCAAGTATATTTTTGGAAATTGGGGAGATTGTTGATCATTTTCCAGATATTTTTATTAAAATTAAGATATTACAAAATATCGGAAACTCAATAATAATAATAATAATAATAATAATAATAATAATAATTTTTTTCTTTGCGCTCTAGTACTTGTGTTATATGACGTAGAAAAGACCGCGCAGTCTTTTCAACCAATAGCCATGCAGTCGCCCTCTCCGTTTCCTCCACGCTGGACAACGTCTGCTTCTGGAGAGAAGTGATTCCTGTTTTCCCTCCCTGATAACAAATCCTGGCTTGTTGCTGGCGGATTTAAGTGTGAGCTATAAATTCCATCACTGTTACATGAGAATGGGAGACATACGATTACCACGGAACACGTTCCTATGGAACATGTCAGTTATTTACATGTTTGCCTTTGCATCCCTTTATGTTCAGATACCAGGTAAGCGGTCCTATAGCTAACTTCCAAGCTAGCGGAGCTAGTGGAAAAAATAAGATTTAAGATGAATTGCCCGTTTGAACGTTAAGTGGTTATAGGAAATGAAACTAGTAGCTGTCTGACCAAGCAATATAGCACTCATAATAATGCAATAATAATAATAATAGTGTGTTAATAGCACGCTTCTGTAGCCATCTTGCCTCGGCAGCATGCTGTAATTTAAGAGTAAAACAATAAACTATTGCTAGATAGCTGGCCAACGTTGTAGTTTTTTCCGTTGTCATACTACATAAACAACTGAAGAACAGCTAACACTGCAGGTTAATATTCTTGATCACAAACTATGTCGCTAACGAGGTTAGCCCCATGACAGGCCAGCAGAAATTCTTTGAACTCGTGATTTCTGAAGAAGAGAGCCTTTGAGCATCTTGCCTTCAAGTGCTTTTTTTATCCATTGTGGCTCTGCACAAATATGGTACCTTGTTCAGTATGGAAATTAAATCGACAATGTTCAAAATTAAACTGCAGTATTCGCCGGGTGTAAATGCTGCATTTGTAACCGTTATCCCAAATTGCATGCAGTGCACAAGTTGTGATCTTTGGAAGTGGTGCTTTTTTATTTTTACTTTTACAGAATTAGGTGCCATGGTGCTTGACTGACATCCCACCCGTGTCTCTACCCAGGTCTTTATGGTAATGACGGGATCCTGCCAGCCCGTTGGCAGATGCGCTACACGGGGAAAGCCCTGCTGGAGCATCTTAAGGACTCGCCCACTCTGCTATGGCTGGGACCTCGGCTCGGCCTGGACACCCAGCAGGGCATGGAGCTCATCTGCCTTTTGGGGGCGCTACTGAGCCTAGGGGCCATGGTGTTCCAAGCCCTGCGGAACAACCTGGTCTTCCTCTTCCTATGGGTACTATATCTCTCCCTCTACCAGGTGTGTGACTCCTTCACTGTTCCAAAAGTCCAACAGCCACTTAATTGCTAGGGTCTGCTGTTCTCGTTCAGACAGCAGACATTTTCCCCCTCCCACCTCAGAATGAGTTCTGCAGTTGAGATGTGTGTTTCGGAAATTTGGAATTCAAATGCTCTGTAACTGCCAAGATGGAGCATTCAAAGAAAGCCCACCAACATGTCTTTTGGATTTACATACTACATTCAAATCTTATTTGGGAGGTCTGATGAAATTTCATAAGTGATGCAAGCTGTAAAAATTTTATTCAGCAGAATTGAACTCACCTCCTTATCAGACCACAAATATTTTCTCAGTTGTTGAATTTTCAGGGTCTTTGCAAAAGATTAGGAACGAATATAGATTAGACTTTTGTCTCTTTTTTACAGGTTGGGCAGGTGTTTCTCTATTTCCAATGGTAAGTGAAGTTTTGGGGATGTCATAGTATTAAATGGGAAGCGCAGGTGGTGAACAAACGATGGAAACGTGGGTAAATAAGGGGATAGCATGGCTATGAAAAGCAGATGCTACTACAAAGGTGTGTCTCGTCGAGTATGAAAGGCGTTATCATTTACATGTGGTTTCAGAACAAACGTTTTCCGAGCAGATGCAGGGTGGGCCAGACCGCAGTAACCCTGGAGGAGGAATGACTTTGAATGGCCTGGCTCAAAGATTATGTTATATTCCAGTTAATACATGCAAAACAGATCAGTTACACTATAGAACATGGATTGGTCTCATTGAAAAAAAACAATTAATAAAAATTATGCAAGTGAGGACTCTTTTATTAAAAAAATTAATTCAAAATATGGTGATTTTGCACTGCCGACACAGTCAGAAGAAATCTGTCCCTGTTAAGAGTAGCGCCTTCATTTAGGACAAAACTGGAATTGGTTTTTCCACAGTGCCACAGGAGTAAACGGTAATTTCATCTTCCTCTAGTCTAATTTAGATGCAGACCACCTTTTGAATATTATAAACAGCACATATTTGGTAGGACTAATAGTTAAAACGACAACTATACTATTATATGGTATAGTATATTATTTTATTACCCCAGACTGGGCCAGGTAGTAAGAGGGCACACTGAATCAGACTGTCATTATGTGTAAAGTTTATTAAACAGACCACATGATAGACTTAGCCATATATAACTGCAACAGATAGCAAATACTCTCATTACTCTGAGCCACCATGGCCGTGAGTGGTTTGTAGAATTGAGACTTTCAACCAAGCTTCCATAGAGCAGTAATCTGTGTTTGCCAGCAGAAGCTGAGTTTTTCAGTGTGAAAGGGAAATTTGGGTGTCACGCGTGGTCGGGTCGTCTGGATATGGATATCCTTGCACCCCTCCCCCACCCCCCCGCCTCCTCTGGTTGTTTCAGGGACAACCTGCTGCTGGAGACGGGCTTCCTGACAGCTCTGATCGCCCCGATGAGCCTGCTCCGAGGCGGGCCCCCCTCCAGGCACCACGACTCCATCACCTTCTGGCTGGCCCGCTGGCTGCTGTTCCGTCTCATGTTCGCCTCGGGCGTGGTCAAGCTCACCAGCCGCTGCCCGACCTGGTGGGGCCTCACAGGTACGCCATTTCACGCAGGCACGTACCCGGTCACCTCTCAGCACAAAGCGGTTAGTGGTGGCTAGATTGGCCGATGATCCTGGCGTTTCGCACAATACACCTGAGGGTGGGTTACCAGCGTCCCAAACGCAACCCTTCCTTTTCATGCTATAAATCAGCATGAACTCCCATCATAAACACTTCAGTTTTAGCTTAGCAACCTAATGCTAGCCGGTTGGTCCAGGCTAGTTTTTAACCTCTAACTGGGTTCAGAGTTGTTGGCTGTCTGTTGTTCCATTAACCTTAATACTCCTTTAGGCCTAACTCATCATTAACCATATGGGATCTCTCTTCATTGATGTAATGTTTTAATACTTTACCCAGGAAAATATACACAATCCAGATTTATCACACTTGAGGTTATCTCAGTGACAGTACACAGGGCCTGCCACAAAGTGACTGGAAAGGAATTGTCTGGTCATTTTCTACTATACCAATAGGCACAGGCCACATTTGTTCAAACTGACATTGAACTATGGATTGGTGTAGATTAGGGCTGCACGATATATTTTTAGCATCGTCATCGCGATGTGTGCATACACAATAGACATATGTCACGTGCAATGTCATGTAAGGCAGATTAACTCAAACACGTCGTTCTACAACTTTTTTGCTGCTTGATACAAAAGAAAAACTTTGGACGGTTCTCATTTCCCATGACTAATCAACAAGAGATGTCTGTCTGACATAACATCTTTTACTCCGTTTTAAGGGTTCTTGGATACACGGAGCTTGTTGCTTTTGACCAAAAATGGGTACTTTGTCGACAGTGCCTTGCAACTGTTGCCTTGACACAAGGAAACACGACTAATTTGTTTGATCATTTAAATCGGCACCAAAAAGCTCTGTATGATGAATGCAAAGCCAGATCTGAATGCCATCCAAAGAAAAAAACTATTTTGGATGCCTTTGCCCACTTCAGAGTAATTTTGCAGCTTTTGTCTAATATCATTTTTATTTTCTACACAGATGCACTCCCCTACAAAATCACCCCAATCATTCTAGTATGATTCATTATTTCCAAATAGAGATATTCAAATTGTCTGGTGAAAATTCCTGAATTTTTTCATATCGCAGTATAAATCACAGGAAGAAAAATATTGCGATGTCAGTTTTTTTTCGCAATATCGTGCAGCCCTAGTCTGGATCTCAAAAGGAACCAACCGACTCCCTGATTTGCCCACAGCTCTGACCTACCACTACGAGACTCAGTGCATTCCCACGCCCCTGTCCTGGTACGCCCACCAGCTGCCCGTCTGGTTCCAGAAGCTCAGCGTGGTGGCCACCTTCGTCATCGAGATCGCCGTCCCCTTCCTGTTCTTCTCGCCCGTCAGGTGCATGCGCCTGGGCGCATTCTACATGCAGGTGCGTGGCGTGCTCTTTGCGAGCATGCTTGAACTTGTCCTTCTCTGCGAACGCTTAACAGGGTGACAATGAAGTGAAGGAACTGACGTGTGAGTCCAAGGTTTTGATGTAAAGCAAAGTAACCTAAAAGGCCTGAGGTGAAAACCTTCAGTAGATATACTGGGCCGCACCCTACGCGTTGCATTGTTCGCACACTCTAATGAATCATGTGTAAGTCCCTCAGGAACTTGTCATACCAATTTAATCAAAAAATCGTTAAGGAAATGTTTTATGAGGAATGCAATCCCACGCCAGCTCCGGAATTAATGCATATTTATGTTTTATTATGGGACGTATGTGACGTTAATTGTAAGAGCGACATGCCCAACTGGGCGCGTCTGTTGCCATCTGTGTGCATCTCATTAGCTTCAGCATTTTCGTCCTGTTCTGTCGATTTTGTGTGCAGGTTCTGCTGCAGGTACTCATCATCCTAACGGGGAACTACAACTTCTTCAACCTCCTCACCATCACGCTGTGCTTCTCTCTGCTTGACGACGACCACGTCAGCTCCTGGACCGGACGCGGCGACAAGAAGGAGGAGTCCAAAAGTAAGGATTTTTGGGGCCGTCCCATTTTACCCACATAAGGTTCAGTGTCTTACCTCTCACATTTACAGTGTGTGTATCACATTAGGGTATGGGAACATGTTGAGTATGGAAAATACAATTCTGCAACATAATAAGACTAATGGACGTTAGCATGACGGGTGCTCTGCAAGCGGGTCTTATTCTGTTTTGCTATTTTTTCACCTTAAGCTCTAATTTGTCCGTTCAGGCAAGCTTGAAAAAAATGCAGGCTGTATTCATTTCTCATGATTCAGTCTCTTGGGACTCTTCTAGTGTCCCGTTTAATTCAATGTCGCAACATTAAGAGCTAATTAAATAGCAGGCTGAGCTGGAAAAGGCAGCTTGACAAGCCAGGTCCCATGTTACGGTAAGGAAGGTGGGTCGAAGTTCACATGATGTAACCGTCAAGGTTCAGTGCGTAAACTGTAGAAGATGAACTGCAAGTCCTTGGGCTGTAGATGAGTTATTGGCTGTCTGCAGGTAAGTGTAGGCCATCTAGTGGTTGAAATGAGGTACTACCTTCGGTCATTAGCTTGCAACTGGGTACTGTGTATACTTATCTGTAGGCTGTTTATTACAGTATAACTGTAGTTTGGGACCAAGGAATACATTGATAGTGGCTTACTGCATGAAAATGAATTTAAATGGATAAAAAATGGTTATGTCCATGAGAACTGAGAAAAGAGCTGAAATTGCAAGAAATAGATTTAGATAGAAATAGATTGATGATTTTGAACCATTCAACAAGAGGTTGGGGATAGAATTTTATTGCTTAGAGAACTGAGGTCCTACTCTAAAATGTACAGCTTTCAGTTTACTGCAGCACTGTTATTAATTAATTAATGTATTCATTTTATTCAGAGGATTTTGTATGTGTATGACGGTACAGAAGAATGGTGGTTTTCTCCTTCCGTGATGTTGAAAGTCCTTTCTGTCACGTTGTCTTGTCTCCAGCCCCGCCTGAGGCCTTTGTATCATGGATGGCACCCCTGACCGGCTTGGTCACCTGTGGCGTGATCATGTACTGGACTAAGGTATACTTCAACCTGGACATCAACTGGGAGAACATGAGCATGTCCTCACAGACTGGTGTGTATATCCGGACATTAAACACCGTTGTTGAATGTACACTATTGCTTTTTAGGTCTAAACAGGAGGCGCTCTTGTATATAATCATCTCTATAATCTTTTTGAGGGTGCGATTTTAGAGGTGCTCTGAAAGAATTAATTTTTTTTTTTTTTTAATGAAGTCCTGTTAAGCGTAAACAGGAATATTTGACCAGTGGAGAATATTACTTGAAATACCACCATCGAGGCTCTTTTGTTACAGGGATGAAATTTTATTTTTCAGCACAAATTGTGCAGTAGAGCAACTCCTGATATTAGTCACAGTGCTATTAATTTTACTTTTTTTGCTTTACAGTGTTTACCTACCACCAGTTTAACCAGTTTCTGAAGACAGTGACTATTCCTAGTATTTGGATTGGAGTGCTCTCTCTGACCTGGGAAATCGTCACAGCCATGTTCAGGTGAGTCCTTTTTAATATGTATGAGCTTATGACATTGTTATTATTATTATATTACTTTATATATGAACCATGATAGTAGGGATTGATAGCAGGTGTGTGTGTGTGTCTGTGTGTGCTCCTCAGATGTGCGTGCGTGCGCGGAGTGTTCTGGAAGCTGTGCGCCACCGCGCAGTGGGCCGTCTTGCCGCGGCTGCTGTCAGCATGTTCGCCATCAGCGTGGTGAGTCATGTCCGTCACCCCGACTACCAGTCTGTTCGCCCCTTGGAATTCTGGGAAGGTCCAATGAAAAACCAGACCTACCATGTCACTGCTTCAGGGTTCACTAATAGGGATAGTTCCACCAGCTATAATCATTTCATCATATTGTTTCACTCACCCCTGACGAAGCATATAGGACAGCACTAACATGATTTCCTCTCATGCTGGTTCTGGCCTTCCTCTGCTTTGATCCAGTAGCCAGATGCTAAGAAATTAGCTTCCCTTCACTGTATCAATGGGCTACCCCAGCTGAAACAAGGTCAGCATCCACTGTCTGCATTATCTCAATTCATAAAATGAACCATTACCACAGTTAGTTTTAAGAAGGTGTTGTAGGGCGTTAAATGATATAACTACTTTCTGTCTAAGTATGAGTATCAGTCTGTAGAAACTCCTGATCCATGTATTCTGGTTGGAGCTGTTAGCTCATGAGATGCTACAGGGATCTGAATTGTCAGCAATGGGTCCTGCTTTACTATATTTCCTGTTTTTAGCTGCATACCCTTAGCCGGAAGGTGTTGATCGGCTTCTAACTCACTGAGAAACGCTTACTTGCTTCCAGGCACTGGCTATACGCTTGAAAGCTGCAGGTTACACATCTACCACAAGAGGTGGACACCCACCAATGTACGTTTAAGGAAAAGCAAACTCGGGTAGAAAGGAAGGGTCTCAACTCTCTCTGCATCCTATTATTCAGTGTGGAAATTTTGAAATATATTGTAGGGAAAAAACGAAATTCTACATCACGCTCCTTTAAGGAGCTGGCGTTTATGTTTCTCTCTCTCCAGTGAAAGTGACATTTTGTCAGGCCCTGAAAGGTCAGATTCGTCCCAGGAGAGTGTCTGATAATGTGTTTCATTCTCTGCCGTGGGATTCACGCTTCATCATCCTGTCAGCTGAGAAAACAATGCAGACCAGCTCTGGGACGAATTCCCAAATTTTTGGGTGTTTTTTCTAGGCTTTGTTTCAAATACACATTCAGGTCGTTCAAGTCCTGAGTTATCGATATATAGTTTTGAAGAAAAGACAGTTGGCTGTCTGCCCTCGTTTTGTATTTTTTCATGTAGTTGTAGACAGTGGGAAAGGTTGAAGGGATACAGTAGAAGAGGGGTCATAGCAGAGAAGGGTACAACCGGGATTTGAACCCAGGTCCTGCAGAGGATCAGAGCATGGAAGCTGAGAGTCGGCTACCCAGCATACTGCGCCGCATGGTCTCGGGTTTTATAATCAGGAGTCAGATATATTTATGTTTGACGGTAGCTCTTCTCATCCCGCAGGTTCCCTACACCTTAATCGAATACGAGTCCAACAGTGACATCTGGCCCAGTGTCCTGAAAGCGTACCGCTCCGTGGACCGCTACCAGCTGGCCAACTCCTACGGCCTCTTCAGGAGGATGACGGGGGTCGGAGGTCGCCCGGAGGTGGTGATCGAGGGCAGCATGGACAGGGTGACCTGGACGGTAAGTGAGCCTGTCCGAAAATGGCAGCTGTAAGGATCCAGAACTAAGCCTTTGCCTGGAACATGTTAATACAGGCAGACTAAAAACATGATTGATATCTGAATACCAAGGTTGATATTTGAATACTGAATTGGAACCAGCAATGCTGTTTTTCCACTTTTAGGTCGTTCCTGCCAGCAAGTTAATTTAAAATCTGCTGCGTAAATATGGGTGTTCACCCAGCTGTGGTGTTCATATATCGGCTCAGTGGTGTTCTCCAGGGTGGAATAGTACCGGCAGTGAAGACATGTGCTTTTTATTTGAATTTTTTGCATGGTGTTATGAATTACTCTGTCCAGCAAGTGAGTATTTCATCATTTAATGAACACAAGCCATGGAACCTTTTGAGACTTTTTGTCTTTTGTGACTCAAATCAAACATGACATCAAAATACTACAATTTACATATTTTGAGTTCTTTGTTGATTGTAAAGCTTTAGTGTAACTGCGGTCAGGCCTGAGCCCCACCCCCTCTTCTCCCCGTCGCACAGGAGATCGAGTTCATGTACAAGCCTGGGAATGTGAGTGGACCCCCGCCCGTCGTGGCCCCTCACCAGCCCCGGCTGGACTGGCAGATGTGGTTCGCCGCCCTCCGCCCCCACATGCATAGCCCCTGGTTCACTGGCCTGGTGCACCGGCTCTTACTGGGCAAGAAGGACGGTAAGTTTGGCAGGGCTAGTACAGTCAGCAGTAATACCTGACGTACAGTTAAAGCTGGAAAATATAGTCGTTTTATTTTTCATGTCTAGGATATTAATACCTGTGCATAAATCATTAAATTTAGAAATATAAGGAATATATACTTTTCATGTCAAGGAAAGTACTCAAAGGAAATATCCTAGTGATGAGGAGAGCGTATGACTAGTCCTTGTCTCTGAAGATACCTTCCTGTTTCTCCGTTCAGTGATCGACCTGATCCAGGTGGATGAATCCAAATACCCATTCAGCCGCAAGCCTCCAGCTTTCATCCGGGCACGCCTCTACAAGTTCTGGTTCACTCTGGTCCAACAGGATGGGTGAGCTTCTGTGTGCTGCTGTGACATCTTTACTGTATATATTACTGTATACAGTGTGTGACTGTATCGTGTCTCATAGGGACCTCCATTTATACTCATACCAGTTCAGTTCAAGTTCAGCTGCATTTAATATGTTGCTTTGTGATATTTCTTCCTTGATAGTTGTTTTTGCCCTTTTTGTTTTGATCTGGTATATCCCCGTTGTATTCGTGAAGTCTGTGGAGAGTGAATTAAATTCAGGGAAAATATGCTCAAAATGGCCACACATTCACATGATCGGGCTTTGAGACTCTGCTCATTAGCGGTGAGGAAAGAGTCTGGCCGTGCGTGAAATTGGACGCTGACGGACAGGTGGCGGGCACTGAAGGAGCCGCCGTTTTGAACAGTGTGAATTCTTCGCCTATACAGGTCATTCCCACAGCAGTGGTGGAAGAGGCAGTATGTGGAGGACTTCTATCCCACAGTGCACCTGGGTGACCCTGTGTTGGAGAGCCTGCTCAGCCAGCATGGACTCAAGGTATTTCTTAAAAGCCATCAGCCTTTATGCCATTTTATATTTTAGCTATCAAAGGTGTTAATTCATGCATCTCTGGGATTAAATTCCCACTGAATATCGAACATCGGGTTTATAAATATGGCTTTTAAGGATGTGCTTCTTTTGTGTTTTCCTATTTTAAGCAATTTTGACGTTTGTTTTTGCACAGCACCTTGTGTTGGTTAACAATGAACAATAATGACAATGCACAGTAATAGTTGGTTACATTGGGTTATTTGCCTATGAATTTGTTGCTCTTTGAACCTGGGCTGCACAATTTATCGTTTCGGCATCGTCATCGCGATGTGCGCATGCGCAATAGTAGCATCGCAGAACTTGTGATGTAAAGTAAATCATATGAACTCAAACACGTCATGGCACAACTTTTTTGCTGCTTGGTACAAAAGGAAAACTCGGTTCAGTTCTCATTTTCCACGACTAATTTACAAGAGAAGTCTGTCTAAAATAAAATCTTTTACTCCGTTTTAAGGGTTCTTGGATACACAGAGTTTGTTGCTAATGAGTGACATGCAGGCTTTGCATTAAAAGTGAACAACCAATCACAATCATTCTTGATCAGTTAATCAAACAACCAAAGCAGGCCCTGCCCCCGCTAGTCATCGACAACAACCTGAAAATGAGCGAGGAACGGGAGAAAAACATCGTAAAGGAAGATTTGGTTGCTAAAAGAAAAGCAACGTCAGTTTTATGGAATTATTTTGGCTACAGAAAGGATGATGTTGACCAAAAACGGGTACTTTTCGACAGTGCCTTGCGATTGTTGCCTCAACACGAGGCAACGCAGCTAATTTGTTTGAACATTTAAATCGGCATCACAAAGTTCTGTATGACGAATGCAAAGCCAGATCTGAATGCTGTGCAAAGCAAAAAACTATTTTGGATGCCTTTGCCCACTTCAGAGTAAAAAGTCATTTATCAGCTTTCTATTATTATTTTTATTGTCTACACAGATGCACACCCCTACAAGATCGCCCCAATCATTCTAGAATGATTAATTCTTTCAAGTAGAGCTATTCAATTCATGTGGTGAAAATTTCTGTATTTTATCATATTGCAATGTATATATTGCATTTTATAGATATTGCATTTTATTGCATTTTATAATATGCAATATATATATGTCGGTTTTTTTCCAACATCATGCAGACCTACTTGGAACCCTCCCAGATGATTTTAAATAATGTGTAAATGTGTCTAAAGGTGTCTTGCCTGTTTGTTCTGTTTGTACGGAGAGTATGGTGAGCTGACTGTATGACTTTGGTCTGCGTTATGAAGGACAAGGGCCTGGTGAAGCGTGTTTCAAACTCCCTGGTCCCCCGGGTCCTGAGGATGGTCCGGGCGCAGGTTCGGGGCCTCTCCGGGCCCTCGATTCTGTGGGGCCTCTTCAGCACAGGGGCCGCCATCGGCCTCCTTAGAGCATTTGGCTCCGGGGCCTCCAGGGGCCACGTGCTGAAACACACCCCATGGAGCTGTGGAGTGAGGAGACCACGGATGAGGCACCTCCTCCACCCTCATCAGGGTCTGAAGAGGAGGAAGCTGAGGATGAGAAGGAGGGAGGAGGGAGGAGGAGGAGTTGAACGAGGAAGTGAAGGAAGAGCTGGAGGAGTTCATTGCTAACCATGAAGAGCCCATAGCAACGGAGGAGGAGCAATCAGATTCTGAGAAGTGTTAAAGTTACTCAGTGTTGGTCAGAGGATGTGGGCTCCGCTCTCACTGACGCCCTCTGGTGGCTTGGCCTATGAACTCACACCATTCCACAACCACATGAACGCAGATCTGTTAGGACACTATTTCATGGGCTAAGTCTTCGGCTTGTTCCTGTCTCAATGCGAGAAAGTGCTGAATGATATTTATAAAACCAGGGACTACCTTTGCAACCCACTGCCTGTTTAATGTATTTATTCATTGGTTTAACACAAAATGAGCCTCATTCTTAAGTCCAAATTATAATGAAATTGATTAATTGGGACTTAAGGCAATTTAAGGATTCAAGATCTGAAGGTTAATCACAAAGACCACTCATTATCCAGTCGGTTTCTTCAGATTGAAATGGTAACAAAGGGTTTATTTTATCATTGCAATCTCCGCTGACTGATAAAAGACCCCTGGTTGAAATCTGAAGAGCCTAGAAGGCCTACCTTATGTTATTGGAACGTTAGACCCTGAGAAGGGGTTTTGTTGCACCGAAAGTTCATAAATTAACTGTGTAAGGGCTGTTTGATGTTTAATGTTTTCATGCATGCTCCAGCAAACATTTTTCTTGAGGTTAATTTTCAAATACAGCTTCCAATATGCTGGGAAAAATTCAGATTGATTTCCATCACTGTAATGTTGTTATAAAAGTGTCAAACTACTGATAATAGACCCACACGTGGATTCAAGTGGCCTTCATAAGGGTTCCACACCACTGTTAAACACTTACAAATGTGTGTCACATTTGTATTGGTGGAATGGTTCACATTTAATGTGAGAGGGTTTTGGGAGGGGGAGAATTGAGCTTACCTTTTGCTGTTTGAGCCCAAAATAATCACCAAAAAGGGGGTTTTTAAAACCGTGGTGTTATTAACTTGACATAGTCAGCGTTAATCACGTCTTCCTGTTTACATTATTACGTCTGTCTTGCTAAATGATATTTTCATATCAAATTTGAGTATTGTTTTTCAGAATCCTTGTTTTGAGGGATACATACCTTGAAGGACTCTCTCAGTTATTGCAATATTTTAACAAACTTTTAAGAGTAGCACTGGTCAAAATCTTGAACTGGTATCTTTATTTATATATACATATTCCCATATCTTACCCAAGTTGACAAATTTATCATCAGATTGATATAAAACACACTGCAGCCCTCTACGACTGGAGTTTGAAACTCCTATAGTCAATTGCATAGAGCAAGCAGAGGGTATTTAGGACCTATTTGGTACAATAACGAATGTATTGAATTTTGTATTTTTATAGTGTTGGATACTGGAAGCCAGGTTTAGGGTCAATTGCATCAACAGTTGATCCTATGTCATGTAGGAGAATGGTTTATGGCCATAAGTTTTGTGGATACCACAGTATTTATTTAGAAATACCCTAACCATATAGGCCTGTAAAAGCCAAACTTTATTTTGTCATCTCTGTACCGCTCATGGACATGATATGTCTGTTTTTACAATGTTGTATTGTTATAAAAACGAAAGATGTGAAGAAATGTTTCATTAAACCATTTTATGTTTGTTTCAGTAAAACGTTTCAAATTTCTGATACCGATATTGTCCACGGATGTCTGATGTTTTACAAATTTTCAGGGCCGCGTGTCATGTGTTTATTGCTGAAACGATCTTCTGATTAAAAATAAGGGAAAAGGTTTTGTAATTTTCACAGTGAAAAGTTGACTGGCTGACCTCTGGCTCTGTTCCGTGATCCGAATACTGAAATGTATTGTGAATACATGAAATTGTGTTTTGTATAAAATCAGAGGTTCAGTCAGACTCCCTAGATTGTTAGCAGTAGGGTTAGCAATATGAATAAGCAGATGAAAGGATGTTGCAGTGTGTCTGGCATGGGACAATTACCTCATCCTTAGGGAACCCAAGGCTTAACATTGCAACATTTGTTAAAGTACGCTGGAGGTGGATGAACACCAGCCACCATACTGTATAACATTTGAAACAAGAATGCCTGGCCAAGAAACCGCACAAAGTCAGACTTGTCACAAAGGAAAAATCATTTAGCAATGTTTGTAAACAGTCTGAATGTTTCTTCTTACAACTAGATGGTTTCACATTGTATTGTGTTATTACATGCAACCACTTGGTGGCAGTAGAGGGCAATAAGTATAGTGAGCATCTTGGCTAAAACTATAGAAGTAAGAGTTGAGCAATACATTATAAGTGTATCCCAAAGTAGTGCTTAACCTTGGCTTGGGTACTTGCCCTTTAAACTCTGCAGGAAGAAATACAATCGGATAGTTCTCTTTGTCACACGTCAAGTAATTCTTTGTACAGTTGGCTTGCTTGAGCTATTTCATAAGACTGCGTTGTAATCTTGGTTTAAAATGAGGACACTGCACTGGGAGTTTCTTTTGTTTCTCTGATTAAAATATATCATGCACATGTATAGGGTCCCTTTACATTATTTAAATTGGGTAGCTCACATTTAGGCATTTAGCAAACACTCTTATGCAGAGTGACTTATAAAAGTGTGGCGTGACGTTTTGCTGAATGAATTCATACATTCATGTATCACATATTATGTTTAGATTATAGTTCATATGCATTTGACTGCAGTTTGTATAGCTAAACCTTTCAGTCTCCAGACTAGGTTGTAACATGATAGTATTGTACTGGTACATGGCCATCTGTGAGAGATCTGTAGTTCCATTTTCATGATGATCAATCAGAGAAAATGGGCAAGAACATGAAGGCTTTATGGCAATAACTTAATCCATTAATTGAGTCGCTTGAACTTGAATCCTCTCAGCAAATTGCTGAGAACACGTTTCTGACATGTTTGTCAAGAGAGCTGGAACTCCTACAGAGTCTGTACTAAGGGTTGCCGTAGTAAGGTATATGTATCTTATGTAGAATGTATTATATATGTATATAAATCCCTGTCGAACCTGCACGATAACACCAGCACCTATTTTCAGCCTGCATTTATATATTAAATAAAATCCGCTATGAAGAATCCTACATAACTACATAAAGGGTTCATAGGCATTACATAACACTGTCATAAACACTACATTAAAAAAAAACTAGTTGACATTGTCATGGAGCATACTGAATGTCTGGTTTCTATGCCATCCATGATTACATAATCTCACCGGTTAATATGATGTAGAGATGTAGCGTACCCTATTAGCATCCACTTTAGTTCTCATGTATGCTCCGTCTTTGCTGGATTTTTCCATTCAGAGTTTTATGGGGAACCCATGAAAATCAGATGCAGTGAGTTGACTGATTAATCTTCCAAGCTGCTTAGCTCTGGTTTTTGGAATTTGCCAAATAATTTAGAATGTGTGCCTACTGCAAATTTTTGTGGTGTTGTATTTAAGGGACATGATGGAGGCCTCAAACCTTCAGCCCAGTGGAGATGTTTCCCATCACTGTTTACTGACTGAGAGCACAGCGTCATGCAGTATACCATAAACCAAACATGAATTTCATCACCCACAAAAAGATTGCTACTGCAAAAAAACAACTAATTTGAAGAATTATTTGTACAAACTGTCAGCTGCTCAAAAGAACATTTTATAATCTGCCCATAACTCTACTGTAAATGTAACACTGATATACATTTACAGTTCAGCTGTAACCGCACACATTTTTGCAATCTTCTTTCAAAATATGGATGACTGTTTATTGCTTCCTCTAGAATGAGTTCTTGCTTTGTCAACTGACAGCAAAAAGTAGGCTACTGGAAATGGTTATTGCTTAATTGGGAGCCTTCGGAAAACTAGGATTGGTAATGAGTCTGTAATGGTTCCACGGCAGGGTTAAAATAAAGAACTTTAATGTGGTTGTTAATGCAAAACCAGTCTTTAACCCAAAAGCTTTAAAGTGACATGTGGTCTGTCACAGTGACTCAGGTGGATTGTGCTGGACTCTGGAGTCTGGCTGTTTTTTTTTTAAACAAACCTGTGTATCAGTTAGCATTGTACCTTGAAGAACTAGAGGAAACTGCTTTTCCAAGTGACAAGAGCAAAGAACAACCTCAAAAACAGATATAAAATACTGGGGCTGGCATATTTATTCAACAGAGCAATTTGTCGTCAACCTGTCAGCGAATATTCGACACATTGGTCAGGGATGAAATTGCGCAACTAGAAAATGTTTCTGTTAACGATGCTCTTTGATCACAGTTTGTGTTGCAGCTCAATGTGTAAACAGTGGTGTTAATTTTCAAACACACACCCCACCGTTGAGTGGCTAGGTCCGTTGACCTGATCTGCTTTATTTCTGAGGTCATCTAACCTGACGATCATGTGTTTTCTATACACACCACCACTAGACAACTACACCCCCACTGGTCATTGGTCCACTTTTAACCGGGACAGTACCTGATTTGAATATATCATTACTTAAGAGTAAACTTTCTGTAGAATCAGAGGTCAATCAATCAGAATCAATTTTGCCATTTACCTTTCACTTCAATGTTTCTCATTCGTTCTGAACTTCCAGGCAGAACTGTTCTTCCTGATAGAAAAGGGAGGCCTTTTTCTGTTACTCTCAAAGAATTGGTCTTTTAAAAGAGGAAATGAGGACATGTGGACCAGCCACCATGCAAATACAAAGCAGATATATAATTTGGATAATACTTTCATAAAATCCAAAAATTAGATGAAGATTATCATTATGGATATCAATAAATATTATGATTACTTTTTACTGTCCTCAAATGGTTTTATGATTGGCATTGTTTGTCCTGGGGGCAAGGCGAATTATTAAAATTGACAATAAAGGAGACATTCATTCAAAGAGGTGTCAAAGGGTTAGGCTAACCCTAACCCTTAACTTACTAATCCATCTGATCACGTCTTCACTTGGATTTGGTTTCATGTCGAAACATTAATTTGCTACATTTCTAGATTGAAAGTGCTCATGTAATAATCAGGTCACCACCATGTGTGGTCTTTATAAATGTCTACATTTTTCCACACAGTTACCTCCAGTGTATAAAGGTCTTACTCATAAGGGCTATGTGCAGAACTGCACGAATTTCGTCTGGGCTTTGCCTGAGGTCTGGAGTGAGAGTCATGATTCACAACTGTCTAGGACTTTAGTGATGTCACTGGTCCTTCATCTTTACAAATTTATAATCTTCACAAAATCTCACACATCTTTTTTACATTTGTGCCTTAGAACGTGAAAAGGTACAGTTGATGGGTTTCTGTTATTTCAGCTTAAGAAAGTTATTTGTGGTGCATTTTATTGTTGATTTAGTTTCAGCAAGACTCTTGACAAGGTATTCCAAGATGTAAGTTCACAAATATTTACAAAGTTTCATTATTGTGTCCTTGCAATATACTCTGGGTCTTATTGTGGCAGCAACGCTGTGGTTATTCTGGTCTTTATTGATTCAAAGGCACCTCTTTGCGGTTATCACGGCACAGGCATTTTAGTTATATACTGGTTATAAGCTCTGCATATTTTTATTTGTTCCTATTTGAGAGTCAGTAGTTATTCAATTTGGGAAAAAATCCAAGATGTACAACCATTGCAATGAACTGAAAAGACACTGCTTATTTTCTATATATGCCAAATACTGTCCCATTTAGCTATATCTGCAAAGCTAGTAGAAAAACAACCATAACAATTAAAAAAATCGTGTTCTTAAACAAACATTGATAAAGACCAGAGTAAACTTTTAATTCCGTGAAGTAAGCAAGTAGTCCTTTTAGTCAGCAGAAAAGCTAGTTTGGACTGATTTTGCTCATTTCAATACAGCAGCACTCACTGAAAATGTTGCATCACTTTTACTGTAGGTTTGTCATAGTGTACTGGTAGGCCTACAGGATTTCAGGATAAATGTTTAGAAACACACCGGTCATGTTACTCCTGAAGAAATAGCCCCCCAACATCTCCTACCTTTATTTCAATCCAGAGAAGTTTTAAATCATTATTAAAGAGGAATATATAGTCACATTAGTTAAATATGGAGAATCAAATTCGTTTTTGATTTTCCCGATTTCAAATATTCATTTGTTTGTCTTCATTGGATTGCACACATGTGACACTGGTCCAAACAGCCTTATGAGTATCATCTCCACCAAGGTTACTTCACAATGACTGGTTCACTTCTCCCTTGGTCAAGAGGAATGTGTGAGTGTACGTGAGCTTAGGAAGGTACTCAGTCGGCTTCCAAAAAAAATAACCACATGACAGACTCTGGTGAACAAAAGCCTGGGTTCAGACGCTAACATTTTCGAGCAGCACTTTGCGTGGTTGCTACTGAATGTTATGCTACAGCTGACCTCGAAACAATCGAACTGTTTCTAAATTATCGCGTCCTCTGCAGGAACTGAGGTTAAGTGCTCAGCTCTCCATTTGTCAGCTGTCCCATTAGGGGGGCTGTGCTATCCTACATCAAGCTGTAACCATACACCCGTCCTAACAACATCAGTATACCCACAACCCTAAATATGTGTTTTAGTGGGACCTGTGGGCGGCTCAGACGACGAAGTTGCCAACTGGGTAGGTGCAGTCCCAGCCACGCCATTATCAGCTACACTCATCTTGGGAAGGCAACCATTGGATTAGCCTCGTCGGTGACAGGTAAGGGGTAAGCCTTTTCAGGTGGAAGATAAGGGGTGAGTGGCCCATTGTCTATGCTCTCTAGCGGCCTCTCCTGGTTGGGCAGGTTCCTGCAAGTGCCTCAACCAAGCCGATTTCCTGTTCCTCCAATGGCATGGGTGGGTGGTAGGTAATTACTGACACATCTGTATTGTGGAAAGAATCAAGGGCCAATCATTATGTGAATTGGTGGAGTCACATGATCTTGGCTTCCTTGTTCTGAGCCAATGGGACAGGATTGCTTGTATAGTCTAAGGTTGGTGTGGGATGGGAAAAAAAGTTTCAAGTCAGTAAACTGATGTTTATCTGTAATTTTTGGAGGTTACAGATCAAAACGCACATTTTTTCATGTGGTCTTAGCAATTCATTTGATGCTCTCCTACAGACAATGAAATCTCCTGTTCATAGGTATGTATGTATCATGTACAAATATGTATATACATATACACTGTTAGGTAACAACTTCTTACATAATATCGAGCAGGCTCTGGACTGAATGTAAATGTTTTGACAGACAGGACTTAACGATGGAACATAACATGGGTGCGTGAGGTGATGGCAGGTCTGCGTTTTGTCCGTGCGCAGTGGGATAAATGGGGAATCTCACCTCAGCTTTAAATTATTGGCCATGTCCTCTTGCATGTGACCGGGCTGATACAAATGTGGCCCAGATTTACATGGGTAATACACTGTATTTGTGAAGTACATACCATGTGTGTGAATGCAAAGAGAAGACATGGTAAGCAAAGGGCTTCGAAGGCATTGTGTAAGGTCAGACCCATGTAAGGAAAGCCATGCGTTAGCTGTGATGACATAGGAACAGCCGCATGTGAATGCTGAATGGTTTTCAGATAATAGGTTTCCACCCCACATTTCTCCCTGGGAAAAATAGTTCATTTTCCCATTTTGTTCCAAAATGAATATCGGAAGATGTGGAGTGATGAGCGACAATTATATGAAAAATGCAGTCTAAAGATAGGAAGCTTTCCTGAACTGGAAAGCTTGTTCTTTGTTGTGCGAATACGCTGTACAGTATCATATGAGAGATTGGCATTTGAAATGGTTTACTCTGCATTAAGTGATTAAGTTAATTGAATCCTTATGTGGTCATGTAAGACAGCTAAACACTGGTTCAGAAACCTGGCTTCAGAAAAACATACGGGGCAAATGCAGTAAGATACAAATGGATGTTTACTTTATAGAAGCCACACCTTTTTACTTGCTCACTCTTGTATCCATTTCTTTCTTTCTTTCTTTCTTTCCCTCCTTCCTTCCTTCCCTCCCTCCTTTCTCATTTATATGTTGCCTTGTTCACTGAAATTTTCACTGATGAAAATGGCTGAACGGTTGCCCTGGTGTTCTTGCGCACTAACGGCCCTTCCCATTGGCCAGCAGGGCCACACTGCCAGGGTTATTGGTGGGCACAGCTGGGCCAAGGCAGAAGCGAGCGTCAAAAGGTAGTCACACAGCGCTGTTTGTTTTGGATGAGTATCAAGGCTGGATGGAGGAATTGGGGTTGGGTTAAATGGGTGAAATGAGTGTGAGGGATCCTACAGCTATGAGCATGTGCTGAGCGTCACGTACATCAGGAGCGTGGTTAAGGGTAAAAAAAAAAAAACACCCAGGCAGTTTTTTTCAGGCTAGGCTAAATTCAAACCATTTTGAATTCAGTTATTTATTGCAGTATGATTAATACTTGTGATATACTATACATGTTATTATATATAAAACATTTACATTGAGGGTGCAGCTGGTGAAAAAAAAATGTATACGTTGCCTCATCAGTCATTTTATGTGTCAACTACAGATTTCATGAAAAATTGTAGGAGGATTATGAAAACACGGACACTGTTATTTATGGTACTGTGTGTTCTGTGAAGTTCATTGAAAAAGGCCCTCGAGCTTGCACACTGTAACATTATCCAAAATCCTCACATGTGTTTTTGTTAGACATGTACATAAGGGAAGTTTGTTTCTGAATATCATATAATGTGTACATTTTGTGGACAAAATGTCATTGTCCCCAAAGTGTGGGATGGAACATTTTCACAAGTCTGCTAGTCTAAGCCCTGGACAACAGTGTAGCTGTAGCAGTGCATGGGAAACTGTTTGGAGTCACATGAGAATGACGGCGGTTATCTTAGTAACACATTTTTATTTGACTCTTCACTTGTGTGAGCCGTCTGTGGGCCTAGATGGCGGGTCGAAAGGGAGGGTCACATATGAACCAATGGGAATCCACCTCAACCACCGTGACAAGACTTTATAAGGGTAAAGAATCTTAAAGATTCATTCACTCGCAAACATTTTGCCAGAAAGCACTCCTCTGTGCAGCCCATAACCAGTAAATGTTCAGTTATTTGGCACCAAAAATGTCCCAACAATTTTTACTGTCCTGAGTGAATTATTGGCTAAGCAGCTCCCCCAGAGTACTAGCAGTACCTTCATTGTACCAGTAGGTGGCGAAGAGATGCTGAAAGGGGACCACATTGTGCTAATATGCTACCAGTAACTAAACCATTTCAGTGTGAATCATGTGATAGAGGTCTGACCAAGCTGTCTGTTAAGGCCTGGACTGCTTCAATAAAATAGTCTTTCTGTATAATTTTCTTAGGTTTACAGGGGTAATAAGTCAACTATGTGTTTTAAAATGGAGGATGTGTACTGTATAAACATGTACAGTTGACTGTTTTCATGAGTGTGGGAAAAGGGAGAGGGGGGGTAAAGGTATAAGGTTGCTAGGAGCTGTTACCATCCTACATCTGTCAGCACCTATTTTCCAAATTCCTGGATCCCCACCACGAAACAAGTGTCATGGTGTTGAGATGACCCAGCGTGGGGTCACACAGAGTAAGGTCACCTTGCTTTGCTGTCTGCTGTCTACCTGTGCTTCTCTGCTCCAATCAGGTCGGCCGGATCACCTCATCACACTAGGAAGTCTCTCAATACCCGCTGTTCACACGTGAATACCGAGGGTTTCATTCCGCTTTTAGTTATAGCTGAATGTTTATTGCACTGAATGGAAGTAAAGAAGAGGGTCATTTTGTTATGTTGTTTGGTTCCATGTGCGGTCATTAAAATTCCTATCTGTCTGGGAAATTATGGTGCTAAAGTACAGGTCTACTCTCTGAATACAACAAACCCTGTAAAGAGTGTTGGGAGAGATATGCCCAAATAGTAGAATTGAGACAGACATGCCCAAACAGAGAAATTGCCAGATACCCTAATGAGAGACTCATTGTTTGTTTTTGGGTAACTGCAAAACGATACATTCACATGATTATTGAAGGCATTTCAATTACTGAAGGTAAGTTTATTGATTCTAATAGCTGATCGATGCAGAGGATTATTTATTAAACTGAATTGGCTCATTGTCATAATCAGAACGTAAGTATTTTCTGAATATGCGGAGGCAACAGAGAAAATCGACTCTTTTGGATAGGGGCCCCATTGTAGTGATGTAATGACTGAAACCTGGCCAACGTTATTATTGTTGGTTAATCCAAATCCACTGGAGTAAAGTTCATATCCAGGAAGAGATTTAGCTCAAACAGGAGGAAGTAGTACGCAAGATATTTAATTCATAGTTAGCCTTGGTGGAAAAAAAAGTGTGCAGAAAGGGCCCAGACAATAATGGAGCGTCTTTTGAGGTACACTGGATTAAGAAAATAGGCTGTGGTACTTCTGTTGAAAGATGTCTCGCTTGTACAGCAAATAGGAGTGGGACACAGGTTTGGTTCAAACGTAGCTAATGAAGTCTGGTATGTTTTAGATGCAAACATTTCTTTGCTTTATTTATTTAACTTCGCATTTCATACAAATGATAAAAATGTAATCCATAAAATCAATAATACTGACAAAGAAGCAAAACGACTTATATGTTAAAAGTATGTAGGTCTAGGGGCCAATTCTGTTGAAGCAATGGAAATGAAGATCTTGCTCTACGCTGTAGAGTATTTGATGGGACTGTACGCTGTTTTACCTGGTCTTCACAATGTTAGCATTGAGTAGACCATGCAGTTTTCATTTTTCTGCCGACTGCAAAGACAGGCTAGATCACTGTTGATGAAGCACTTTTAATACAACGGAATAAGGATTTGTGTAAACAAGACTGTCATCTGTGTTCACTGGGGCTTTACTGTGGAACACACTAAGTACCAATAACACCTATGGGTGTTAAAGATCTGAACTCACACACACACACACACACACACACACACACATACACGTACAAGCCCCTGTGGGACTGTATAACAGAAACAATGATAGGCACACGTTATATTTTTATCTCACTAAAAAGTAATTCTTTATTTACAAATTGTCAAGGACAGTGCCCATCAGTAACAAATTAAATTATATTCAAATGGCGGTCCACTATTCCTTAAAATCATAAAAACCCATGTTCCTTCTGTACTATAAAATAATCTCTCAGGTGTGAGAAGAAACATGAGATAAATAACTTCTTTGGTGACATACACATACACATACAAATGTCATTTAAACACAATATTTGTTTTATTAAATATTACAGCTATATATTAACAAAATGAACATGATAATAATGATTCAACTGTCTGGGTCATCCACACTTGGGCGTATGGAGACTGCTAAAGATACATTCACACATATGTTTATTTAAATGCAATATATACAACAACTTTCATTAACTTAGCATTTAAATAACATAATCTTAAATTCAAGTCACTAACTTAAGACATTAATGCTTTCTTTAAAGTGCTTTAATGTTTTGCTGAACAAAAACAAAAATGACCTTTCATAAGCTTTGGGGAACTTCATTGTAAAGCAAATAAAAATATGCCTTATGAGGAACTGAATGAGAATGTTGATGTTCACATGGATGGTTTATGTGTGTCTGTTAGCATGCTAATGGGGGAATTACAAAACTCCATTCATGAAGAATGCGCAGGAGCAAAGATGGCCAATGCCAAGGTCATGGGAATGAGTTATAAAGCAAATCCCATTCCAACAACCTTCCTGAATTTCAGTTCTTCAACGGAACAGAAACAGATGCCTTAGGTACGTAGGCCAGGTACGTTATCTCCACCCCCGACGGTATCAAAACAACTGTTTCTTAATGAATGTCCAACTGTTTATGAAGACAGTACCTTCATGGCACAGTAGATTGTATTGCCCTACAATGATTATAGATCAATAACATAGCTTCACAGCATCGTAGTCATCACGTTGACAAGCAGCAGTTTTTTCCAGATTATGGAGTTAGACAGTAGAAGAAACAAAGTGCATCCTATGGTTTGGCTGGAAATGCCACTGGTCCCAGTCTCTGACTTGGAAGGGAAAATGGCAGTTTGTGATTTTCCCAGCATGCTCCTTGGGACAAGGGGGAGGGGTTTAAGATTTTAATAACAACCTCCCAGTGCCAGTCTGGCAAAGCTTTCTTTTTTTAATTTGCAAAACCAGACAGGGTAAGGACTATCGCTCCTGTTGACAATAATAATGGCAGTGTAACCCATCCTAAAAAAAAAAAAAAAAACCCACAACACTGCCTTTTACAAAAAAAAAACTGAGGTAATCTTAAGTAGCATGTTGGACTGCATTTCAGCTTTTGTGAAACACAACCGGACACTCTTGGCCGTTTATAAAAGTACAGAAACCAACAGGTTTTTTAGCGTTTGAAAGCATTTTAATTTTCTCAGTCACGAAGACAGCGATTTGATCCAGCACAGCACAATGAAGCCAGCAAAGCATGCATAGGGCTCATGGACAGTTTGCCCCGTAACCAGACACCGCAGACCGTAACCCAGGCTGCTACCATTACCATCAAATAACATGTGCACGTATGTAAAGAGAGGAGATTAAGCACTGACCTTTGGTCAATGAAAAGAGGTGACATTTTTTTTTCTTGCTGTATGGTTTACTTGTGTTCCCTGAAATCACTTGACAGACTTAACGCGATTTGTGAGACGGTAGGCAAATGTGTATCTAGGGACTTTGAACTGTAGCCATATGATGTAAGACCACTGGGAAAGATTTAGCTGGAAAAAAAAACAATTGTGTGGAAATTGATGTTCCAGTACCTGAAAATGGGAGATTTTTGCAGGAAGTAAAGCTGGAGGTCAAAGAGTGTTCTTTCAACCATTCTCCGTCAAATCAAATGAGATTAAACAACAAATGAAACACTGATCTGAGGTACACTGAGTCAAACTGTCAAACACTGTCAGACACTGAGTGAGCTTTAAACAATTTTTTAAATGTAAATACCTTCGTAAACAGGTATCGTCACATACTGAATACCTGTGATCTTGGAATCGTTTTTAAGTTTAGCTACCAGCAGACTACAAAAAATGTTCCTAATAACATCTAGTTACATAAGACTACAGCTGAGCTGAATCTGGGAAACCAGCAGCTGAATGTAAGGGATTATATTAACTATCTTAATTCTTTGTAAATGAGCCATATTTGTGCTATTTCCGGGCTCGTAGCTAATCAAAGGATTAAAATTGATGGCACTACAGTACATCTGGTGCAATGCATTTTGTGTTTAAAGATTGATATGATAAAAAACAATCTTTTTCACCAAGTGAATTGAACTGATGATACAAACAGTTCTGTTGCACACTTATGTCATAATCAGATATGACATCATGCACCATCCCTTCCATGTGATGTCATCACCCCTTTGATAGTACTTCATTAGTACTATATAATACTTTGTTTAAAGCTCACACAGGTTAACAAAAGTTGAGGTCTGCATCCTTGATACTATGGTCTATGAAATGTGTTTGGCACCCAAGACATGTAAAACTGTGATTTGGTTGTTCCGAAAATACTGTGTGGCCATTGTTTTGTCTAGAGAACCATCGCTAACTCTATCGGTTTCCACTAAAATGTGTTCTATGGGCTAGAACTGATGCTTTCTAATGTATGGAAACAGCATATGACCTTTGGTTTGGCAATATTTACAGTATGGTTTGGCAGTATAAGCCTCTCCTGAATCAAGCTATGAATCAAAGGAGCATAAAAGCTAACTGACATTGCTTTTAAATTCCATATTATCATCAAATATTCTAGTTGTATTATGCCACTTCCCCAATCAACCAAACCATTGCTTCCATGTGTTCCTAAATACGTTTAAAGTAAATTGTATTGGCGTAGTAAATTCTGTTCTCTGGGTTTTTTTTTCGGGGGTCCTGATATTGAAATTTAAAGTTATATTTCAGCACAACTTCCTGGCACATTTTTTTTTTTTTTTGCATGGCAGTTTTCTTTTTTGTTGCTTCCCGGGTCAACTGATTCAGCAAACCCAGCCTTTAGTCAAAGCTGTGTCACATGTGAGTTTGTTATGCATTAGGATATGCACGGGAGGCTGCCAGTTTCATTCCAACTTTGATATTAAAGTGGAAGGGGGTAGGCTTGCAAAGGTCCCTTGGTTTACTAATTTCCAGCACAGGACAGGAATTGCAGGTCAGGTGAGTAAAAATAAGCCAACTCCATGGTGATAAGACTGACTGGATTAGAGTAACTTGATTAAATTGCTCCCCCCTCCCCCCCCATCCTGAGTTATGAAAAGTTTGAGAAGTAATTTCATACTGTAAATCACATGATGCTTTGAAAAACATTGTTATAAAATGTGAAACAACAGAGCCCAGAGATATGAAACAGGCCACTGGTGCATTTATGTAGTTTCAGCAATTTTTCTTTGCTTCGAGGGGTTTTCTTGGCTTGTCTACATAAAAATCCCCAAGTCCCTATTTTGCTGGTGTGAAGTTGAGCTTGATTGTGGCTGGTCGTTTCAACTCACAGAGTCCCTCTGAATACCTCCATGCTTTCCGCACTTCCAGCTTCCCAAAGTCCAGGACGCAGTGCCCTCCTACCCTGCTGGAAATGGAGTTCTGCCATGACATCCGGGATCTCTGAACTCTCGTTGACTCCCTGCAGAAATCCACACTAATGTCCTCCATCAGCTCTGAATTCTCCTCACCGTGCCCAGATTCTGACCGCATTTTTGAGTGCCGAGGCCAGGATTGTCAGCACTTGCCTGTAAAATCCAGTGATTTTTTTTTCCTCGAATTGATGTGGAACATCTTTATTTCAGCAGCGAATACCATTTTCTGAATGTGAAGTATTTTGCAGGTGAGTCGTGTGACTGGGATGCTTTTGGCCAGGTTGAGAGAAGTGGATGAGTCTCAGAAATCAGTTTTCACCCCCAGGCCTGCTTGATGGATATGGGGGGTGGGGAGGGGGGGTGGTGTTGACGTCTTAGCTCGCTAAATGCCAAAACCAAAGATTTACAGGAGCATGAATCTCACCTTCAGCTAAAATCCACTCTAAAAGCATATACATCTTCAGAGTAAGAGGAGGTATTAGGCATTACACCTACATTTCCTGTCATCTTCAGAAGGTTGGTGAACCAGCCTCTGCACTCAATGTAGGACCATGACATAAAGCTAAAATGGCTCACAGTGTTTGAGAGGCAGATAAAGCTAAAAGCTAAATTCCAGCCAACCTGTTAGAAAAGGCTAGAACGTGCCAGAAGAAGGCAAAATGGTTCACAAGAACAATGGCTTCGTCGATCAGGAGGGTACCAAAAGTTTCAGCCGGCTCAGAGAGCCCACAACAGTCATTCCAAATAACTTCTCATGAGACAATTTCGTCGTCACTGCTGTTGTCTGGTTGCGTATGAAGAAAGAAGGCACAGCAAGTATTTTAAATATCGTAGAAGTTTGTTTTTAGAGACAGGAGAAAGTAGTGGATTATATCCATGTCTATGCAGAAGCTATTTTGCAATACAAAAGAGATAAATATCTAAATAGACGCGTAGCGGTTTTTGTGTCTGCGTTCATGAGACGTTGCTTTTCCTCATGGCTCATCCGTAGCTATGAGGACTCTTGGGGTTGATGGGGAGGAGTCTTCCCGGCCGCTCTGGCCAATCAGCTGATAGAGCCGGTGGCTGAGGTTCTGCACCTGGCAGGTGCCCAGGACACAGCCCACACGCATCAGCTGGGCGTGGTGGTGACCACGCCCCCCTGTGTGGGTGTGGCGGCGTCCCCTCGGCGCCCTCTGCTGGAGCTCTGCGGAGGCGCCCGCTCCCTGCGGCAGGCCGCTGCTTTGAATCGGGGCCTTGGTGGGACGTCTCAGGGGCGGAGCCTTGATGAGGCGCTTCCACCAGTCACGTCTGGCCTCCTGGACATCACCGGGGGAAGCTGTGGGGCTTTCGACAGCTCCTGAGATGACGCTCTCCCCCTCTTCTCCCTCTTGGACCCTCTTCAGGAAATTCAACCTGAGAGAAAAACACAGCGAGATGAAAGGGTGAGGTTTACTGCGATTACGTCTGTTCAGCTTACTGCTGTCTTTCCTCTGCTTTTTGCAAATGAATAATATTGTCTAGCAGTCTCAAGAATGACAAAGGATGATCCCCTTGACGTAACTCTGTGTCAGAACTCTCTGCCATCAAATGCAATGGTCCGGAAATGTAGTAAGATCAAAGTTTTTTGGGCCACACCGAATATATGGGAAAATCTCAAAGAGCCCTTCCACACAATGGATCAGCAGCTATTTATTACCTGATAATTGCAGCTAGCCCTTTTACCTCGATGTAAATCTTGGTAGATCAAACAGTGAACAGGTTGTCCTGCTCCCTGACTCATCTGATCTTGCAGTACAATGCTGCCAAATCTAACTTAGACTAAAAGGTGTCCCACACCATCTGACAAGAACAGCAAGTTCGCTACACGTACATAAAAAATTACTGGATTCACAGAGGGTTTTTCTGTTGCCAGGTGTCTCGGCCAGCTGTTCTTTGTTTGGCGTGATATTGGCTCCCTAAATCAGGCCGTAATTCCTCCCGGAACGTTAGGATCTGTTTGTACAGTGGGCCTAACTCAACCGTGATGAAAGCTCCGGGTCTCCTCCGGCCTCTTTCCTGTACACTGGCGAGAGATCGTGCCTTAAAGAGACCATTATGATGGAGGGCTGTATAACGCAGACGTCATTAATCAGCCTCTTACCAAACGGTGCTATTTTAAACGGCACCCCGGGGCCGGGCGTGAGCTGATACGGCACCCTCGATCCAAACAACCTGTTGTGATCTCTGTGGGGGAAACCTGAGCAGCAAACACAATGTTCGACTGGATTCTCTGAATTTCTCTTTCGCAAGCCGGACTGAGGAACTGCAGGGGGGGGCGGGGGGGGTTGGGGAAAGAGGGGCGGTAACAGCAGTGGGGAGGGGGGGGGGTAAGTGCAAAGGTCCCTGTATGTTAGCAGTCATATTACACATAACAAAAGCTCTAGTAAAATATTATTACATGGCCTTGATCTTCTATCATCCATTAGCATGTAACACTTATTACTATTTTAATTATCACAATAATAAATCTTGTTTATGGAGCTGCGTACCTTTTATCTTTTTTCATCAAGAATGGAATCACATTGACCTGAGACATTGATATTCATCGCATTTACTATGGAAGGTTCTCTCATATATTTTAACAATGTAAAGACTAAAGTATCAGAATCATCTGTACTGCTGTGCTGCTAGTTTTGTTTGGGCTGAAATATATCTGGATCCCACAGAGGCTGCAAAACATAAATATTCTTAATGAAACTATGCCATAGATGTACAGGAGAAATACTGTTATTTTTGTGGTACAAATGGCATTTCCAGTTTAAGCCCTGGGGTAAATGAATTACCTACTGTACATTATCCTAACCTTGTGGCTATATTTTCAATGAGAAGTGGCAAAGTGTCTGTCTGAATATACATACGCAACAACACTCCACAATGAAACATGACACTGAAGCTTCTACCCGTATAAAGTGGAAAGACTACAGTGGCACTCAATCTAATTAGAAAGAAAAACAGCATGGAGAGTCCTCCCTGGTGACATTTCGCAGCATCAAATATCGGAGACTTCCAGGAAAATTAAAAAACGCTCACACAAGTTCTGGGCTGTGGGTGAAATTAGTTTACCGAGGGAAAACAAAAACACCGGACCTCCTGGCACCGTATGTGAAACATTGAATGCTGAGTTCCCTTTGATACAAACAGGGCCGAAGATATTCTGCAGCGTGAGTAAAAACCTGAACAATCGAGTCATGGTGTGAGGGGAGGGGTCGGGTGAAACGGGTCCAAGGATTTCTTTTTTTGGAGCGCCAATCCATCTTGGAATCGTACCTCAGTCACCTCTGTGGGCAAACAGTGGAATCTGGACCGGGAAACAAAGGCCTTTGCCTCCGAGCTGCCGACTGTGCGGCGTGTGTGTGTGGACAGGCAGCCCGGACTGACAGTCAGAAACCTGGGCCCTTTCAAGCCCAGCGATGATGGTGATGTGATAGAAATAGCCCGCTAACGCCATGCCTTGTGTAAACAGTGCTATTTTCGGGAATCTCTCATTTCGCCAGCCGTTTGCTTACTCGGAGGACTGACCAAGAATGGCTTAGGCCGGTAGGCCCTGTTAGCAGGAGGCTCAACCAGGTCTGCATTTAAGACATCTCTTCGTGGAACTGCAAGCGAACACATCATTAGGAGGTTACCCCGTGTTTTCGTTGTTGTTTTTATTTTGTCTTGTTTCGCTTTCCGTCGTTCAGCCGCAACAAGCGGCTGGCGTCTGGGAACCTCTTTCGTCTGAAAAGCTGATTGTCTGCCTGAGTAAAGTAGTCTGAAACGTGATCTCCGCAATCGAGTCATTTTACTGTTTTCCTGTGTGTACAAAAATTCCAAGAAGGAGAATCAGGTTTAACACCCAAAACAGAAAACCATGAAAACTCGAGAAGGAAAGGACAAGCAGTACAATATAGCAACACAATGGAGGATAATGAGTTGAAGATGTTTTACCGCTTAGATCACAGGGATTGAAATGAGACCATGTTGCGCTATTTTCCACACCCATCAGTCCTGTCCACGCAAATTTCACGTGTTGCAGCGGTCCAGTTTTCACTGAAAACCGTTCCTCTGATCTCAGAAGAACTCACATGTGAACCTTGGCCTTTTACTGAGGAACAGGCTGTATTTCCATGATCACTCTGTTTCCTCGGACATATCATTATGAGAGAACACGCCCTGCTCTAACAACAGTATCGACGGACAGTGACCCTTCATTTGCTCTGAAAGACAGTCATTCAGTCCCTATGTCAAGAGCTGGTGAATCATTTTTAGGAGGGTCTCCTTAGGTTAAGCAACTCAGTAACTAGAGAAAGTGACTGTAAAACATGACCGAACGTAAATGTACTGGAAAAAAAATCTTATGCACTAACTACAAACAATGCGGACCGAACTTTCTGTTCCCAGATCATTTGTGTTCAGGTTTAGTTGCCCTTTTCAGTTTATTTATGTGAAAGCATCTATCTGTCCTTGGCTTTTATGTAAATTACACTAACCACAATGCAAATCATCCAATAACTTGCATAGTAATAGTTAAATAGGCACATCCAGTCCTGGGAGTTTGTTTTCCAGCAGTGTTGCTGAGCGGTTATGGAGGCTCTTGACCAACATTGTTTTGAGTTAGTGTAGCATAACAGCTCCTCAAATTTCATTGCTTTGTTTTGAAAAGAAAATTAAGCTCATGTACATCATGCTCAAGGCTAGGGATCCCAGTACGCCTGCAGCGAAACTTTCAAATCCTGTTGATGGGAACTTGATTCCATTCATTCATGTGTAAACAGATAAACTGAGCCAGTCCAGAGAACAGGCCCTACCCTGACAACTGACCGTAACTGAAATGTGCATGATTTGGAAAAAGATGAAAGACTTGGCTGCATACTTCCCTCTGACATTCTGATATTCTGTTTTGAGATTTGTAACATATTGCATTTTTTGCTTAGAAATCAGTACAACTTATTCAGAGTCAAGTATTCATTTGAGGGCATTAGCAATAAGTCACTTATCTCAGTATTTGGGCATTTGAAAGGTGATAAACAAAGCAGAGATTAGATTACAGCCTGTCAGAAGACCATACTCTGTTCATACTGTGATGAAAAAAAACAGCCAGTGAAATTTCCTCACAGTGTGAGCAGAGGTCTGGTTTGCATCTCCACTGTAAATCGCAAAGCTTAGCACTAGGTCTTGTCAGTTCCTTTTGGCCAAAACCTTTGCCTTCTGTGTTCAGTTTAAGATGTGTTTAGTCTGAAATATCAAGCTGTTTTACAAAACCACTTAATCTAAATGTGACATATTGATCCGTGTGTGATATGTAATTTTTCACAACAATCATTCGTATTTGATTAGACAAGAGTGATTGTACTTGAGATAGGCTTTCTAGACCCAAGAGTGAAGGCATGAAGATGAAGGAGAATTCCAATTCATGAGACAGCAATTGTATTACAGACTACAGTTCCCACAGTTCCTTAGGGCAGGTATTGCCAACAGGCGGAGGGACAGTTCTCATTAAAAACTGGTAACCAATGGCATCCAATTTTCTATGCCAAACAGGTAGGTTCTGAATCAGAAGAGATGAAGCAATAATCATTGGATTACTATAAAAGCAAGACATTGATCATGGTTATTTTTTTTTAACTCTGATGGAAGAACAAACAGGGTTTTGCAAGCAGCAGTAGAGCTGTGACCACATCCTGAGATATACTGAGAATAGGGACAAAATCTGCCATAATCCACCTCAACCCAAAGTCTTCATCATTCTCCATCTCAGAATGGCATCATCAAATAGGGTTATTTACGTTTTTGCAGGTGAATCTAGTCCATCTGTTACAGGAGCTTCCCCAATATCGCAGAACCAGCCTTTTGCGCTGTGTTCACATAAAGCCCAAAGCTACCATTGACAGTAATTGACCTCACTGAACGATGTTTGTTCCCCATTCATATCTTTGGAATGCTTACTTGCGTTTTAATGATATATGCTATATTAGGGCACATGTTACAAAACAACCCTTGGCAGCAAAACCTTTGTGCTCGCGCCAAAATGATACGGTCCACTATCACCCTACCATAATTCACAGCCCATTTAATCTTAGCATTTCATCACGGGCGCAAAGCTATGTATGTTGACTCCTTTGGTGCAGTAATGTTATATAGGCCAACCTTTCGCTTCTTAATGTAAACCGTTTCTATGTCTTACTGGATGCTTTTGCTCTCATGCATTTCTATAGAACAGAACATTGCACCCTAGTTTGGTTTATGTGCGGAGAAAAAAAAATGCTCAGTAAAGATGCAGACTCCGGAATTTAGACCTTATCCACTAATCCACAGAGGAATGTTCCTCACAGGATCAGTTCTCATGTTGTTTGGACTAACCATAATGACCCTACAGTTAAAAGAGTATAGAATAGCTACGTGTTTACCAGGGGCCGCGGCAGGAAAATATATATCTCTAGCAGCAGGTCTATAGTCACGCATATGCTTGGATCGGAGCAACACATACAGTATGTAATATAAATCTTGAACGAATCCACCATCTTATCTGTTGAAGAGGTTCTGATATTTCTAGTTGCATATTTGCACATAGTCCATGTGTCACTTTGACTTCCCAAATACAAACAGTGTGGTTATCATTTATATGATAATCTTTGCTAAAACCTTTACATTTTTGTGAGGTACATACAGTGCCTGCAGAGTCCGTCTTAGCTCCTCCCACCAGCTGAGAAAACAGACTCTGATTGGGGGGGACATTGGGAACTTTCACTTAGAATGATAAATGTTGTATCCGTGGCTAGTAAACATTATAGCAAGTTAAGTTCTGCTTTGAGTGCCTCCTCAATAACTTTGATAAGACACTAGAGCTACTTCCATTCCTGATGCATGGAAAGTCTCTTCAAAGTGCAGGAATGCCAGTATCTTATATTGGTACTTTATTTCACAGGAGTTATTTTTTGATTTCATCTGTATATTTCATATGCTTATTTTCCTAACAAATTTTGACTCACAATCTTTGACATATCTATGATTCCTCTAATACTTATGTAACAGAATGATAAAATACACATTTTGTCTCAGATTTTTAATGTTCCCTGACCCTGAAATACAACAACCTGCACTGCCAATAACACAGAAGCTCCATTCCTAAACAATAACTGCTTAGTGAGCTTTGACTACTTCATTAAGAACTTAATATAAATGTAACATTTCATGCGAGCGGAAATAACAATAAGGTACAAATAAATAATGATTATAACGATATTGCATCCAAACGAATAAGAGCTTCCAGAAAATTATAGACCTGAATGTCAAAAACATCACCGCTGAACAAATTTTATGAACAATAAAAAGAGTATAAAAATAGAAGCTGATACTATCACAACAACCAGCTTGATTGCCACCATAAAAGTACTTTTGTATGGCTTTTAACCACATACCGCACATGCCGTACTCACAACACAAACAGAACCTGAAATCGAGCTAATTGCAAATCATTAAAAGGATATCAATTTAACAACCCCAAATGTATAACCTTAAAAAATCTTTCAAAGATTGAAATGAAGGCATCCAGCGGCATTTGGTCTGTAAACGGTTTGGTCGTGAACCAGATGTAAATATTATGCTCAGGTACGGGTATCTCATAAACATCTAAATCCCGAGGAGACACTCTCAGACACTGAACAGCCCCTGCTAATGATTCATGGTAATAGAGGAGCAGAACTGTGCCCCCTGCCTGGTGCAGATATGGTCTCTGGGAATTGTGAAATACTACAACACAGGCCACCCATCCCCTGGTGTTCGCTACAAAACGACAAAACTCTCCAACCCCACACTCAACCAAAAATATGCGGCCCTTTCTGCCGCTGTCTCTGTAGGGCGAACGCATGCCTCGATGCTATTTTCTCCAAGTTTTTTTTTCTCTCCTTTTTATGTAAACCATATTTAATTGTTCTGGCATCTGTCCAGCGTTGCTCAGCAAAAAACCACAAATGTTATGTAACGCGCAAGCCTGTAATGTGGGAGCAAATTTGATTGTAAGCGTCCGTTCCTAAATTCTGCATTCTTTGATTAAAGAGTGCAATTACTTCAGCACATTCCATTCTGGTTCATTCAAGTCACCCCTCAACCCCACCCCACCCCACCCCGTTACTGGAGTGATCTGTCCACGCGCTAGACACGCTACAAACTTCTCAGAGTAGATATGAGTTTGTTATTAACCTTTACTGTCATGTGTTTTTTTCCAGAAGCTGTAAGCCTTTATTGCAGAAGCTGTAAGTCCTACCTCCGGCCCATAAAAGAAGAACTCACAAAAAAACTATGCATACCTTTCTGTGTGAATAATATAATAATAAATGTAATTGTAATGTCGTAAAAAGAATGCTACCAAAACACACTGTAGGCTAAGGCCACATATGAATTTCAAACAACTCTTATGGTATTCAAACCATGCTCAAAACATGAAAAATTAAAAATAATCTTGAATTTTGAACTTCTCAAACTTAAGAGTTAAGTGGCAGGGACAGGGAACAAAAGTAAAAGGGGAAATGAGAAAAATAAACAAAAATATTAAACAGCAAATATTACTACTGTTGTGGTTTTTATGACCAAAAGACATAAAGCTGGATTCAGCCAATCTTCTGTGGCTGTGGCAAACCAGAAAGACCGAGCGAAGGAGGAACAAAAAACGGCTTGTGTGCAGACTGAAATAAGCTGAATTGCACCTAAGTGCGAGTTATTGTAAGATCATACAATGTGCTTAGCCGGCCTTTTTTTTTTGAACAGGCTGTACGGTGATAGACACATTACACTGAAAGGAGCCCAGTCTAAATGGCTGCTCTGCAGGGAGCGGTCCCAAACAGAGACAAGACCCCCTCTATAACTTTAACACCGTTGTCCCATAAGAAATGTGCTTTGTGTTGTAAGTCGCTCTGGATAAGATGCCTATAATATAATGTATATACTTTCTCTCGTTTTATACACTGAACAGTTGGTGAATTTCGTCCAGTACAAAATCCTGACCAGAAACGAATAGCCTTTTACCTGAGTACAAAGGGAGAAACGTTTACAAGTTCTTTGAGGCCTCTTTGTTTGGCTTTGTGTTTTTTTTTCCATTCATAAAAAGAGTGGCAGCAACGTGAATCCAAATGAACTGACTGGCAGAGCCATGTCTGTACGTCCTCCACTTCCGCATTTTTATTGGAATCCTGTGACTGCCATAGCAATGACTTTAACTCTAAAAAGTAATGGAACACTAGAGGAATCTCATCCCCCTTGGAAACTCTGCACGGTTTCTTTATTTTCTAACATTTAAAGATCTACCATCATGATTCTATGAATATATAAACCTAGGAAAGTGTTTGGAAGTACATATGAAACATTCATTAAATACAATGGTATTGAAAACTGAATTGTCATTTCTGGGCGTTCTTGACAACCAGTTCCTCTGGATGACGTCTTCAAGTGCTTATGGTTTTTGAAGTATCAGTATTATAATAGATTAAAGAGGGTTTCAGGTCCTCGTTTCTTGTTATAGCAGCCCAAAGCCGAATGCAGCCAGTCTGGACAGAGACCTGCTCGCTTTGTGCTTTCCAATCTGAAATTCACGTGTTGGTGGCACCTGTGTTGCCCGGCCTCAAAGGCAGGGCCTAACAAAAGCACAGCTTCTGTTTCCAAGGCAGGTCTGGAGGTACCGGTCAGAACAGAGCAAGTCCCCTATGGGGGGACCCATTTGGCGCGGTTCACATTTTCAACACAATCAAATGTAGGCCAGGCTCTCAAAACCCCCTTTTTTTCCTATCCATGTAAACAGTCCCCCACCCCCCACCTCATTCCCAGAATCCTCTTTTGAAAACACTCTTAATCTGATTAGACCTGTCGGTAGTGAAATTCGCAAAACTCGATCAGTTTCTCAGTACTTCAACATCAATGTCTCCATCTGTGAGAGGAGTCCTGGGCTGGTTTGTGTGTATGTGCATACACGCATTTAGTTAAATACTAACCGAAGACTCAAGTGTGTTTCATAAGTCCTGACGGCAAACATTTAGTCTCTTTTGTTTTGGCTTGGGTCAACCCAGGATAAGTTAGTCTGGAGGAACATTGATCATAATGGAAAAACTAACAAACAGGATAAAATGCAGCAGGTAGGCACTTGGACTGCTTTGTCGTACTCCGAGTGTAACGCAAGTCTGGATCCAATCCACATTTGTCTCTGTCGTCTACTTGGAAATGAGGTTGTTTTTTTCCTTCACAAAAAACAGTACGAGGAGGTCATTTTTTGTGATTACAGTGCAGGTAAAGATTAAAAGATATGTACATAAAGATAACAGGAAAATTTTATTCATGTGGTGGAGTTAAAGTCAAATGTTGATTACGTTAAGTCCATCAGCATAATCCAATCATATAGAAATGTAATAAAAATCTATGCATGATAACTCCACAGTTATTCACATTAAAAGAGACTAAATTCATAAATGTTTGCCAAGCTAGATTCAATTCTTTGGACCAGTTTCCTGGTCAAGGATTAAACCTTGTGCCAGACTAAAAGAAAACTTCAGTGAAGATTTCCAGAGAGCTGGCGTTCCCTCAACCGTCACATGCCGTCATTATCTTCATCATCATCATCACCTTATCATCGTTACTTTTCTAGTAGTTCCAGAGGAGGAATCAGTCTGTAAGAACTCAGTGATAAATGCACAGTGATGTCTTTGCATCCCCTATTTGACACATGGAAGCTCAGAACTTCAACAGAAGCCATTTACATTACAAGGCATAATTGTGATATGAGATATGATGACAATATCATGAATGACAAAGTACAAACTGTGTGTCTCTCAGGGGTCATCTAAACAGATACATCATCTTCTGAAATTCACAGGTTTTAGCAGGCCTGCTCCATGGTTCATCATTAGCTGGCAATATGAGTTTCATCTGGGCCTCATTTCAACCGTCACTTGACCTACAAATAGCCTGACAGACGGTGGTCTAGAATTCATGGGGTTTTGCATGACCTATGAACGTTCTACAGTGAGGGAAGGTGGTGCTTCCTACTAGGTTTTTCATTGGCGAGTCCCTAAAACCATGGAAATATAGTGACCCTCAAGTCGTTCTCTCCTAGCTGCAGCTCAGCATGCATCTTGTTTTGCCATGACGTTCTGACGCTCGGGGTGGAGGTTTCTAATTTACTGTGGGCAGGAAGGTTAGGCGGGAGCAACGGATGCCAGACCAAGACCCCATTGGATGGCAACCTTTCTATTGCTTCACAGAACCAATAGAGTGAGATCACCTTGAAGGGTCTGTCCATTAACCCATCCTCGCTCCGTTTAACTCCAGCATCGGTGCAATCACTCCCGATAACTCACTAATGAGCATGTGCGAGGAAGTCTACCAATCAGCAGCTCCCCTACATAGCAGTGGGCAGAGAGTCTTCACATCTGACAGTGGAGTGGGCGTGAATGCAGACTTGCTATTTCGGGTGCCATGAATGAATTCTATTCGCAAACACAACTATCAAAGTATTCATGGTCTAAAATTGACATCATGTACAAGTCTTAAGTGAGGAAAAATTCCCCATTATTGTAGGTTTCCTATTGGAACTCATGTAAGGAATCCTAAAAGCCTTAAATCTTTGTAACACTGAAAAATAGGCTCACTAATAAATGAACTTCAAAACTATAAATTTAACCTTTAAAATAGCCCATTGCGATTTGCACACAACCGCAGTTAATAAAAAAAAAAATCAGCTGTTTTTCCCTTTGACCTAGCGAAGACCAGCTGTTCTCTGAAACATATTTTTCCAAAAAAATAAAAAATGGAGAAAATCTGCTTAAAATTAAAACATTCATCAAAATATACAAAAAATCTTCATGTAATTTTTATAAGACACTATGAACATTTCCTAGGCCTCCATAATGAAAAGCCTCACATACCTTAGCCACACCAAAACTACAGACTACAATAGCAATGAACCAGGAGAGGGCATGCACAGACCGTGGTATTCAATATTCCAAACATGGCTTACAGTCGCTAAGCATAGAACTCGAACATCAGATCTTTTTACAGGCATTTTAATGAGTCATCGAAAGAAGTGGTTGGCCCAAAGTGGATTCTATATCCAAATGTGTCATTCGTTCGTAGTTTTTTTTTTCTCAAACACTATAGACTTGGTTCTTGCTTCATAGGGTATTAGTGACAATCACTGATTCTTGCAACTTATACTATACAATACTCCCAAGTATTATGGAAAAGTACCGATTCCACTTCATCTCACTCTGCAGTTACGGGGAATTCAAATTTGCACATACCAGCCGTATAAGAAGTAGACTGGTTTTCCAGTTTAATAGTAATCGTATAGTTTTGAAGCTTTTACTTTTTGCAAAAGTAAACAAAAACAAATAATTGTAGAATTACTTTACGAATTGCAAAGAATACTTGTAAATGCTCACAATATATTTACAATTCTTCATTTTGATGTACTGTTTATGATTAGATTATTTTAGCATAGCCCAGTTGTATTTAGCCTTCACTCTGCGTGAGGTTAATGTAACTTGGTCTTTCACTGTAGTCATCAGCATAGTTTCCATTTTCTTCCGTTTCTTACAATATATGTAAATTATAGCTTAACTATGAGCCTCCAACTGGATCCCATGATTGTTTCTGCTTGTTTTCTCGAAATAACCTTGAAATCTCACACTGACGCAAGCGTTATCAGTTTTCTCAGGCCAAAGAAAACGAAATGTACAGTAGATGTCAGGTTAGATGGTCACATGGTGTGTTCAATTGTTTATTTGATTAGATTACAATTAGATGGAAATTATGGAAACGTTTATCTTTAAAATTATGCATTTTTGCGTCAGGAGATCCCATTGGCGAGCAACTAAGTGCGCACCGTGCAACTGAAAATGATGCAATAGACGAGTTTGTGGCGCAGGGATCACTTTGCACCGCGCGTTCTAACCCTTACACTTTGGATCTAAATCGGGAGCAGATCAGCCTACTCCATCAAAATGAAATTTGCTTTGTATCATATTTACATTTATGTTAGACTGGTTGCGACATTGTGTACATTTCGCTTGCACAAGCCACGGGAAGATAGCTTAAGATGCAGTGAAATTACCGCACAATTGGGAAATGTCCAAGCTAAATAAAATATACGAACTGGTGCCCTCTCCTAAAGATCAGAGTAACAATTGAGGTTCCGTTCTGTACAATAGCTGTAAGTAACTACTTACAGTAGTCACAACAGTGATGCTCTCTCATGTTATTACTTTTTTTGGGAGATAACACTTTATTATCAACTCTCTGAATTCACTTTAATTCTTTAATTAAACCTATCCTGGATACATTTCGGATTGCCTAACTTGGGGTGGTTTTCAGGTTTACAGTTGTCTAATGAGTGTAGCGCGCTCGCTTAGAGATTTTGTAGTCGATGAAACTGCGCGCTTACTGTCACGTTTCTCTCAATCTGCCCTTGTCCACCTCGCCGCTATCTCCCCGACACAATGCCCTGTCTGTACAAACAAAGAAGTCTATGAACCAACTTGGCACAAAGAAACCTCTTTTACGCAGCGCTAATATCGAAGTAAGATTTATGTTGTGAGATTGGTCTGACAGGTGTTTGACGCTGACAGGATAAAGATTAATATTCCATTTGATAACATTCAGTGACAAATTCGGGTATACTCTACAGTCCCGTACAATGATATTCAGAGTTGCAAAGTACAGACACATAGGAAAAACTTTAGTCCCCCTTACCTAACTTACAACTCAAAGTCACCTCATCCGTTTTGTGTCAGTTATCAATTACTACGAAACCATTTACAATGTTACCTACGCAAGATTTCAACAAGGTTCTGTCTATTTAGGTTGATTCACCACTACCTTCAAGTAGGGATTGCAGTCTAGATTCCATATCTTTGTTAAGTAAATTCGCCCGCTATTTTCCTGTACACTGTTATATTACTGTGTCTATTCTTATCTGAACCAAGCTCGCCGGTGCTCGTAATATAAATGAAAGATCATTGAGGAGGGAAGCCAAGTCAATTCTTACCTGTGCCTGTCCAGGCGGGTTTCAACGGGTAATGCCAGCAGCTGCTGCTGTAGGAAGAGCAGGCTGATGCAACACAGAGTAACCGGGAAAAGTGGTCGCATCATGGGATAGGTTCTCACGGCGCCCGGTGAAGGTGGGGGCTCTCAAACCACTTGGAAAAGGTTCAAATCTCAGGACGGAAAAAAACTCCACAAAAGTTCTGGCGAGGACCAATATCCTGTCAAAATTTCGATGGGAGTATTTCAGTAAACCTGTTGCCCTGGGGGAAAAAAGGAATTGTATTCAGACAATATTAAGCAATTAAGCTCTCCAAACTTTAAAAAAACTTGGAAGCTATAGTCGCAGAGATTCATGTTTAAATTAAATAGACATAAAAATGTCTGAAACCTTTTTTGTAAGTGTCAAATGGAAGTCCATGGTAATACATGGGTTGTTTATGTACATGGATTTACCAATGTCTATATTACTTTTACCCATTCTAAATATTAGTGAAACAGAAGTCATCCAATTAGTTGCAAGTTATCAAAATATAAATACAGAATTCTGTTCAGGTTGTCTTTTTTACTTTCTGAAGACCTATGCATTTCAAAAATCAATCAGATTTGCATATGTAACCAATTAATCAATGAAAAAAGGGAAATGTACCGACCGTTTGCTTATTTGGGAGTTCTCCGTGCCCAATACTAATCTCTAGAGGATTTTTCGCACGGACCTTAAACGCGTTGGCCAAGATCACAGGACTCTCTGAAGCGGGTCTGGCGCTGACGAAATATATTTAAATATTGAGTGGGCGGAGCCGGGACCTGTGCGGCAGCCCCATTTTCAAGTGTGTGTGTGATGCTTTATTTAGATACACTACTTTGTTCTTTTATGATTCAAGTCATCATACTGTTATAAACTCTCAGGATGTGGTGTAGCTATTTGAAACTCACAGACAGTCCGTGACACTGTTATGAGGGTGTCTGCTGGACGAGCTTGTGATAGCCAACGTTTTGAAGTTAGCAGTCGTCACCTGTCATTTAACGGAGTCATGGTGATTATGGGAACTATACAACAAACACCGGCTCAACAAATGTCAACACCAGACATGCACAAAGAGAAAGACACATCCACCTCCACCACCCTGAAAACCACTTTCTTCTTGATGAGTCCAGCGCTTAGGTCATTGGCAGAAGAGCAGAAATGTGAATATGAGTTCTAATAAACTAGGGTCTTGTCCTTTGAAGATGTATTTCAATACCCATCTTTATTAAAAGACGCCCAGTAAAACTATATGAGCATAAAAGCCAACTCCTGCGATGGAGCTCAGTTTAGTTTTAACGTAAGCATCGAAGTGTTATGCTGCTCATATATTTTATTGAGAGAACTTTTCATATAAATTGCATATTTGGAGCATGACGGAAATACAGCGTCAACATATCGTAAAAATGTGGGCTTTTAAATTATTATTACCCTGGGCATTGACAAAATTCACATGACCGCTCCAAAGCAATTTCATTTACTATGACTCTCTTGTTTGAATACCAATAATGCTAAAACAACTTCCCTTTGTCCTCCTCCGGGTGTTATCTGTAGCCTACACTGAACGTTCAATGCCGATAAGAAGGCGCTGGGACTACATCCGAATTTGGAAAGACCCGCCCAATCTCGCAGCGGCTATCTGTCAGCGAACAGTCTCGCATCCTCAAAACCTCCTCAGTGCACAAATCAACCGAAGGCTTCCTCACCGGTCATCGCTGTTGCCCCTGAATTGTTTTTCTTCCCCTGTTCTACAATGTTCCCAGCTCTCACCAGGAAATATTCTTTCAGGCTGAGTTTTTCTCACGTGATTTATATACATTTATCTGCGGTTACTCTATGAAGAACTATCCATGGGGTTGGCACCTAAGAAAAAAATCACCCGCGTTGCTAAGGCACCTTGAATAGAGCTGTCAGGTTGAGCTGAATTAAATTAGAGTTACCATACTTCATTAAATGTGCAGCTATTGTGTAACAGCAAGGGAAAAAAACAAGATCATCGAGAATGTCTTGTTGTCCCATGGTTACTTTTTCGTCATGTCTTTCAAGTCCAAATCCTAATTATGTGAACATAGTCTAAATAATGGATAACTCACGGGATCTAACTAGGGGCCCTTTCGGATTGTGTAGCCTGTATTCACCATTGTGGTTTTAAGATGAAAGAGTAGTCTTTTTCTCTACCCATTGGGGACAAATTTGTTGTGGTGTGGTGAAACTCCTGAAATGGGAAAGTAAGGTTGTTTTCATGGGGGCAATGTATAATCCTGGCTTTCAAAAAAATGTTTAAGAATTATTTTCTATCAGTCATGAAGGAAGGCAGGGTCACATAGTCACATACTGTAGATCTCAGGAATATGTTGGTGCTTACAATGTATATTTTGTGTTGAATGGGATTAAAATGATGCATCTAACTCTTATGGAAAGAATCCCTAGAGAATCAAGAAGATGGTTTTGTAGCAAACTCCTTCTTGACTGGTTTTCAGAATACACAAGGGGAGAAATCCATCTTTTGTCGTCTCTTTTGTACCAGGCACTGGGAAAGGAGCCATCTGAATTGGTCTGCGAGGACGCGAAACACATTAGTGTCACTTTGAACGCTGCACCTGTAATTATAACTCCCATCTTTTTCGGGCTGTGAAAAGATCTGTTGTTTGTCTTTCTCGTCTACTTTTTCATGGATGGTAGCGGTCATGGGACAGTCTCACAAAGTGCGATTTCACAAACATAAATATCACACTCCATTTTTTTCTCTGTCTGATGTCAGTCGCCTGTTGTCTGCGCTCCTAATCTCCACGTAGTGTAGGGTGCAGTCAGTGGCATTGTTTCTATTTTGGCAATGAAAATGATGGCTGTCACACACATTAGCCAAATTTTTAAAAGCTATGATCTTTGCCTTCAGGCTGCTAGCAACTATTGCAACTATCACATGCTGTAGCAGAACATATAAAAGCTGTAATATAAAACCACTGCACAGTAAAATGCTAAAGGGGAGACAGTCCAAGTGGCTCACACAGTTAAGGCACTTGCTACAAGCAGGGAAACTCAGACATTTCAGCCATGAAAACTCCACCTTTGATTCCAGTCTGGGCTATGCCCTAGTTAAACATAACCGGGAATGAGCAGGACACAGTTGGCTTTGTTCCACCTGGATAAGGGAGCATTCAATCTATCCAGACTTCTTGGGTTAGCACAGCATACTCTACACCTACCTGTTCACCACAGGCTACCAGTTGTAACTGAGTAATGTGTCTCATCTCTTCATTCTTGCAGTTTTGTCGAGTGGGGAAAGAGTCACTAATGTATTTTTAAATGTATTTTAGTTTATGTACTTAAACTGCAGTGTTCTGTTGTAGGTATGGGTATGGTTATATTGAGATTAACTGACAGTAGAGTCAAATTGCCATTGGAAATAGGAGAGAAAGGGGAAAGGAAATGTTTCTAAAATCCAGGGGTCAGCAGTGGGGTTCAAAATCAGCTTGATGATACAGTGACATAATTTATTTAGTCATCAGGTGACTGTTACTTTGAAGGAAAACCTCCATCTATGTATTTTGCATTCACAGACCTGAGTATGTGCTTAAGAAACTGTGATTAACTACTTCCAGGTTATAACAGGAGAGCCACACTTACGTTTCCTGTCCAATCCCTTGCACTCTTGTCTAATTTAGTGCAATGAACCAGGAGCCAGTCATTATTTCAACTTCCTGTTCGTTTAGGAAGAGTTTGGTACTTCCAAGCTTAACTTGAGCCCAGGTTTACTTAGTCAAAGATAATAGTGCATCTTCAGACCTTTCCAGAATAATAAACGAAGCACACTGACAGATACTGTATGTACATGAAGAGAGAACATCCATTTAGCAACATTTGTGTATACCTGTGATTCTATGTATAACTTGTGTATAATTCCACTGCAGCTAAACCGACCCTTCCTTTTTTGGTTCTCGCAGGAGGAGAAGGTGGGAGGCTTTCGATGCTGAACTGGGTCAATGTTTCTTTCACGTCTGACCCATTTAGTTATGCAGAAGCATGTGACGCTAACATTGTGAATCGGTACCAGGGCCCTCTTATTAGAAAACCATCATGCTTGTGATCGTTCATCCAGTGTTTGTATGCAGCCAATACACCAGCATAGTTCAAACAGGTTACTGTGTCATAAGGCAAATGGCTGCATACCTGGAAGTGAGTATTTAGAAAAGTAAGAATCTAAATGCATACATGAGAACCTTTGCATATAGGCTGAAAGAGAGGAGTGCAAACAAAAGGCAATTCAATCATGTTGGACTATCTAATAGAAAGAATATAATTAACTTTTGAGAAGAATAAAGACATAATTATAACCAAATCAACATCACCAGTCACCATTAACACTGTAATATAAACTTTTTTTTTAATTTATGGGAGCCATTTAACATGCTGTCCATATGTCATGAAACCACACAGAGTAAACCAACAAGAGTACACTAAACATGCTGAATGACGTAATATACACCATTAACACAATTACAACTTATTTTGTACAAGTGATGTCATTTTTAAATGTTACATGTCTACAGAAAGCAGTAGCTAAACAAAGGGTGGGTCAGGCCGCTCGGTTCCAGACAGGCACTCCAAAGTAGATTGCAAGGATTTCAAAACAGCTTATTTTAGCGCAAACCCTATTAATGTAAATTGCTAGCGAGCAGGACTTTGCATCTGTGACTTGTGTGTAGAATTACAGTATGCTGTGTGTTCTTAAGCTGTTCAAAGGGTGTGTGGGAACGTTTAAAAAGATTGTTTTAAAAGCTGTGCATAAGATCTTTCTCCGAATGCACCCAGATGCTCTTATTTGAACATTTCCCCTAAAAGAAAAATTGTGTAAAAAATGTAAAATCGTAATTTAAGGAATTACATGAATTAATTAAAAGGGATCTTCATTGCCAACCCGCTGCTGAGAGCAAACGTTCTTTAATCAATGCATGCGTTGCATTTGTGCTCTTTGCCCCAGAAAACTTCAGCTTGTTTTCTTAAGATTGCTGCCATCTAGTGAACTTCGTGATAGTTGTTCCTCCCACTCTAGCTTCTCACACTGAGGAAACCAGTGGCATTGAAACATCAAGATACTGTCATCAGATAAGTACCTCGTCTTCAAAAAGTTCAGATAACGAACAAACAAAAAGAATTGACAACCTTTTCCCATGGGTCCTTTTGTATGGTTAAATTTGTCAAATCAGCACAATAAAAAAGCGTAGACTTTTAGAATTTTTATATGAAGCAAGTCCTTTTAAATACAAAAATAACTCAGCATGTCTGTCTGATATGAAAAAGATAAACCCAAATTCTTTTACAAATGCTTTTTTTCTGTTTATAAGTCTCTGTTTTTGTAAGAGCTTACCATGAACTTGGTTTACTCCAATTGAAAACTAAAGCTTATTGGATGCCAGTCTGACAAGCAACAAAGTATATCTGTAGAGCAAACGTAATCTCTTGGATGGTGTTTTTGGGTGTGACCAGATGGTCAAACAACACCACAAACAATGGTAACAAATCCAGACCTGGCAAGACTTGAAGGTGATCTCGATTACCCACAATTCCCTGGAGATGTCCAGTTCCACTTCACAGCGCGTAACTTTCAGTGTGCAGGTTTCTGTTAACGTCATCCTTAATGAGAATCAAAGATCACATTTTCCAAGATCTGAAAAACAAGCACAGAAGACATGGAAAAATATATCCCATTAAATCACCCATATGCAGTGCAGTGACTTACCCCATGGTTGGAACCAGAACCTTATTGATTGTGACTAAAAGCTTAATGGACCCAGTGCCAGCTAAAGACGGAGGTTTTCAGTCAGAAAACCTGCAGTCTGCCTGTTGAATGAATAAGTAATGTGGCTCTTTTGCAGTTTTCGTCTGCACAGGTTAGGTTGAGGACTGCGGAGAAAAAAGAATCACCTGTTAGTCTTACTGTATGCGTTAGCACTCTGTCAAACTGACATATATGGTCCAGCAATTAACAATATATAAACGGTCACTTAATTAGCTTGATTTGTTTTGAGGTTTGATGTTCATTGTCAGTTTCAGTTGAAGACTATGACCGTTTATTTATGTATTTATTGATTTATTTCGATAGATAGATAGATAGATAGATAGATAGATAGATAGATAGATAGATAGATAGATAGATAGATAGATAGATAGATAGATAGATAGATAGATAGATAGATAGATAGATAGATAGATAGAGTGTTTTAATGTTGCTGCCAGTGAGTTTGTGGTTGCCTTGTGTACTGACTGTACCAAACCTCTTAAAGAGGTTTTTTTCATTGAGCAGTGAACCACACATGTACTATCACTCCATCAACCGATAGATGACACTGGGAAGTGGGTAGTGATGTGGCATGCTAGTTAGGAAATGGATTTCCAGCTGTACAGTTGAAGAAACATTGTTACACTTCCCCTATGGCTTCTTGTCCCTTGAGTTATGTGAAAACAGAAACTGCTACACAGGAGAAAGCTGGAGTTTACTGTAAACAAAGCTGACAACATTTCAATTGTATCTGTCCCCATGACGCCTGTGCAGTCTATAGCAAGTGCTCTGCAGTTCTGTGCAAGAGAAACAGGATCTTAACCTGCAAAAATATAAGCAGATCCATCAGGCCTCTCTAACAAGAAGATGGCCCATTAATTAAACCTCAGTACCTTTGCATGTTGGATAAAACAAAAGGTGAAATTTTTGTTGAAAATCCAAGAAAGAGTGAGAAAATTAAGGGCTAAGTTTCCTTTGATTTACTGTTTTAGTAATCAATGCAACAGGCTATGAACTATGATTTCAGAGAAGACATTTACCCACTTCCTGTCTGTTCCTGTCTATTGGTTTGCAGACAGGAAATCATGTGACTGTCACATCCTGCTTGGCAATCCTTTTCTTTGTGTTGATAACACGTTGGGTTGTGCTAAAAGGCTCAGAGACAACTGCGGGCCTTTTGATAGTGGAAACTCATCATTTGCATCCTGATTGGATAATTTGACATGTTTAGGCCGAGTAAAAAATTCTAACTGGTCTGTCCGTTTTGCTGCATCCGTTGAAGGTTATATTTTAGAAAGTGGATCAGTTATTTCTACAGCTGATTTCTTTGTTAACTCATCTCTGTGGATGCTATTCATAATTGTTTCTCATGAATGACTATAGGACTGTGTAGAACAAGGTGTGTCAATGAGTTGGATCAATGGAAATTTTCCACTTTATTTAGTGCAAACCGCTCAACTAACAATACTGTAGGTATGCTGGCCTGAATGAAGGGACATCCTGGAACAAATTGAAATGAACCTATTGAAACAGAAACCTCGTATTTGTCAATTTTAATCACATCTCCAGACGAGGATTTTAAAGAAACAATGGTATTAGATCATGCCTCTATGCAAAAATAGTGAAAGATTACGTAATGTCATGTGACACAATTGAACAACAAAGTCCATAGAACAATTTCCCTTTTTTATTAGTGGTTGAGATACAAACAAATGTTGCAAACAAGACACAATATAGGGTGTCAAGGATACCTAGATCTACGACATGAAAATAAAAAAACAGTAAACTAGCATCAAAGCCTTGGTTTCTGTGAACAGCAGAGAGGAAGTATACAGAAAAATAAGAGAAATAACCAGAGAAAGTACTTAGCTGGAGAAAACACACCTAGCTCACTGATTTGTAAATGTAGCTTAATAATCATAAACTGAAGAGGTTATGTTTTTATTCCCAAGGCTGCTGTGCATTGACTATGGGAGTGCTTTTCTGCCATCACTGAGAAATGAATTATTGTATGACTTCTACTAGGTCTGTGTGAACCAGATGTTCTCATAAGATAACCTTAGAGTCCTCCAACTGTCTTACAACTATGACTGGATATTTTATGATAAACATGACCTGAAAGCTTCCGCTATCTCTTCAACTTAGACATCAGTCTACACATCTCTTATCAAAACATCTAAAATATTGCTCTTTAGGGGGTGCTAAGAACATTAGACCATAAAGTCTCAGTTTTATTATCATCTCAGACCAGACAAACTTTGTATGAGATGGCTGGTATGCAAGTGGAGACTATATCCTTGGTTTCTATTCAATCATTTCATGATTAATTCTGCCTTTCGGTTTCAGGAAATATTCATTTTTCCTTCTTTCCTCCTTTTTAGTCCCAGTTCATGGTGCTGAACTGGAGCACATTTCTCATTTTTCACCGAAGATGTTACATAAATCATTGCTGCTGAAGCAAATTGTAATATTCCACTACACCTGTGCTGTGTTCCCAGTGGGAAACAAATTACAGGTTTTCCCATTGACACGTTCTAGCAGCACTGTTGCTCACCCTTCTAGTCAGTTATGTTTCTTGTCACAGCTCGTATTCGGATGCATGACAGTACAGTACAGCATATTCACTTCCAGCTGGCTATGGACCATGGCTAATGAGGCGCATGACACAATGTCACAGCAGAGGTATCCGCCTGGTTTATATGGATCGAAGCACAGAAAGGAAAGAATGGACTCGGATAAATCACACATGTAAAGTGGCTCCATCATACTTATCGACTCCGTTATTTCCCAGTATAACAAATGTACAACCTACATGTCTCCAGAGGGTCCACCACAACAGCACAGATGGTTCTCAGGTTCTGTCAGCCACTTCATAAGAGAATGCATAACTTCCTCATATCTTACTCAAAGATGGAGTAAAACCTTTTCTAGCATTCACCCAGATTTATATAATGAAAGTGTTTCTGTAGGCAAGCTGTCACCATCATCTTCAGAATGAAACTGACCTGCATCTTACCTCTGCGAAATTGTCAGATTAATAACCGATATGTTGAGTTGTAACTATAGTAACATAAATGTGTGCACTGTACATGAATATACTTTTTTTTGTTCACTTATTTATTGAATTTGTGTGCCATCATCGTCTGTTATTTGGACTTCAGTATTTGAAATCAGCATATACATTTTTTACATTCATAGTTACATTTTATTTATTTGGCAGAATCTTAATTCAAGGTGACATGACTTCCTCCATAAGAGCAAAAGCATCAATTGAATAAAATATTCTGTAATAAATAAACAATAAAAGTCATAATACATGTTTTTGTAATTGCATAGTATGTTTTTTTAAAGTAATTTAGTTGTTTTTTTAATCATTTCAATATTCATCCTCTTTCATGTAGTGCATTAGTTCTTGATCTGGCTCTGGTATGGTAATGAATGTTGTGGGTGGGTGAATAGATATGAATAGAATAGTGAATGGATGGTGAATAGACAGGAGAGTGGGATGGACTCTGAGGCTGGTTTTTGGGAGCACACACATTCAGAAGGATTACATCTCATTTCGCACAGCCTTCATCAGGGAGTCTGTTTTGCAGGGGATTGGATATCCAGCCCTGCACAGGACTTAATCAATGCTAACAACGCTTCCCGAGACTCGCGGGAAACCCGATAAGCCCGCATTGTGAGGGCCTCGATTTTCAGGCCTCCTTTTCACATCTGATTAAACGCTCAAGGTTTTCCTCTTGTTTTGAGAGGAAATGAATTACATTACAATGAATTACTGCTTACCTCACCTTCGTTGCCCCTGGAGATGGCTCCAGCTGTGATTTTTCCCTTTGACCTTTTTTTAATTTGGCATTTAAAAATTTCTATCCTCTCACCAACAGGGATGTGTGTGTGAGTGTGTGTGCATGGAAGTAACTATTATACATGTGCGGTAACTAGTATGTGGGAATTACATGCAACGCAATGACAAAATTGGCATGAAGCCGGTTTAACAGTGAGAAAAGCTTGTCTATTTCTCCTTTCAGCTTTATGCATTAATCAAACATTTTTCTTTGCTCGCATGTACAAATCTGTTTTGAAGAACCAGAAAACAGGAGCTAGCATTCACCCGTAAAAATGTTAACAAAAAGTTAACACAAATGTTACACATTGTAATATGACTGTTTGAAATACATATTTCATCCTTTTCGCCTGCATTTATGCCCGCCAGGTACAATTAAATCAATTTCAAATGGAATTGCAATCATAAAAGGTTATAAATATTAATTGAGCAGGTGGACCAAAAGCAATGTTTGCTCTGTTGCTTGAAGATAGGTTTGTTTGTGTTTTTCCATATATGACCTACATTAATCTGACATAATCAAATAGAATGAGCCAAATCGTAACCAGCTGAATCATTCATTACTCATATACACCAGTGGGAAGAGTATTAGTACTTGAACATGTGTCTCGATGCTTCTACATGTAGAGCAGGTGTTTATTGGAGGTGTCATTCATTTCAGAAATGACATCATCCTCATATCCTGCATTCCTTCTTGTCCACGTAGCTAATGGAACAGGGTTAGGACATGCTGTAGCGGGCTAACATTGATACAATTTGACTGATGTCAAAACAGAACTAGGTGGCTTGTTTTGTTTCGAAGGTAAGTTTACATACAGTCTCATCATCGTGTGGATACATCACTGCCTGTCCTAGCCCTGTTCTATTAACTCTCCTGGTACATGGTTAATGAATAGCGAATAGAGACTACACACTTTCGGAGACATCTTCCACAGTCGGAGGACCGAGGGAACCAGAATCAGAGTCACGATCCGATCCGTGTTCCTTCACGACAGCGATGAGTCATGTTGTCAGGGCTCATTTTACTGTTCTGCCACTCCCTCTCAGTCCCTGAAGCTACAAATGGAAGATTCCGAACATGAAGATAATCCAGGTTCCACTGACCTTTTGATTATGATTGGTTCTTTTTAACATAAAATATTTTACCTATTAACAGGATGTGAGTGCCAAATTTGACATTTTTCTCAGCAGATACAAACATATGTTAATAAAAGATGCCATTACAATATAAAATGATATGCAAAGCAGAAAAATACTAACTCATAACCTCTCTGTGAACCGTCCAATCCCACAGTGATAAGTACTTTGGGTGAAAGGCTAGTGCACAGGATGTGTTGGAATACTTCCTTTTTTTTCCAGTCCTGACACACAAGGTTACCGGACTGTGCTGAATGAAAGGCTGGTTTCCTCTAACAGAGGAATTCTGGGATGAATTTTATACTTGCACCCTGAGTAGCCATCCAACAAAAACATAATTTCTGTGACCCAATCAAAAGAACTGAGTCTCTTTAAGTGCAATTGCAAGTCAATCAAAATGTACGTTAGTCTTTTTATGGGAATGTGCTATTCTATTTTAGAATAAGAAGAACACATTTTACCTCCAATGACACAGAAAATACCCAAACAAAAACACTGTGAAGGCTGATTTGATTGAATTGCATATACCCTTAAAGATGCTACGTGAATTTGATTGTGTCCCAGCCAAAGATTTGCAAATGTTGTTACAATATTAAAGCAATTTTGAGCAAATGTTTTGCAACTGTTGTCCAACCTTCATTTTGAACAGCTTACAGTGGGACCGTTACAGGCCAAATCTTTTGGGATTACCAGCTAAGTGTGGGTCCTGGCAGTCTGGTGCCATTAGCCGCCAAACAACATAGCCATGCCAAAGCTATGACTGTAAAGCTGTATGGCTGTCTCTGTTCCAATAGTCCATCTCTTGCTTTGGCGGCCATTTTAAAACGCCCTCTGGCAAAGCCAGCTGGATTGTTCATTCTTTCATAATGCACTGTGCCACTGTGCGGATGGATGCATGGTCTGGTTTCAAATTTAGACTGTGACAGTGCTGACTGTGGCCAGCAGACCCTCTGATTGGTGAATAATTAGTTACATCATAACCCAGGGATGAAAGGATTAATCCAGCATGGCATGTCTTTTTTTCTCATCATTTCCCAGCAACCTCCATTGCGGGAAATGGTGCAAAGGCTTGATGTCCTGAGTTTGGGGAGGACAGCATTTTCTTGACTACATCATTGAAAAATGAACAGAGGGGCTTATTATGGCCTGTTAACCCTCATGATTGATTGTGCATTCCAAATTGAAGAGGAAACAGAGGACAGTATGAAACCCTGATCGTTGAAGAGCAGCTCCTGCTTATGTTGGACATTGCTAGTGAACAGCACATAGTGACACATCTTCATGGCACATTTTACCCATGCTTCCATCTGGCATATGCTGACGTCTACACAGGACCCATCTTTCTTCGGAATGTGGCATACACCATTACATTACAGTCATTTAGCTGAAACTTTCATCCAAAGCAAGTTGATTAGGTTAATCAAGGGCCAATCTCCCCAGTCAATTACCTTAGCTACAAGACAACAGGGTGATCCACCATGTAAGGTTATTTACCAGTCTTTTATGTTCTTTTAATCGGTAGCCAGTTCTGGTAACGCGATGAACCCTCTTTGTTACAGCTCAGCCTAGGTTTAGGTATCAAACAGGCCACATTGAAAGATGTGCTATCAGCAAGATTCATGAGCTAAGAGTCCCTGAGTTTGTGTGGCTTGGAACCAGAGATACAGGTATTAGGACAAAGTGACTCAATGTAACATTTACACTGAGATTTCAACATTGCGTAACTGTTTGTTCAGGGAGTGTAATCAATTATTTGCTGGATCACTTTGACGTCTGAGCATACAGTTTGTACTCCTTCATAGCACTTTCACAACATGGATCGTTTAGAGATGAGGGCCACATAGGTGGAACCTGTGTCTTTCAGCAAAATGATTTTTGTAGGATTGAATGTTGCATTCAATGCAAATGTGACATGCAATGACATCACCCAAAGGGGACTGAATAATACTTTCACTGAATGTTCTAAAATTCTGCCCAAATTCATAAAACTGATTGTTGCTTGAAATGAACCCATGGCCAGGATTGTTTCCATTTTATTCCTTAACTTTGACTTACAACTGAGTAAGAGTGATTCACTTTTTCTCTGCAGGAACCGCTGGGCAAGTTGAAGTTCATAATTGCTGAACTCGTCAAACTGTGTCCGTGAAGATGAAATTGAATGCTAGCGTTTAACTGTGAGCCAGAGTTAAGGACAAATATTGATTGGATCACGGTCAAAATCAAATGAGACTGAACGGTTTGGATTGGTGTGAGTGTGCAATTGTATATATCAATGTGTGTAAAAATAAAGCAGTGATGGGACAAATTGTCAGTGATGTAGTGGCCAATTAATGTTTAAGGGGACAAGCTACTGTTTTGTTCAACTGAACTTAAGAACAAAACTTCAGGATTACTTTACATGACTTAGGTACATTTTGTGGTAAACAATATCACGAAAGACAACACTAGACATTAATTGCTGCGATAGATTATTTGTGTTTATTTGATTGCATCCATCAGTGACTTTGCAAAAGATGAAGTTTACAGGGTACACCTTTAATTTTCATTTTTATAAAATCTCAAAAATGGATAATATATTTTAAGTCTACTTGTTTGTTTTCCATGATATCTCTTTATACGGCTCTGTCTCATGGGAAACTCTGAATTCGATGATGTAAAGCTGATGTTACGGCACAGTGTTGCATTGTCTGATTGACCTTGTTAGCAGCCTGCAATCGTAAGCATTAATAATGTCGCTTGTCCGCAAATAATGAGAGCAATTTGGTCTCTAAGGTCTGGACTTTCTCTTGGGAAGAGTTTTTCGGTTTCCCTTGAGAGCTGGTGGGTCTGCTAGGCCGTCAGTTACAACTGATATGTACACAGGCCTCCAGCAAGCAGCTCAATTTGTTCCTTATCTCTGATTGGCTCCCGGCCCACGGGCAAACCATCCCTGCACTCTGATGCCATTGCCAAGATTCCTGCATTGCACTTAATCTTCACTCTCTCGATGCACGTGCTGCGTTTGCTTGGAATGAGCGATGGGCGGTGAAATCCAAGATGCAGCCTTCGATTTTAACACAGTGGACTGGATCAAAGAAAAATGGCCACCTTCACTAAGCATATAAATGCAGATCTGAGTACAATCTGCTGGGCTGGATTCACTTGGCTTTGAAATATAAACCATCCTTAAGCCATTTGCGAGAATATCATGCCAGCTAATTTGCCGTCCTGTTAATTCACTATCGGAAAACAATGCAATACATCTGTATAATTTAAAAAAATGGTTTATCCAAATACCTGTGGTAGAATAGTGTTTTATGGAAGTGATAGGATTTCACATTACTGTTGTCTCCCCCTCCTGACTGAAAGGTGGGTTCAGTGTTGTTCAGTAGTTAATGGCATTCCTGATATTCTGTGGTGTATTCACACTTCATTGTACCATTAGCCAAGCTCTGTCACATGTCAATGACCCTACATATTGACCAATCAAAATGCATTTGCCGATACAATATTGAGTGTTTTAAAGGTTACGACCCCACACAACTGTCACTGGCTATGTTGAGTCCCAGGAGTGTGCACTACTCCCTAATCTGTCACAAATGTCCCAAATGTGGCATAACTTAAAGAGTCAAATTATGCTCACTTCAGCCCTTTTCAATGTGTGTGATGGTCAGAGTTCAAGAAGCCCTCCTACTATTTTCGCAACAAAAAGACAAGATACGGGGTTAAAACCTGAGGGGACATTTAACCACAGTTAAGTAAATAATATTGTCTGATAATATTACTGCCAGTTAAATATAAAAGGAAAGCAGTTGCTGCGGTTATATTCAGTACAGTAAAGAATGCAGTCATCTAATGTTGTCTTTGGCATGCTGACAGCATTGTCCATGTAACGTTAGAAGACATCAAAGATTCTCGTCACAATGTTTTTGTTATTAGAATGAAAGGCAGTGTCAGTCTCAATCGTCATTCAGAAATAACTTACCACTTTGCATTGTTTATTAACAACAGCATCTCAGTAATGTCACCGTCATCAAGCTGCCCATGAAGTAAAATTTTACAGAGAGCCCATCACAGACATACATTTTTAATATTCCATAAGGATACACCAGATTAAAAAGAACAACTTCACACCACACGGGTTTTCTCCTTTGCGCCATTACATTGACATTAAGAATTACATGTTATTAAGAATTGAACCGATAGCTGCAAACAACTACTTTTGACGAATTGGAAACCTAATTTACATTAACATACAACTCTCCTAAGTGATGGAAAATCGCGTATAGATATATTGTTCATGAGTGAGTACTATTAGATCGCTGATAAAACTTTATATAATCGTAACTGTAAACCTGTCACCTAACCTTTCTTTAAATTAGAGCAAGTATTTACAGATGTTGTATACACTAGATGCTATGCTCTATGTTAAAGTTTTAAGGTCTGTTTCTGTCCTATCTGTTGACGACGAAATCGGTGCATCTTCCTGAAAATGCATTAAAGCCATGGCCAAGTGCAGTCACAGATACCAGATACCAGTCGAATAACTACGGAACACTTGATTGGTAATAAAAGGTCTTCTGTTTTTAGCCCAAACCTCTAAACATGTCGCCTTGCTCGGAGAAATTAAGCACGGAAAGAACGCAAGAGCTGACCATCTGGCTAATCTAATATCCACGTATGTCACTGTGGTGTGGTCGCGCGCCCCTCCCTACGCCTCAATGCGCAGACTCCGTGCGCTCTCCTGTCAGGGTGAGCATACTGACAGTATGGCGGCAGGGCACTGTTGGAGGGATGCTGTTGTTGCCGACGATGTCTCTCCACCCAGCAGAATGTGAACGAGATATTAACTGTAAACGGAAAGGAATTAAAAAGGGCCTGACGCCTTGATCTCCTAAAGCACCGACATGGCAAGGCTGGCCGACTACTTCGTGGTGGTCGGTTACGACCTCGATAAGAGGGGTGAGTTTTGAAGTCTCTTTTCCTAACTGGGCTAGCTAGCTACTGCCCATAGTAAATAGGAGGCGGAGGCAAGGGAGGCGGGGACCGGCCGGGACGGGACAAAACGGTGTGGCCGACCTCCGAGATCTCGCCTTCGGCCGGCCGCTCAACTGTCGACCGCGGATGTCCAGGGCCCGTTTGGAACTAACGAAATCAAACCTTTTTCTTTCTGTCTCGATACTGCACGATGAAACCGAAAATGCAAATCGTGCCATTCTGATGGAGTACATGTTTGTTGTGCCGTTGTTGTCATGTTCAGGATATCCGATATTTTAAAGGTGTTTTGTGTTGTATTGCGATCGGATGATTCAGGACTGGCAGCAGTGGACACGGCTTGATTAACTTGATTACAGTGGTAGCCCGTCAGCAATCTAGACAAATAAACAAACAATACCATGAACATTTGGTTACTAGAAGAGTCGCCTGATGGCTGCACTGATGACAGGGGATAACAGTATAGTGTTGTTGGGTATGGGAAACAAGAACAGGACGCGAATTGGCACGTAGTCGAAATAGGTTATCGTTTCCCTTTGTTACAAACAAACTGAAGTCTTTTCACTGTTGCAAATAAAATAGCATATGATTTAGCGTAAATCAGATAACGCGCCCGAACGATGTACCCATACATGCATACCACAGCCGGCTGCGAATAAGTTACATTTGACAGCTCGATACGGTGGAATACACTTTGTGATGGCTATGTAGATCCGTACGTAATTGATACAATAATTACATTAGCAGTGGTTTCATGTTGTCTATTCATCGTGAACCTTGAAGTCTGAATGAGTTTGATCCTCGCTGGAATTTTTCGCCAGTTTACTAATTTCAACTCGAGTGTTAAAAGCGTTAACTCCCCTCACTTGCTATAGCACTGGAGTACAGGGGATCTTGTATGAAGGCGCTCTCTCGCTCCCATCGTATGTGGCCTAGATTCCTACCGTAGGGTGGCTTGCAAACATGAAAAATTCATGCAGCCTTCAGGAGATGGTTCGCTGCATTTTCCGAAACAGGCTGTTGGAAATTAGTAACGTGGTGCTCGGCTCTATTTATAGAACAGATTCAAGATATGACATTAATAAAATATTTGAAGTAGTGACTTCGTAACGTGACCGGTTCTTAGTGTCTTAAAGCGAGTCTCCATACATGAGGGGAACGAAGGGCTGAGTGCTTCTCCTGCAGCCGTCCCACTGGAGATATTTCCATATAGCTCAGCAGAGTCTGTACCTAGAAACAGCAGGCCTATACAGCACGCATGTTGCAAATTTGTCTCATCACAAAAGCTGTGTCTTCCCTGCTGTTTGCATTAGAAACAATAACCCATCTGGTTTCCAGACATCTGAATAAATTTGAGATTGAAGGCGTGCCGTGTCCCTCAGACTGGCTTCAGGAGTTTGAGAATAAAAATGTAAATTAATACAAATATCAAGAAGGTATGTGGAGTGTTTGCTTGGGGGAAGCTACATTTGCGTCCCTGCTCCTAATGTTTAACATTTTTTTTTGCTGCTTTGGGGTAAGCCACATTGAAAGTAAAATGCTGCCACTATCATGTGTCATTGATGCGAAAGCACGTGTTAAGATGAAAATGGGTAAACTGGTCAATGCACTTGCCCTTTCTGCAGTCCCTCCGTATATCTGTCAAAGGGAGTCCGTATTTCTCCCTGAATCCCTACAGGAGTCCTAAGAGGAAACAATTGTTGTCCCATGTTGTCAACCCTGGTGCTCCCAACGCGAGGGCCTGGAGGCGGAGTCATGTGGAGGTGTTGAAAATGTTGCCACATCTGTTTTGACTGTTGCTGAGTAACGGTGGGGGGAGTGGGAGTTTCAAAAGGGACGAGGCTGGGGCTGGTGCATGGGCATGTTTCATGAGCCGCAGCTCCGTTATAGCTAAATCCCCATCTCCACAACTGTGTGCGACGCCTTCAGCCAAACCTTTGGCCAGCCTGCTAATCAGCGATTGCGACACCGGCTCCAGCGGCAGGTAGGTGCCGTTTGGGGGGCGGAGCCAAGAGTCATGAGACACGAGGAGCGATCGCTGTCAAGTTGCTGACTTAGTTAATCGAAGCTGTTCTGTGATTCTGTGCTCTGCCATATCTCCAGACTCTTTATTGTATTGCGCAGCTAAAATAGCTGAAATAGCAGGTGAAATGATGGAACAAGCAATGCAATCCAAATAAGGCAGTGCGGCGAAAGCAGTGTAATGCAATGCAATTCAGGAATGCTGTGAAATTTGTGTAAAATTTCAGATTGTTCTGGACTCCAGCTGCTGGGGCTAAAGCATACCACGTTATCTATTCGCATGCTGGATGCCATTATCCTGTGTGACTTTAAGGTTTATGTGGCGTTAGGTAACACCTACAGTATGACAGTTGTAATTGGAACAATTGTGGTAAATCAATTTTCTTAAGGTTACAATTTGCTTAAGTCCACCAGGGACTCGAACCCCCCTGTGGGACTGGAGCCTAAAGTCTTAACGAGCGCAACACAGCTGCTCAAAATTCAGTGGGGCAGTCTTCCTCCCTGGCCTGTAAGACATCGGCGGGAATGAATCGGAAGCCTTTTACCAAAGAGCTCTCGCTCTTCAGGCAGGAAGTAGGAAAGGCACCCCAGGGAAAAGTGTTTATGGCGTGCGCCCTCAACCCCCCCTCCCCCTCTGCACCCCCAGCCAGGGCCTCTGCTTTGATAACCAGTGGAAACGGCTATCCAGCAGCACCGCCGCTACACAGAAGACAAATTCTGATCTTTCCACCCGCTTTTGCAGCCCTTGTTTCTGGATGCGGGGGTATGTGTTGGGGTGGGGGGGGTGGCTTCCGTACTCATTGTACCTCAGCCAAGCACTCTCTACTCTGGGATTTGCATTTGGCTTGGGGGTTGGGGGTGTGCATTCATTATTAATGATGGACATGCGGTTCCAACAAATACGCTGCTGGATGGGACCCCCCAACACCCCCACCCGCTCCCATTTCCTGTGCCACAGCTTGCAAAACACTGTCCCAGCACGTCTGGGCCCTCAGCTGTCAGGGGACAGGCCCCAAGCAGAGGGAGAGGAGGGAACTGGCATTTCCTCATTAACTCCTCAGGACTTGTTAGATCAGGCCCATTCAGCTGCAACCCTGTGGGACAAATCTGGCCCCAGACAAATCTGTCAGTGGCCTGTGAGCTAATTGCACCTTCATTTAAAATAAGAAGATAATATCTTGTTTTTAGCCTGACAATGTCCTAAATGTACATTTAGTAACTGTACTGCACTCAACCAAAATTGCATCTCTCAAGAAAAAAAGAATCACAAAGGCCTCAGATGAAACAATAAATATTCTAATTGCATACTGGAAAAATGGTCAGGCCTATCTATGGTTATTGTTTTTAAAAGCTGCCCCCCCTCCCCCCCGCCAGTATGGCTTTAGGTGTCATCTTCTGGCAGGCTGCTTTGACAGGGGGAATGGAATGTGCAGGTAGAGCCCACACACTCTTATTTGTTCAGTAGTTTCTTGGAACAGGTGCCTGAATGTTGCAAAGACATAAGGTGGAGACAGGACACATTTTTGCCAGGGTGGATTCTGCCCTATATGCAAGGCAAGCCTTCCCCAAGACAGCCGGTACTGGGATGTGACTTCCTCTTGCACAAAGCGGTGGTTTGACAGTCTGGTGGTCAGCATGCATGCATGTGAAATGCCAGCCTTGTTGTGGGTGAGGGTGTAGGGGATGTGGGGGGGTGGGGTCGCTTAGCGCACTGCTTAACGCGTCTACCATCGTAAGTGGTTAGTCAGAGGGCACCGATGGTCTTCCCTGGAATTCAAAGAATGTATTTTTTTAACCTCTGAACTACAGCCAGTATTTTGTCATGCTCTATTGTAACCTTCTTCAATTACTTGCTTCATTCGCCATGAAGCCATACAAGCACATGACGCATCTTTGCTTTGAAGCTGAAAGCTGGTCTTTTGAAGGCGGTACTCTGCTGGCATTCGACAGAATACTGAAAGATATGATCGGTTACCGACATTTTCTTTGCATTATTGAAGCAAGGTGAAAAGTTACAATGGACTATCTTGAGGAGTTCCCTCACAGCCAAGTCCAAGATTCCTCTGGTTCCTCTGCTGTTGCTATGTATCTTCAGTTCAGATATACAAAGAAATTTGTCATAAAATGGATGAACATTACTTGTGCTCCATTTCAGAACTCAGTGGCCAGGAACACCACTGAGTTTGGACAAGAAGAGCAGAGATGGGCGAATAGAAATGAAAGGAAACTCCAGGGAACATGAGGGAAAATGCGTTCATTCATGGAGCAAAGCACTGGAACTCTGATCTGCTCTGTTGTGTTTGGACCAATCAGACTCAGAAAATGCTGAGCGATCACTGAGAAGGCAAAAAGAAGCCCTCATTGAGAGGCCCTGTTCAGAACCATGCCTATTCAGGGTAGGGAGAACAAACACTGGCTGGATTCTGCTCCCCCCCCCACAAAAGGGTAGGGAATTGTGAAGATAATAGGCACTCTTGGCACGTCCTTCACCTCATCAGATTGGTCAACCCAGATTTGGAAGGGAGAAGAGGGGAGGGGTGGTATGCTAGGGTCAAAGGTCACTGCACCAGTCTTCCAAATGGAATACATTTTCTCTGCACTCTTATTGAGTTTTTAATGCCTCATTAAATGTTACTCATATTGTATTCTGCTACAGTTTTTTGCTGGATGATGTAACACAGTACCCAGCCACTGAAAGGGCTTCAGAATTTGCCTCGTTGTGGTTTTTTTGTTTTATCTAGGTCGATATTAGCTTAACGCTTATCGGAATCTCATGCATTTCAGCACAGTTCCTTTAGCCTACCAGTGTTCCCCTTTTGAGCACTGGAACCAGGTCATTACAATATCTAGGAGAATGCCGGCTTGTTTCGTTTTGCAAGTGCTCTTCATTTTCAGTGAGAGGATCTAAAACAAAGCTGCAAGTTAAACACTCTTCAACTTTAATTATCATTCAGCTTATCACTGGGGACAGTGCAGTTTATTTCTGAACACATTCCTTGAAATTGTGCTATCTATAACTTAGCACAGTGACAACAACAAAATACGTTTAATAATGTCCTTCCTTGTAACTTCCCTGTTGGAGAATTTAGATGTAGCATTCTTAAATGAGCTGCCTGTCATTCAGAGAGTAATACTTCTTGTCTTGCTCATTTTTCTTGTTTAGCTGTTTACTGTACAGTTATCCTCGTCCAGGGCTAATTCCATAGCCTATGATCAGAAATATCATCCATTTATACCTCATTTGTGTTCTCTTTTATACTTCCAAACCTTGTAGGGTAATCCATATCTAAAGCTGAAAATTTGACCCCTGACCAGTTTGACCCCTGAGTACCTTACTCAAGGCCAAAGCAGCAGCAGATTTCCTTGGAATCAAAAATGATTGACCTCAGTGTTTAGGTTCGTTTGAGACCATACAGTATACTCCAGTACAGACTGTGTCCGATCTTATGTTTTTGTGTGCTTCCCAGCTGCGAGCGGAGGACATTTTGACACCCTTAAGCCTCGCTTATCTTGATACCAGGGCCACGTTACTGGGCAGGCCTGCTCAGAGTGTCTGTGCCATGGTGGGAGGAGACAGGAATGTCGTAGACAATCTGCGACACTCACGGTATGATAACAGCCTGATCCCATTAATAATTCTCAAAAAGGTAGGTCTAAAAAAAGCAATTGAAAGGACATTTTCTTCCCGCGTCAGTCAATACTTCATAACTCAGTGAAATCCCTGCCTGGTTACTCTTCAGGCAGTGTTAAGGAGTGATAAGGCTTGATTTGTAAGTGGTTGGAGCTTTTGCATAGCGCCTGGCACTCACACAGACCTTCGGCTTTCCTGCATGTTGTCATGAGGTGGCAACAGCAGTAGCCAGAGCATGATGTGAGGACTGACTCTTGATCCATCGAGCAAAGGGTTATTGATGGGAGCTGTTGACAGAAGATTCGGAACAGAAGATGTCTGTTCCAGGGCAGCTGCCGGCAGACTGCTGCATGCACGGGATCGAGGTCTGAGCGTAGCAGAAATTAAGCCAGTTTTGTTACAGTGGCCCGGCAAGGTGCGAGCCACAAGTCATCACCTTTCCCCAGGAAGGTGATCCCAATTCCGTTCATGTCAAGGAAAGGGGAGCGTTGTGTGAGCACAGCTAATTGGCTTTGGGGTCAGAGGTTAGATTTCCCGTCGGGCGTTTCGATGGTGCGATTGGCCCTTGCCCTTGCTTTGGTGACCAGATTCATTCAGTGAGCAGCGTTCCTGCAACTCCGGCTCCACCCTTTCTTACGTGCCAGCCAAAGACAGCCTGGATTTTAAGGGCCTTCTTGAGGCCTGTTTTAATTAACGGCCTTCCCGTTGCCAGGGAGTGCTGCCAAATTAATCGCTTTTAGAGGTGAATGCTGACTGGGTGTCTGTGCCATGCAGTGCTGAGACGCCGGGGGGGCCCCCCAACCGGAAGGAGACAGGCCTCGGCCGCCAGTGCAGGCGCAGGCGCGTGACGTGCCAAAACCTGCACCGTGAGGAGGAAGAGAGAGAAGCAGCAGGAAGCTGAGGTCGGCATGACGACCACATGGCTTAATCAGTTTCCCTTATATAGAGATGCGTAGCTTGCTAGCCCTTCTACTCGTGACAGATATGAAAAACATTTACTTATAACAGAAGTGGGAACATTAAAACAAGTACCCGTCTTTGGTTTTGTGTTGATTTTGGAAGGGTTGATATCGTTCAGCAAACAGGTGTTCCTTTGATCGTAAATTAGGATCATATGCTTAAGTTAGACATTTTGTGCTGTGCAACATTAAATCTGGACAGATAAAATGGTGAACCTGTGGTGTTTGCTGTCAGAGGTCTTGGCAGACTCTTAGAGCATGATTAACATTTCAGTAGTTAGATATGTTTTTGGGGTCTATAAAGAAATCGTACTTGGTTCATGTACGGTGGCTAAATTTGTAGCTTCCACATTACTTCAACAAAAAAATATTTCTTGCCACAACCTGCTCAAATACTGAGATAGAAAACCCACCTCTTTAATTAGGCCTATCATTTTTATCAATACCAAAGCAAGTAATAGGTCATACAGTGCAGAACAAGCTGCATTCATTTATGCAAGGAAATATTTGAGAAATGAGCATGCTTTTGAGTCAGGGTGTGCTCTGACATCTAGTACATCTTTCAGAATTAGTATCAGGCCCGTTTTCTGCGACAGACAGCAAGACTTTCCTATTTGACCAACTGCACTTATTTTGGAAGCTCAGTCCTGGTGTAAAAAAGAAACACAGAAGTTGCCTCTCTCATTACTACCCTATGACGTCTGTGTAATGATTCATATCTTTATTCGGGTGAATTGGCATGTTCAGGGTCGTTGCTAGAACTTTGTACCCGGTACACAGACAGGCTCTGAGGGCCCCGTCAAACCCTATATACTCAGTACCCTTTTTCCCCCTGGTGCTACGCCCCTGGTCACAGTGCTAAAAGAGCATCAGTTTTGACGTGTGTAACTTTTGGCTCGCCAGACACTACCTGTCTCCACACTGAAATGCTCAGTAGAACCATACCTGACCATTGGTGCAGAGCACAGGACGTGACGGGGGGCAGGTTTACTGTGGTACATTTTCTCAATGGCTCCAGTCAGTCGGGGGGGGTCAGGTGTCAATAGGCTTACGGTGTCAGACTAGGCTGCAGAAGCAGACTGGTGGCGGTTTATTTAATTTTCACATTTATCTGTTTTATTCAGTGCAAAAGCCAATCCTGCACAAAACAGCAGAGCCAACAGTGCGGTTTCATGCTGACAACTCATACACTTGCATCAGCAGTGGGAAATTATAGGCATTCTTGATGAAGATGAACAAAAACAAACTATATGTTTTGCTCTACCATGGGAAAAATATTCTTATAAAAGGCTAGCAATAGTTTGTAAGCCCACTGTACATCTAGTAGTGCATATACCTAACTTGTTATACACAGAAGATAAACCAAACAATAATCTTTATGATGTACATCAAATCTTCACATTTTCTTTACTGTGGCTTTGGAAAGGCTTTATGTTCATAAACACAGAAATAGTGACTGGCATGTCCAATCTCGCGGCAGTAAGACCCAGCGGGGGGAGGGGTGCAGGGGGCAACGTGTCACCCTCTGTCTGCTGTGAGGGGGAGTGTTCTCCAAGCGGACTGTTGCGGTCACAAGGTAAACTGGTACAAGACCCGCTAATCTGAGGCTGACTGCTGGTAGCTGCAGGCCACGCTATTGATGAAGTAGGCATTAGAGACCACGGGCTTCTGCTCTCTAAGCCAGAGGGAAGAAGAGGAGGGGGAGAGCAAGCAGAAGGGATAAGCAGGATTACGGTGTCTGTTTGATGCTTCCACCCCTGCGAATCAAACCAACATCTTAAAGAGATTTTTTTTAATCTATAGAATACGCCATTCCACTTTTTTGCATGATATTTTATGTTAATGTGCTTTGCTAAATGTAGACCCTGCTCTTCCGTTGACTGGTTAGACCCAGGACCTCTGTGATAATCTCAAATGGCTGCCATCTGCCTGACCTCTCTGGGAATTATCACGCGAGGTGTCCGTAAACACTCCCCTGAGAATAGCGACGCTTGCGCTGGCGCTTGGGTTTTATGTCGCCACTGATGATGGCAACGGGGCGAAACAGTGAGAGCAGCCTGAGTAACAATCACACTTCTTTTGACCAATCAAAGCCTGTTCTCAGTGTTCAGAACAAGTCATTTCATTTGAATGACTCCATGTTGGTTCATTGTCCTGTGTGAAGTTAATGAAACAAGTACATAAAACTGGGGGCAAAGGCAGCAGTCCATACCAGCAAGGGTGACCTTAATCATCACCGGATTACATTGTGGCCCACAAAGACCCTGGCCAGTGGATTTTGTCCTGAAGAAACAACTCATTCTCCCATAACCCATTCATAGTGATGTCACACCATTGTGATGTCACACTGGGGTTCCCCTCTTTGACTGCCATTAAAGAGGGTCGGGGAAGGGAAGGTGCAAGACTATCCGCAGTGTGTCCGGAGTCCAGTAGTCCAATCTTTTTCCATCTTTTGTTATGTCTGTCTTTCTTTTTCTCCCTTTGTACCTCTCTCTGTGTCTTCTGCCACTCTCTCACTGAATCTTTTTTTTTTATCTCTGTCCTCCCTTTCTTCCTGTCATTTTCATTGCTGTCAAAACCTCCTTTCTTTTTCTCCTTACCCCATTGCCTTTTTGACCATCGCTCTTGCTCTTTTATCTTTCTTTCTTTTCTTTTCTGTCATAGCTGTCCAGTCAGCTATTAATAAGAACAGTCCCCTTCTTTTAGTCATAAACTTCCTGTTGGTTGAGATGAGAGGAGAAAGGGTAATGCAGGTCTTACATGCCAAATATGGTGCACCAGTTTTTTCTCTCCTTTTAAAATAGCAGTAGGAGAACAAGTAAGACCATATTTATAACATAACAGTGAATACTGAGAATCACTGCTGACGGCATTATTAGCATTTGTTGTCTTATTGAACATAGATTGGAAATAAAACACAGCCTCAAGGCAGGAAATGTATTTATCTGTTGAGTTGGTTGCTGATACTGTTTCACTCTGGCCATGTTCGGCCCTATATGAAAGTATCTGCTTCCCTTAAGTACTGACAGAGCTGTTATGGCTAAGTGTGACTGTAGTATCTTCTTGCCGCGGTGTCTCTCTAAATCCAGGCCTGGCCTCCATTTCCTTAATGACTTAATCCATCTGCAGTGGGTGCAGCAGGCACATGCTGACAGGAAGGAGACGATGGGAAACCGCTCGCCGGATTCCTAGGCTTGCTGCTGCTTCTAGGATTCTCCGTCCCCAGGCCTGCATTGATTTGTTCCAGTCGCGAACGAGGCCTTAGCATTTTTTTTTTAGCATCCTCTGTGTTGGATGCATAGGTGGACAAACTCAAACTGTGACCTAGTCATGTAACAGGAAGAGGGTTTTCTTTTTTTGAGCGGTGATGGGACTTTGTTTTTTTTTCAATCACCATGGTAACCAGCAGCCGCGTTTCTGTGGTTTTGAGCCAGGCAGCGAGGCTGTGGTCACAGAGAGCACCTCGCTCCAGGAACTTCCGCACTTTGAGTTGCATTTCTGAATTAAAGCTGCTATAAATAACATTATTATTATTATTATTATTGGTATTATTATTGGTATTGTTGCTGTTGTCAGGGAAAGGTTTTAAATGTATGGATAGTACACACACAAAGTTGGAAACGAACTAAGGAGCCTATTGGACTGACAGTAATGACAAGTTATGATCTCAGAAACACACTCAGTGTTCAGGAAACACATAGAGTGTGTTTTATGTGATGAATTACCCTGATGAATTGTGCTTGATGCCATTTGGTGTGCCCAGCATGTCCTGGCACAAGGCTCAGATTCCCCCGCTGTACGCCAATGAAGTCACCCGACAGTGCCAGCTAATAGCAGTGGTGTATTAAGGTTGTTGCTCCATCTCACAGCTTACTCCCTCTTTTGTCAAAACGTCTGAAAACCTGCTGGAGGATCTGCTTTGAGATTCATGTCGCTTCTCTTCCAACCGTGGTTACTGACATCCTCAGGCTAGATTTTAGCAGAAAAGCCCTAACCATCGCCATTGAGTTTATGGATTAACCACATCAGTAGACTAATGAAACGTACAGTTACCTTGCACAGGACTGTTACTGTGAAACGTATGACCGCATGGTCACTGAGCACAAAGGCCTGTCCCAGGTGATGCACCTGGTCGCAGTTTCACTTCACAGAACTGAGCTTTTTTGCCTGGAGCATTGTTTGCTTATCCACCACACACTTTCATATCCATATAAAGGGACCTGTCATTGTATGTTCTGCACGACAGATTTGATGTACAATGTGACCAGACAGTGTCTGTCTCTTCTTAAGCAGCGTGCGTTTTGCGGCATCCATGTCTTCCTGTCTTCAGGCTTGAGTCTATTTTTGGACATGCAACTGTTTTCTCATAGTACTTTTCACACATGTGCCTACTATTTCCTCCCATCAGAATGATTGCTTAGGACTGGAAATGTATGCATTTTCATTTAGGCATTCAACAGACATTGTTATCCAGCGTTACTTCCAATTTTTCATATAACACACTATCCGTTTATACAGCTTTGCTGAAGCAATTCAAGTGAAGGCCCCTCTTGCTTAAGGGTGCAGTGAAATTAGTGTGGAATGAAACCTGCAACCTCTTCAGTTACAAGACTACTCCCGTAACCATTTTATGTGTCAGCGATGGTTGGTCAACATGCGAGAAACGTATTAAGCTCTGTTCTTGTAAGTTCACAGTCTGATTGCACAGGGTTATGTATTAGTGCTGTGATAAGGGAAAGACCTGTATTGACCTGGATGTGATTCGGGAGATGTATTTTTCTCCAAGTTTAAAAAGTGATTCCTGAACAAGGCAAACAGGAGAATGTCCACTTGACCCATCTTAGCTGCAAATCATCAAGGGTAACAGGTGGTGGCACGGACCAATGGCTATGGAGCTGGTCTTGGAACCATAAAGGAGTAACTTGTGATTTTATTTGTCAGGTCCAGCCATTTAACCTTGAGTAAGGCACTTAACCTGAATTACGGGTTACACCATTGAAGGTCCTGCAGTGTAAATGCACAACATGGAAAAAATGAAGGTGTGAACGTCACATTGGATAAGTGTGTGTATGTAGCAAATAGGCCCAAGTAGTAATATCATTTTGGCCCTGCCCAGCACACCCTTGTGTAGCAAAAAACCTCTAGAGCTTTAGAGTATATTGCAGCTCTTGGGTGAGTATTATTTTAGACTGTTGAGTCAAAAAAGGAAACAGTCTTGTACCCTGCACTTGTAACACCAAAGCGCTGAAGAAATGAGATTAAGCCAAGATATCGTGTTACCAGACTTTGACCAAACTAAAATGTCCGCATGTTCAGTGCTGGAAGGACCTGGCACTACAGAGAGGGGAGAAATCCCAGTCTGAGAGAGCTGGCGGGGTATGAGGGGGGACGAGCTGGAGCACAGCTGATAGGACTGGTGGTTTCTGCAGGAAACGCTGGTGGAGCCCTGCCATGGACCGCACTGCTCGGCCACAGCCCGACCAGGAGCCAGTGAATGACTCAGCTCTTGTAGACAAACCTGATATAGCTACTGGCATCCCATGATCCTTTTCTTCTGCATACTGAAACGTGCTGTGCCTCAAAGCCACGTGCTTACAGAAACGTTTTGTCATACATCTCGCTCTCATGGAAATATGGACCAGTTCTTTATGGAGGTGTTCTTAGTTATCATGCTACACACTATTAAATAATGTATTAAATAACATCATATAATCTTGACATGAAGTCATTAAGTACTTTGGAAAAAGTATTATACCAGTAGGCCTATGTAAGTTAATTTGGCCTATTGGCATAATATTTAGTCACTAAAGTACTGTATGACTTCATATCAAGATCATATGACATCATATGACATTCATTATGGATATATGACTTCATGTCAAGATCATATGACATATGACATTCATAATGGATATATGACTTCATGTCAAGGTGATAAGGCATATTAATAGCATGTGACAAGATTACATCAAACTGCCAGATAACTAAAAGTGCAACTGCCACAGATGCTATAAATACAAAGGAATAGTCTGTGGAAGTATGCTTTTAAGAAACAAATGCAGTGCTTGTTTGTCTTCCCAGTATGTGTGGAGGTGACGTTAACTGAATGTCCCCTCCTAACGTTGCATTGTGCAGAAGGTGGTCATTCACATTAGGTGTTAAGTTGTGTGTAAGTTAGATGGTGCCCTGGGATCAGCTAACCCCAATCTCGATTTTTATCTAGTTCATTTTCCACAGACAGCCTGAAACTGAGCCAGGCATAGAATTGGGGACACCACGCACAGTAAAGCAGCAGCTCTCGAGAGCTAAATTCCGTGTTTCCGCACTGGGTCTTTCCCTCGGCTGTGTGTAGGAGGGAGGGAAAAAAAAACATGCTTGGCAGGATATCGTTTCATAAGACATTGAGTCCGGGGGTCCCGGCTGTACTGGATAATGAAGATCCCCCTGGATTTAGGGACTTTGGACAGTCAGAGAGGTTCTTGCGGTGGTGTTTAGGGGCCTGGGGGGATGGGAGGGGTGGGGGGAGGGATATGGGGGTCAGCAGGGAGCGGTGGAGGGGTCGCCTGGCGTGCAGCCAGGACACCTCTTCTCCGCGGAGCTCAAATTCACACGCCTGCCCAGGACCGTTGTTGACATTCCACTGCCACTAAAACCCCAGCCGTCCCCCCTCCTTACGAGCAGATGGTGCTGTTTAAAGAGCACCTAAGGCTGTTAGCTGGAGAAACACAGTTTACCTCACATTGGCCTTCTACCATGTATAATTGAATATCATTTTTCACCTAATTTGTATGTCAGTATTAGAAGTCAAATAAGCAGGTCACAGCATACTAGGCTAATACTGGTGCACCATATTTTCAGATTTCTGTTGTCTTATTGCTAACTCTTGAACAGCAGGAGTCAGACTAAAAGTAGTGCAAGCACTCCCTAAACGTATCACCTGATTGGTCTTCCCATTTTGAGATGTCACTATCATGTCAGCATGTGTAAATGTACTGGTTAGTGGACAAGCAGTCATGCTACGGTAATTAGCAAAAATATAGACAAAAACAGGCCCTTGCTAACTGGCTAGCCTAGCTTTGAACTCCTGTGAAATCCTTTGTAGCTTGTTGGCTGGGATGCTGCTGTTGGTTATCCACTTGGCTATGCCATGCTGCACTTCAAACGCTTGCTGAAGTTTTGCGAAACACCGTGCATCACTCTGACAGGTCACAACACGATGGCATGAGCTAATTTTGCTCGTGAGTATAGATTATAAAAGTACCTTTTTAACATATGCAACCACGTATGCTAGCCAGAAATGTCATGCACATATCATGTAAATGCGTTTTACATGCATAAATGATCCTCCTTCTTATGGTATCTTATCTTGGTATAGAACTACTTTATCCACATTTTAAAATAATCTGCTGCTGCAGGGATGTTTCACTCTGTGAACTGTAGGCTAATGCCTTTCAGAGTTTGGATAAGTTACTTTTCCATCATAAATGTTGCATTTACGGTGTACAGCCATGTTTCCATTAGGCCTAAATAATAAATACACTGATTAAATTAATGACTAAATACGGAATTAAGGATGTAGAATCCAAGTGATCAGACTGTAGCGGAGTAATGCTCCTTGAGGTTTTCCGCGTCCCTGCTAGGTGAGTCTGTAGCAGGCCAAATGGAGGACCAAGACAGAACTAAAGCCATGTCATTATTTGGCTTGTTTGGTGCTTCAGGCATCTACCACCTTGTCGTAGGGAGTGGCCTGCGTTCCTGCTCTTGGGACGGTGATTTACACGTATGGGAACGACGCTCAGTGTCTCTTGCGGTTGCTGCCAAGTCTGCGGAGGGGGAGAAGAAGGCATGGAGGAGTGTTGATTGTTTAGGACCTCCGCCAAGCTTTTCTCTCAAATTCACAAATGCAGCGCTAGTATTTTACCTTAACGTTTAGGCTAACATGTGTGATAAGAGTGTTTTGTGGTACAAAAACCCCCAAAAAAACCCCAAAAAAATAAAAAATGCTAATTTGAGCCAACTTTCAGAAGCAAAAATAGATCTGCACAAGGAATGCTATTGAGAAAATGAATATCATATTTTGTAATGCTTCTTAATCCAGAAAACAAATTGAATACAACTCCGTTTTCATACGCAGCTGTCTTCTCTGGTAACCAGATGCACAAAACAAGTTCCAGAGTGCGTTTATCACATGAATTCAAGTTTTGTTTCATTCCAAAGCTTACATTCTCTCTGGAAAACTGAGATTCTCAAACCATAACATGGCAGACTGTTGACTTGGCTGAAAAGAGGGAGTCAACGTCTGTAGAAGGGATTGTCACGCTAAGTTATCGAAGTGCTGTTTGGAAATTCTTTGGCTTCTCGGCCTTTCATGGGCAGATAAAAGACAAAGCAAAGTAATATGCAGACTATGCAAAATGCAGATTACATACACCAATCCAACAAGCCACTTAAATTGTTTAGGAGGATGTAGGTATGTCTCCTAGAGTTGTAAAAGTTTTTTTTTTTGTTTCCATTGCCCTTGTGACACAGTTGTTGCATTTTTGTCGCACTTCTGTTATCATCAGTCTGTATCACTGATAAAATGACAAAAGGTGTAAATATCAGTAAAACTTTATCTGTAATATTTCACCGCCATGCTGGTGAATGTTGACCTACCCAGTTGATCATTGTATAGGAGGTACTGTTTGCCCATTCACACCACAAGACCAAGGAATTTACAGAATACACCAGAGGAAAAAACAAGTTTTCTATAAATGTAACTGTATGAACCAGTGGTAGACTATATATAGTTTGACTACACAGTCGGTCCGCCTTATCCACGGGTTTGGCATCCGTGGTTTTGACCAACCGTGGTTCAAAAATATTTTTTTTAAAAATCCAAAATATTTGTAAAAAAGAGCATTTGAAATTCCCCCGCACAGCGTATGATAGAATACTGTAGTCAGTATGATTTACGTGGGTTTTAGCAGTTCTTAGTAGTACATATAGGTGGGGATTCAAGTTATGAACACGTATAGGGTAAAAGTATGTCATTTTGTATTCACATTTATCTTGTCCTGAGCATCCACAGTTTTTGCACATCCCCGGGGGTTCTGGAACCATATACAGTTGGATAATTTGGGCCGACTGTATTGTTAACAGATTGAAAATGAGAATACATCTACATTGTTTAAGTTACTGTTTTCAGTTTTGTGTGCAAGGGTAATTTAATAAATATGGGTAAATGTCATTTCAGTCTAAAATTATCTCCAGAAGTATTGACTGAAGGAATTCCATTTCATGGCCTTCTCCAGAGTGCTCCAGTCTCCCTGGGTAAAGGGAGGGAAAACGGCGGCGGTCACAGACGGCCTTTGTCCACTGGACATCCCATTTGCATAGAGCATGCCACACCATGAAAATCACTTCAGCTCTCCCTCTCGCGCACAGAGGGGCCCATATAGCTCAGAGACTTTGGACCCTGTGGCGGGCAGCAGGCACATTGGGCCCCTGTAGTATTTAAGGATAAGGAGGCCTGTCTGAAATATGCCCTCCCTTCATGGAATGTGGTTCCAGGGTCAGCGTGAGAAGTTTCTGTGTTTTTTTGTGATGTCGTGGGTCAATAAAGGCCCTGGAGGGTGGGTGGGGGGTGACTGTGCTTTCATCTCAAACCCTCTCTTCTGCTCAGGCCTCCAGGGCTATGCCTGGCAAGAGAGCTCCAGCAAGCCTTGGGTTTTATGTCCTTCCACTCAGAAAGCAATGAGAAAAATTCCCCAAAAGCAAATTTCATGAACATTACTCATGACCCCAAGTTTTGGACCTAGATGAACTTTTTAAAATAACTTCAGACCTCTTTTTTGTGAACTTACTTTTTATTTACTTGAGTTTATTAAAACACCAAAATAAGCATGCGAGGTTGAGAAAGCTCTTCATGTAGAAGTAGATGAGGGCCCCCATGTTTAGGCTGGATATTGGCCTACAGTTTTGGGTACTCAAAAGTTTTCCCTTACCTAGCACAGTGCGCTTATAGCACAGTTGCCAGTTATAACAAGCCATAATTAGTTTCAGTTCATATGAACAGTTCACAGCAAGATATCACAGAGCATTGAATGGTAGAATTTTTTCTTAATTCCTCCTCCGTTGAGTCTGTATGATTGGTTCTGCTATGGTGAAGGAACAGAAACCAATGTGAAGAACCTCTATGTCGCCTATAAAACTAAGAAATGGCCAGTTATAATTTAGGAGACAAAAACCTGATATTGAACGACAACTTTGGTTTCCCTTGAATTGATCGCAACTGCAGCTGAGCGCAGCAGTTTACAAACCCACATTTTAAGTTTACCATCCAAAATCCCTTTTAAAGTTATTAAGAGATTGGAAGAGCCCCAGACAGGATGCTATTCAGCACAATATACAGTCGGGTCGACTGCACAGCAGTGGGACTGTCAAGGCATTGTGCACTTAATTGGAGTACGTTCAGATTCATTAGGTAAAATTATAAACAAGTGTATTATAAACAATACAAAAACAACTTATTGTGCACAAGTACCAACTATGTGCACATTATAAAAAATAAATTACTACTTAAAGCAGCTCTATCAACGACACAAAACAGGCGTATTTGAGGAAATAATAACCTTTTATTGTATGTGCTTCGTAAGAACAGTACAAATTCACTTTGAGAATTGCAGCAACAGGGTGAACCAGGTCCACGAAAATGGCTTTATGATTCACTTCTTCATAGTGCAGGTAGGCCTACCATTAAAGGCTACATTAAAAGAACACTGAACTGGTTATTTATTTGACTGTTAGTATGCAAAATGGAAACGCTAAAAAAAGATATTCAATTCTCCAGGCAATCAAAAGACCAGTGAAACTTACACCCCTCTCTCTTCCTTCGTGCACCCATGGGCACAGTAAATTTTCGTGCTTCAGCTAAGCTAGCTTCAGTAGCAACCTATGGTTTAGGTACTTTAATGATAAGAACACGTTAGGAAAATCATATGTTCTCTACAATTAGATGAAGGGATATGTTTTTTCTCCGTTCTTTCAAGATCTTTGTTTTTTCCAGGAAATTACATTGCAGTTTACTCTCCAATTAGAAGCATGTCATTTTTTTAAAAAAATATTTATTTTATCTCCTCAATTAATAAGCTGAATGCACCGCTGTTGACTGCTATTTCAAAACGCAAAACAGCCAGTAGGAATAAAGTACTCAGTGTGGTTTTCCAGAAATTTTCACATTACAAGAATTAGCCTAGATTTGTACCACATGACATTGTGTGTTAACCCCAATTGTGCAGCTAAGCTAAGTGTGTTTAAGTGGAGTGTGTAGCTGTTAGAGACAATTAAATTGAAACGGGACCGGCAGCACCCTATGTCTGCAAATTGTTGTTGTTTGAGATGTACTTAGACGGAGCTGACTGTACTACATAGTTGTCCACAGGAATGGTCCTGCCAAAAAAAAAAGAGACATTTTAGATATTTTGGTTTTTTAGGTTGACCCATACTCTGTGCTATAAACAGCCCTCTCCGTGAAAATAGAAAGCAATCAAACTCTGAGAGCTGTGATATTTGGCTCCATGTACATCGCTATGCTCATAAACAAATATCCGTTGTTTGCATGGGTGTGTTTGACTTTTTTTTGTGGTGCATTTTAGCAGTGAAAAGGCATTGCTTTCTGTGCGATCCTTGTTACAGGCCCAGCTTGACTTCCTGCCTGAGTGAACTGGTTGCTGTGGTATGTAAGGAGAGGTCATAGGGCTGAAACCACGGCCAGCTGCCTGCGTTCGCTACCGCTCGCGGCTCGCGTATGCTTTCTGTTAAGGAAAATTTAAAACACGGTTGCTCAGTTTGCTTAGTCTGCAGAAGAGGCACGCTTCATCCTAGAAATACAGGATACAAGACTCGCTTGGAACGCAGCCATGTTTTTTTTCCCCCTCTCTCCCCCTCTCGCAGGGAACGTAGTATTTTTTGAATTTCTGCCCTCAGCACCACAGATATTTCACATCTGGGGCGCAGCAGATTTGTAGATCCACTTAACATTTAGAAAAGAGAAGGAGAAAAAGTGACTGGCAATCAGCATTGAGCTGTCTTCCCCCCAAGGCTTGGCTAAATGTCAGAACTCTCTCACTGTGAATATTGTCTAATGGTGAAGGGATTTCCTGAAAACCTTCTGAATGCACTGCTGTAGCTGTTGGTTTATCTATAACTCTTTGTAGCCACTGATGCTATCTCCAGCCTCTAGATTTATCCTTGACAGTAGGAGCAAACTGCTGCTGATACAGTCCAGGATTTGGGATTTTGTCCCTTTCGCTGCATCCCTACATTCTCTTTCTTCTGAAAGAGGATTATGAAAATGAATTGTTTGTTTGTTTTCGTTTAAATTTAGACAGATACTCAATTCCGCTTTACCCATAATGCCTCAGTTTTAGCATGTGCTCCCTTGTTGCTGTATTATGTAACATTATATGTTTTGGAGTCATATAATGTTATGTAAGAAAGGTAGAACTTGCTTCTGAGGTTTCAGTGCTAGTTGGAAAAATTGAATGGTGAATTGACCCCTTTAGCAAATTTATATCTTCTCACGGTGAAGGTGGATACAAATTGTGTACAGGATTACATCATAATGGTTACGCAAATTTGTTTTACATACTGTATCACGCTGAGGAATGCCGACAGTCAAAGTGATGTCATTCATTGGTTCAGGCGCCCAGTCAGCATGCCAAAGGACCGGCCCTACGGCTGTGCCCTCATGTCACAGATGGTCGTGTACGCACCCTCACAACCCCAGTTTCACTTTACAGTGCCCAGCCACAATCGCTCACTGGAGATACTACCTCACCTCAGACGGTGCCAGCTCCGGGCCGAACAAGCGGCCGCTTCATACTCCAGCCCTGGGAAACGTCAGTGGGCGGTCACGTCTGAATCGCAGAAATGTAAACATGTCACAGAAACCCCCCCTGTCGTACCGCAGCAGCTCGTTAGCGAAGATATGGAAGTATGTGTGTTCTGTATCAGTCACGTGACTTACCATCATACGGCTTAATACACCGACATTCCCACCAGCCTCTGCCGTCTGTTCTGTCATCACTAAGTAAACAGCAAAAGCATTTCATCAGATCGCGGGTGTGCTCCACGACTCCTCCCCCTTACGGTAGTGTGCACTGTAAAGCAGCTGCAATATTGCATTTGCATCAGATAGGCGTGCTGCGTTTGACAAACTGCTGGATTGCATAATATTGCGTGCATGAATGCATGCACGGGTGCTCCCAGTCTGCTGCACAGCTCAGTTCCTGATGTGAAACCTCTGTGCGCTGCAGCTGTTCAGCCCACCCCCCTGTCCTGCAGTACATCTCTTTCTCACATTTCCTACACCCCTCTGACCTGGCACACTCTCCCTCCCTCTCTCCCTCTCTCCCTCTCTCAGGGGAGACATTAAGCATAGCTTCTGCAGGCCATCGGGCTCAGGGCCGTAGCCTACTTTGGACCGACGTGGTTTTATGTCACATGAAATAAGCAAGGCTCTGACCGTTTTTAGAATGTTGAGGAAAGAAAAAATTCCTCTGAATGTTTTTATGTGGGGAAGTCTGTGTGTGCATGCTAGCTTGTGTGTGTGTGCGTACACAATTGTGTGTGTATGCATGCATGTACATGTGTAAGTTAAATGACTGTCCTGAAAATCTAGAATATAACCGCAACATTTTCTACTAGGGGCATTAGCTGTTAAAAAAGGTCCTCATTACTCACTGAAATGTCTCAACAATTACACTGTAATAACTTATTTACCATTTTCCTTGAATGGATGAATGTTATTGTGATAGTTTTTCCCCACACTGATTTTAGGTATAAGCATACCGATAAATCTTTTTATGAGTGCTGTCTCTGCTTCTGTTATAAGGGCATGTTCGGATTGCTGTGTGCACCGGGCTCTATCTCCCAATATGCTCTTGGTTTTCTCGACACGTTTTATTGTGCTGTTCCTTCGTAATGCATCGTCAGTATGACCCAGTTGACGTGATTCATCAAAGCCGCTGGATAGGATCTGAACTCCCACACCCTTCGTCTGTGGACCCAGAGCGTTCTCAGAAGGATCGGGCAAACCTACAGCGCCCCGCCCCGTCACGGTCCTTTCACAGGAGAAACGCGCATCATCTACACCATGGTTACACGGAGAATCGGAGTCAGAGGCTGCCGCACAAAAGAGATGACCGACACGCATCTGCAGATGAATCAAGCTTTGTCTCCCGTGACTCACATTTTCCCTTAGAACTCTGTCTTGTGACAGATTTTTCTTTTTTCAACCCAGGCTTTGACCTTAGATTAAATTATGGTCAGGCGGAACAGAATATCTTCGAATATTACAGCTGCGCTTGTGTTATTTGGGATCAAAATGGGGTGTTACATTTTCTCACCTGATAATTACAGGGAGAAATGAAAACATATTTTGATTTGATGTTTTAATGATTGTGGCACCAGAATCACTGGGAATGAACTGGATAGAACCACAGTGTCTGAGTGTTGATTGTTGGAAAAAAAAAAAAAAAAATTGATCGTAGGTCTAAGAAAGCTGTGTCCAGACATTAGGCCTATATTTATACGATTGTCTCTTTTGCTGGAAGCATTCGTCTTCCAACTTCCTGTTTCCACTCCTGAGAACTGAGGATTATACAATAAAAACAGATTAAGCTGTGAGCCCTGCTGTGATGATAATGAAATATGTGTATCTGATTGGACTGTGAGATGAATTTTTAAGTGCCTCTCGACAATCATAAGCATCAGGAAGTTAAACCCAGGGAAAGTGCGTGGTTGTACATACAGTTCTGAACATGCACCCTTGCATGAGTGTAGGATAAGTCCTCAGTGAGGCCAGCCAAGCACTTTCCAACAGTTTTAATGGTTTTCGTTGGACCAATTAACTACGAACATTATGCAGTCATGTGTTTCTGCCCGAAAGATGGAGCATACTCCTCTCTGAGCCGTTTTGCTGGATCTGTTTGTGTTTATTTCCCCGGGCAAGCTGTTCCTGATTATATTTTGCTGGTGTGGCCCAGCGCTTGTTTTACTGGCTTGGCTCAGAGGTCCGCCATTGTAAGCGCTTCTCGTTCTGGAATCGCGTGCGTTCTGAGGGTGAGACTTGAACTGCAACCAAACGAATCGCATTCCGACCTTTTTAAGACAAAAAGCCCTCATCTATGTCCAGAGCTGTATGTTTGTCTTTGTTGGTGCAACCAGGGTCTAAACCGCAATGGAAATATATTTTATTATGGAGGCCTTTAGGCATTATAGTGGTGGAAAATTGCCATACAAATTAAGGCTCCCAGCTCACCAATCCATTAACTCAGGTTCAATCACAGCTTTAATCACAACTTGTGGGAAATCGTTTTAACGTCATTTTAGGGCCAAAATGTCCATTACGGCCTGGAGTGAATAGAAAAAGAGCAAAGAGATGATTACTGACACATTGAGGCTCTTATCAGTAAGAATGACACACTTCAAACTATTTTCGTTTCAGCTGAGCTCCTTAACCAATACGACCACTACCCGAACTGATCTGATACCTTCGATACCATTTTGTGCTTCACAGTGAGACAAATGATAGTCTAAAAAGGTGTTTCTGGAACTACAATATAGTCATATCTCTGACCGATGTAGGTAATGAGACTAAAGAAAATACGAATGGGATAAAATTTAAAATGTTCTCTCATAGAACAGTTCTGGGGAGAGGTATAGCTCAGTGTTCAGAAAAGTTGACGGGTTTGGAGGTTGCAGATTGACTGGTATAGATGCAGTGTTATTTCTCTGCCCCCTAGTCTTTACAAGGAATGGAGCGCTGGTCCTTTTGTCCAACAGGGAAGGGACTCTAACAGAGGCACAAGAGTCTTTCTGCTGGATAGCATACCTGCCTTCATTGTCCTCATGTGTCCATCTTCCTCTCTCTTTCTCAGGGGGCAGTGAGGGTCAAGGCCGAATTCTCCAGCGTTTTCCTGAGAAAGACTGGGAGGACAACCCCTTCCCCCAGGGGATTGAGCTTGTGAGTACCTCCCCCCACACACACACACACACGCACACACATACACATGTGCACAATTACCAATATATGCAATGGACTGTGATACTGTAATGTTATTATATGAATCATGTAATTATTTTGATAGCTGGTAACAGTGAAAACTGAAATATAAATCATTCGTGCTTGTGATAATTTGCAAGCAATTTAAACATGAAGAGTTCTGCAAAAAACACTACTTAATGCCTGCTGTGGTAGTGAAATTTTGGTCCTGAAAACATGTGGCATTTTTTTTTTGTCAAAAATTGTCAGTATTATAAACACCTTCTGCTCTACAGAGTCAAAAAGGCATTTAGCATGCTGGCTAATCACAGCAATGTGCTTTGTCTGTCAAAACAAGCTCCGTCTCCTTTATTCCTGAATATTAACAAATTGGAATCGTCCCTCTGGTTTGGATTGCAAGGGATTGGTTCCTGTCACCCTAGACAGCTGCCAGACCAATCATTGTCCTTGGAAAAGCCAAGTGTGAAGAAATGTGCAAAATGGACTTGGATGAATTATATAAACCATTGGAAAAGAATAATGTTAGATCATTCAAATGATGGCAAAAGCTGAGCCATTTAGATACTCAGCTGAGTTTTAGATACCGTACTCAACAGTTTTCTTTAAAAGGTCAGGAGTTTAAGTAAATTTGTGTTTGTGTTTTGTTATGCGGTAAAGTCATGACTTCATCGTCATATTGTTGAAGAAATTCAGTCCACTTGATATTGAATTTGTTGGCTTTTACTGAGATCAGGTTATCATTTTTGAAAAAATGCAAGTAAGCTGTGCGTACAAAACAAAATTTAATACACTGGTATAGTATTTAAACTTTCGTATTGAAACAAGACTAGCACACCCAAGCTTTTCCATTGCTGGAAGTATGTAGGGTTTCCAAATTCACACGACATAACTCCAAACTCACAGTACCGTGCACACGCCCTCTCAATTGCTCCCTCTCCTCGCTCCATCTGGAACTCTCGTAGTGTGGGATGTTCCCTCTTGTAGTTTCCTCTCATGAGAGTTTTGAGTGTCATGCCTGTTGAAATGTGAGGCAGAAATTGGGAGGGCTCAGGAATGCCATATGCCACTAAACACAGGCTTACAATTTTGCATACAAGAGCATGAAACTCCCAACAATTTAAATTATCTTCATTATGATTATTATGGCTGACTGTTCAATAGTTTGTGAAATGATTTGTGCTATAGAAAAATTAATACAAGTATTTTGTGAGATTCCATGCCTCAACAAGATAGAATTTTGCTGATAAATATACAATAAAATTATTTTATATTTTTAAAAATATGTTTAATATCCCCCTCAGGTCCCAGTAGTTAGGCTGTTGAGTATTTGCACAAGAGAAGTCATAAATAAAAATGTATAGCAACAAATAGCAACAAAAGAAAAAGTAAATATTAAATGTTCAGCTGAACATTCAAGACATGGCGATCTATGAATAACTCTCACTACTTTCAGTGTGCTTAGTCACATTGTGCCATTTGACATGGAAGCGCCGTCTGTCAACATTATCAAATTCAAGCATTTCAAAAGTAAATATTTAACAATTTCGAAGCTGAAAATAATTTTCTGGCACATCACTTGCTGTCGTCTGTAGTGTATCGTGTTGAACTGTGAAATGCACCTCAGTAAGGTTCATCACAGTGTTTTTCCACACTTGCAGTGACTTAAAGGTGAAATAGTACCGTTTTTGTCTTTCCTTTCCTTTGATTAATTGAATGTGTTGTAAGAAAGTGCGCTTTCGTGAGACTAAAGCTTCACCGAAATCGCAACCCATTTGGCTGTGCGCCAATGTCAATTGGCAAAAAGCAACAGATGTTGGTAACTGAAATCACATGCTCTATTTGCACAGCTGAATGATATCAGGTATTGCAAAATCAAGCATGGAGTTAGACATCACCTTATCAGACATTGCTTGTCTTGCATCACTTTATAATTACAAGGTGAATACTAAAGTAGGCTATGTACTATAAAGTACATATTGAAGGATGTCCTGGAAAAACTCTCTTTTTTTTTTTTTTTTGTGAGAACACTTCTCAAAAAATTCTCATTGGATGACTGTTTTGCTGGTGTTACATCATGTTTGGTGTAACTTTAGGTCATGTACATTTTCTAGAAACCGGACGCAGTCAGAATACAAGGCAATACCATGGCATTAAAAACAGAACAAGAACAAGTACGGAGTCAAAGATGACAGTGACAGCCGGAGAGAGCAGACAAAGCAGCGAAGCAGTCGAGAGAATGAAGCCACATTCCTGAGTGAATCTGGAAGGCACAGATTGATGCGGACAGGATGAAACACAAATAGAACCGAGGCGGGTGGGCGGAGCGAACGCGATACCGGACAGGAAGAACCCGAACAATGGGCCGAGACAAACTGCACGTGATCGTAGATCATAAAAATGATAACATGGCCGGCGCACTTAGGAAACAATGACATTGGAATGGCAAGGATGGGGTTGGTTCAGAAGTCTGAGGGGGGGGGGGGTGGTGCAGAACTATGATTTTGACAGGAATTAGAGTGAGGTCATAGGGCCTCCCTACAGGTGGAACATTCCGGCACACAGCTGCTGGAGCTCCCTTGACCACACAATCGCTCCAGTCACATGACTTCCACACCCCTTTGGCAAACACTATGAACTTTTGCAATTGCTCTTGTGTAGTGGAACAGGGTCTGAACTCTTCAAAGGTCTCCAGTCAGATAAGGCTGCCTGTAAGTTTCAGAATGATGATGCAGCTAAATTGGATTGCTTGATTCATTTCCTTAAGTTCTTACAAATGCAGTTCATTTGTACCCACACCTAAACTGAATGTTAGAGATGTGTTTAAAAAAACCTAGTGCTGTTGAATTAAAGAAAGGCAGTGATGAGTGAGGTTTCAGTCGGGCCCAAAATAATTCTAGTCGATCTTGCAAAGGCTGTTTACTAGATGAGAGCTCAGTGCATTCAGTAACACGGTTTCCTGTTGGTTCATTTTCAAGTGCTCAATTTCCAGCTTCAATTTATCAGGCCTGTTTGCTTATTGTAAGGCACACAGCTGATAGTTTTCAGAATGCATTCCCCTTTCAGGGGCCCTCTGGGTGAGGTGGCGGGCCCGGCTAAATCACTAGACCTTGGTCCAGTGCCCCAAAGCTTGTAATCATGTGACTGACTGTGACCTGGAGTCCCACCAGACAGTGATTTGTAGGCTGGGGAGGGAAGCTTTCATTTCATTTGGCTGGGTTTCCCCATGTCCTTATGCAAGTGACTTCCATTGATTGGGCACTTTAAGTTTGCCTGCACCAACTGTACTGCCTGACAAGTGAACTGTTCTGCCTGACAGTGCACATCTGCTTGTCTGCAAGCTCTTCAGTTTATGAACGACATTGTATTAAATTGACTTACATATACGACTGGGTCTCCAAACCAGGAGAAGAGGAAAAGAACATACATACACATTAAAAAAGGGGTAAAAGTCACGTTCCTCCATTGGCCCTCTAAGGAGCTGTTAGGATAAGAAAAGGATGAGCTCTGATGTAATGTGGGTGCTGTCTGTTTGCAGTGCCTCCAGGTGAAACGGCGTGGGAATGCATTGGCCTACAAATGCATAACAAAAGGAATCGGTTGCGAAACAAGTTAATTTTGGCTTCTGTCTCAACACTGCCTGTCAGAAGTGTATATTCACTAATAAATTCCATTACTTAGTTTCCTCATGGTTAACTGTTGAAAAGGGAAGAGTGCTCTGTCATATGTGCGTATCATTTGTACCATAGGCGTAATTTGTGGGGGAGACGGGTGAGATATGTCCACCCCCAATAATCTTGCAGTAGAGAGTTTGATGTTGTTCAGTGCTGTGTTTGACCCCTTCCTCTTTAGTTTCGGTACGGCCCCCATCTCTCCTCCCTCTGTAGTTTCGGAGCTGACCCCCTTCTCCTTCTTCTGCAGTTCTGTCAGCCCAACGGGTGGCAACTGGTCCCGGAGAGACTCCCACCATCCTTCTTTGTAGCGGTTCTGACTGACATCAACTCCGAACGCCATTACTGTGCCTGCTTCACCTTCTGGGAAGAGGTTGAAAATGCCCAGGTAAGTGTGGGAGAGTCTGCTGCCGTCAGGTGAAGAGAATCTTCAATCAAGCAAGTTTCTTCCTTTAGCCTGCTGGGTGTTCAGTGTAGTTTAGCTAGCTAGTTTACGATGCATACACTAGATCAGGGGTGTTAGTCCTGGAGGGCCGCATGCATACAGCCATTTTAGGATGAACTTTGTTTTCAGTGATTTTTTAATCAATTAGTCTTTCATTCAGTATTAAAGATGAAACTCTTTCATTCAGTATTATAGAAAACCTTGGTTGTATATAAAATGTAGATGGTTACACTTCTACAGCCCAGTCTAATGGTGATTTCCTGGTTACTATCTGGGTCTTGTTGGCCAGGTCTTTTTTAATTATACCGTATTTGGAAGGAAACGGTTTTGTAATTTTCTCCAGAATCCAAACTTGTTTAATGGGGTATTAATCACTTTGTTTCTGCAAGTCACTCTGATAAATCAGCACAATAGTCTTCAGCTGATAACTAGCAACATTTGTGACAGGCCGGTACCGAATGCCAGCAAGTGCATTAGATATTTTCAATTCAGAATGAGCGTGACTGAAGTTTTCATCCATCACCACTGTGTGAAGGAGTGGACCTTCCCAATTGATTGAAGCATTGTTAATTGCTTGATTGTTAATTGAAATCTGGTGTTTGTGGCTGGTCTATAAAAGTAGCATTTCAGTTGAGTGAGGGGAAGAGAAGGTGAGCCACAAATGCCTGCTTGTGTTTTTAAAATAAATTATTGTTTGACCAAGTTGATTTTACTCAGTTGTTTTTAAGCCTTTTTACATTTGGTGTCAGAAGTGGGATTTTAGTCCCAGTCCCTGGCTTTTAAATTGTTTTCTGTTGAGTTTTCATTAGACTTGGAGATTTTTTACACAAGCAACCTTCAAGAAAGGACTGTGCATAGACCTGTCCAAGTGAAGATCCAGGTGGGGCTGAAAGGGGACCAGAGAAAGCCGACAGAGCAGCAGGGCCCAAGAGTGGGAGCAGCTGGATACCCCTTTAATTGAATGGGGAGCTGCAGCTGGCTCTGGGAGGAGTTCTGGTCCAGAGCCCCCAAAGAGAGCAACTCTGCGAGCCAGTATGAGGGGCCTATTGCCAGTTGGGAGGTGGTGTCCTGTCCCTGTAGTGCAGTGAATGCCAAAAGGAGGAGTTGCCTCAGTTGTCTAATTGGGGGCCAAGCCTCGACAATCTGGAAGAGAAGCTTTCCAGCACGGACTTCTTGGACAATTGTGGTTGAATGCAGACTTTGTATTAAGACTTTGGTACCTGCCATGTCTTGCAATCCTGGGTATGCAAGACTGGAGAGGAGGGAGGAAATGTGAAGGAGTGGACCTTCCCAACTGATTGAAGCATTGTTAATTGCTTGATTGTTAATTGAAACCTGGTGTTTGTGGCTGGTCTATAAAAGTAGCATTTCAGTTGAGTGAGGGGAAGAGAAGGTGAGCCACAAATGTCTGCTTGTGTTTTTAAAATAAATTATTGTTTGACCAAGTTGATTTTACTTGGTTGTTTTTAAGCCTTTTTACACACTGCCACCTTTAACCTGGTTGATCGATGGAAAGCTCAACTGTCACTATCCAGGGGATTGAGTGAGCATGTAGAGAATGCAGTGGGATTGTTTAGCCAATCAGATGTAATAAGACATTTAAATAGCGAAATGTAGGGTGCCGGTTTTGTGGGAATTTTTCCTATATCCCAGAATTAACACCCCAACTCTTACAGTAATAATACAAACAGCAGTTATGGGGATTTTAATGTATGTGACAGGAGGGATGTCCACTGGAAATGTGCATTGTGTGTGTATATGTATAATGCAAAGACCACACATAGAAATTAGGGCCGCACGATATTGGGGAAATAACATCGCAATATTTTTTTTTTTCCTGCATTGTATATTGCGATATGAAAAAATACAGCGGGGGTGCGGCCTGCTTAAGTTGTTTAATAATCTGATCAAGAATGATTAATTTGCCTTACTTGACATCGCACGTCCTGTGACTATTGCGCATGCGCACATCATTATGACAATGCTGAAACGATATACCATGCAGCCCTAACAGAGATATTATTTGACTTACAGATTTGTTTGAACAAGAAGTGTTATGTTGTTTAGATGAGAGAAATGTACACAAGGATCATTGACAGACATGTATTAAGTAATAGACTATGTGTAACTTGCTGGTGAGAATTAACTATGTGGATAAATATTTGAGGATACATGAATTATAGATGCATGAAGGGTAGCGTATGCAAATGTGTCTGAGAGCTGATGATGTAATTCGGTGATGTTCCTCCAGCCCCAGAAGAGCCTCTCCAGTGAAGCGTATGAGGATGATGACTCCGGGGTCATCCAACCCTCCCAGCTCTTCGCCCCCAAGAGCCTGGTGGTGGTGTCCCGACTAGACCACACCGAGGTCTTCAGGGTAGGGCTCCCGTTCTCACTGACACGCCCCTCAACCCCTCTCCCCACACTCCTGGTAGCCTGTACAAGGACCCTCCTGGATCAAATTTAAATATTGTTGCTCAGATGCAATGGAGGAGAGAGGTTTCACTGAACTAAAATTGGGAAGAGCTTCCATTTTGCATCAGCGACTCATGATTTGCAACTATAACTGCATTCACTGGGAAGTGAGACATTTCTGATTGGCTCAGGCCAGTTAATGATTGACAACCATGTGTAGCCCCTCCTTAATTGGGTGACATGAAACACTGTGGTCATCCATCACTGTTGATCTGATATGAGTTCTGACTGTTTTGTCCTGTTGTTTAGAACTGTCTGGGTCTCATCCACACGGTGCACATCGACGGGCTGACCGTTGCCATGGAGACTGTGATTGGAAACCTACTGACTTGCATCATTCCCATAGCAGGGGGTTCCCAGGTGAGAAAACAGCGCCGCTGCTTCTCCTCCGTTCCTCTCCCCGCGCACTCGTCCATTTATTTCAGATGACGTCGAGGTTTATTTTCAGCCGACTTTCCATGAGACCGCATGGCTGTTGTTTGTATTCCCTCCTGACGTGTCTGTCTGTTGTCAGTATGTGGTGGTGTTTTGGCTGCCGGTGGACGCCGGTTGTGCTCTGCTTGTCATGGGATCCAAGCCAGGCCTATGCCAAAATGTTAAATACACATTTCAAAACAGGACAAACAAAGAACTTTTATATGGTTTTTCCAGGTTCTTTTTATAAATTTTTTTTTTTTTTTAATCATCAATTTGTCATACTTTTGTGTGCATTTCAGATAGGTAGATTATCATTTATTCTGCATTCTGTTTTAATAATTGATTATGTGATTACTTTTTGGTTTTTGTGACTGTTCTGTCTGTGAATGTCGTATTCATAAAATATTTGTTTACTTTAATTATTTTAATTTACTTAATTACATTAATATAAAACACAACTGAGGCTGCTGTTTGTCACCAAAGGCATAATATATTTTCAATGCTGCTGTGGAACATATTCTCTGTTAAAGTATGTTTAAATCTCATGAACTTGTAAAATGCTAGTTCAGCTTATGCTTTACTGCGTTAGCACTTTTAGCTTAACGGAGAATGGGGAATCCTCCACTTAGAAGCATCAGTCCCAGGGGCTGCAAGATGCTTCGGGCCGACGCCCCTTTCGGGCTCTGTATGTGTCACAGACAGGCGACTCCCCCTGTGTAGTTTTGACACACCATCTCAGAACCTCTTCTATGAGGCCACCTTCAGAAACAGCTCTCTCAGAGGGCCCCTTCTCGATCTTGATTTTGATCGTCTGACTGATTTTTCCCTTAATTATTTAAATCCTGAAATCACAACCGATTAGAACAATCCAGTCAAATTTGCTGTGCCTAGCTTTGAGGAATTTAGCAAGGGATTTCAAAAACTTTATATGAAACAATATCACTGAAAGATATGATTAGTATTATTATGTTATTTGTGCTATCTTGTCTTTTATATCATCAGTTGTTGTCACGTTATTAACCTTGTAAATCAAAACAGGAAGTAAAACAGGAAGTGTTCCTTTTTTTTTTTTTTTTTTTTATCTCGCTGGGTTTAACTCTCTGGCCCCCTGTGAGAGGATTAGAGAGGCCACAGCGTCTGGTATTCACACGCAGGCCCGTGAAATCCCACGAAGACCTCCTGGCTGCTCCGCAGACCTCGACCAGTGAACATATGGCCACAGAGCTAGGGGAGGGGCTTAGCTGGCAGCTTCAGAACAGACACAAGAGTTGGAAACCAGCCTCGCTACGCTATAGCATTACAGTCATATATCAGGCTCGCTCAATACGGCCTGCGCTAGCAATTGATGTATATTGTAGCCAGCATCTTGGAACGGACCGCTAGCTACCGCCAAAGATGGATCTGTATCGTAGCTGGTTTGTAGCACCTGCTAGCAGGTTGATAAACAGACAGGCATATGTGCTTTGGGTTGGTCTGTGTACATGGATCAGTGTTAGGCTGTCTCGCAATGTTGTGGTAGTGAGAAGCCATGTTACAGGCATTATAAACCAGAAACATTAGACCCCACCATATAATCTCCATGATCCTGGATCCTGGCTTTGAGGATCTGTTTTTTCTGTCTCCACTTAAATCAGTCGTCATGATGCACCCGCGTGTTGTGAAAGGGCCACTTTACGACAATAGACAGCAACTATGTCAAATGTCAAAACATGTGCTTTAGGCGAAGTGAGGCAAGGTGTGCCAACCTTTCACACAGATCTGGGATACTGAAAAGCAGAGGGATGAATCAGATCTGCCACTCCCTCCTCTGTGTGTGTGTGTGTGTGTGTCTGTGTGTGTCTGTGTCTGTGTCCGTGCGTTCGTGTGTGTGTGTGATACAGAGCACCAACCTCAACTGCCATTGAAAGTGCTGCAGTCCAGAACAGCTACCTGTGTATTGTGTACATTTCAGGTACCTAGTGTATGCTACGTATAAAGTTAGTTTAGATAACAGTTATAATTGTCTCCGGAGAAAAGTGTTCTCCGTCTGTGTAAGGAGGTGGTGAAGGGAAGGAGGTGTTTGCTTAGGAATGTGGAGCAGCCCGTTGAGTGTCTTTGTCAGGAAGCTTTGCTCTTTAATACTTACTGCGGGTGTCTTGATTAGTAGGTCCCATTGCTCCAGGCACCTGACTCTTACAGGGCCGGACAGCTTCAGTAACTACCTGCCTCTTAAAGGGCCAGTGTTCCACTTTAGCCACCTGACTCTTAAAGCCATTATGCTGCTTTAGCCGTCTAACTCTTAAAGGGCCAGTATGCTGCTTTAGCTGGCTATCTCTTAAAGGGCCAGTGTGCTGCTTTAGCCACCTGACTCTTAAAGGGCCAGCATGCTGCTTTAGCCATCTAACTCTTAAAGAGCCAGTGTGCTGCTTTAGCTGGCTAACTCTTAAAGGGCCAGTGTGCCACTTTAGCCACCTGACTCTTACAGGGCCATTATGCTGCTTTAGTTGGCTAACTCTTAAAGGGCCAGCATGCTGCCTTAGCTGGCTGATTCATTGAAGGTTAGACAGCTTTATTTATTGCCCTGCACCTGAGAAGCACCTTGCTCTCATAGGGCCAGACCGCTTCAGTAACTACCTGACACTTAAAGGGCCAGTTTGCTTTTTTAGCTGCTTAGCCCCTGAAGGGGCAGTCTGCCCCTTGAGCTGGCTGACTCTTCAACTTTACTATTTACATGGATGTTTTTTTCTTTAAATCCTACTCATTGCAGCTGCTATCTCCACATGTCATCGGAATAATGACACAGGTGTTTTGTAAACATTATTCAAACAGCCTGTCTGTGGATGAGCATCCCAGCGCTATGTGATTTTACACAATTTATGTTGACAATGGCAACACTATAACAGGGCAGTAAATTCAGAAATAATCTTGATGCTGCAGGTGAAATATAACACAAAACTCTAAAGTGAGGCCTTAAGCATGACATGGATGAATCAAGTGACAATGAACCAACAGCTTCAATATTTCATTCATCATAACTGGCATGTTATTAACAGAAGGGTATTGAGAATTAACAGTGAACGTTTAAAATGTATATACAGGTAACTGATGTTCGATAAGGTCTGCGCCATGAAAGAGGCTTTCACTGCAATTATTGGTTGATAATTTTTTGTTGGTATTCAGTTTATTTAAAAACACATCACAGAAATTTTAAGCATTCAGACTTCAGGTTGAATGTCTCACACTCGGTTTCTGTTTCGGTTCGTCCTTTCTCTTTTTCCCGTAAACGTAGCGCTCTATCTGTCCACCACACCCATTTTACAGTGGTCCTGTGATAGATATAATCAGATAATCTCAACGTATTTATATGCAGGTATTAACACGCACACACAATATCACGGTCTTGCTTAAAACCAATTTTTTTTTAAACAGGGTCAGTGTTAATGATTGACTACTGATCAGCGGGGACACCTGTAGCCCAGCTAGCTGCGTTGCAAAGTAATTCTTCCTAAACAATTCTTAACAGTTCTTCTAGCTACCTTGGGAGCCAAATGCCAGTTGATGAACTTTGTGCATTTGGGCTCAGGGTTCACCATGCATTCACATATTGCAAAATTTATGTATGGCAGAAGATGGCCCGCCAGCCATTGAAATCAGTGTAACTTTTTTTGGCTAATATTTGACAAGCCATTGAAAGCATTCAAGTCAAGTTGCAATTATACATTTAATTACCCATAATATTTTTGGCTAGTATGCTAACACCCATAACACCCAGATCACTTCATAATCAGGCAAAAATGTGTTTATTTTATTAAAATTCAAGTTAAATGTGACACCTGTTTGAAGTGAACATATGGAAGTGAATCTTGTTATTACTTCTCTTTTTTTCTGAGGAATTATAACATTTTAAGGTCTTAAACTTACTACATAATAATAATATTATTATTAATATAATTGTTGTCATTTTATTATTGCCATGATAATCATCATCTGCATAACAGGATCCCTTATCCATAACAGCTTTTATAGTTTTCATTATATATCTGGATACTTATAAAAGATATTTTGGTTAAAAGATTTGAACCTGCCTCAGGATTTGAACTGCCTTCACAAGGACAGCTTTGGCCAAGCTCTGCATCATGGAGCCCAGCTCATTTCCCGATGAGCCCAACCTCAAGCCGCACGCGGCAGAGCCCTCACCTGTGAAACGGCAGCTCCGCTTTTGACTTCCTATTTTGAAAAGTCAAACGCTGTTTTTGCCCAGTCACTGCGGTGGTAATGTTTGCTCATCTGTCTCGTTTGCCTGTGTCTAACCTGTGTGCTCTTACTGTGGCATCTCTGTCTGTCGCTAACCTAGGTGGGGCCAGCGGAGCCGGACGAGAGCTCGGTACGCCCACGTTTTACTCTACAGTCCTTAGCTCTTTAATTCTTGGAGTTCAAGGACGGTGTCCTGTCAATCACTTTCCCCCACCACTTTTCCCCTCCCCAAAGGGGCTTTCCCAGGTCCCACCCCCTTCCCAGTACTGACCAATCGCCACGCAAAGGGCATGATGATCACGCTAACATGTGAACCAACCACTAATCCTCCATTTTAAGATTTTTAGACATGAAAGCGCTAGTAGCTTGCAGAGTTTGGGTCAACTCCTCTCCCAGTTTTGGTTAAGAATTGAAAGTGCATGTGATATCAGCAGACTGTCGGCTCAAGTTGATAGTCATTTTAACAAAGAAATTAGTCATTTTAATAAAGGAAGTGACCCCAACTATTGAGCAGATTCATTTGGGATTTGAATCACCTGCTGACAAGTGTGATCTGCTGTTATAGTTGGGATTTTTTTTATTCAGTGTTTTTCATGATTATCGGTTGGGTCAAACATAACTGTACACCAAGCTGTGTATTGCTGCCACTCAGTATTCTTCAAAGTGATTATTAACAAATATCTGTATACTTGTCTTTTCATTCCTGCTCCAGGCTGATATGCTAATCTTATTTTCTTGCACTGTTCAATTTAGGTTGTTTCTTATGTTGTCCAATGCAATGCGCTTCAAGAGGGCTGAGCTTATTGCAGATTGTTACAGCTTTTCTTTTACATGTCCTAATTGTATCTCAGACTTCACTTGAATAAGGGCCCAGAGTGTTATGGCCCTGCTTCAACGGGAAGTGTGGTTATTTTTGCTGTGCCCAATGCACCTGAATGTGCTTGTGCTTCATAATCGCTGATCTCAGAACAATAAATCCCTGCAAAACATGCCATAAACGCTTAGCACCGTGCGTCTTTCTGCCCTGTCTTTTGGACATGTCCAGCCTTTTTTGACATGATCAGAAAACACTATGGATATCGTAACCATCCACAAAAATTAGGCCTCCCTGTGAATTTACCTCATGTTTGAGTCCTTATTTTAATAAGTAATAGACAGACAAATTGCCTATTTAATGTGTGCAATCTTTCATTCATCCCCTGGGAAATGTAGTTTTTAGCCTGTAATACAGAAACAGAGGTTTTTTTTTTTAAAAAAAAAAAAAAAAAAACCTGTGTTGACTGTGTAACTTACTATTTCAGTATGCTGAGGTAACCATTAAACGATCCGCCCAATTGAGTAAATTTGTGTTTGTGATCATGTGGAATGCTTCATGATGTTTTAATTTGCTACTCATGTGTATCACTGACTAATCAGCTAACATCAAGATTGATTTGAACACATTAATAGCACTGAATCACAAACTGCACATGTATGTATGAATAAGCAAAATAAGTAGTCAATGGATTAAAGTGTTAATTGATTAATCTGTGATCGCTGAATGATCCTTGCCTCTTGTTTGATGGAGGGGGATCAGGCAGCGCTAGCCGATCCGCACCCTGTTTAAAGACTGTTTTTTCCCCCTGCCAGAGGACGATAACGCTGGGGGCCGGGGACAGGCAGGTGATCCAGACTCCCATCAACGACTCGCTCCCCGTCAGCGGCTGTAGCGTCGCCCTTCTCTTCAGGCAGCTAGGTCTGTATCCGCTACACTACGCTATGCTACTCATTCCCAGGGGGCAGAAAGTAGGAAAACAAACAAAATGGCTTGGCTCGTCCAACCAAACAGCTTTAGTTACTGGGTTAACTGCCAGTAGTCCTTAACCGCCAGAGTACTTAATAAATTTCAAACACACCATTTTTTAAATGCATCTAATCATAGTAGAGATTTACGAGTATACACATGGTTCATGTGTATTTATGTTTTTGTATCTGTGTCTTAGGTCAAGTAATGATTATTATAGAGACGAACTTGGCTGCACTGAAATCCGTTCCAGTGTTAGTGTTTATAACTCTGTGATGGATAGGGAAGTTAAAATGTTTGTCCGTGCATCCAGAGCTCTCCAGGGGTGGAATGTGTAGAGACGGTCTCCATGGCAGTAAACAGTACTCCGTCCCTTTCCTCTTCCAGGAATCAACAACGTCCTATACCTGTTCTGCGCCGCGCTGACGGAACACAAGATCCTCTTCCTGTCCAGCAGCTACCACCGTCTGACCGACGCCTGCCGGGCCCTCCTGGCCATCATGTTCCCTCTCAAATACAGGTGGGCCCGAGGGGACCTCCTTTTACCTCCACATGCTTTGTCCTCTATCTGCATCTACTGCTCAGTCACTCACCGACTCACTCATGAGCAAGCATTGAACAACAACTACTCTTACCCATTTAGTAAACTCTGTTTCACTCAGTCACTCACTCAATCATGCAGTCTTTCTCTCAATCACTCACTCAGTCACTCACTCAGCAACATATACACACATGCTCACGCACACACTCTCACTCATATACTTTTGAACTGGACACTAACTCGTCTCTCTCAATTTTCAGTTACTCACTCATATACATTCAGCAATGTACAATACATACACATAATATAGTCTCAAAAAATGGTCTCAGTTCAAAAACCACGAGACTGGGCATCAATTTGCAATTTTTGGTGAAATTGGACTCGCTTGGACTGAAGTCAGTTCAAAAACCACAACGCATCAATTTATTTTTATGAAAGCCCAATCTTGTTAAATTTATTTAATAGCCACACCTCGCACACGCTCTGTCTCCCTCTGCGTGATGATCAGACAGCATAAAATCATCTCTTTCTCCCAGTTTAATATGTTTACCTGCTGTCTCTCAGCCTGAGGTTTATAAAGTCCTTGTAGGGATAGAGAAAGTGTCATGTTTGAGTCTTAGTGTCTGCATCAGACGTACTGCCTGCCAGCCAGGTTTCCAGGAACACATCCCGAGTCGCAGTGACAGAGTAAAGATCCGCCAAACTTGGATTCGGTTACGTTAATGCACTTAAGCCTGCTCGGCCGACTGGCTTCGATGTCAACATCGGTCTCAGCGTTAAGAGGCATTAAGGACAGCTCTCTGTTTCAGTAAACCGTCGGATCACCATGGAAACCTTAAAGTCTCGAACCACTCGAGTGGAGAGAGCGAGCTAAGGGGTTTTTGTGGAGTTTAGCATTTGAACCTCTCGACTGAAGGAGCACACATCTCTCTCACTCGTTCACACTCACATTCACTCACTTTTGCCCTCGCCATTCACCCACTAACTCATGTTCTTGGTCTCTCTTGTTCTCAGTCACATTCAGTCACTCACTCTTAATTTAAATTCAGACTGCTCATTGGTATGACATAAAATTTGAATAAATCTTCAAAGCATTGCAACGCGAGGGTCAACATTAGGTTTTAGATGTGAATGACTGCTTGAATGAATGATCAAACACACAAAGAAACAAACTAAACTCAACCACACTAAATGAAAACTTTATTCCCCTGAAAGAATTTGCTCTGCACTTATGGTGAATTCATGATTTACCCTCAACCAGCATTAAAACAGTATGCAACACTCCTTGAATTAGTAATGACGTTTATATATTTTCATGCCCTCTCCTTCAGGTGCAGACAGTTATGCATTGTGACTGTGTGCTTTAGCTTTCATTGTGCTCCTCTCCGTCTCTTCCTCAGTTTCACGTATGTCCCGATCCTGCCAGGGAAGCTCCTCGAGGTGCTAAGCACCCCCACGCCCTTCATCATTGGAGTCAACTCCTTCTTCCGCTCCGAGACGCAAGAACTGGTCAGTATGCCCCCCCACCCCGCCTTCATCCCACCCCCTACCCACAGTGTCTCCATGTCTCAGTACTTTGCAATAACTCACATGAAAAAAGCCAAAAGAGCATTACAAGGCTTGCATGTCAAAAAAACAAACTAAGGCTAAGATTAGCATGCCAGTGATGTTTTTGGGAAAAAAAATTAGGGGCCTCTGGGTGCCTCGTATTGCAGAGATGCTCTTTCAGAAATTAAGTGTGAGCCCTGCGATTGGGTGTCTGGGTTCCAGCCATGCTATTGCTAACTATGGCCTGAAGTCTGCTTTGGCGAGGCAACATTTGGCTCAGCCCTCCTGGGAATGATAGAGGATAAGATGGTTAGTTTTATCGCTCTTTAGTGGCCACTACTGGTCAGGCTGGATGCCTGCAGATGTAAAAATCAAGTATATGTCTGACTTCATCATCATCCGACAACATGTGTAGTCTGGAATTGCTGGTGCACCTGCAATGTGGAAAGAAGAAAGATTAGTCATCATGGGAATTGAAGTCCTATAGCTCTGTTCTCCTGAAGTCGGCAGCAAAAGGCTCTTGTAGGAGATCCACAAGCTTTATTTTTCTTTCAACAAGAAAAAGAAGTGAAACCACTACCTCTGCTAGTGTATTTTTTCACCTATTCACCCTGTTAGTAAAAACTTTTTTTAACAAATTTCCCAAAAGTGCGCCTTGCCTTTTTGTGTGTTTTTTTTTTTTTTTTTTTTTTTGAACTAAAATAGATTATTTTATTACTCCAGTAACTCTCTGACTCGGTCACAATTTTTCATTTGACCATTTTTGTGCATAATGTGCCCTTTCCATTCTCTGTATGAAGTCTAAGTCTTTCACCTACATTTTGTTTTAGTGTTGTCAAGTTGCTAGACTTTTTGTGTTCACTTACATGTCACCAAAATATACCAGAAAAAAACCTTCCCGGCACTGAAACAAGTATTTTAAATAACATTATTAAACATCAAAATTCATTTTTTTAGGCCGGTGTACTTTGAGCGACCCTGGAATGTCTTGACCCTCAATTGACTTTAACAATGAATCGCTTGTTATGCATTTGAAGTCATATGTCCGAAGATAAAGCGATCTAGACGCATGCGGTCGAAGATTATTTCCCCTGGCAGTGGCACCCAGCCGTCCGTCTTGATTTATGCTCGGTGGGTCATGATACTAATAATGAATGGCTGTTGACAAGGAGGATATCATGTCGGGATGCTTTACAAAGCTCCTTTCAATTTCCCACTTTGACATATGTAGCGCACTCTGATTATAAAGGCCATTAGTAACAGAGCCAGTCATCTGTGATTATGAGAGCCATTACGATCAGGCAATTTAAACCCAAAGGGAAGGCCGTGTTTATTACGATCAATCACCAGCTCAGTGAACCCTATTCAAAGTGCCTTTAAGTACAGACATTCATGACAAGTCCAATTAGAAAGTGATTTTTGGAGTCTGAGTGGAGCCTGGGAATCTGACCCCATCTTGTCCTCTCAGATTGGCGGCGTTGTGTAAAGTGGACTGAGCTCACGTGTCGAGTGCAGCTTGGCTGGGTGTGTGGTGAAAGGGGACGGTGGGACGTGGGACGCATAGCCCTTTAAGTGACCATGTACTTTGTGTGTAGCTGGACGTGATCATCGCGGACCTGGACGGAGGCACCGTGACCATCCCGGAGTGCGTCCATGTCTCGCTGCTGCCCGACCCGCTCCTGCACCAGACCCAGACTGCCCTCTCCATGGTAACCAGAACACCGTGACCGTCCCGCTCCACGCCTCTGTATAAGTGCGGATAGTATGTCCACACAGGCTGTCATGTGACCTCAGCCTAACCGCAGTTACACCCCTCAATTTCACACACATTATTGATCACTTATTATTACTTATTATTTGATATTGTTTCATCATAGGCATAAACCACAATAAAGCTGAGTGTTGCATTGTGTTTTTCATTGGAAGGTTTTTGTTGATGACTTATTGTAGTATATATGTATTTATCAAAAGTGATCAATGCAATGTCATTTGGCTTTTCTCATTTTGCTCTAATTTTTCACTGCAGAGAGGGAATACACAATAAAAAGGGTTTACTGTGTACAAGTATGGTAAAAATGGAGTATATCTATGCATTATCACTATCAGAATTCAGATTGATAAAGATTTCAAGATGTGCAGCTGGAAGTATTTTTGCAGTCACTGCTTTTAGCGACTCAGTTTCTCAAAATGAAGTTCAGCAAAAATACAGTGCAGCAGGTGCATAATTAATGACATGAACAGTCATATCAAAAGCACACAAGAAAACAATATTAATGTCACTTAGGGCAACAGCGTTGAATTCTTTTTATGAAAATACTAAATTGGATTAGCCGAATACTTACATAAAATTGCATATAATTTAAGATGCTATAATTTAAGGTGGTATGTGGGGCCTGATTGATTGGCACCCTGTTTTTAACATGGCAGGTCTGAATGAAAATGTCACCCACCTTAAGAAAGAGAGCAAAACACTCAAAACAGAAAGGCAGCCAAAAACAGAGGCAGTACAGCCATCCAGTGAATTACTTTTTTCCCTTCCAGACTCTGTTTGAAAAGGATGGTTAAGTTACACTATTTATGTGAGAAGATGAAGGATGCGAAACCGTATACTCTGTTTATATGCAGCTGCTACACTCTTGCACCCATTACCAAAGACTAACGTCGTTTATTTTTCCACTCATTCGTCCCCTTTAGTTGTTGATGGTTTATCTTTGATCCATAAAGTTGGACATCAGAAACATCTCTTAATTAATCCATGTAGTTACCGTTAAAGTAGTTCCCAGCTTTGAATGGTAAATTAATATGAGCCTAAATCCGTTGTCTACCCAAAACAAGTTAAACTGGACTCATGTGTTCCTCATTGCAAGGTTTGCTGTGGAAAAAGCAGCATGTTTTCAAGTGGCCAATTTGCTTGCTAACAAATGGGCCTTGGATGTGTCCATTACTTTAAGGCCTTGCAAAGACCACTGGCTCCAGGTTTTAACAGGAATTGGCCGTGTTTGCCTGCTCTGTTCCCTGCAATCTCAAGGCTAGCTCGGGTGTTGTAGTGTTTGTCTGCTGCCAAGGGATTTGTTCTGAGCAGAGATTACTGCTGATTGCTCTACTCAGCTGTACTGTGGGCAGTTTCTCATGTTCCAATGCAGAACAATACCGGCAGAACCCAGGGCCCATACTCAAAATTCATGGAGTGCTTGAGTTGGAGTGCTTATCTAGGATCAGTTTTTCCTTTCAGCTCATAATGGATAAGGTCAGGAAATGTCGGAGGAACACTGATCCTGAATCAGTACTCCTACTCTGAGATGCTTTATGAAGATAAGCCCGGGTCCCCTCTGTGTTTATGTGAGCTCATCCTTGGCTTGCTATCACCGCTACATCCAGATATACCAGATGCCAGAATGGTGTTTTGTAAATCCAAGATGGATTTCACAGAGGAAAACTGATTGGAGTCCCTTGTAAAAACATTGGCTGGTAATTTAGTTTAATTCCCTGAGGTGGTGTTTGGAGTTTGGTCGTGGTTATCCTCGGGCCAATCAGGGCCACTGTTACCCAGCCGTAGAGCGAAGCGATGAGCCGGCCTCGCATCCGGCTCCCTGTTCATCAGCAGGGCGCAAACAGTGCGTCGGCCAGGCCTGAACGGATCCGGCCAAGAGTCCTTTGAAGGTGTGCTGTTTTTAATGCGTTTTCCACTGGTGCTTCCAATAGTTCACCTTGAGCGTGGTGCGTTGCCAGTAATTTGCAGAGCCTGACCGTTTCTGCTGTTCGTAGGTGCTGGATCCAGAACTGGAGGTGGCCGACCATGCCTTCCCCCCGACTTCTACACAGCCCTCCACATTGAAGATCCAGGTAGTTCTTCATATCTTTTGATTGTGCCATGTGTCTTGCCATTCATTTGTCTCCTGCCATTCGGTGTAATTATTAGACCTAATTCTAGCTGGTTTTCTCTGAGCACATTTGTGGAGTATACAATGCATGAAGACCACTTTTGCCCCATTGTTAACTGTATTTGCATATCTTTGCTTATCTCAAATTCTAGGACTCTGGACTATGGTCGGGGAATTATACAGAATTTTCAGACTGCATGCTGTGGGTTTATTGCTTTATTGGGTTTATTATTAAATTTGACTCGGCTTACATTGTCAAAATCGGTGGCCCCATTTATGTTTTACTTAATGCCTAGTTTCAAGAAATAGGGTTAACCAAGTCATTTAGTTTCAATGCCTGAGGTGATTTTTTATTTTTGTTAAATTTCAGATGTTGAATTTTCCTGAAAAGTTATTTCTCTACTTTAAATTTTTAGAAATTCCATTGAGTATTTTCTGACATATATTTTGCCGTTGAATGTGTGTTGCAGGATAAAGAGATCCGGGCCGTGTTCCTGTGGCTGTTCGCTCAGCTTTTCCAGGGCTACCGCTGGTGTTTACACATCATTAGAATCCACCCTGAACCAGTCATCCGCTTTCATAAGGTACACTTAGAGAACGGTACTCGGCCTTGGCCTAACGCGTCCTGTGCAAAACGACTGCCTGTTTCCTATCATGTCAGTACGCTCATTTTAAGAATGGGGGATCGTCAGTGTTGCACTGACTACCATCAACATTTTTGGGCTAATAGTGGAATAACTAATGCAAAAAATCGTCAATTTCAATTTGTAAACACTAATTTTTTATGCTTTATGTATGATGTCACAAGAACATGCCCACACTGGGATAACAAAGCACTTTTTATTCAACATTTCAACATTTATTTGAACTTTTATGTGTTTGCAAAATGACAGCTTTATAAGGTCAAAGATGTTCACATGGACTTTAGGTTTCAAGTGTCCTTTAAAAGTCTCAATAAAATAACTAGGTCACGGATATTAATGTCTGTTTACACCCAAAGAAAAAAATTGATACCATACACAATGACAACCTGTGTTACTTGTTCTTAAGTAATTAGTAAGACATCGTGAGAAGGTAGAAAATAGGTGATAACCTTCAAAAATGTGAAATAATTTCTGGTATGTCTACATTAATGTCCAGTTGTAACATTGATATTTACAAGTTGAGATTTGTCCCTTCTGGTTATTGTATTCAGACTGATTGGTGTATGGACAGAGTCCTGCCAATTTGTTATTTTCATGATATTTTATTTCATTATTACAGTTTCATATTTTTGTATATTGTCACTAATGATTTATGATATTTTTTTGGGCCTGTATGCACTATGCATGTCTGTACTGCAAGAGCAGTAACTAAAGAAGAGTCCGAAAATGATTTGGTCATTGATTAAGGGTATTCTGCTGATGCTCCATGTAGCCCTTGGGTGTTGTGGCTTGTGTGCCTATGCTGTCCACAGCAGGTGAAGTTGTGGCTGAGACTGTTTGTTGTTGACCCCCTTCATCCCTTCCTGTCTGTCCAGGCCGCGTTTCTTGGCCAGCGGGCGCTGACAGAGGACGACTTCCTCATGAAGGTGCTGGACGGGATGGCCTTCGCTGGGTTCGTGTCCGAGAGAGGCCCACCGTACCGCTCCATCGACCTCTTCGATGAGGTGAGGAACCAAACCTGTCCCATGATTCCAGGCACATGTTCCGTCAACAGCTAATAAAATAAGGCCGGCACTGAAACTGAACTAAATTATGCTGATATATTGCTCTAGATGTCGGTGAAATTTAGTATTCAGTGCCACAATATGAAGAGATTTTCCAGCTCTTAACAAAAGATGAAGCACTCAGAAAAAGAGACCATAAGCTCAACAAGATCAATATAGACATTCATGGGTTTAATTAGGTTAAGTGCCTACAAAGATTCAATAGTGTTTCTGTTAATTGCTCATGTAACGGCTCTAGCATAGTGGAAAGCAGAGCTGATGAGGACCAGGTCAGTAAATGGAGGTGAATTGATATATAATGATGACAATGTTTTGAGATGGTGGGCTTGCAAGGAGCCATTCGATGCAGGCCAGTTGATTCGTCACAGGCTAAGCAGTGTGCTAACTCCCATTCGCTCTCTCCCGCTCCCGCCCCACCCCGGGTCGCAGCTCATTGCCAACCAAGTGGAGCGAATCCGGCTGGAGGAGGGAAGCCCGCACAAGGTGTTGAGGCATGTCAAGGAACTGGCGGAGCAGCTCTTCAAAAACGTATGTGATCTCCGAAAATGTGCCACTCCCAACCACCCCTACTCAACACCCCCCACCCCCCCCCACCACCATCATCGTGTCCCCATGGAAACACCTGGCCCACTCCTCGCTCTCAGTGAGCTCTCTTTTCAAGTTGTGGATCTAATCAGAGACAGAGCCTAGCATTCTGATCTCATACAATATCTGTTGATATTGCTATAGTTCTATGGGTTAGTCATCAGCGCAAAAAAAACTCAATAAAATGGGGTACAGGCCTAGTTCATTATTTAAGCCTGCTTCCTGCACCTGGTCATCCAGAGCCACACTTGAAGTGTTGTATTTTTATGCCCCTTTTCTCAGTCAGTCTTGGAGATTATTGGTCCAGTAAAATGCTCCTATCTGAATGGAGGATGTATCCGTGTGGGTTGTTTATGAGTCTGCTTTCCCAGCAACGATAAAATGTCAAATGTCAGAAAAACATTACTCAGGGTTTGGTTTGGAAGACCTTAACGGTTTTCAGCGTAAAATGTGATTTTGGTTTGATCAGAACCAAGCTGCCGTTTCACGTATGACCTACGGGCATATTCACATGGGCAGGGAAATTATCTACGAGATACTAAATCCGCATATCTGTTCACAGCCGCTGCTCAGTGCACACCATTTGTTGTAAGCAGAAGGTGCCTCTCATTTTGCACTATACCACCGAACAATCAGTGAGCATTAGACCTGAAAGCATTCAGCTTTGTGTGCTGCTTCACTGCTGCATCAAGTCGCGACCCTGAAAGCGGCGCAATCGCTGAGTGCTGAAGTGTTTGCCAGCACGTCTGAGAGGCAGGTGGCCGAGGCACGTGGCTTATTCCGAGAATGTTTGAGAGAGAACGTCCGGCCCTTGGCACCCGAAGGTCGCTTCGACCTTGCGCTCAGGAAAGGCGAAAAAGGCAAACCTGGCACTCTGTCCAGGCTGGGCGTCCAGCCGTCGCTTTGCAGAATGCATGAGGACCTGCTGGTTACATCGTCAGACTTCATCTGAGATTCAGCCAGTGAGAAACAGGGAAAACACTTTCATAACTCAATTATGCAGTATCTCCAGCCTTAGGGTGAAAATTATTCATCACACTAGGCTGTTTAGGACACAGAGAATTGTTAACACATGGACTAGCTTACCAAGCCTTGTAGAAGAAGAAGAGACCCTTGAAGGTGTTCAGCACCAGTTTTGACGCAACAAGATAATGTTTTTAGATGACATTGAAGGGTTACTCCATCCAACTGTACTCCACTATTTGCATAATTATTTACTTACTTTGAGAGCTGTTGGTCTGTCCGGGTAATTTTTGTAGACCCACTGATTTTTTAGATGATTTTTAGATATTCAACATGATATTTTACTCAGATATTTTCTGAATATCTATCTTCACGCTTAAAGACCCTCTCTTGTCAACCTCATATTTTCCTGTATATTCTATGAAATTATTGCACATTGAGGTACCAATTAAGCATAGTTTATGTATGTAGTTTATGCAAGGGTGACCATTGGAGAACTTGTGGCATAATTTTAAAAGCTGGCAATTTCAAACAGTCCCCAGTTGGAAATTGGTGCCAGCTGTGACATCACATATTAATTTTCATATCTTTCCCCCCATGAAATGACCTACACAGTTTAAGCAGATGGTCATGGGGGTTCTCTACATGAAGGGGGGCAGGCAATCTTAATCTTTATTGAACAAATTAGTAACAAGTTACAAATAACCTAGTAACAAATTCTCAGTCTGACCGTATTGAAAATAGCGAGTTCCCTGGGTCAATAGGTCATTGATTGGAGTCACTTTAATGAGCCTCTTTATGGTCATTCCAGGAGAACCCATACCCAGCAGTGGCCATGCACAAGGTCCAGAAGCCCACGGAGGGGTCACACCTACGCCTCCACCAGACCACCTTCCCCCACCTGGACGAGGTGACGGTGCAGCTGTTCATCGACCACGCCGCCGCCAAGCTGAAGACCGCGCCACCCGCCGTGAAGGTGGAGATGAAGTGCATGGTGCCCTCCGGGCCGCCACTGGGTGGGTACTGCTGGCACGGCATTGGCTGGGCTGGGCTGGGCTGGGCTGGGCTGGGCTGGCACTGCATGATGTACAGGTTTGAGTGTGGAGGAGTGGCTGCAGGTCATGATCCTTCACTTGAAGATTGTGTTGGGTATATTCTATGATAATTGATCTGAAGATTATGAGGATGCAGCACTTGTCCTTTGAATTGAATATTGTGTGAGTGTAGAAGATGATGCTTGATTGAGAGCCTTCTGGGCACATTTCATAATCATTGATTTGAAGATTGTGTAGATGCAGATGATCTTTGATTTGAAGCTTACAGGTTCAGATGTTGATGGTATTCCATATGTAAGGCTCTGTAACTTGTTTTTGTTTTGTTCACATTCAATCGCATCAAGCAAAAACGCATTGAAATTTTATATGACAACATAATGAAAGTCATGTTTCATTCATCGGATGTAGTTATGAAATAATGATATCAAACACACTTGAGATCCATCTCAGGTTCATGAGAAATTCAGCATTTTTGTTCTCTGGGTAACTGACCTGATTTTTTCAGACGACATCGTGGACAGGAATGGGAACGTCCTTGCTAACAGCGCAAGGCGGCTAGAGGTGGTGAGGAACTGCATCACATACATCTTTGAGAACAAGATGCTGGAGGCAAAGAAGGTGAGACACACACACACACACACACACACACACAATAAATTTCAGTTTCCATTTCATTCAAGGGGACTTAGTAACTAATTGTGGCACTAGATCACAATCTTTTGATGGTTGACTCTGTAAAATGATTCATTTATCACTATTAATTGAAGCTGATAACCACTAAACACCTTTGTCTTTGTAAGAAATATTACCAAAATTCCTTGATGTAAAGATAGAAATTAACATACACTTATGCTATTACATTTTATTGGAAGGGACAAACCAAACAAACAGTTTGCTTCTCAACCAGTGAAAATGTAACAGAGCTTGGTGCCCTTTTTCCTGCTCCCCCTAGGTGTTGCCGGCGGTACTGCGGGCCTTGAAGGGACGGGCAGCCCGGCAGTGTCTGACCCAGGAGCTGAACCTGCACGTGCAGCAGAACCGGGCCGTGCTGGACGACCAGCAGTTTGACTACGTAGTGCGCATGATGAACTGCACCCTGCAGGTAGGCCTCGGAAAAAGGGGCACAGACTCGCTGTTAGCACCCCCGCGGTATTCAAAGCTGTATTTAACCTTTATTTAATGAAGAGAATCCTAGTGGGAGGCGGCGTCTTGTTTACATGGATGACCTGGCAAAGAGGCCCGCTGCAGACATTAAAACATTACATCGCATTGCATTACGTTTCAGTTAAAACATGACAGCATTAAAAAATTCAGTAACATGCCATCAGTTAACTGATCAGGCCAAATGAACATAATTACACCGCTCCTGCACAGTGTTTTGAGCAATTTTAAACTCACAGAGGGCCGCTAGTACATCTGAAAGAAGAATACTTTGGAGACTGTTCAATGCCTCTGGTACTGTTTATCGTGCGATGGGAAATGTGTGGGTGAAATCAGTAGGAATGCCACTTGGACTTCATTTTAGTTCCTCACAGCGATACAGTGATGTGTCAGTCTTGTGGTACAAAGCTTGGTAGGATGCTTCACTCTGTATACTGTGTAAGGAGGTGTGAGTGGACGGAACAGGATCCCTCTGTACTCTACTTTGCTCAGTTTAATTGCTTCTTAAAATATAGAGAAGCCGGGGGTTCACAAAGAATGTCTGTTCTTCGCCGCTGTTTCTGCATTGCAGAGAAAAAAGATGTTGCGTAATGTCTGCTGGCTCCTGGTCGGATCTCATCAGCGCGGCCCTCTCGACCTCATGATGTGGTCGCGTTCCAGTCAGACTGAAAAAAAAACACAGCAGAGAGTTGATGTATGAGTTGATATACTGTAAGTGAAAATGTGCGGTGTGTCTGCTCTCTCTCGTGTCTTGTTCAGGACTGCTCTCACATGGACGAACACGGAATAGCAGCCGCTCTTCTGCCTCTCGTCACGGCCTTCTGCAGAGTATGTGCACCACCTTTATTAATGTCGTACCACTAATGTCAAACAGCCAACATACCGCTACTTCATATACTTAAATATAAAATACGACTTACTGCACTTCTGTCTTTGCTTGTTGTGTTTGGAAGTGCCGTGCCTGGTGACGCTTATCTGTTTGCATTTGCTGTAGAAACTTGGAGCAGGAATCACTCAGTTCGCCTACAGCTGTGTTCAAGAGCACATGGTTTGGACCAACATGCAGTTCTGGGAGGCGATGTTCTATAGCGATGTGCAGAACCACATTCGGGCGCTCTACTTGGAGGTCAACGAGAACGAGCAGCCCAGTCCGGTAAGAACACCACCTGGACACCTGTCCACAAAAACACATTACCCATGATATTTTTGACAAAAACGTGTTATCACAATACTATGAGGCAAAATATACAGATCTAATCACCTTGTACAATAACGTTAGAATAACAGAATTACTGAATGGGAACCCTAGTGGTGAAAACGTAAAATTGCAGTAACCACACACTGAATCACACAGTGAATTAGTGAGTCAGTGAGATTAAGAGTTAATTTAATTTAAGAGTGTCAGTTAATGGTCCCTCCATTTTGGAGGCCTCCTCGGCTCCTCTAACCCAATGAGTGTTCCCCCAGGAGCAGGAGGCCCGCTGTGCTCTGGAAATCGCTTCCGAGCAGCGCCGCCTGTGGCCCACCCTCTGCAAAGACAAGCAGCAGGAGTTGGTGCAGAAGGAGGAGAGCACCGTCTTCAGCCAGGCCATCCACTATGCCAACCGTATGAGCTACCTCCTGCTGCCCCTGGACACCAGCAAGAACCGGCTGCTGCGCAACACCGGCCTGGGCGATGTGGAGAGCGTCAGCAACAGCTACGTCACCAACAGGTAGCTAGCACAGGAGGATCAGGACTGGAGATATAGCCATGAACCTTAGGCATCCATAGGATTCAAAGCATTTTGAGACCAAAGGATTCCGTTATTGCTAAGGGAAATCAACAGGTACGTCAAAGAGATTTGCAGTGAAAGGATTTGAGACCAAATATGGACCCCTTAGCATCTACCCAGAAAGTAAGCATTTAGCTTCAGCACAACAAGTAAGTCATGGTTTGTAACCAGCATTTTATTTTTTGGAACGTCCTCTCATTCTCTTCCCGAAGCATCGCGGGTAGCATGGCGGAAAGCTACGACACCGAGAGCGGGTTTGAGACGCAGAGAGCTCGGATGTTGCCAACTCTGTGGTGCGGTTCATCAACCGCTTTGTTGACAAAGTGTGCAACGAGAGCGGTGTGACCAACGATCACCTGAAAGCGCTACATACCATGATCCCAGGTAGGTATAGCTGTGACCACACATGGTTTTTTGGTACCATGTCTCTGATTCCTCACTGAACTTTTAAATCTGTCAGGTTCAGCAGTTTTCAGGGAAATGGTCATTGTAAAATGAAAAGGGATGCTTTTTGTCAGGTGAGAGATTCGTTCGTATTTCACCGTCTATCTGGAACAGATGGCTTTAATTAAACCATGAAGAAGTAACCATACAGAGTTTACAAAAAGAAATCCTACTTCAGTCAGAAACAAGGCAGAAATATTTCAGAAGAGTACCATGATAGTGACATTTCAACAGCATCGTGTTAACTTTGTTAGCCATCCACTTCCTTGTAATTTTAAACGATTTAACTTTCCATGGTTACATCTTTTGTGTTTATTTTGAATTTACACGTTTTAGCCTTTGGCTAAAGGTGGCATCGCAGATTCTACTGGAGTATGGATTTTAAAATGCTGCATGTTGTCTGCAAATATCACTCACCGAACTGCCATCATTTTGCCTGTTTCCAGACATCGTCCAGATGCACATTGAGACCCTGGACGCAGTCCACAGAGAAAGTAAAAGACTGCCCCCTATCCAAAAGGTAACCAACTCGTATTTTTACCTATCGCTGGACAAAGACATGTAGAGACACGAGCAAGCCCCTCCCCTCCCCTCCCCCAAGCACCTCAGAGCCAAGTCCCGCCTCAGGTACGTGTGACTGAAGGCACGGCGTGACGGCCAGAGGGCTGAGACAGTGCATGCGAGAGTGACCCAGCTCTTTTCCTTCCCGCATGAAGAGTGCTTCTGTTTCTGAAAGGTCCCGCTCTCACTGTTGGACACTGCTGCCAGCGGTCTGGAACTCGGGCAAGGGTGTGACAAGCTGTTTGAGGTGTCAGACCTCTCCAGGCACACCGTGTATTTTAGAGAACTCATCGACGGGGATGAGGCTGGGGCCAAGATGCCTGACTCGTGGCACGTCCAGCTGAAGGTCTTGGCCTACGTGATGTGACGAATCCCACGTACCAGAGTCAAATTCTGACCGTGTCATTGCTGACTGTGGCCGGGACATGCCATTTCACAAAGTGTTGAAGGGACAGAGAGGCTGCAGTTGACAAAGTGTTCCCCATCACACATACCAGCAACTTGTGGTTGATTAAACTTTTGGGGGTCTCCTGTCAACACTAGAGCTACTCAGCTCAGCGGTAGTACAGAGGTAGTAGCTGGCTACAGGCATAAGTATTGTATGCTAGTCTGTGTGATCTTGAATTTATATATATATGTATGAAAACAAGGCCTTGGAAACTGGAAAAAGCTGGCTAAGTTATAATATTAATCAATTGAAAATAAGAATTGCAAATATGAAAACAATGGAACAGACATTCAAAGTCACGTTGATTCTGCCCCACTTTTTATGGTCTACATGTCACTAGTTGTGTAACTCCGTAAAAGTGCTTCCATCAATCTGTTTGTCTGCAATAAATGTGCTTTTCACTGAGGCATTCCTGCTGGGATTTCAATTTAGTCATTATAGAACTGCATTCGCTGTAGTCAGTGCTTAATAGCTTGATAAAGTTTTTTGGTGTGCGCTGAACTCTTCAGTCTTGGCTTGACGGTGGAATAATGTAGATAGTTTGTCTTTTGCACTCCTACCCTTGCCATTCCAAGTACAAGTAGTAGATTCATAGAATATTATCTCACTGAGTGAGAATATTATCTCATAGTGCAGCGATGGTTTGGCGTATGAGTAATGTTTTTTTTCCCCTCCACACCCCTGTACAGCACCATCCAACATGTGCTTTGGCAAGAACTCAGCGCATGCCTTGTCAGAACACAACATAACCTCCTCTGTGTTTTGTGTGTTTGTGTGTATATGTGTGTGTGAGCTCTAAATAAACAGTATTCATTGTTTCAGTTTTGCACACAAGCGCAGGGCATTTTGCTGTTCTTACATAATTAATCTTCTGTAAAATATGGAATTGAATGTTGTTTTAATACAAGCAATCTGTCTTAAATCAGTTTGGTCATAAGACTGATCAGGCTTACCATGAGCAAAACGTTTGATGTCCGTATTTTAAATACACAAAATTTGTTTGTGAATGCAATTTTTTGAGGCCAGTGCTTTACTCCTACTCTTACTGCATTTACCCTTGGTCTTTTTCCTGTACTTATTTACCTTTGATAAGATTATTGAAGTATTAATTTCCATGTATTATGAACAAATAATTTAAGAAAATACCTCAGATCTATTTTCGTGTTATGTAAGCAGTGTGGTTGTTTGTCTTTGCCTTCAGTTTGGTATGACGTGGTTTGTGTGGCTTGAGTTTGGGTTTATCAGTTCCTCTGCATTCCATTCGGTCAGTGTTGTGTGCCTGACGATAATGGTTGCTCTCCTCCTTCTCCCCTCTCTCTGCCCTGCAGCCCAAACTGCTGAGGCCCACGCTGCTGATGGGCGAGGAGCTCATGATGGACGGAATGAGGGTCCACCTCATCTCAGACGGGCGGGACGAGGCCACCGGTGTCATGGGGGGCCCGCCGCTGCTTCCTGCCGAGGGCGCCATCTTCCTCACCACCTACCGCCTCATCTTCAAAGGCACCCCCAACGACCCCCTCGGTGAGCCTCCTTCCTCTGTAAATCACCAAGTCTCCGATCCCTTGCACCCCCTCTTCCTCACACCCCCCCAGAGATGAAAACTGAAACTGACTGCAAAGATATGCTCTTGTTTGATTTCGCCCCTCCCACAGTGGGGGAGCAGGTGGTGACCCGGTCATTCCCCATCGCCTCCCTCACTAAGGAGAAGAAGATCTCGGTCAGCGTGCCGATGGACCAGTTCATCCAGGAAGGCCTGCAGCTGCGTTCCTGCACTTTCCAGGTATGGTTTAATCCTGCTCCCCTTCCTGCCTTTGCTCGACACAGGGCAAGCCCCTCGCAAGCCATCTTAAAATCACTACTGCTGTGTAGGGCTGCAACTAACAACTATTTTCATTGTTGATTAATCTGCCGATTATAATGATTAATTGATTAATTGTGTGGTCTATAGCACATCAGAAAACAGTATAAAATGCCCATTACAGTTTCCTAGAGCACAAGGTGACATCATTAAATGTCTTTTTTTGTCTGACCAACAGCCCAAAACCCCAACATATTGATTATTATTGATTATTGTTGCCCATTAATTTTCTTTTGATCGACTAATCGATTAATCAACTAATAGTTGCAGCTCTTCTGCTGTGTGCTATCAGAATTCAGCACACACTTGGTCCCTTGTGAACTACCTTAAAATTGCTACACGTACTGAAAATGGCTCAACTATTGTACAAGTCCGTTTTCAACTGAGAAATAATGACTTGGCTACAGTTTGACTGGCTACAATAATGGAGTAAATACTCCTGGGCTGTAGGGCTAAGGTCCCCAACATACCTCAACGTAGCTGGGCAAGGCCTATTTCTCATTGTGAGAGATGTGTATATGGAGATGTGTATTTCAGTCCCTGGTACACACCTTCCTTACTTTCCTACAGCTGTGCACACCGTAGGCTTCCCTTATAACATATACACGTAACACATACACATAACACATACCTCCCGTATAACACATTCATTTTTTTAGTCAAGTCTCTCTCAGCTCTCACAGCTCTCTGTTAGCCTGCCTCCCCTGCTCTCCAGATCCCCTTGCCGCGCTGTATTTCACTCACGCCAGGCCACCCCAGGGTCAGCCGAACAACAGTCACATCCTCTCTTTCTTCCTCTCCGCTCCGTCCCACAGCTGATGAAGATCGCCTTCGACGAAGAGGTGGCGTCCGACCTGGCCGAGGTGTTCCGAAAACACCTGCACAAGCTCCGCTACCCGCAGCACGTCCAGGGCACCTTCGCTTTCACCGTGGGCCAGTCCAGCAAGATGGTGGTGGAGCACAAGAGCAAAGACAAGAACCAGTCTCTAAAGTAAGATCGGGTTTCTCCTCAACTTCAGGCATCAATCTCCACTACTAGGACAAAGTGATGTAACATGACAGTAGCCTATCAATCGAGCGCCTTCCCCCTACACGAGCTCCGGGTTTGAGTGTCGATCGCTCCCGTAGGACCCAGGAAATGCAGTGTTTCAAACATGACATCTTTACTGTGTCAGGGGTCATTTGCAGAACAGTCATATTAAAAGCCATAACTTTCTCTTGTAACCAGCTTTCAGAATTTACAGTCTACCTCAAGCAGTTCTTTTTCAAGTGGAGATTTCTGGAACATTCTTGGCCTACTTTTATTTATTTCCAGTGGAGAGAGTTTTTATTTATTTTCCATGTAAGTCAGTAATACCCTGTGACAATTTCTTTCAGTTACAGTAACACCACACACGATTCAGCCAAAAGCAACGTGTAAATCAAGAGCGAAAACATAAGGCTTTTCCTTAAACTGATTGGATTTGTGAGCCGGTAGAGCACGTCACATGTTCCAACAATGTGGTGCTAGTTAGTCTTATACATGTGAATTTTTTCCCTAATTCTATTCATATAGAACAATCATGGGATAAATGTGGGGAAAAAAATAGTTGCGGATTCCATTTCTTTAGCACTGAACCTGTTGAAACCAGGTTCCATGGGACCATCAGTGTGTTCTATACATAGTTAATAATTCATTCCTGGAAAATGTGACTACTTCCAGCGCTGTTATTCTATCCATAGTATCACTGAAAGAGATTACCTTTGAAACAAATTAACTGTCTGTTACAGTAATTCTCCTGTCAGTACATATAATGAATTAGTAATGCTTTTGGACAGCTTAGCCTCCTGCACACGGATAGTGAGCTTCCTCAGTTAACATTTAATGGTGAAAAACCGACCTTGCGTTTCTGATGTACAACTTGCATCTTCTGTATGTGCAGTGGTAAGTCTGTGTGCTCTTCACTGAAGTATCAATTGATGAAGTCTGAATCTAAGATGGTGAAATTTTGTCTTTGCTGCACTTGCTTTCCTAAGGAGAAAGTCCTATTGACCTAAGATGGTGCAAGAGGTGATTTAAGAGTTCCAAAGTGAAACGTCTGGGATTGTTGAGTTTGGGTCTGAATGCTTTGGGAACCTGCACCATTCAATCATGGTGATCTTCTCTCAGCCTTTCAGTCATAACTGTAGTCCAGTGTACTGCATGTACCCAATGCATCCGGACATTCAGTGTCCAGTAGGGATCAGGGTTCCTCAGTTCAGAGGCCACTGGAGACTTGGTTCCCGCGCATATTTGTCTACCTGCCCTTTGCACAGCTGTAGGTTAGTCTTCATGTGGCTCTTCCATTTTACTGACCCAGTTTTACTGACAAGCACAAGAGCGTGAGGTATACCCATCAAACATCCAACGGGCCCCACGGATGCAGGGTTAGGCTTAGGACGAGGCCCGGTTCCAGCAGAGAGGGTGAAGGTCATGGAACAGCCTTGAGAAGTGTCTCCTCGAGGACCACCAGGGGCTGGGATGATGGAGATTGCATCTCCTGTGTCCTGTTGGGATTCAGTGCAAGCAGTTTGTGTCAGGCTTTAAAACATGACAGGTGTTTCAGTACTCTCTTTCTCACTCTCTCTCTCTCTCTCGTACAGAACTCTTTCCAAAAACCTGGTGAAGAGTGCCAAGAAGACAATCGGGCGACAGTACGTGACCCGTAAGAAGTACACGCCCCCCTCCTGGGAGAACAGGAGCAGCCTCCAATCACAGCTCGATGAAGATGAAATCTCAGGTATTGCTCTATCTGACCACGCCCCTCTTGTGTGTTTTTGTGTTGTCGTAGTACCCATCCTAAGGCTCTGTCATTATATTCAAATTAACCCTGAAACTCATGGTTCAACAAATGTCATGTGACATTTTCACAGGTAAAGACTTGTGAATTTAAACCTCTGGGTAGGAGGAAAATGTATCATTTATGTCAACATTAACTGTAATTGTTTATTCTGGACTTCAGATAGTCCTTATGTTTTGGATATATCAGTATAATAATATGTAATTTTGTGTTGACTAATTAAGCACATTTACTGGTGAAAAATGTGTTAGTTATTGATTGACAAATTGGTTGTGTTGCCAAGCTTTACAAAAACAGACTTCTTAGTTGCAAGAGTATGAACTCAAGAGATATGTGACACTAGTGGTCAACACCATATGACAAATGTTTGGCCAAAAAAAATTAACTGTTAAAGTATAAGCACCGAAATAGCCTCCATAAATTTGCTGCCAGACAAAATGCTGCATTACACAATATTTATTTATCACCGACATTAATTTCATCATCAGAATGCCCCTCTTGCTTAGACCAGTATATTATCAGCTTGTTTTTACGAGACCCCTCTATGATTTTGAAAGGTCGGTTATTTTTAGAGACGGCAGCGAAGTGGCTGTTTGTTTCCTTGTACGATTCTGTTGTATCGTGTTGCATCGGGCTAGCGGATTCATTAGCTTCATTTGGACTCATTCAAGCCAAATGAAACAAGGTTGAAAGGCTGTAAGTCTTTTAGTGGCACCTTTAAGCATCAGATTTCAAGATTAACATATTGCTTCACTTTTGGGGCCCAAAAAGAGAGTGAAACACCCTCTAAAATTGACTGCACAGACAATGAGAAAATGTTACATTTTGAAGCTAGTATTTTAGGGTATTTAAGTCTTAAACTGTATCAGAGTCTGTTGTAATGGTCAGTTGCATGAAATATTCCTAAACTGCTGTAACGTTAACAGCTATATGTTGAAAGCTTGGACTGGTGTGAAATGGCTGCCCTCACTGAAAGACCTTAGAGATTAAACAGTGTGTGTTACTCCCATGTTGTTTGGCAGTCTCCGAGGAGCCAGACCAGAGCTCCCTCACCCTGTCCTCCACAATCAAGTCGTCGGACCGGCATACCATGAGCAGCGTGGTGGAGCGGGCCTGTTGCCGTGACTACCAGCGGCTGGGTCTGGGCACACTGAGTAACAGCCTGACCCGGTCGAAGAACGAGCCCTTCCGAATCTCCACCGTCAACCGCATGTACACCGTGTGTCGGAGGTAAGACCTCGCTGCCCACCCCTCCAAATCAGTCAAGGTCACCCTGCACTTCTCCACTCACTATTTGATTAAAATTCCTCATACTGAAAGGAATACATGTAACTGAAAGGAATACTGTGTAACTGTTTACAAAGTACAGCTATATGCCAACTATCATCAACATGGTTTCCGCTAGATATTACCCTGTCATGTTACCAGATCCAATGCATGCACTGCATTCCTCTCTCAGGCCTTCTTGGTTTTTAACAGGCTGCAGTGGTTTTATTGAAACTTGTTTATACACTAAATAATAATAACGATTTACATGGCAAGAACTCAAAATACACACCTGTGTAATCAAGCTAGTAAATGCAGGTGAGCCTGTCAGACTTGTTGTTTGGCGTGTCCCACTGCAAGGCTCTGCCTACCATTACTGCAGCCTAACTGTTATATCAGTTGTAGGGAAGTGCATATACAGCATTTCTGATTGGCAAGAGCAAGGAGCACAACAAAAGGAGCAAGGAGGATGGAAGAATGGGCTAGTTTCCAGGCAAAGTCATAGACATTCCTCAGACAAAACAAGCATAGCTCACTTGTCTATGTTGATGATCCTCGACGCTTCCTATTGTTCAAAGACATTGAACTACCCATTATTCAGCAGCTGTGTTTGTGATTGGACACCCAACTTTGTGTTGTGTAATTAACCCCTCCCCTATGTTGTAAGCCCTCCTCCTCTAAGCTAAACATTTGCTCCGACTCCGCCCACATTTAGTTTCAAATTAAATTCTTACCCTGACAATGATCTTAGTCCAACCCTAAGACCAGACCAAATCTAGCTTATGTAATTATATACTGCACACTTTCATAACTGTTGCACAACTACGCAGCACATGCATGCAGTTATGCAGTGAGTGTTGAACTTATGTAATTACTGCACATTAATGGCATTGTTTGCCTACTTAAAGTTTGACCCCCCCACTATAATTTGTCCATTATAATTCCCAAATTCCACTGTTCTCTATTCTCTCCTGGTTTGGATAGTTTTGTTTGAATGTTTTGGTCAGATAACCGCCACACATGTGGTTGAGTTTTACGTCTCCTCCCATCCCTTTTCCTCCCCTGTCTCGTTGCAGTTACCCCGGGCTGCTGATCGTGCCCCAGAGCGTCCCGGACACCACCCTCCAGCGGATCTCACGCTGCTACAGGCAGAACCGCTTCCCTGTGGTCTGCTGGAGGAGCTCGCGCACCAAGTCTGTGCTGCTACGGTCCGCGGGCCTCCACGGAAAGGGTGTAGTGGGCTTCTTCAAGTCCCCTAATGCCCCTACTGCAGGTAACCATCAGACCCATAACCCAAGGCCGGTCAGTCCCCTGATCTCTGTAATGCTGGCAGGCCTCAGACAGTGGTCAGTCAGTCCCGTAACACCCATACCTTAGGTCACCATTAAACTCATAACCCAAAGTCAATCCCCTAATCTGAGTAAGTCAGTCCCCTAACTGACCGCACATAACCATCAGTTCTCGAAACCCGGGTCACCCAGTCTCTGAACTAACATCAGGTTTGCTCCTCCCCTGTGCCCCTCAGGCCCCTCCCAGGCGGACTCCACCAGCCTGGAGCAGGAGAAGTACCTGCAGGCCATCATCAGCTCCATGCCCTCCTACTCAGAGCCCAGTGGCAGGAACACGCTGAGCGGATTCACCTCCGCCCACATGAGCACCTCAGGTCAGAGCACTTCCTCTCCCTGCCTGCAGAGGGCAGCACCTTTGAATGACTGCTGATTAAGTAATGTACAGAATGTATACATGGCACTTTGCATCTTAAAAGTAATAAAAAGCCTTTTAGCATCATCATTCGATAGTCTGCAAATTTAATCCTTCAATATGCAATTCTCTGGGTAAATATTACAGTAAAGAACAGTTTTTGGCTGGCTTTTGGCTGACATGTCACTTCATGATTGTGACAAGGCCTTAACAGTATGTGCCACTTGTGTTTTTGTGGGCTGTAGACTCGTCGGATAAGCTGAGGCAGCCGAAGATCGGGGCCCTGATGAAGCAGGTGATGGGGAGCAAGGAGGAGACCTTCTCCAGAGGAGGTGAGCAGAGCCAGAGCTATTTGCACCACATTAACCACGTCCAGAACATTCCACCAGTTCCCCTTGGCTAAACAGATCCACAAAGCCTTCAAAAATGACATTTCCTGTACCTGTTTGTTTCCATCTGGTAAACAGGCAATAATTTTTTCAAAAGCGTGCTCATTTCTAAATTCCAGTCGTCATGTTCCACAGGTACATTCATCTTAATCTCATTAATTAAGCATTTTCACCATTATTGTTCTATTGAGCTTATTCAGAGAATTTGTTTATTAGCCATTACTGTCATCTGTATTCTAACCTTTTCGTGAGTACCAGGTGCAAACCTATTCACTGTATTTGAAATGATAACATCAGAGTATTGTTTACTGCTAATTTATGACAACCTCCACTGTAGTGTTGTATGGATTTTTGGAGTATGAAGGATTTGGGTGTTGCTTCTGCCCAATAAGAGGCAGGTGAGAGACCCCAGTCCTGCTGTCGAAGGGGCGTGTCTGTGTGCTTCTGTGTGAGCAGTTGCACTGTGGCTAACAGGTGTCTTTATCCTGTTCAGCCTCAGTGTCAATGCACGGTCATAGACCGAGGGTCCCCGTCTCTCAGACGAGAGCGTCAGGGAAGGCCAGAACCACTTCCCGAGGTACGGTGTATCAGTCCAGCCCCTCCCTCGGGCCCGCAAGGAACAAAAAACCTAACCAATCGGATGTCTTTAACAGTGACGTTGGCCCAGAAATCACGCCAGGGTCCCCGTCCACGTCCCTGTCAATTTACAGCGTCTAACTAACCTTGTGTCGTCTTTTTTGTTTGTCCAGCCACCAATCAAATGACGTGTGTGCTGATTTGCAGGCTGAACGCTCCCACACTGTTTTGTGTCTGATTGTGTATCACTTTTGTGTTGTGTGCCTTATCTTATTAGATTTTGTGGGTCAGAAAAGGACACTGGGTTAGTATGATAAATACCTGATTTGCTTTATCAGCAGTGGATTGTACTTGTGGAACTCTCTTGGGAAATTTCCAAGGAAGCTGAATAATTGCAGACCTAAGTCCCTTTTCTGACTCTTGTTTGACTCACCTTCGCTTATATTGGGCAAGATGAGCATTGCACAGTGGGAGGTCTGCTCAGGTTTTACGGCAACACATTGCAGGGTTTCGCATTCAGTTTTCTTCACCAAAGAGCAATTAGTGGGCCAATTTACAAAATGGAAAAACAGAGTCTCGGTGCTGCTAAGCAAACAAATTCGACTTAACTGTTTGTGGGGAAAAAAAAAGACTACTTGCAGTATAGCCCAGAGGGCGTTGAAATTGAAGTTTAATGTGTGCAGCATATTTGCTTATTTGACTCACTGAATCACAATCTCACTCACTCACTCATTCAGTCATTTACTCTTTCACTGTGTCACTCACTCACTCAATCATACAGTCATTCACTCACTCAAGTATATGAAGTAGTCATTTTCTCTTTCACTCACTTAAACAATCAAACAGTCATTGACTATTCTACTGACTCACTCAGTCACCCCAGCTCACTAATTCACTAACCAACTCGGTGAATCACCAGTAGATGAATTTGAACAGTTTCCTTTCACTTACTTGCATTAGACACACAGACACTTAAGCATCACAATAAATCTGTTTAAGTTCTCACCTGTTGTTACAACAGTTACTGTGGTCCACAGCATTGGCTGAGAAACTGAATGCACCCTGCAGTCCCTGAGTGTCTGGCCCGTTAGGCAGTCCTCCGCTCCCAGAGGGGCGGACTGGACACGCCCCTGTGTGTGACACGGCTCTCTTGCTCGCGTCTTGCAGGGAAATGGGGCAGCATCCGCGGCAGCGGCCGCCTGAGCGCCTACAACCCCGACGTGGGGAACCGGCTGGCCTCTAAGGACTCACCTCAGGCCAACGGTGGCCCACCCGAGGCCCAGTTCCTGAGGCAGCAGAGAGCCTACCTGTACATCATCGGTGACAAGTCCCAGCTCAAGGTGACACCCCTGTCCCCCGCCACCCCCACCACCATTAGGGCAGAGCTACACTGTCAGTCACTGACTTGTGTGATCCAATCAAATGTCTTTTTGCCTGTCAGCCAACATGCCCATTGGTACAAATCACCAAGTCACGAAACTGCATGGAAGCTCCCACTATTATTGGTTTGTGAAACCATCACTTGTAATTAGGCAGCTGAAGGTTTTTGTGTAATATCCTAGTTCAGAGGTGCTTTACTACAATTGCTTAGATTTTTGTTATTAAGCATGCAATATAAGAGCTGAAGGATGTGGATTCTGAACAGAAGGCAGCTTACTTTATCACAGTAGTGCCAGCAAAAAAAATCAAACATTTCTTCTGGATTACTATTCAGGTCTTTGTCTTGTACGATTGTGATTATCGTGTGTCTGTTAATTGAGTAGGTAACGTTCTGTAGCATGTTTAGCATGACCTTCATAGTCCGTGACCTCTGACCCTGACCGCTGGTCTCTGCAGGGCACCAAGCAGGACTCGTTCCAGCAGTGGGAGGTGGTGCCCATCGAGGTGTTCGACGTGCGGCAGGTGAAGACCAGCTTCAAGAAGCTGATGAAGGCCTGTGTGCCCAGCTCCTCCTCGACAGAGCCCAACATGTCCTTCTACCGCCTCCTGGAGGAGTCGGAATGGATGTGCTTGGTAAGGCCACACTCCCCTGTCTCACGTTGCTACTTAGGACTGTCGGACAGCCCTGCTTCAACACTTTGGTTCCAAAACTAAATGTCTGGATCCAATTGGGTCAGAATTATTAGTCGGTGCAAACGTCCTTGGTAGTGATGGACAGGCAGGCCCAGTGCTCCGTGGGTCCACACAGAATTTAGGAAGGAATCTGCAAGTGTGACCATACAACCAAGCCAGTAACTGCGATGTGTGTTTGTGTGTCCCCACAGCTGCACAAGGTCCTGCAAGTGTCCGTGCTGGTGGTGGAGCTGCTGGACACCGGCTCTTCGGTCATGGTCAGCTTGGAGGACGGCTGGGACATCACCACACAGGTAGCTTGCAGCTAAATGCTAATCGCTCAGTCCAGAGTGCATGCTGATCAAATTCCCACTCTAAACTACAAAGGGTTGGTCTTTATTGGGAACAGCAGGAAAGAAAATTGTAAGATTAAATTAGTATTTGGAAATGAACTTTATGGACAGTTTTGGTGGACTGTATCAATCCCGTGCTAACATATTTAATTTGCACAGCCTGTAAGCACTTCCAATATCCAGACAGGCTTTGCGGGCTGCTTTCTCTGAAAGACACAAGTTTATGATTGCCCCCATCCCACTGTCCCCCTGTAGGTGGTGTCCCTGGTCCAGCTGCTGTCGGACCCATACTACCGGACCTTTGACGGGTTCCGGCTGCTGGTGGAGAAGGAGTGGCTGTCGTTCGGTCACCGGTTCAGTCACCGCGGCGCCCAGACGCTGGGGAGCCAAAGCAGCGGCTTCACCCCCGTCTTCCTGCAGTTCCTGGACTGCGTGCATCAGGTGAGGCTGTGTGTGTGTGTGTGTATGTGTATGTGTATGTGACTGTGCGAGTGTGTCCTCATCCTGTGTGTTTGGGTTGATGCCTCTCATATTCTGGACTATGTTAACTTCTCCATGGCCAGTTTTATTCGACAAAACTCATCTGAAGTTATTAATAAAGTTATGATAACCTACAGCTTTGCACCACACTTACTGTCCATTAAATCAGATCAAATCAAATTACCATCAGTGTCTTTCATGCTTTTATCCTATTTTTTTGTATAAACCATTAAACAGAATTGTAAAACTTGAAATGAGTGGTAAGTTAGTTATTTCCATCTGGAAAAGTTGTTTGTTTAGTTGCCATATTTGTGTAGATGCTGGAGGCTCCTGTTTGGCGTAGCTCTGAGCCTGTTATCACCTCTGTCTGCAGATCCACCTTCAGTTCCCCATGGAGTTTGAGTTCAGTCAGTACTACTTGAAGTTCCTGGCCTACCACTACGTGTCCAACCGCTTCAGGACCTTCCTTCTGGACTCCGACTATGAGAGGATAGAGCTGGGTGAGAACACGACAGCAACGCGTGTCTGATGTGTCCTATCTAATCTCTATGAGCTTCCATATTAGCACGACAGTTAGGAAGCCATTTCACCTTTCTAAGATAATATTTCCGCAGTGTTAGCAAGTGTCTTATGCTTAAAAAAGGCTTTGGACATGCTTCAACACTTCGGTAGGTAGTGATTGTCATGGAAGTTTAGATTGACACTTTGTAAGAATGAGGCCTAAGAGAGGTTCGGGGTTCCCACAGGCGTGATGTACGAGGAGAAAGGCGAGAGGAAGAGCCCGCAGGTGAAGTCCGTGTGGGATTACATCGACCGGCTGAACAAGAAGACCCCCATCTTCTTCAACTACATGTTCGCCCCTGAGGACGGAGAGGTGAGACTCCTGCTCTAACGTTAACCAAGCTGTGTGACCAAAGATACTGAAACACAACCAAGATAGCTCACTCTACACTTTACACTGAGTGGTTTTTTCTCCTGCACTGAAGGTTATTATCACGTAAGACTGAAATTCAAACATTGACCAGAAATGCTTATGGTCCCAGATTTTTCTGAAAGTGACCTGACCCAGTTATTGTGGCCTGTAAGGCACAATGAAGGTTTTGTCTCGCTTGTCTATTTCTCGGCCCTGTGTTCATTCCACCACCCAGTGGTGAGTCTGTGTAGTACAGCTCTTTAACATAACCACCGCTGTGTCCTGTTTTTGCTCAGGTATTGAAGCCGTACAGCTACATCTCCAACCTGAAGGTGTGGGACTTCTACACGGAGGAGACACTGTCCGAGGGCCCCTCGTTTGACTGGGAGCTGGTGCAGGGCCACACAGAGCAGGCCGAGGAAGGGGAGAAGCCCGACACGGCCGCCCCCAAGTCCCAGCGAAAGGTGGTGTGGCCCTGCTATGACAACCTCAGCAGGGTGGTGCCGGACGCCATTACCAAGCTCCTGCAGGTCAGAACCCAAAACAAAAACAACACCCCCTCCACATCCATCCCAACCTCTGTTTTCCCACTCTCTCCCCGTTTAAGCGCTTTCATTAAAGGCCATTGTCTCGCCCTCGTTTCGTAACCCTGGTCTGAATCCCTCCTCTCTCACGCAAAAGAGTCCGGCCCACAGTAGGTCCGTTCTTGTAGGGATTACAGTCTTTCAGTTTTGAGGGAAACATATTAAAAATGCTATTATGGGTATTTGGTGGTTTATAAAGTGGATTAAACAGTGCCTTGCGTTGGATATTGGGTTGGGCTGTAATTGGGGATTGAGGATTGTAATCGTTTTACTTATTATAGATTATTAATAGCAGATTTTTCAAGGCAAAGCTTTTGCGAGTTTACAACACGAGTTATTATGAGGTTAACACGAGTAATTACTATATAAATGCAATAGCATTTTTATCTAATTCAGAAGGGAATTATTCAGATTATGCATGAGTACAGCAGGATGTTTACTGAAGCACTTGAAGGAACCTGGAGGGTGGAGCAATGTGCCACACCTGGGATTCAAACCTGCAATCCTTCAGTTCCTGACCCTTCATCACTCCCGACATGACACGGAGATGTAGCACAACAGAAACTAAAACATACTATATCTATATCTAGCTATATCTCTGCCATATATGTATATACCTGTGTGTTTGTGTGTCCTCCAGGAGCTGCAGGGTCTGGAGTCTGAGCTGGGCCAGGTGTCTGAGAAGTGGAAAGACACCTGGGACAAGATCAAAGCCACACAGCGCACAGAGAGCAAACTGGAGAGCAGGGTGAGTGGCCAGACAGCACCCAACCCTGGGTGACAACATGTTACAGTTATCAGCCTGCAGAGCTTCAGCTCTCTGCTTTACTCCATCCTGCTGTAGAGGGCCAAGTGCAACGGGTTCATGTACATTCATTATTGGAGGGAAGTTTGGATAGCCCTGGAATTGTAAGGTTTTGTGGAGATGAATGGGTGTTGAACAGTATTGCTGTCATTTGTAAACAGGCCCCAGGCTCTGCATTGACTAAAACAGCAGATTGAGAAGGTATCATTTGCTGCCACCTAGTGGTTACAGTAGGGGATGCAGTCTTAAATGTGGAGGGTTGCCTGACAAGGCAGGTTGTTGATATGTACTACAGATAAGCCCATAGAAGGCAAGGTACAGTATCAAATGAAAATGTGTTGCTAAACAGCAATGAGAGGAATATGGTATTATTTTATTGTGTCATATGATGTGAGAGAAACGTGGTTTATTGCTCATTTCCCCACAATACTTCACATGTTTGTAAGGTACACTTATTTTTATTTTGAAGCAATGAAGGTGCATTTCACTCAACTGAGTGTGTGCATCTCTGTTTCACTCTGACCACTGCAGTTGTCTAATCCTAAAGTTTTGAATGGAACAGGTTGCTGGTTTTCTTTTTGGGATTTAGCACGTAGGGACCGATGTTTCAACTGCATTTGATACTGTGTGTCATATAGAGTTGTGTTCTGGCAGTGTGAGTGACATAGTGTTCAGCAGGGATTGTGCACATAGACTTGGTGTGTAGCATTATTTACTGTGAGAGTGATGGGTGAACTGTGTGTCCGTGCAGCACTCGTTCTCCAGCTCCCTGCTCATGTCCTCCAACCTGAGCCACCAGCGGCGCCTGCAGGACGTGTACCTGCAGGAGGGCGCCATGGGCTCCTCCATCAACCTGCCGCTGGACGCCGAGGGCAGCGCCGCCTCCGCGCCCGCGGGCAGCCGGACGGGGCGGCCCAGCACCAGCACCCTCTACAGCCAGTTCCAGAGCACGGAAAGCGAGAACAGGTGGGTCACCCGTTCACCAAGCGTCCCTGGGGATCCCAGCCCTAACCTGCTAAGGCCCCGCCCCCTCATCTGCGTTTCCTCTCTGACTCCGTTTCATCCTCAGGTCCTTTGAGGGCATCCTGTACAAGAAGGGCGCCTTGCTGAAACCCTGGAAGCCACGCTGGTTTGTGCTGGATAAGACCAAGCACCAGGTAAACACAACATTCATGATGATAATAATAATAATAATAATAATAATGTGCATTATGTTAACTCATTTTAGATATCTAAGTAATGCTTCCAATATGTTTTGAGAATGTACTGAATGTATGTTTAATGTCTTTTATACATATTACATATAGCATATTGTTATAAAATTATGCTTGAAAATTAAACTATGCCCTTCTTTCCTCCTTCAGCTGAGATACTACGAGACCCGACAAGACAAGGAGTGCAAGGGTGTGATCGACCTGGCCGAGGTGGAGTCAGTCACCCCGGGCACCCCCACCATGGGGGCGCCCAAAAATGTAGAGGAGAAGGCCTTCTTTGATGTGAGCACCATGACTTTGAATATCCCTTATCCTTTAATTAAAGTTTATATCGGGTTTTATTTCAATTTATGTAAGGTGTTAATGATTGTTTTAAGTCAGTATCAGTGATCACAACAACAAGATTTACTTAAGATTCCAACAGAAATCCCAACAGAATATTCTGTATATTAGTGTAGTCTTATTTCCAGTGTCTTATAAACTTACACTGCTTAGAGTTGATTTAGGTTGCTGGGTGGTTGGAGTATAGAGGGACAGCATGATCTGTGTAGTTTTCAGAGGTTGTTCTAAACAGAGTAACACTGTTGTGGTACCACCCTGCCTTCCCTTTAGCTTCGCCTGCCAAAAATCCAGTGTGGGGCTTTGGCTGTCATATTTTTACTACTGAGAGGCGTCTGTCCCCACAGAGACGAACCACATTCCTCAAAGGAAAATTCTTGTGGCTTATGTTTCTCAAATCCAGCATTAAACATGAATGGAATTGGATTTCAAAACCAATAGTTGGAGAAAACCAATAGTGAAAAATTACTGCCATAGAATTTCATAAGTAATGCCATGCTTCATACTTGGAAACAGTGCAACATTCTGAACCGCAATAAAATGTATCGTTAGCACTAGCACAGATGTACATTTGGCTAGAGCATGATCATTACAGTTCTATTTCACTATTGCAGTTCATTGTTAACTGAAATGCTAGCAGTTTTAGCTAAGTAGTTTGTTTCGTGTTCCCCTCTTCCAACAGCTCAAGACCACAAAAAGGGTGTACAACTTCTGTGCTCAGGACAGCCAGAGCGCCCAGCAGTGGATGGACTGTGTACAGAGCTGCCTGTCCGACGCCTAGGAGCCGCTAACCATGGGAGCACGGCGTTTCCACAATATAGGGAACACATTCTGAACACTCCACCGGCCAATCAAAGTGAGGCCCCATGGCTGCAGGGGGGACGAGTGGTGTAGCGGGCAGAGCGGGTGGGCGTTTGGCAGTGGCGGCAGCGGGCCCTCGCTGGGTGACCGCAAACAGTATTGGTGACAGAACTAATGATGACACGTCACCAGGTTTCAGTGTTTTCCCCCCTCTTTTTTTTTTTTTTTTTTTTTTTTTTAAAAGAAAATGAATCTGTGACTGTGTGGTTGTCTCGCTGTTCAAAAGCAGCCCCTTCGTTAGTTTCTGTCGCTGTACAGCACCTTAGTCCACTGTTGTTTGCAGCGGGCGTTTGCGAAACAAACAGCACGGCAAGTGGATGGGTTGGGAACGATGGACCCTTTCTTTTCCGGGTGGCTAGTTTGCACAGGACGATAACCTGCATTCCAGCGGAACTGTCTCTCTGTTTCCAGAAGGACTACAACCACTTCCGAAGGAACTACAACTCCCACACACCCAGTCATGCGGTGGGTTTCCTGAATACGTTATCCATTCCAGGGAGGTGATTGCGTTGGTTGGGTTGGGTTGGCTGATGCTGTACATGGGACGGAACCTGTCCACCTTACCGTTTGTCCGTCGCACTTTAATCTCGGAAGACAGAGCCCCCCCACCCTTTGCCCGATTCTGCTTCCTCTCTTAAAGACATGTGGTCGGGGAGGAGGGATCTGAAAAAGTTAAATCACTCCAATATTATATGCAGACTTGAACTACAACTCCCAATACCACCCTCTCTGTCCTCCCCCAGGGCATTTCCACAAGTAGCGCTGGAGTGGGCAGGCGAATAAAAACTGGAAGTCCTCCAAAACTGGTAATGAAGGATATAAAGTGAGCCTTGTTTTTGAGTTGTTTGCGCTTTTTTTGGTCATTTTGATTATTATGACATAGTAATCTTCTCCCTTTCTGTCTCCAGAAAAAAACCCATTTTCCCCTCATTATCTATCACTCATGCCAGTTTGGAGATTATACACATACAGAGACTGATGAAGATAATTTTCAGATATTAATTGGATTGTTTACATAGCAGCTATCATCAGTTCTTACGTGATTCTTCTCTTGTTTTTCTTTTATAAACAAAGAAAAAGAAACCACTATAAATGTTCAACATGTAAGGGATGCAGAAGGAGAACGAGGGATAGTTCAGTGGGCTTATTCATTTGTGCACAAGAACAAAACCGACGACGATAAAAAAAACGAGAAAAAAGATGAACAATTCAGAGAATGGAGAGGCAGAGGGGAAGCCCAGAGCTCGTAGAGTATGCTAGGGTTTGTTTACACGCACGGGGTGAGAGGGGGCCGGCCGGCTGCCATGGTAACAGAGCGACCCTTCCTGGAAACTGAGACGTCCTCCTACCCCCCCTTCAGATGTGAGGTCATTGGCTAGTCGTAAAGACCTTGGTCCTGTCAGACTTTTTTCTGTCCTGTCAGATAACTTTCTGTGGATTAGCGCAAACGTGTTTGACTGGAAGCATTCTTTCACATAGGTTTTTTTGACTAAGGAAGTGAGTAGTTGGTGTAGCAGAGGAAACCTCAATCTAGCTGCCCTTTGTTATTTTCCTGGGGGAAAGCTGTTCCAACAATCAAATTAGCTGGTAGCTGATAGCTGGTCAGGATGGTAATACGGTAATTGCTAGCCCATAGGGGGCAGCAGAGATATCTTGCAATGGAGGAACTTTGTATACCTTGAGCTTGACGCTCCCCTGAATGAGTGCTCTACAGGCCAGATTCATTGGCTATCTATGATCACAGCCCTGTACGGCGGCCATTCAGGCTCTGGGAGCCAGCAGCCCCTCTCTTACCTCTGTGCTTTTATTCACCAGTGTTTTAGCTTAGGCACTGTTACATTTCCTGTGTAATGCTTGTATATAGTTGAATCCATGTTTCCCCTCAGCTTTTTTTTTTTTTTTTTTCGTTTGTTTTTTTTTTTTGTTTGTTTGTTTAAAGAGGGTATATCTGTCTGTGGTGGAGATGTGGAGACCAGGCTCTCCAGGTCACACACCGGCATCAAGCTTGTACAGAAAGATTTTCTTTTCAGTCCGGTCAGTTTTTAAACCACACCTCTTAGTTCTGTCTCTCTCCATCTCCTCGCGATGTGAAGCGAGTATGTGCGTGCGATTCGGAGAGAAGAGCCACGTTGTCGTTTGACATTCTGTTTTGATACCCCCTCCCCCGCACGACCCCTGGAAGTGCTTCCTGTCAGGTCATGTGTGACCCGGAAACACACCCACCCTAATGACCACAGCGACATTCCCTTTTATATTGCCACGTTTAATGTTTAAAGCCAACGTAAAATCAGGCGATGGTTAATCTGCTTTTCATAACTAAGTAAATTGATGGTTGACAGTTAATGTGAGAGCACAATTATGTGCACACAAATTAATTCGGTCTTCAATTCAGCCACTACGGTGCAGTCTTCCCTCTGGCCCATGTTGAGGTTCAGTGGCCCACTGTTGTAAGGGACCATCACTTCTTTCAAACAAATCATTGAAAAGAGGCCAATAATCATATGTTTTTACTCCAATATTGCATTTGGTTGTAATTTATTTAACTTTGTGGGTCATTAAAGTCATTTAACTTTGTGGGTCATTAAAGAACCCACAGCACTGAGGAAATAGACCAGGGGGTTCCCCAGGGACCCCACAAATCCATCCCAAATTCAATTAACTGATTACATTTCCATTTTAATTGACTAATCCACTAAATAATTGCTTAACGAAACAGTGGAACAAAATGGCTGCCATGCATTGCCCTGGTGGGTGTCATACATCATTGGTGGTTGAGGTTTCCCCTCCCTCCTACTCCACATAAAGCCCAAAAGGCACTGTGTAAATGCAATTAGTCATGCTCACTGCTATGGATATATTTAGTTTTACGGTTCATACACAGTTCACTTTCATGTCTTTAATTAAATAAGCGATGCTAAACGTTTTATTCGCAACATGGGACATGTTTTTCCCCACAGTATCCCAGGGAAAATATATTCTGTATGTTTTTCCATGTTATACTGTAGTGTGCTTATAGCTCTGTTCCATGTGTGTTCTGTAAATGGGGAAAAATTACGGTTTTCCACTGAGAGATGACTGAGGTGAACGGCCCTTTTCACTACCCACAGCTAAACCATTTCCTTGACAATATAGAGGACTCCTGGCTCATTCAACTGAAAACATGCATGAATCATTTCACATAATGACATAAACTGACTGCAAGACAAACAACCAGCTCTTTGGTCCCCATCTCCTCAAAAAGGAAGTAAACGGAAAATTAGGCATTCTTTTTAGGTCTCAAATCCACAAAAAGACCCCAACATGCCCCCAAATGCCCCCTGCTGTGGAAAAATATCGAAATCCAGGCACCTTGTCCGCCAGCTTCCAAACCCCAAACATAGATGTTCGTCCTGACAACTATCACTTGTATATACAATTCAGATTTTTATGTAACATTTGGTAGTAATTTATTTAACTTTGTTTCAATTGTAAGAAAGTTGGAAAGAGGAAAAAAAAATCATCGCCCTCTTAACATCACTTTATTTTTTGAAGTAGAAATCCAACATGTGCCATTGTTTACTTCTGTTATTAACACTGCTACTTTTTTGTTCATTTGTTTAAAAACGTATTGTAAAATTGTACTTTACAGTAAACCCTGCTTTAAAAAAATGATAATTGATACAGTAGTCCATTCTTACTTGTTGAGCTTAAGAATAGACAGTAGTGTGGATGGGGGAGGGGGGGTGGTTCATTTTCTGTGATGTAGCGTTTACTGGTTGGCTGCTGATGAAAGGTGTGGTCTATGGGCGGGTCCAGAGGTTCGTTCACGCATCTAAATGTCGCTAAAATGTTCCACAGATTTGCTGTGCTGTGATTGGTATTGGAGATTTTGGCTATTCCCCACTTCAACAGCATTCAACAGCAAAAGTCAGCCTCATTTCCATCTTTTTAAGTTTTTTGTTTAGATCTTTTTTTGGTTTTGTTTTTTTTTTTTTTTTTTTTTTTTCCAAAAATGTCCTGAACCGGGTTATGTTGTCAATCATGTAATATATATTTTTTTTAGGATTAAACAACAAACATCCTGGGTTTAAATTTCTCTTGAGTTATGTGGTTCTGTGCATGTAAGTATGTGTCAATTTTTTCCATGACTTGTGAGAGTGTGTACATAGCATGCATATGTGTGTGTGTGTTTATGTATGTACAGGTAAGCATGTACGCACATATATTTTTATGTACGCATGCTCTTAAAACTGCATTAATTATGGGTTCCTCAGCCTACCCATGGCTGATGAGAGAGACACACAGTGAAGCTGTAACCCTTACCTGTTTAGCAGGTACAGAGACCATGAGTTCAAACAAAAATGAGAAACAGCTTTTGACTGGCATACTTTGAATACTCTTCATTTCTCTCGGTAGTATGAAGTCAAGTTTGACTGACCTCATTACATAGTTTCACTTTTGATTGCATTTTTTTTTTCCATTTGGTGATAAGGTGAAAATGAAAGGGCCAGGAAAATACAAATCTAATCTGAATGAAAACCCTGGACGTTAAACCTCAAATGAAGATTGGTAATTCCATGCTTCAACTGAGATTGTTACCTTTGAACATGATATCTGGCCTTGACTGTGAAAACAAGAGCATATCCTTGTGTTAAATGGATTGCTTGGATGGTTGGACGGATGTTCAGTTAAATGGATAGTTTAGAACCAGGGCAGATCTTTAGGTCAGGTCATCCAGGCAATGTAAATATCCGTTGGAGCACAAAGCTGAGCTGTTGCATCAGCTGTAAAATTTTATATGCAATTTAGCTTTGAAGTAACAGTAATTGACTGAAGTAATGAATTTCAATGTAATGTATGGGGAATTAACTAATTGTAACCATTCAGTAGAAACAGGAAACAATCTAAAAAATAGTTACAGTATAGTTTATTTTTTCAAATTCGGCATGGTGAAATAGTGTTTAGACTCAGTGGCACAGTCACCTAACGGCCTTCTGTGTCTTTACAATGCACTGTAAAATCAGCCAGCAGAAATGGAGTATATTGCAGTGTATAGTAAATTGTAAATACATTTATTAATACGTTAAGGAAAAGTAGCTACCAAGTCGGACATTCTCTCTCCCCCAAGCCACACATATTGACATCTCAGGAATCACACAGTGCCAGAGGTTTACATTCAAACCGAAAATTGTTGTGAATGATCAAACTCCTTTTACAGTGCAGAGCTTGAAAGAATTTAAGATGTCCGCCCTGTCTCCCGCATCCTGTCTGTGTTGAAGACGAGGGTATGATTTCTGTTTTTGTTTGAATCAAAAAATGTAGCTGGTTATGTCTTGCATAGTTACTGATATATGTATTAAACATTTACTGTAACATTAACATATGTAACAACTGTTACATTTTTTGTCAGACAGTTTACAATTCTGTATGATACCAAGTTCTAATTTATCATCAGTTTTTATACTAATACTCAGATCAAAACGATGAGGTACTTTTCATGGTAACAGCACTGGGCACCTGTACATGGTAATAACTTAATTCACATAAGATGGGGGTGAGGGAGGGGTGTGGCGGCTCGATCTGGCACTTTTTCATTTGACCTACACGTGTGTGTCATCCTGGGATGGTTCCAGGGTTGGCGGACACAACAGTTGTGTTCACCTGCAACCGGAAAAGAAAGGGAGGGGCCAATTGAGTAACGGCAAGGGAATCCGGTTGGGTTAGCTGTGGCATGTACTGTTGAACTGCAGTAACCTCATGATGTACAGCCTGTAATTTTCCCACTTGACTTCTAACTGGCAGTCGATGGAAATGGGAGCTGAGATGTAGATGTAATTTCTTGTGTATGCTGCATGCCGGTTTGAGCCATTCCAGGTTTTTATTACCGCACAAGTGAAACGGCGTAGTATTCTTACTGTTAAATATGGAACAGCTCAAACTGCAAAGGGGGGAGGGGTGACATTTTGAAAATTGGAACTGAGGCCTTTTTTTTTTTTTTTTTCCAGTCATAGAACTGCACTTCTGCGTTAATTTTCCCACTACCATAATCCACATACAAATGTGTCCTTTAGTAAGCCTATAAACCTTTGAAAATACATATCTGAAATTGACACTCTTTAATGGTGCAAGTGTTCTTGGGCATGCATGAGTGAATATATTCAGTCACTCAAGAGTTTTGGGAGCTGAAAATGTTGTGACATGTCACGAGAAACACCTTCATCGCTGCCTAGTGAGAAACCTCTCAGGTCTCTTGAGAACGGGCTTTCAGACAGGAACTAATCACACAGTTTACGGATCCAGGCAGAGCCAGTCCTTTGCCAGTGCACTTCTTTGGATTTGGAAGTGCAGTACGAAGGGGCTATGTGTTGAAATACGTTCCAATCCTCGTCAAGTCCTGCACCCCATTGCCTGGATAGCCATGGTTCGTGGACTGGAAGAGACTCAAGGGTCCTACCCAGACCGGTCACCGATGGAATCCAATCCAGGTCTTCAGAGGCAAAGGCCAGTTCATCAGCACCACCCTTTCAGTCAAAAGTAGGCGGGCTCTTTGACTGGAGAGCAGACCCCCGTATCTGCCCCCTCTCGTGGTGAAGCTCAGTATCTGTACTGTGAACACAAGGCAGAGATGAGGTCCTCCAGCGGGGCGGTCTCAGCCAGTTCGAGCAGCTCGAACTCCCGTCCAAAGGTCACGAAATGGGCAAAGAGTGTATTGAGGTGTGGGTGCAGGTCCATTCGCACTATGTCCGGGAAGTGAGCCCAGTACAGGTGCGCCAGCATGCGGAACAGGTACAGGAAGATCCTCTGCACAAGGAACAGGTACCCTCTGGGGAAGGCGGAGCCTGGAGAACCAAACAGAGGGCCTGGGTTAACATTCTGCTCTATTACCAACTATGTCGTGATTACAAGAATGGAAACGCCTGGGTGAAAGGAGGGAAAACCAATATGCAAAAAGGATATAAAAACAGAAATCATAGGGTAAGGTATCAAATGGTGGACAGCTCTGGTTGCATCTGACCATGAAAAGCACAGTTTTAAGAGGATTTGGGTTGGGTTGGCTGTCATTGGGGATTGAGTGACAAGGATGATGTTTTATGATTGACAGTGTCTAAGATAATGTCAGGATTGCAAGACATCATCAGTAGATGTGATGGGTGGAGAAACTCCTGGAACATGATGTCTGTGTCAAAATAATTGAGTCTCTGACACCACATGATCATCTCCCAGTTTTGGTTTGATGAAATGTCATTCCCTCATCACTATCTTTAAGGTATAATCAGTTCATACATGAAGGTGAGACACGACAGGCAAAAACGTTTTGACTGTCACTGGTCAGTATTGAGATTTTGAGTGGTTATGCCTCAATAACATGTTTTCATTCAGACAAATGTATGGGATTCACACAGAATTCACATGAAGATGTCTTATGTCTTTTCTCGATTTTTACTATGATACATATGTCCCATTTACCTCCATTCAAATAATCCCTGACAATTTTTTCTTGCACGGATGGATAGTACAGCTGATTACGGATCGTTTAATGCCAAAACAGAATTTTTTGGTGTCAACCCATTTTTCCTCATTTTGGAAATAAGGCTATAGTCTTATGTCTTTTCTCGATGTTTACTATGACACATGTCCCATTTACTTCCATTCAAATAATCCCTGACAATTTTTTCTTCCACGGATGGATAGTCCTGCTGCCTATGGATCGTTTAATGCCAAAACATAGAATTTTTTGGTGTCAACCCATTTTTCCTCATTTTGGAGATAAGGCTATAGTCTTATGTCTTTTCTTGATTTTTACTATGACACATATGTCCCATTTACTTCCATTCAAATAATCCCTGACAATTTTTTCTTGCACGGATGGATAGTCCTGCTGCCTATGGATCGTTTAATGCCAAAAATAGAATTTTTTAATGTCAACCCATTTTTCCTTATTATGGAGATAAGGCTATAGTCTTATGTCTTTTCTCGATTTTGACTATGACAAATATGTCCCTTTTACTTCCATTCAAATAATCAGTGACAATTTTTTCTTCCACGGATGGATAGTACAGCTGATTACGGATCGTTTAATGCCAAAAATAGAATTTTTTTGGTGTTTTCCTCATTTTGGAGATAAGGCTGTAGTCTTTTCTTTTCTCATTTTTTTTGACACATATGAGTCAATACGGATGGCTGCTCATTAGTCTTAATGCCAAAAAAAATAGAATTTTTTAATGTCTTTTTCCGATTTTGGAGATAGGCTATATGACGATTTTTACTATGACACATATGTCCCATTTAATTCCATTCAAATAATCCCTGACAATTTTTTCTTGCACGGATGGATACTACAGCCGACTATGCATCTTTTAATGTCAAAAAATAGAATTTTTTGGTGTCAAACTATTTTACCTCATTTTGGAGATAAGGCTGTAGTCTTATGTCTTTTCTCGATTTTTACTATGACAAATATGTCCCATTTACTTCCATTCAAATAATCCCTGACAATTTTTTCTTGCACGGATGGAAAGTACAGCCGAATATGGATCGTTTAATGTCAAAAAATAGAATTTTTTGGTGTCAACCTAGTTTTCCTCATTTTGGAGATAAGGCTATAGTCTTATGTCTTTTCTCGATTTTTACTATGACAAATATGTCCCATTTTGGAGATAAGGCTGTAGTAATCTTATGTCAAAAAATAATAAAATGTTTAATGTCAAAAAATAGGATTTTTTGATGTCAACCCATTTTTCCTCATTTTGGAGATAAGGCTGTAGTCTTATGTCTTTTCTTGATTTTTACTACGGCACATGTCTCATTTACTTCCATTCAAATAATCCCTGACAATTTTTTTCTTCCACGGATGGATAGTACGGCCGACTATGGATTGTTTAATGTCAAAAAATAGGATTTTTTGGTGTCAAACTATTTTTCCTCATTTTGGAGATAAGGCTATAGTCTTATGTCTTTTCTCGATTTTTACTATGACACATATGTCCCATTTACTTCCATTCAAATAATCCCTGACAATTTCTTCTTGCACGGGTGGATAGTGCAGCTGATTACGGATCTTTTAATGCCAAAACATAGAATTTTTTGGTGTCAAACTATTTTTCCTCATTTTGGAGATAAGGCTATATAGTCTTATGTCTTTTCTCGATGTTTACTATGACACATATGTCCCATTTACTTCCATTCAAATAATCCCTGACAATTTTTTCTTGCACGGATGGATACTCCTGCTGCCTATGGATCGTTTAATGCCAAAAAATAGAATTTTTTAATGTCAACCCATTTTTCCTTATTATGGAGATAAGGCTATAGTCTTATGTCTTTTCTCGATTTTTACTATGACAAATATGTCCCATTTACTTCCATTCAAATAATCCCTGTCAATTTTTTCTTGCACGGATGGATACTACAGCTCATTACGGATCGGTTAATGCCAAAAAATAGAATTTTTTTTTTGTCAACCTAGTTTTCCTCATTTTGGAGATAAGGAGTCTTATGTCTTTTCTCGATTTTTACTATGACACATATGTCCCATTTAATTCCATTCAAATAATCCCTGACAATTTTTTCTTGCACGGATGGATGGTCCTGCTGCCTATGGATCGTTTAATGCCAAAAAATAGAATTTTTGAATGTCAACCCATTTTTCCTTATTATGGAGATAAGGCTATAGTCTTATGTCTTTTCTCGATTTTTACTATGACAAATATGTCCCTTTTACTTCCATTCAAATAATCAGTGACAATTTTTTTCTTCCACGGATGGATAGTACAGCTCATTATGGATCGTTTAATGCCAAAAAAAATAGAATTTTTTCTTATGTGTCAACCCATTTTCCTCATTTTGGAGATAACGGGTTTAATATAGTCTTATGTCATTTTTCTAATTTTTCTATGACACATATGTCCCATTTAATTCCATTCAAATAATCCCTGACAATTTTTTCTTGCACGGATGGATAGTACAGCCGACTATGAATCGTTTAATGTCAGAAAATAGAATTTTTTGGTGTCAACCCATTTTTCCTTATTATGGAGATAAGGCTATAGTCTTATGTCTTTTCTCGAGTTTTATTATGACAAATATGTCCCATTTACTTCCATTCAAATAATCCCTGACAATTTTTTCTTGCACGGATGGATGGTCCTGCTGCCTATGGATCGTTTAATGCCAAAAAATAGAATTTTTTAATGTCAACCCATGTTCCCTTATTATGGAGATAAGGCTATAGTCTTATGTCTTTTCTCGATTTTTACTATGACAAATATGTCCCTTTACTTCCATTCAAATAATCCGTGACAATTTTTTCTTGCACGGATGGATAGTACGGCCGACTATGGATTGTTTAATGTCAAAAAATAGAATTTTTTGATGTCAACCCATTTTTCCTCATTTTGGAGATAAGGCTATAGTCTTATGTCTTTTCTTGATTTTTACTACGGCACATGTCTCATTTACTTCCATTCAAATAATCCCTGACAATTTTTTCTTCCACGGATGGATAGTACGGCCGACTATGGATTGTTTAATGTCAAAAAATAGGATTTTTTGATGTCAACCCATTTTTCCTCATTTTGGAGATAAGGCTATAGTCTTATGTCTTTTCTCGATTTTTACTATGACACATTTGTCCCATTTACTTCCATTCAAATAATCCCTGACAATGTTTTCTTGCACGGATGGATAGTACAGCTGATTACGGATCGTGTAATGCCAGAAAATAGAATTTTTTGGTGTCAACCCATTTTTCCTCATTTTGGAAATAAGGCTATAGTCTTATGTCTTTTCTCGATTTTTACTATGACACATATGTCCCATTTAATTCCAGCTGATTACGGATCGTGTAATGCCAAAAAATAGAATTGTTTGGTGTCAAACTATTTTACCTCATTTTGGAGATAGTCTTATGTCTTTTCTCCATGTTAACTATGACACATATGTCCCATTTAATTCCATTCAAATAATCCCTGACAATTTTTTCTTGCACGTATACATAGTCCTGCTGCCTATGGATCGTTTAATGCCAAAAAATAGAATTTTTGGTGTCAAACTATTTTTCCTATTTTAGAGATAAGGCTATAGTCTTATGTCTTTTCTCGATTTTTACTATGACAAATATGTCCCATTTACTTCCATTCAAATAATCCCTGACAATTTTTTCTTGCACGGGTGGATAGTGCAGCTGATTACGGATCTTTTAACATCAAAAAATAGAATTTTTTGGTGTCAACCTAGTTTTCCTCATTTTGGAGATAAGGCTATAGTCTTATGTCTTTTCTCGAGTTTTACTATGACACATATGTCCCATTTACTTCCATTCAAATAATCCCTGACAATTTTTCCTTGCACGGATGGATAGTACAGCTGATTACGGATCGTTTAATGCCAAAACATAGATTTTTTTGGTGTCAAACTATTTTTCCTCATTTTGGAGATAAGGCTATAGTCTTATGTCTTTTCTCGATTTTTACTATGACAAATATGTCCCATTTACTTCCATTCAAATAATCCCTGACAATTTTTTCTTGCACGGATGGATAGTCCTGCTGCCTATGGATCGTTTAATGCCAAAAAATAGAATTTTTTGGTGTCAAACTATTTTTCCTAATTTTAGAGATAAGGCTGTAGTCTTATGTCTTTTCTCGATTTTTACTATGACACATATGTCCCATTTACTTCCATTCAAATAATCCCTGACAATTTTTTCTTGCACGGATGGATACTACAGCTCATTACGGATCGTTTAATGCCAAAAAATAGAATTTTTCGGTGTCAACCCATTTTTCCTCATTTTGGAGATAAGGCTATAGTCTTATGTCTTTTCTCGAATTTTTCTATGACACATATGTCCCATTTAATTCCATTCAAATAATCCCTGACAATTTTTTTTTTTTTCTTGCACGGATGGATAGTACAGCCGACTATGAATCGTTTAATGTCAGAAAATAGAATTTTTTGGTGTCAACCCATTTTTCCTTATTATGGAGATAAGGCTATAGTCTTATGTCTTTTCTCGAGTTTTATTATGACAAATATGTCCCATTTACTTACATTCAAATAATCCCTGACAATTTTTTCTTGCACGGATGGATGGTCCTGCTGCCTATGGATCGTTTAATGCCAAAAAATAGAATTTTTTAATGTCAACCCATGTTCCCTTATTATGGAGATAAGGCTATAGTCTTATGTCTTTTCTCGATTTTTACTATGACAAATATGTCCCTTTTACTTCCATTCAAATAATCCGTGACAATTTTTTCTTGCACGGATGGATAGTACGGCCGACTATGGATTGTTTAATGTCAAAAAATAGAATTTTTTGATGTCAACCCATTTTTCCTCATTTTGGAGATAAGGCTATAGTCTTATGTCTTTTCTCAATTTCTACTATGACACATATGTTCCTGTTACTTCCATTCAAATAATCCGCGACAAGTTTTCCTTGCACGGATGGATAGTACAGCTGATTACGGATCGTTTAATGCCAGAAAATAGAATTTTTTGGTGTCAAACTATTTTACCTCATTTTGGAGATAGTCTTATGTCTTTTCTCGATTTTTAGTATGACACATATGTCCCATTTAATTCCAGCTGATTACGGATCGTGTAATGCCAAAAAATAGAATTTTTTGGTGTCAAACTATTTTACCTCATTTTGGAGATAGTCTTATGTCTTTTCTCCATGTTAACTATGACACATATGTCCCATTTAATTCCATTCAAATAATCCCTGACAATTTTTTCTTGCACGTATACATAGTCCTGCTGCCTATGGATCGTTTAATGCCAAAAAATAGAATTTTTTGGTGTCAAACTATTTTTCCTCATTTTAGAGATAAGGCTATAGTCTTATGTCTTTTCTCGATTTTTACTATGACAAATATGTCCCATTTACTTCCATTCAAATAATCCCTGACAATTTTTTCTTGCACGGGTGGATAGTGCAGCTGATTACGGATCTTTTAACATCAAAAAATAGAATTTTTTGGTGTCAAACTATTTTTCCTCATTTTGGAGATAAGGCTATAGTCTTATGTCTTTTCTCGAGTTTTACTATGACACATATGTCCCATTTACTTCCATTCAAATAATCCCTGACAATTTTTCCTTGCACGGATGGATAGTACAGCTGATTACGGATCGTTTAATGCCAAAACATAGATTTTTTTGGTGTCAAACTATTTTTCCTCATTTTGGAGATAAGGCTATAGTCTTATGTCTTTTCTCGATTTTTACTATGACAAATATGTCCCATTTACTTCCATTCAAATAATCCCTGACAATTTTTTCTTGCACGGATGGAAAGTACAGCCGAATATGCATCTTTTAATGTCAAAAAATAGAATTTTTTGGTGTCAACCAAGTTTTCCTCATTTTGGAGATAAGGCTATAGTCTTATGTCTTTTCTCGATTTTTACTATGACACATATGTCCCATTTAATTCCATTCAAATAATCCCTGACAATTTTTTCTTGCACGGATGGAAAGTACAGCCGAATATGCATCTTTTAATGTCAAAAAATAGAATTTTTGGTGTCAACCCAAGTTTTCCTCATTTTGGAGATAAGGCTATATAGTCTTATGTCTTTTCTCGATTTTTACTATGACAATGTGTCATTTACTTCCATTCAAATAATCAGTGACAATTTTTTCTTCCACGGATGGATAGTACAGCTGATTACGGATCGTTTTAATGCCAAAAAATAGAATTTTTGGTGTCAACCCATTTTTCCTCATTTTGGAAAAAGTCTATAGTCTTATGTCTTTTCTCGATTTTTACTATGACATATGTCTCATTTACTTCCATTCAAATAATCCCTGACAATTTTTTGTTGCACGATGATGGATAGTCCTGCTGCCTATGGATCTTTTAATGCCAAAAATAGAATTTTTCGGTGTCAACCCATTTTTCTAATTTTGGAGATAAGGCTATAGTCTTATGTCTTTCTCCATTATTACTATGACAAATATGTCCCATTTACTTCCATTCAAATAATCCCTGAAAATTTTTTCTTGCACGGATGGATAGTCCTGCTGCCTATGGATCGTTTAATGCCAAAAAATAGAATTTTTTAATGTCAACCCATTTTTCCTCATTTTGGAGATAAGGCTATAGTCTTATGTCTTTTCTCGATTTTTACTATGACAAATATGTCCCTTTTACTTCCATTCAAATAATCCCTGACAATTTTTTTCTTGCACGGATGGATAGTCCTGCTGACTATGGATTGTTTAATGTCAAAAATAGAATTTTTGGTGTCAACCCATTTTTCCTCATTTTGGAGATATGGCTATAGTCTTATGTCTTTTCTCGATTTTTACTATGACAAATATGTCCCATTTACTTCCATTCAAATAATCCCTGACAATTTTTTCTTCCACAGATGGAAAGTACAGCTGATTATGATCTTTTTTAATGTCAAAAATAGAATTTTTGGTGTCAACCCATTTTTCCTCATTTTGGAAATAAGGCTATAGTCTTATGTCTTTTCTCCATTTTAACTATGACAATTATGTAATGCCATTTACTATTTTCCATTCAAATAATCCCTATGACAATGTCCCATTTTTTTCTTAATCCCTGACAGATGCACGTATACATAGTCCTGCTGCCTATGGATCGTTTAATGCCAAAAAATAGAATTTTTGGTGTCAAACAATTTTCCTCATTTTAGAGATAAGGCTATAGTCTTATGTCTTTTCTCGATTTTTACTATGACAAATATGTCCCATTTACTTCCATTCAAATAATCCCTGACAATTTTTTCTTGCACGGGTGGATAGTGCAGCTGATTACGTATCTTTTAACATCAAAAATAGAATTTTTTGGTGTCAACCTAGTTTTCCTCATTTTGGAGATAAGGCTGTAGTCTTATGTCTTTTCTCGATTTTTACTATGACACATATGTCCCATTTAATTCCATTCAAATAATCCCTGAAAATTTTTTCTTGCACGGATGGATAGTCCTGCTGCCTATGGATCGTTTAATGCCAAAAAATAGAATTTTTGAATGTCAACCCATTTTTCCTTATTATGGAGATAAGGCTATAGTCTTATGTCTTTTCTCGATTTTTACTATGACAAATATGTCCCTTTTACTTCCATTCAAATAATCAGTGACAATTTTTTCTTCCACGGATGGATAGTACAGCTGATTACGGATCGTTTAATGCCAAAAAATAGAATTTTATGGTGTCAAACTATTTTTCCTCATTTTGGAGATAAGGCTATAGTCTTATGTCTTTTCTCGATTTTTACTATGACACATATGTCCCATTTACTTCCATTCAAAAAAATCCCTGACAATTTTTTCTTGCACGGATGGATACTACAGCTGATTACCGATCGTTTAATGCCAGAAAATAGAATTTTTTGGTGTCAAACTATTTTTCCTCATTTTGGAGATAAGGCTGTAGTCTTATGTCTTTTCTCGATTTTTACTATGACACATATGTCCCATTTAATTCCATTCAAATAATCCCTGAAAATTTTTTCTTGCACGGATGGATAGTCCTGCTGCCTATGGATCGTTTAATGCCAAAAATAGAATTTTTTTGGTGTCAACTATTTTTCCTCATTTTGGAGATAAGGCTATAGTCTTATGTCTTTTCTCGATTTTACTATGACAAATATGTCCCATTTACTTCCATTCAAATAATCCCTGACAATTTTTCTTCCACGGATGGATAGTCCTGCTGCCTATGGATCGTTTAATGCCAAAAAATAGAATTTTTGGTGTCAAACTATTTTTCCTAATTTTAGAGATAAGGCTGTAGTCTTATGTCTTTTCTCGATTTTTACTATGACACATATGTCCCATTTACTTCCATTCAAATAATCCCTGACAATTTTTTCTTGCACGGATGGATACTACAGCTCATTACGGATCGTTTAATGCCAAAAATAGAATTTTTTGGTGTCAACCCATTTTTCCTCATTTTGGAGATAAGGCTATAGTCTTATGTCTTTTCTCGAATTTTTCTATGACACATATGTCCCATTTAATTCCATTCAAATAATCCCTGACAATTTTTTCTTGCACGGATGGATAGTACAGCCGACTATGAATCGTTTAATGTCAGAAAATAGAATTTTTTGGTGTCAACCCATTTTTCCTTATTATGGAGATAAGGCTATAGTCTTATGTCTTTTCGAGTTTTATTATGACAAATATGTCCCATTTACTTCCATTCAAATAATCCCTGACAATTTTTTTCTTGCACGGATGGATGGTCCTGCTGCCTATGGATCGTTTAATGCCAAAAATAGAATTTTTAATGTCAACCCATGTTCCCTTATTATGGAGATAAGGCTATAGTCTTATGTCTTTTCTCGATTTTTACTATGACAAATATGTCCCTTTTACTTCCATTCAAATAATCCGTGACAATTTTTTTCTTGCACGGATGGATAGTCAGCCGACTATGGATTGTTTAATGTCAAAAATAGAATTTTTGATGTCAACCCATTTTTCCTCATTTTGGAGATAAGGCTATAGTCTTATGTCTTTTCTTGATTTTTACTATGCACATGTCTCATTTACTTCCATTCAAATAATCCCTGACAATTTTTTCTTCCACGGATGGATAGTACGGCCGACTATGGATTGTTTAATGTCAAAAATAGGATTTTTTGATGTCAACCCATTTTTCCTCATTTTGGAGATAAGGCTATAGTCTTATGTCTTTTCTCGATTTTTACTATGACACATTTGTCCCATTTACTTCCATTCAAATAATCCCTGACAATGTTTTCTTGCACGGATGGATAGTACAGCTGATTACGGATCGTGTAATGCCAGAAAATAGAATTTTTTGGTGTCAACCCATTTTTCCTCATTTTGGAAATAAGGCTATAGTCTTATGTCTTTTCTCGATTTTTACTATGACACATATGTCCCATTTAATTCCAGCTGATTACGGATCGTGTAATGCCAAAAAATAGAATTGTTTGGTGTCAAACTATTTTACCTCATTTTGGAGATAGTCTTATGTCTTTTCTCCATGTTAACTATGACACATATGTCCCATTTAATTCCATTCAAATAATCCCTGACAATTTTTTCTTGCACGTATACATAGTCCTGCTGCCTATGGATCGTTTAATGCCAAAAAATAGAATTTTTTGGTGTCAAACTATTTTTCCTTATTTTAGAGATAAGGCTATAGTCTTATGTCTTTTCTCGATTTTTACTATGACAAATATGTCCCATTTACTTCCATTCAAATAATCCCTGACAATTTTTTTCTTGCACGGTGGATAGTGCAGCTGATTACGGATCTTTTAACATCAAAAATAGAATTTTTGGTGTCAACCTAGTTTTCCTCATTTTGGAGATAAGGCTATAGTCTTATGTCTTTTTCTGAGATTTTACTATGACACATATGTCCCATTTACTTCCATTCAAATAATCCCTGACAATTTTTCCTTGCACGGATGGATAGTACAGCTGATTACGGATCGTTTAATGCCAAAACATAGATTTTTTTGGTGTCAAACTATTTTTCCTCATTTTGGAGATAAGGCTATAGTCTTATGTCTTTTCTCGATTTTACTATGACAAATATGTCCCATTTACTTCCATTCAAATAATCCCTGACAATTTTTTTCTTGCACGGATGGATAGTCCTGCTGCCTATGGATCGTTTAATGCCAAAAATAGAATTTTTGGTGTCAAACTATTTTTCCTAATTTTAGAGATAAGGCTGTAGTCTTATGTCTTTTCTCGATTTTACTATGACACATATGTCCCATTTACTTCCATTCAAATAATCCCTGACAATTTTTTCTTGCACGGATGGATACTACAGCTCATTACGGATCGTTTAATGCCAAAAAATAGAATTTTTCGGTGTCAACCCATTTTTCCTCATTTTGGAGATAAGGCTATAGTCTTATGTCTTTTCTCGAATTTTTCTATGACACATATGTCCCATTTAATTCCATTCAAATAATCCCTGACAATTTTTTTCTTGCACGGATGGATAGTACAGCCGACTATGAATCGTTTAATGTCAGAAAATAGAATTTTTTGGTGTCAACCCATTTTTCCTTATTATGGAGATAAGGCTATAGTCTTATGTCTTTTCTCGAGTTTTTTTATTATGACAAATATGTCCCATTTACTTACATTCAAATAATCCCTGACAATTTTTTTTTTTCTTGCACGGATGGATGGTCCTGCTGCCTATGGATCGTTTAATGCCAAAAAATAGAATTTTTTAATGTCAACCCATGTTCCCTTATTATGGAGATAAGGCTATAGTCTTATGTCTTTTCTCGATTTTTACTATGACAAATATGTCCCTTTTACTTCCATTCAAATAATCCGTGACAATTTTTTCTTGCACGGATGGATAGTACGGCCGACTATGGATTGTTTAATGTCAAAAAATAGAATTTTTTGATGTCAACCCATTTTTCCTCATTTTGGAGATAAGGCTATAGTCTTATGTCTTTTCTCGATTTTTACTATGACACATTTGTCCCATTTACTTCCATTCAAATAATCCCTGACAATGTTTTCTTGCACGGATGGATAGTACAGCTGATTACGGATCGTGTAATGCCAGAAAATAGAATTTTTTGGTGTCAACCCATTTTTCCTCATTTTGGAAATAAGGCTATAGTCTTATGTCTTTTCTCGATTTTTAGTATGACACATATGTCCCATTTAATTCCAGCTGATTACGGATCGTGTAATGCCAAAAAATAGAATTTTTTGGTGTCAAACTATTTTACCTCATTTTGGAGATAGTCTTATGTCTTTTCTCCATGTTAACTATGACACATATGTCCCATTTAATTCCATTCAAATAATCCCTGACAATTTTTTCTTGCACGTATACATAGTCCTGCTGCCTATGGATCGTTTAATGCCAAAAAATAGAATTTTTTTGGTGTCAAACTATTTTTCCTCATTTTAGAGATAAGGCTATAGTCTTATGTCTTTTCTCGATTTTTACTATGACAAATATGTCCCATTTACTTCCATTCAAATAATCCCTGTCAATTTTTTCTTGCACGGATGGATACTAAAGCTCATGACGGATCTTTTAATGCCAAAAATAGAATTTTTTGGTGTCAAACTATTTTTCCTCATTTTGGAGATAAGGCTATATATAGTCTTATGTCTTTTCTCGATTTTTACTATGACAAATGTGTCCCTTTTACTTCCATTCAAATAATCAGTGACAATTTTTTCTTCCACGGATGGATAGTACAGCTGATTACGGATCGTTTAATGCCAAAAAATAGAATTTTTTGGTGTCAACCCATTTTTCCTCATTTTGGAAAAAAAGTCTATAGTCTTATGTCTTTTCTCGATTTTTACTATGACACATGTCTCATTTACTTCCATTCAAATAATCCCTGACAATTTTTTGTTGCACGTATGGATAGTCCTGCTGCCTATGGATCGTTTAATGCCAAAAAATAGAATTTTTCGGTGTCAACCCATTTTTCTAATTTTGGAGATAAGGCTACAGTCTTATGTCTTTTCTCCATTATTACTATGACACATATGTCCCATTTAATTCCATTCAAATAATCCCTGACAATTTATCCTTGCACGGATGGATAGTCCTGCTGCCTATGGATCGTTTAATGCCAAAACGTAGAATTTTTTGGTGTCAAACTATTTTTCCTCATTTTGGAGATAAGGCTATAGTCTTATGTCTTTTCTCGATTTTACTATGACACATATGTCCCATTTACTTCCATTCAAATAATCCCTGACAATTTTTTCTTGCACGGATGGATAGTACAGCCGACTATGCATCTTTTAATGTCAAAAAATAGAATTTTTTGGTGTCAACCTAGTTTTCCTCATTTTGGAGATAAGGCTATAGTCTTATGTCTTTTCTCCATTTTTACTATGACACATATGTCCCATTTACTTCCATTCAAATAATCCCTGTCAATTTTTTCTTGCACGGATGGGTACTACAGCTGATTACGGATCGTTTAATGCCAAAAAATAGAATTTTTGAATGTCAACCCATTTTTCCTCATTTTGGAGATAAGGCTACAGTCTTATGTCTTTTATCGATTTTTACTATGACACATATGTCCCATTTACTTCCATTCAAATAATCCCTGACAATTTTTTCTTGCACGGATCGATACTCCTGCTGCCTATGGATAATTTAATGCCAAAAAATAGAATTTTTTGGTGTCAACCCATTTTTCCTCATTTTGGAGATAAGGCTATAGTCTCATGTCTTTTATCGATTTTTACTATGACACATATGTCCCATTTACTTCCATTCAAATAATCCCTGACAATTTTTTTCTTGCACGGATCGATACTCCTGCTGCCTATGGATCGTTTAATGCCAAAAAATAGAATTTTTTGGTGTCAACCCATTTTTCCTCATTTTGGAGATAAGGCTATAGTCTTATGTCTTTTCTCGATTTTTACTATGACAAATATGTCCCTTTTACTTCCATTCAAATAATCCCTGACAATTTTTTCTTCCACGGATGGATAGTACAGCTCATTACGGATCATTTAATGCCAAAACATAGATTTTTAGGATGTCAATCCCATTTTTCCTCATTTTGGAGATACGGCTATAGTCTTATGTCTTTTCTTGATTTTTACTATGACAAATATGTCCCATTTACTTCCATTCAAACAATCCGTGACAATTTTTTCTTCCACGCATGCATCGTGCAGCTGAATACGGATCGTTTAATGCCAATAAATAGATTTTTAGGATGTCAACCCATTTTTCCTCATTTTGGAGATGAGGCTACAGTCTTATGTCTTTTCTTGATTTTTACTATGACACATATGTCCCATTTACTTCCATTCAAATAATCCCTGACAATTTTTTCTTGCACGGATGGATAGTGCAGCTGCCTATGGATCGTTTAATGCCAAAACATAGAATTTTTTGGTGTCAAACTATTTTTCCTCATTTTGGAGATAAGGCTATAGTCTTATGTCTTTTCTCGATTTTTACTATGACACATATGTCCCATTTACTTCCATTCAAATAATCCCTGACAATTTTTTCTTGCACGGATGGATACTCCTGCTGCCTATGGATAATTTAATGCCAAAAAATAGAATTTTTTGGTGTCAACCCATTTTTCCTCATTTTGGAGATAAGGCTATAGTCTTATGTCTTTTCTCGATTTTTACTATGACACATATGTCCCATTTAATTCCATTCAAATAATCCCTGACAATTTCTTCTTGCACGGATGGATAGTACAGCTCATTACGGATCGTTTAATGCCAAAAAATAGAATTTTTTGGTGTCAACCCATTTTTCCTCATTTTGGAGATAAGGCTATAGTCTTATGTCTTTTATCGATTTTTACTATGACACATATGTCCCATTTACTTCCATTCAAATAATCCCTGACAATTTTTTCTTGCACGGATCGATACTCCTACTGCCTATGGATCGTTTAATGCCAAAAAATAGAATTTTTTGGTGTCAACCCATTTTTCCTCATTTTGGAGATAAGGCTATAGTCTTATGTCTTTTCTCGATTTTTACTATGACAAATATGTCCCTTTTACTTCCATTCAAATAATCCCTGACAATTTTTTCTTGCACGGATGGATAGTCCTGCTGCCTATGGATCGTTTAATGCCAAAACATAGAATTTTTCGGTGTCAACCCATTTTTCCTTATTTTGAGATAAGGCTATAGTCTTATGTCTTTTCTCGATTTTTACTATGACACATATGTCCAATTTACTTCCATTCAAATAATCCCTGACAAGTTTTTCTTCCACGGATGGATAGTACAGCTCATTACGCATCATTTAATGCCAAAACATAGATTTTTAGGATGTCAATCCCATTTTTCCTCATTTTGGAGATAAGGCTATAGTCTTATGTCTTTTCTCGATTTTTACTATGACAAATATGTCCCATTTACTTCCATTCAAACAATCCGTGACAATTTTTTTCTTCCACGCATGCATCGTGCAGCTGAATACGGATCGTTTAATGCCAATAAATAGATTTTTAGGATGTCAACCCATTTTTCCTCATTTTGGAGATAAGGCTACAGTCTTATGTCTTTTATCGATTTTTACTATGACACATATGTCCCATTTACTTCCATTCAAATAATCCCTGACAATTTTTTCTTGCACGGATCGATACTCCTACTGCCTATGGATCGTTTAATGCCAAAAAATAGAATTTTTTGGTGTCAACCCATTTTTCCTCATTTTGGAGATAAGGCTATAGTCTTATGTCTTTTCTCGATTTTTACTATGACACATATGTCCCATTTACTTCCATTCAAATAATCCCTGACAATTTTTTCTTGCACGGATCGATACTCCTGCTGCCTATGGATAATTTAATGCCAAAAAATAGAATTTTTTGGTGTCAACCCATTTTTCCTCATTTTGGAGATAAGGCTATAGTCTTATGTCTTTTCTCCATTTTTACTATGACACATATGTCCCATTTACTTCCATTCAAATAATCCCTGACAATTTTTTCTTGCACGGATGGATAGTACAGCTCATTACGGATCGTTTAATGCTAAAACATAGAATTTTTTGGTGTCAAACTATTTTTCCTCATTTTGGAGATAAGGCTATAGTCTTATGTCTTTTCTCCATGTTAACTATGACACATATGTCCAATTTACTTCCATTCAAATAATCCCTGACAATTTTTTCTTGCACGGATGGATAGTCCTGCTGCCTATAGATCGTTTAATGCCAAAAAATAGAATTTTTTAATGTCAACCCATTTTTCCTCATTTTGGAGATAAGGCTATAGTCTTATGTCTTTTCTCGATTTTTACTATGACAAATATGTCCCATTTACTTCCATTCAAATAATCCGCAACAAGTTTTCCTTGCACGGATGGATAGTACAGCTGATTACGGATCGTTTAATGCCAAAACATAGAATTTTTTGGTGTCAAACTATTTTTCCTCATTTTGGAGATAAGGCTATAGTCTTATGTCTTTTCTCGATTTTTACTATGACACATATGTCCCATTTACTTCTATTCAAATAATCCCTGACAATTTTTTCTTCCACGCATGGATAGTGCAGCTGAATACGAATCGTTTAATGCCAAAACATAGAATTTTTTGGTGTCAACCCATTTTTCCTAATTTTGGAGATAAGGCTATAGTCTTATGTGTTTTCTCGATTTTTACTATGACACATATGTCCCATTTACTTCCATTCAAATAATCCCTGACAATTTTTTCTTGCACGGATGGATAGTCCTGCTGCCTATGGATCGTTTAATGCCAAAAAATAGAATTTTTTGGTGTCAAACTATTTTTCCTCATTTTCGAGATAAGGCTATAGTCTTATGTCTTTTCTCAATTTTTACTATGACACATATGTCCCTTTTACTTCCATTCAAATAATCCGCGACAAGTTTTCCTTGCACGGATGGATAGTACAGCTGATTACGGATCGTTTAATGCCAAAACATAGAATTTTTTGGTGTCAAACTATTTTTCCTCATTTTGGAGATAAGGCTTTATGTCTTTTCTCGATTTTTACTATGACACATATGTCCCATTTAACTCCATTCAAATAATCCCTGACAATTTTGTCTTGCACGGATGGATAGTACACCTGATTACGGATCGTTTAATGCCAAAAAATAGAATTTTTTGGTGTCAAACTATTTTTCCTCATTTTGGAGATAAGACTATAGTCTTATGTCTTTTCTCGATTTTTACTATGACACATATGTCCCATTTACTTCCATTCAAATAATCCCTGACAATTTTTTCTTGCACGGATGGATAGTACAGCTGATTACGGATCGTTTAATGCCAAAACATAGAATTTTTTGGTTTCAAACTATTTTTCCTCATTTTGGAGATAAGGCTATAGTCTTATGTCTTTTCTCGATTTTTACTATGACACATATGTCCCATTTAATTCCATTCAAATAATCCCTGACAATTTTGTCTTGCACGGATGGATAGTACACCTGATTACGGATCGTTTAATGCCAAAACATAGAATTTTTTGGTGTCAAACTATTTTTCCTAATTTTGGAGATAAGGCTGTAGTCTTATGTCTTTTCTCGATTTTTACTATGACACATATGTCCCATTTACTCCCATTCAAATAATCCCTGACAATTTTTTCTTGCACGGATGGATAGTACAGCTCATTATGGATCGTTTAATGCCAAAAAATAGAATTTTTTGGTGTCAACCCATTTTTCCTCATTTTGGAGATAAGGCTATATAGTCTTATGTCTTTTATCGATTTTTACTATGACACATATGTCCCATTTACTTCCATTCAAATAATCCCTGACAATTTTTTCTTGCACGGATGGATAGTCCTGCTGGCTATGGATCGTTTAATGCCAAAAAATATTAGTTTTTGGTGTCAAACTATTTTTCCTCATTTTGGAGATAAGGCTATAGTCTTATGTCTTTTCTCGATTTTTACTATGACACATATGTCCCATTTACTTCCATTCAAATAATCCCTGACAATTTCTTCTTGCACGGGTGGATAGTGCAGCTGATTACGGATCTTTTAATGCCAAAACATAGAATTTTTTGGTGTCAAACTATTTTTCCTCATTTTGGAGATAAGGCTATATAGTCTTATGTCTTTTCTCGATGTTTACTATGACACATATGTCCCATTTACTTCCATTCAAATAATCCCTGACAATTTTTTCTTGCACGGATGGATACTCCTGCTGCCTATGGATCGTTTAATGCCAAAAAATAGAATTTTTTGGTGTCAAACTATTTTTCCTCATTTTGGAGATAAGGCTATAGTCTTATATCTTTTCTCGATTTTTACTATGACAAATATGTCCCTTTTACTTCCATTCAAATAATCCCTGACAATTTTTTCTTGCACGGATGGATAGTGCAGCTGATTACCGATCGTTTAATGCCAGAAAATAGAATTTTTTGGTGTCAACCCATTTTTCCTCATTTTGGAAAAAAGGCTATAGTCTTATGTCTTTTCTCGATTTTTACTATGACGCATGTCTCATTTACTTCAATTCAAATAATCCCTGACAATTTTTTCTTGCACGGATGGATAGTCCTGCTGCCTATGGATCGTTTAATGTCAAAAAATAGAATTTTTTGATGTCAACCCATATTTCCTCATTTTGGAGATAAGGCTATAGTCTTATGTCTTTTCTCGATTTTTACTATGACAAATATGTCCCATTTACTTCCATTCAAATAATCCCTGACAATTTTTTCTTGCACGGATGGATAGTCCTGCTGCGTATGGATCGTTCAATGCCAAAAAATAGAATTTTTTAATGTCAACCCATTTTTCCTCATTTTGGAGATAAGGCTATAGTCTTATGTCTTTTCTCGATTTTTACTATGACACATATGTCCCATTTACTTCCATTCAAATAATCCCTGACAATTTCTTCTTGCACGGGTGGATAGTCCAGCTGATTACGGATCTTTTAATGTCAAAAAATAGAATTTTTTGATGTCAATCCATTTTTCCTCATTTTGGAGATAAGGCTATAGTCTTATGTCTTTTCTCGATTTTTACTATGACACATATGTCCCATTTACTTCCATTCAAATAATCCCTGACAATTTTGTCTTGCACGGATGGATAGTACACCTGATTACGGATCGTTTAATGCCAAAACATAGAATTTTTTGGAGTCAAACTATTTTTCCTCATTTTGGAGATAAGGCTTATGTCTTTTCTCGATTTTCACTATGACACATATGTCCCATTTACTTCCATTCAAATAATCCCTGACAATTTTTTCTTGCACGGATGGATAGTACAGCTCATTACGGATCGTTTAATGCCAAAAAATAGAATTTTTTGGTGTAAACCCATTTTTCCTCATTTTGGAGATAAGGCTTATGTGTTTTATCGATTTTTACTATGACACATATGTCCCATTTACTTCCATTCAAATAATCCCTGACAATTTTTTCTTGCACGGATCGATACTCCTGCTGCCTATGGATCGTTTAATGCCAAAAAATAGAATTTTTTGGTGTCAACCCATTTTTCCTCATTTTCGAAATAAGGCTATAGTCTTATGTCTTTTCTCGATTTTTACTATGACACATATGTCCCATTTACTTCCATTCAAATAATCCCTGACAATTTTTTCTTGCACGGATGGATACTCCTGCTGCCTATGGATAATTTAATGCCAAAAAATAGAATTTTTTGGTGTCAACCCATTTTTCCTCATTTTGGAGATAAGGCTATAGTCTTATGTCTTTTCTCGATTTTTACTATGACAAATATGTCCCTTTTACTTCCATTCAAATAATCCCTGACAATTTTTTCTTGCACGGATGGATAGTGCAGTTGATTACCGATCGTTTAATGCCAGAAAATAGAATTTTTTGGTGTCAAACTATTTTTCCTCATTTTAGAGATAAGGCTATAGTCTTCTGTCTTTTCTCGAGTTTTACTAAGACAAATATGTCCCATTTACTTCCATTCAAACAATCCGTGACAATTTTTTCTTGCACGCATGGATAGTGCAGCTGATTACAGATCGTTTAATGCCAAAACATAGAATTTTTTGGTGTCAAACTATTTTTCCTCATTTTGGAGATAAGGCTATAGTCTTATGTCTTTTCTCCATTTTTACTATGACACATATGTCCAATTTACTTCCATTCAAATAATCCCTGACAATTTTTTTCTTGCACGGATGGATAGTACAGCCGACTATGGATCGTTTAATGCAAAAACATAGAATTTTTTGATGTCAACCCATTTTTCCTCATTTTTGAGATAAGGCTATAATCTTATGTCTTTTCTCGATTTTTACTTTGACAAATGTCTCATTTACTTCCATTCAAATAATCCCTGACAATTTTTTTCTAGCACGGATGGTTAGTCCTGCTGCCTATGGATCGTTTAATGCCAAAACATAGAATTTTTTGGTGTCCAACTATTTTTCCTCATTTTGGAGATAAGGCTATATAGTCTTATGTCTTTTCTCGATGTTTACTATGACACATATATCCCATTTACTTCCATTCAAATAATCCCTGACAATTTTTTCTTGCACGGATGGATAGTCCTGCTGCCTATGGATCGTTCAATGCCAAAACATAGAATTTTTTGGTGTCAAACTATTTTTCCTCATTTTTGAGATAAGGCTATAGTCTTATGTCTTTTCTCGATTTTTTTCTATGACAAATATGTCCCATTTACTTCCATTCAAACAATCCGTGACAATTTTTTCTTGCACGAATGGATAGTGCAGCTGATTACGGATCGTTTAATGCCAAAACATAGAATTTTTTGGTGTCAAACTATTTTTCCTCATTTTTGAGATAAGGCTATAGTCTTATGTCTTTTCTCGGTTTTTACTATGACACATATGTCCCATTTACTTCCATTCAAATAATCCCTGACAATTTTTCTTGCACGGATGGATAGTCCTGCTGCCTATGGATCGTTTCATGCCAAAACATAGAATTTTTTGGTGTCAAACTATTTTTCCTCATTTTAGAGATAAGACTACAGTCTTATGTCTTTTCTCGGTTTTTACTATGACACATATGTCCCATTTACTTCCATTCAAATAATCCCTGACAATTTTTTCTTGCACGGATGGATAGTCCTGCTGCCTATGGATCGTTTCATGCCAAAACATAGAATTTTTTGGTGTCAAACAATTTTTCCTCATTTTGGAGATAAGACTATAGTCTTATGTGTTTTCTCGATTTTTACTATGACACATATGTCCCGTTTACTTCCATTCAAATAATCCCTGACAATTTTTTCTTGCACGGATGGATAGTACAGCCGACTATGGATCGTTTAATGTCAAAAAATAGAATTTTTTCATGTCAACCCATTTTTGCTGATTTTGGAGATAAGGCTATAGTCTTATGTCTTTTCTCGATTTTTTCTATGACAAATATGTCCCATTTACGTCCATTCAAGTAATCCCTGACAATTTTTTCTTGCACAGATGGATAGTCCTGCTGCCTATGGATCGTTTAATGCCAAAACATAGAATTTTTTGGTGTCAACCCATTTTTCCTCATTTTCGAAATAAGGCTATTGTCTTACCTCCCAAAATGAAAAAAATGCGTTGCCATGAAAATTTTGAGTTTCTTACTTTGAATCATTGTAAATCAGGTGTATAATCCACCCATGGGAGAATAAACTGTCAGAAATGATTGCAAAGTGAGTAAATGAAATCTTTGTGTTTGTGGTGAAATTCAGAAAAAGGCATAAGACTGTAGTCTTATCACCGAAAATGAAAAAAATGTTGGACATAAAAATATTTGAGTTTCTTACTTTTTATCAGAGTAAATCAGGTGTATCATCCACCCATGGGAGAATAAACTGTAAGAAATGATTACGAAGTGAGTAAATGAGATGTTTATGTTTGTGGTAAAATTCAGAAAAAGACATAAGACTGTCTTACCACCCAAAATGAAAAAATGGGTGGACATAATAATTTTTGAGTTTCTAACTTCAAGTCATTGTAAGTCAGCTGTATAATCCACCCATGGGAGAACAGATTGTCAGAAATGATTAAAAAGTGAGTAAATGAGATGTTTGTGTTTTTGGAGAAAATTAAGAAAAAGACATAAGACGATGTATTCTTATCCCCAAAAAATGAAAAAAATGGGTTGACAAAAAATATTTGATTTTTTTGTTATGAACCCTCACCCTAGAAACCCTACATCTAATTTTAGAAACTCCAGCCAGAAATTCTCCCCCTAATTTTCGAAACCCTAACCCAAGAAACCCTAACCCTAATTCTTGAAACCCTAACCCAAGAAACCCTAACCCTTATTCTAGAAACCCTTACCCTCAAACCCTAACCCTAATTTTTGAAACCCTAACCCTAATTTTAAAAACCCTAACCCTAGAAACCAGAACCCTAATTTTTGAAACCCTAGCCCTAAGAACCCTCACCACAATTCTAGAAACCCTAACCCAAGAAACACTTACCCTCATTCTAGAAATCCTAACCCTAGAAACATTCTTCCTAACTCTAGAAACCCTAACCTTAACCCTAGCCCCGGAAACCCTAACCTTAGAACCCGTAACCCTAAATCGCAGAAAATGCAAGTGAGTGTCTCACTTTCACTGAGGGTGCCTCTGCAAAGGCAGCAGTGTGGTGGAGAAGTTGTGGCTTGAGCCATCACAGATGATGCAGTTACAGATGGGGATGATCAAAGAACTGCAAAAAGCTGAAGCTGTTACCACCGCGGGTGCCAAGCATAAGAGAAAGTCCTCTGATGCAGTTAAAAAGGGCTGCGCAGTCATTTGAAGGACCTGTGACTGCATGCCTATGATCTTTATTTGTAGTTAATATAATATTTTTTCTAATAAAATATAGTTTGATGAGCAATTGGGTGTTTTGATTGAATATATATCTATATGAAATATATAACCATTAAATATTACTTATTGAATACAAGAGGTCCTCGGTTTACGATGGTTTCGAGTTACGACAGTTTCGTGGTTACGACGCACTCCCATAAATTACTTAAAAAACCTAGTTTCGACCTAAGCGGTTTGGTTCGTAAATACGACCACAGAAATAAAGATAAGAAATTGTTCTCTCTTTATTTTTATTCATGTTTCATTTAATTACTGTATTTTAAATGTCCTTCACGTGTTGTGTGTTCAGTGCGAGTGACTTAAGGTGTTAATTTAGAAATAATTTAGGTATAAATTCCGACTTACATCGAAAATCGGCTTTAGACAAGTCTTAGGAATGGAACTCGTTCGTGAGTCGAGGACCCCCTGTATATTAATTCACAATATATATCTTTAATGGCCATTTTCGCAAAATTAGTTTTTTTCAATGCTCTGAACCAAAAAGCTCAACTTCTGGACCACTTATATTTTCCAAACTTTTCATATTCATTCATAACAGTATTATTGAGGTTATTACAGAAGGACATATTTCTGGAAAACTTACAATACAAAAAAAATAAAATAAAAAATATCTATATATATATATATATATATATAGTATAAAGTATATAAAGTAATCTAGTATATATATATAAAGTATAAAGTATATAAAGTAATCAACTGGAAAAGTTTCATGGTGATATCTTTTCGTTAAAAATGTTCCCCTATTCACATGTTGTGTCTCCTTTTAATGTAAATGTTTGAACCGTCACCCACCTGCCTTTGTGGGGAACACCTGCTCGTCCGTCAGCAACTCCTGAATGTAGGACATGGTGTAGTCCGTGTAAAGTGGGGCGGAACACCTCACTTTCTTCCCCTGATCATCAGTCCAACAGTAGGTCCTGCAGAGAAGGATGAAACCTGCATCAGTCAAACACACCTAAGGCCAATCCAATGTGGAAACGCAATCCATGCACAGCTTTGGGTTGGACAAGCCTCAGACTTCTGTTTGATGGCCGCTTTTTGAATTTTTAAAATACTTTTGTATGGGTTTCATTTTCCACAGATTACTGATTTTTTCCCCTTGACATTTCAACGCCATTGCTGGTCACGTTGAGGTTATCAACCTTGCCCCTGTCAGAGCTCTTGCTTTGTGGTTAATGGGGCTGTAATAAGGGGTGGGGGGAAACAGTACTCACACATCGCCAGGCCCCCTGGTGGTGGGGCAGGTCCTGGTGGTGCAGAATTCTGACAGGGCACTGGAGAGCAAGTTAATGTTCTTGAAGAAGGTGATGGCTGAGAGAAGGAGAAGACGTAAAAAGAGTTTCTGTAGGATCTCATGTAGCCAGGAAAAACTCCCAACAACCCTGTTCCACAACCCTGTTCCACATTTCAGACATGTTTGAGATGGCAGAGAGTGATCACTCCTACGTTGCTCCTTCACTGCTTACATTTTACGAGAAGTACAGCAAGACTTTGAATCCAAGAAGTGGATGAAGACAGACAAAAAAGATAAAGGCGAAATCAAACACGAAAGCATTATGGGGTTTATAAAAGAACTCCATCTTTGCATAGAACCATGAAAGGAATCCTGAATTATCATTCATTGCTTCATAAAAAAATATGAAAGGAATTTCAAACTGAAAGAAGGTGAGGAACAGCAGGTTTAAAAATGGAACCTGAATTATACTGTGAGTTTCTGTACGTGAAACAACAGTCGGTGTTATCAACATATTAAAGAATGTTGTACTGGTACAAAAAGCAATAGCGTTGAAGATACCCCTATTCTATACCCCTATTCTAGGTATTTATGGTTTGTCTGAGGGTTTGAATAAATAACACACTTAAAACCTGGCAGTCAATAAACCATGCTTGATTATATAAATTAGGGGAGTCAATACAACCATGGCTGGTCATATAGATTAGCAGCCCAACGTCAAGAGGTCCTCAGGTCTTTGTTATCAAATCAGTTTCGTCTGAGGTGAAGTGTTTGACTGATTGTCATCAATGCTGCCCTTTCTTTCAAATGATCTTCCTTCACTAAAATCCCTCAACTCAAAAGAAAGGCTGAAATCAGCTGTAAGACTGATGACATTCACACCAATCAGGTTAAGACTTCACCTTTGACATAGGTTAGAAAGTCAGTAACTTAGCATGTGTTTGAATCCCAGTGACACATTTGCATGGTAGAATGAACAAAATTGTGTGTGGGTAGTTATTACACATTCTGAATATCTACCTACAACTTTGGTGAAGTCAAAAGTTATCCATAAGCAAAGCAGGGTCTAAGCCAGGATTTAAGGCAGCCGAATGTTGCAGGTAATGGGGAGGTTGGCTGCTACATATTTACTGAGGCACATTGGGTTAATGGCCACTAACCCCCTGCCTCCTTGTACCCAGCTGGATGTGGGACACCCAGCTGGGTGACCCGACCGTACACTCACTGTTGCTAGCCAACCACTCTGCTTCATCCATCCCCTTGGGCAGCACCGAGAGGGTCTTCACATCCATGTCGGTGATGCACTCCGACACGTATCTCTGTCGTAGATATGGTTTCTCCAGGGAGGGGATGGCCGGTATGTTGTTGTTCTTTCTGGGAGGAAGGAAAAAACCACCTAATGTTTGGATTTGTAGTCTTTGGTATGTTGAATGATCACAATGACCAGCACGTTTTGGCTCAGAATCTTTTTTCAGTTCTTCCTGATGCATTTGAAATAACTACAGTCTATTATTGAGTCCATATAACCTTACTCTGGTTAGTTTAGAACTCTTCACAGGGTGTGTAATGAACTATAAAGGCAGTGGATCAGTTGACCAAGGTGAATTTAGGAAATCGGTGTGTTCTACCTTGACACATCCACAACAAAGGGATTCAAAAGTCAGAATGCCTTTGACTGCTTCTGTTAAAAACACATCTCCTAAACCTGACTATAAAAACATCTGAACTATTCTATCTGTGAATCCTGTCCAAGTGAAATACATTTCTGGTGTTTATAGTTTGTTTAATGTTAGGGTGAAAAAGGAAAAGCCATGTGAAAGAATGACTACATCACAATGGGAGTTTATTTAGCATGACCAGTCGCTAACTGGGGAACAATCTGTCTGTGACCACATCTGAGTCCAGGCCCCTATCAGAATCAGAATGAAGGGATAGACACAAAATGTTTCACAAGGAAGACTTGTTACAAAACTCAAGGCCCTGTCCTCTCAGTTTAATCATTTCGGCTATGTTTGAAGGCCAAGAGGACCTTGCCCAGTGTTACTGAAAGAGAGGGGACTGTATTCTGGCTGGCAGGAGAGTGAGTACAAATGGTGACATTTGTACTTGCTGTAGAACTGTTTGTGTTCATGTCCATGGATGAGGGTCATCAAGGAGAATACGTTGTTCCCTCTCTTTACAAAATCAGTTTTCGTTTGCTGGATATGTTTCTTGGTGACATGGTGAAGTGGGTTAATGGAACTATTTCAATAATCTCCGAACTGATAGTATGTCTATGCAGTGTATAGATTCAAGATGGTCCACATGACCCAAAAATGCTACAGTGTAAAGTTGAGTAAAGGAACCCAAGCTACTTTTTAGGTAGTTTGTTCTGTCTCATTTTAAAAATCGCATAAAAATATCCAAATATCCAGGGCCATAAGCTGTTTCTTTCCTAGCTTGAGCTCAGCCTCTAGATACAAGTCCAAGAGTCACACAAGGCAAGGCTATGCAGCCCGGAACAGCTTATTCCGCAATAACTGAAATCACACATATGGAGGTGATTTCCCTCATCTTAAAGCGGCATTTTAAACGGCCTGTTCTTTATAGATGTGCTTGGATCAGGATTCCAAATGTCAGCGCGCTTGTGGCTGTGTATCACAGCTGGCTACACAGATAAGGCTCCCAGACACACTTCGCTGCGGGCTGTCCCTGCCGACGGCCTTTCACACGATTTAACGCTCACACAGGCCCTTTCCACCACATCCTCACTCCGATTAATCAACTCTCTTATTGTAATTGATAACGATTTTTCAGTTATCTTTATAGACAGCCGGTAATTAGTGAAATTAAAATGCCTGTCGTATTGGACTTGGGTAGCAGGCATGATTAACATGCGCTATCCTTCCTCTCTCATTGAGGTGGTTCTCAAAACAGATTGTGATGTTCTGAAAAGTGACTTACTTTGTGAATTTCAAAAAATCTTGGTTACAGTTCGTATAAGTTTTCTGTTTATAGTTTTAAGGCAAATTCTTTAACAACGATCTTAATTCTAAGAACTGTGAAAGGCAAGTTGAAGAAGTTACTTGTGCGCTTGATTTCGGCTCATTGGTAGTGCACCAAATTAAAAGCTTGGTATTTATTTTATTTTCAGTTAACTGAACTGAGAACCCCCAAGAATGTGTAGCTCAAAGGAAGAGCTGGGCCGTTTCCATGCTAATGTGTGGTTTATTGTGTCTGTGTGCATTGATGCCAGTCCAACACAGCTGTGGAAAGGATTTAAGACTGTCTATCCTCTGTCAGTGAAACTGGAGTTTTAGTGACTGGTGAAATGGGACTTACATAGTACGATGGTTTCTCGAGTGGAAATGTGTATATTTATATTGTAAATCTGTCTTCCAGATGTAGCAGAGCTCAAATGTGTCAAAGTTTTAGTCCAAAGACAAGTGTATGCATTGTATGTGGTGGAATGCATTTCACATTGCTGCAGGTTAAAAAGTTAGCATTTTCGTTCAATGTTTGTCTTGTGGTTCTATGCTCACAAGCCATTAAATGAGCCGGACAAGGTCTGGAAATTCTACAATCAGCTCCGACAGTGATGGATGGGTGGACCCTAGGCTTCAGCAGGTAAAAGATGAGGTGTGGGAAACAGCAACACTAGGTCATTCATGCCTTTGCGTCTCTAATTTTTTAACCCAAGGTAATTGCCTGCGGAACTAAAGGCTACTCCACTGTTAAGTTACACCACCTCCTCCAAATTAAATAAAGTAAAAGCACATGGAAACCACTACATGATTTGTATGAATGCACATGAATGTACATTTCTGTCCATTTCTTATTAAACATTTCTGAGAAAATGTTTTATTGTAACCAATAATTTAAAAACATCCTAGGAGGTTATTTCCGCCTAGGCATTGACAATAATCATTAACACTATGAATAGAATGCAACACATACACCAGTGTTTCTCTGCACTAGAGCTGGAGGGCTAAAATGGAGCTCTTTTGCACCCATTAACATTCCAAGAACTGAGGAAAGTGGAGTTCAGTTTGTAGATAAGAATTTAGTAAATCAACTTGTGAAGTTCTTAGCCCGCAGACGCCGGGCCTCCGTGACCACATCTGGGCTCTGGGCGTACCACCTAAGTCCGCGCCCCCTCCAGCCCAACCCGACTGCACCTATGCGTCGCTAGGAGCAGATAGAATTCACTGTGGCTGATGCGATCGGACAAATATGCGCCCTTCACTCTCGAGCAGAGGTGAGGGCGAGCCGGAGCCTTATCGGAAGCTCAGAGAGAGCTCGTTAATCAGAGGTCTGTCCGAACACCCTGCATTTCTCACTTTCTCCTTGGAGATAAAATGGAGGGGGAAGAAAGCGGAGGAGTTTTGTGCAAGTCTGTCTTACTATCACTTTACTTTGTGAAGAACCGCCTGTTCTCCCTCCCTGTAAATTCTCTTCCCTGCTGACTGCAAGTGTTGAGAGATTTCTACGATGGAGAGATGTGCTCACGCTCAGTGAGGACTGTTGGCACACACTCCTCCTGGAAACGCTGGGGCTGTGGATCTCATTCTCTCCATTGTTGTGCAACTCAGAATGTTTGAGGTGGCGGAGGCTGCCAAGAACAATTCCCTCACCAAACAAAGTAGCGCGGTGAAAGAGCACAGAGTTTCAGACGACTGCTCTACTGAGAAGAGCATCAGGAAATGGACTGTTCCAGGTTTAAGTAGAGCTCTCACTAAGAATATATAGGAGTACTCAATGCCAAGGCATTATAGACAACATTCATACATCCTATATTCCAAGAAACAGAAACCCAAGATGAACCCTTGTAGCGCTTAGCGCACAGAAAAACAAAAGGGAAGGGGCGCTGGAATGGAGAGGACGGCTGGTACTCACAGTTTTTGTCTGCTGATTTCGGAGAACTCCACTCTCTTTTTGGAGGTGTCCGCCTTCCTTTTGCTGGGGTAGCTATGACACCCACCCATGGCCAGGAGAAGTGGGGCGCGTGGAGCAGGGAGAGGCTTCTCTCCCCATGGGGGGTTTGGCGCGGGGGTGGGGGGAAGCAGAGGAGGTGGGAGGGTCTCACACTTGTGCAAACTGCCTGCGTCTGTCCCCACTCACCCGAGTTAAACCAACAGCTGAGTTCAGAGTCCTCCCCGACGAGCAGCTCCGGCTGAACAGTTCTCTCCCTGAAGTGCGTGTGTGTGTGTGTTTGTCTGGGCACATGTGCCGACACTTTCCTTTTTCTATGGGGTGTGGGAGATGTTTAAGGGGGAGTTTTGCAAGAGCCCTGCTAAGAATCCTCTCCTACGCTTAGCTTTTGGATCTGAGCTCAGGAGCTGACAGGCAGGTCGGACCGGTAGGTTGGGCTTGTGGAAATATTTGTCTGTGCTGGGAGAGCTCTGCCTATTGAGGAGTGAAGGCATGGCAAAGCCCCGCCCCCTTACTCACCAGAGCCCCTCCCACTCCCCTGCCCCTGCTGGAGCTCAGGAAACAGGTGCTGATGGCTGAGTAGACTGAGGACATAACTCACAAACTCAGACCTCTGACTGAAGGGAGGGAGAGCTGTCATTCAGTGTAACATTCCCGGGATATACAGTTCAGGAGCGACAGACTGCTTAAATGACTGGATTCTGAAATTCCAGTTCATTGGGGAAAAGCTAATTTGAAAATGGACACCGAGGAAGGTATCAGTTGAACATAGCCAGGAGGAATAATGTTCAAGTCTGTCACAAGGCTAAATGTTAACTGTTTGGTATGTGAAACCAATTACATTCCATGCATGTCTTTGAAAAAGTTACATCTTTACGCCATGAATGGGTGACAGTTTTAGTGTTGCTGCGCTAGTCATCTCTAGTGATCAACTGACTAGACCTTCACCAGGGGGCTTTACGTCTGAGCTAGCTATTAAGCACCTGCATGGTTGAAGAGTGTGTGTGTGTTTGTCTGAGTATATATTTATCAGTACAGTTGATATCAGTGCAGTTGATATGTCCTTGTTCTTATCCAATCAGCTGCTTGTTCACAGTCAGGTGACCACCCTGGTAAACAGTATTACCCCCGTGAACATCGACATGCACTCTGTTCTGAGTGGTCTGTTTGCTCTTGGTTGACCTGACATGAGACAGACCACTCCCAATGCCAGGGGGAAACTGGAACCTTACTGATAAATGTTGTGCTGGAAGTTAATGGAAAATGAAACTCTCCTCTTGCCAATGATTCAACAAGATGTGATCCTGAAGACTCATGAGAAATTCCTAGAGACAACAGATGTTATACCAAACATGCACCTTACATACATATTTTGGCTGGAGTTCAGTTTTAAATTCTGCACTGAGAATCATCTTTTTTTTTAGCCTCTTACTCTTTCTGTATAGGAGATCTCCCTGGCAGGTACATTTAAAATGTTTATCTTGAATGATTCAAAAATGCAGATTTGTTATAATAAAACAAGAAAAATGTCTAGAATAAGCAATTTTACTGTTTAGATGCCTTTAAATTTTGACACACATATAGATATGAACTGGTTACTAAAGTAACTACCAAAAAGGTGGTACAATCAAGCTCCTGTTTTGCATACCTGCTTCATCCAATGCATGGGACTGGAGCCTCCTCCGGAAGGAAAGGACACTGGAGAACCTGGAGAAAATCGGGAGAACATGCAAACTCCACACAGAAAGGGCCCACCCTGAGTAGACTGCCATTGAAGAATAATGTTTTAAATGACAGTGAAAATATGCATTTGTTAAAATTATTTGCAATTTGCAAGCACTTTAATGGTATAAAAGAAATGAACTACCACAACTGATAATGTTATTGAGCTGTATCTGATGGCAGGCTCCAGGATGACAATGGACCTCTGAATGGATGAGGTTCTGACCCCCATAAGGCAAACCGCACATGTACTGCTTTTAGCCTTAACAACCCATTCACAAGGTGATTCACAACCTCAGCTACAACTGTCTCACCACTTTGCTTTGGATGGGTTTCAGCAAACAGTTTCATTACAATACCAGCCTCTTGTTGGCATTCAGATTTGGACAAGTCGCTGTTGTCCTCTATGAGCTTTACGTGGAATGCCAATATGGTAGGGTGCTCTAAATTGGGAAATTAAATCAGGAATTTAAAAAACAGATAAATTCTGCCCACAAATTGTGGATGGCTGTGTTCATTACAATAATAAGCTGAAAATCCCCTTTTCAGAGTTCAGTGTGAGGTAAGTATGTTAATTCTCCAAAACATTAGGACTCTTTTTTCTGGTATAAAAAAAGAGGTGTTTCCAAAATAGTAATATCTCATCCTCTTTACATCCACTTCTATTTTGACTGCACTTTGCCTTCAGATAACATAGGCGGTGAAATTAAATGTACAACTTTGTTTGAAATATTTTATTTGTTTAATATTTGAATTTACAGCCTAGATTGACAACAAATAACAGGGTACATTATTGTATTTATACAAAAAAGAAAACCACCAGCATCAGTTTTACAATACAAAAAAGGCTTTTGACTAAGTAACAGAAACCTTGGATTCAGAAATCAAAAAAAAAAAAAAAAATGCACAGACTTGAAGGCAGTACATATGTTAATTTTTTTTCAACACTTTTTGTTTGTACCTCATATACATAAATACATACATACAGTACTTACAAAGATAAAATGGGACACACTCTAAAGCTGCTACTTAGGATTCTCAGTAAAAATGGCCTGCCAAAACGTTCCTCTGTATCCCAGATCCAGTCCGATTTAACAGAAAGGCCACAGAAAAAAAGTGTGTGAAATGATATGATGCTGTTGTCTGGGTTTATGGTTTGTATGACACAACATGGCTACCAAAAGAAATGATGCTGAAATATGGCTGGATCTTCTGAGCAAGCACACATGGCTAAGCGCTGATGGTGGAAGCTGAACAGTGGCAAAGAAAGAGAAGGCTGGGTGGCGACTCCCTGTCGGATAATTAGCGCGTAGCACAGAGAAAGGAACCAAGGTCAGGGACAGGACTCTTTATATAGATTAGCCTGTGGCTTTTGTGGTCCGGGCTCTTTAGATAGGACCTTACAGCATCAAGTCATGGACGTTTTGTCCAAGTTTTTTGTTTTTACAAGAACTCGCCAATTGTTCCATTTTAATTCTGCATTTCAACATGTAATGATGTACCTGTGACTTGTCCTATAGGAAAAGCTGGCAGTTGTTTTAATATCATTATGTTGAAATGAGAACGTGGTATACAGTATGTACTTTACGTTCTTCAGCATCTTTGGTTACTTTGTTTTACTGATATGTACTGGGAGAGGGCAGTCATCCAGAAGAATTCACCCGAAACTTAATGATCTCAACAGCTGTTTAGTTACCAGTGTGCAAGAGAGATGAGATTCAGCTCTTTTCTGTCGTCTGACCGTAGCTTTTTTATAATGATTGGGTGGATCCTGGATCGGCAGTTGGGATAAGAAATTCAGAAAACTCACAGAAATCAGATACATACTTCCCAGTACTTCTATTGTCATTCTGACATCAAACACAATTCAACAGACGTTCGGCTCAAATGTTGCGGATTGTATATTTTCGGTATAAAGTCAACGGACCGTTCATTTACGCTTTTAAATATTTTCCCTGGGGATGTTGATTGATGCTGTGCTGCTGAAAATCTGACGCAGTAAATACGTGCATTTTCCCCATTTATACTGCAATCACACAGAGGAAAAGCTCGTCTTGTCAATCACCACATAAAAAGCTCTCTCACGGGGTTTAATCTGAAATATAAAATAAAGGCTTCTCGTCATATTAGTATCTCAGTTGTTCACAAAGTCATTAGACTTGAGATGAAAAAGAAAAGTGTTTCAACCCACTGATCAAAGAGGGTGCCTCCCCTCATTTCCTATGATTTTGATAAAGAGCGATTTGCAAATCTTCAACAGTGTGAAGGATGATGGGTTTTCTGTTGAAATTCTGGGCCTTCTCTCTGAAATGGTAGCGGAGTTGAGTCACAGGATGGAGACGAGTGTTCTGGCCAAGTACTCGCCCTCTATTAGAGCCAATCTCATAAAAAGGGGAGACTGAGCAGTGCTTTGGAATAAGGCTGTGAAGCTACACGCAATAAGATGAGAGGATGTGACTAAACAATGGGCGCCTTAACAACTGAAGCTGCAGAGACCAAACCTATTATTTACCTCAGGGAAGACACTAAGCCTGTTTTAAGTGGGTTCCGCCTTGCATATAGGATTAAGCCTGGAGATGACCGAACACAATGTCAGTGAAAGTACTGTATAAAAAAAAATTAAAAAAAAAACCACTGGTGATGTATGGAAACCATGTTCTGAGAAAGGGGGTGGATTTTTGGAAAACCAAACCACACTGCGATGAAATGGCACGCGATGTTTTGATGTTTTGCATCAAGTTTGGGGATTGTCCTAACCTTTGACAAAAATAAACCTCTACATAAAAACAACAGCAGACCAGACAACAGGGAGCGGGGGTAATGTGCATTTGAAGGCAAACCATTTATCCTAGAAAAATAAATCATCTGAATTCACAATTTTGCCAAGCTCTCATTCCAACGATTAACGACAAACTCTGCAAGGATCGACTGCGGGGGGAATCCCTGCGAGCCGGCCCCCTGTGTGCGTACTACATCAAACTGCTACCATCTCCTCGCTTTGGGTCACTGTGTTTAAAGTAGAAATGTCAAGTTTTAGAAGTGCCACTACTGTAGTCAAATACACATGCAAATCCAACTTAAAATTAGTTATCTGAATGCTTTTTTTTCACACCCACAGTATATGAAAGTGACCAGGGAGGAGACGCAGTACATGTGTTCTGTAGTGAATAATGCACTTCATGTCTGCGTTTAAGCTCACCGTTTTGTAGACAAAAATAGAAAATAAAAAATAATAAGCAGGATTATTGAAAGGAGGCAAGTCTGAGGTAACTGATGCTGGGGTGATCCAAAAATAACAAAAATATCATTATTGCCTTTGATTTAAACATATTTCGTTGCGACCTGCAAAATAACTTTTTTTTTGCCCATAAATTCGGTTTTCATCAAAAAATATATATTACGTTACATTACATTTTACCAAGAAGAAAAGCCACAGCCAAATGCATCTTCCACTTTCACAATGTACAGTATGAATTCTACATTGCCATATGGTGAGTGAGGATGTTGGGAGGTGTAGTGTCACCTTAACTGGGGGTGGCTGGGGATTCGGGCGGTCAAACGATGTCATCATCATTCCCAAAAGCACTCTAGAATCTGTGACGACACACCAACGCACCAGCTGGATCTGACCCGTCTCTGCTATTGAAGGGCTGACTGGAAATTCAGCACATCACCTTGTGCTCTTATGGATGCGTAGCAGTTACTATAGATCTTTCATGTATTCTGCAACCACTGTCTATTCTGCACGATAGACCATTGGGCAAACGTCTGCCTCTTGTCCAGACGCTGTGCTTTGCAAAATGCACTTCAAAGAGTTTATTGTTTTTGCTGAAAGTTACTCTCTTGCCAGGCCTACATGTGTGTAAGGGAAACAACTCTGCACCACATTCCAAAGCCTTACAAAGCAGGGCATCTTTAAAAAACAGAGCTCTGCGACAGAGCTCCAGGCCTGGAGGAAGGCTGTGGCTTTGCACTGATGTGGAACCTGCTAGCATCTTAGCCTCTTAGCCTGACTTGTTTTGACTTTAGGGTGCCCAGCAGTGCATTGCGAAGCCAGGGGTGACAAAATCAAAACCGTGTCTCTCACGTGTGATTACCTTCACCACACTTAACAGGATACAATATACCACTGTTCCCATAGCGAGGCACTGGGACAGAATGGTCAAACATTAAACAGAGCGACGCTGGAGCCTGGTGTTTAAGCGTTGGGGAGAGGTGTGCTTTCAGACACAGATGGCTCTGTTACCCTGAGAAAAAAAATGCTCAGTTTCCTCTCGTGTGAAGAACAAAAACACAACTGGATTAAACATTAAAGACGACCTGTAAATATTCCCAAGAACGAAACCGCTCATGAAAGACCTTAGCCTTCAGATGAAACTGTTGACTTTACCTTCACTGGGGATCCAGTACATGTACTGACCCTAATGCTGGAGGAGAGTGAGCCTGACTATTTAAAATAAGAGAATACTTCACATAATACTTGGATTTTTAACTTGAAGAACAATGCTAAGCTTTATGGCTTTAAAAATAAAAAAAAAAATCAGGCCATCGTCTATCATGTATGTACGGTACAGAAAACAGTGGTGGATTTTCCACAAGGACAAAGCCCAAAGTGAGTCATCACTCCGAAAACTGCCAGTTCTGCTGCTGCACTTCAAAATGGCAGCCCTGTTCAGAGAGTGCAGCTCAGCTCAAAATGAAGCCCCGCCTTCAGAGGAGGCGGGGCCTGCTTCTGAAGGGATGCGGCTTGAAAACTGTGGACACATTTAACCTCATACCTAACCAAAACTTGTGTGCAAAAGTGTCCAGCGTAACATCCAGCCTAAAAGGTATCAGCTTTGGTACACACTGATTACAGGGCAGCAGGGGAAAACGATACTTAAGTAGGAAGCGGTCTGAGCTCCTCCCCCACCACCATCACCACCACCAATAATGCACGCACACGCACACCACACAGTGAGTGGCTGCGTCTCAATTCAGTATTTGCTCCACCCTCATAAACTTCAAACTTAGCAAGCTCATTTTGCCCATTATTGCAAAATTTTCATTCAGTGAAAATAATGTTAGCATTGTGTCGTGTTGCCATCGTGAGTGCATTTTATTTCAAATACATTCTGTCCCGCCTTCTGTTCTGTTAGTGCGTCACACCCTCCTGAGTGAAGTGTGGAGGCTGGAACTGAAACTGGACTGAGATACAGCCATTGACTCTGACATGTCTAACACATGTATCTCTCTCTCTCACACACATGCGCACACACATACTCTCTTCCTCTCTATCACACACTTCAACTATCAACACTTGGCTTATGCATAAATAACAGTGTTCCATTATAACATAACCAGACAACACTGAATTTTCTCTCCTCTACTAGGGTTAATGACAGAACATTTTCAACTGACATGCTGTGCTCTTTTTTCCATATTTGCAATGACATTCTTTTCCTTCTCTTTCATCAGAAAATGATTCGGACTTAAAATGAAACAGCAATTCGCTCAGAGGATTTTTTTGTAGAAATCAGATTCCTTTAAATATCTTACTAGTGATTATGTTATATTACAGCAAAGGGAACTGTAACGACCAGCTTTACAGAAACATTCTATCATCACATTTTCCGGCTCTATTTTGACAGTCCAAACTTGTGATGCAGAGGGGAAAAAAAGATAACATTAAAATTCAAATCACTGATGCATCATTTATGTGAAAACCCTTGTGATATCTGTGTAGGGGCAAAGCTAATTTCGTTGCCATTTGGAATGTAGCCATTGTAGCCACATAACTGTCGGCAGCAGCTCCTCAAGGTAGTACATTCTATCATTACCTTTGTCCCTGTGAATTTGGACCATGAAAATAGAGCCCTATAAATCATCAAATTAATGATGATCATCGTTGTGTTCATCACACTGAATGTCGCTTTGTTTATGGGGGAGAGGGGGTGAGAGGTAGCAAGGGAAGGATTTATGGGGCATTATACTACACCCATCTCAGAGACACTGCTTTGCTTTTTTTACTGTTGCAATTGACCACGGTCATCGCACATCTGAGTTACTTTCCTCAATAACACTTCACTTACAGCAAACAAGTGCAGAGGGTTTGTTTCTTTTTTTTAACCCCCCAACACAGTGGCTAAATAGCATTATTGCACTTCAGTAGACATCTCTACCTGTTTGAGCTACCCCACACGGGTGCTGTGGCGTTCCTAGCTTCTGGGTTGAGTGGCTGAGGCTTCTGGGAGTTTCCCTGACTGACACAACAAGAGACACCCTGCAATGGCCTAATACCGTTTTCAGCAAGAGGGATAATCAGACGCTCAGGTTGATTACACCCCACAAAACTGCAGTGATTTCCTTCTTAGTCCATCACCTGTGAAATGTGACATCTCTACTGATGTTTACACGGTCTCGTAGCACAGTCTCCTGTGGTATGTCCGGTGGTTTTCAATCCGAAGGTCCAGTGTGTGTGTATGTGTGTGTATGTGTGTGTTGTTTGGACAGAGCTCTGCTGCAGGACACAGCCAGACCCTGAGGATGTTGAAACAGGGTCTGAGTGCAGGGATCCAGGGTGTTTTAATTCCAGCTTCTGACCGAGGCAGGAGAGGGGTCATGGAGGATGCAAGGGAAAGGATGTTTTTGTGTGATGTTTTTAGTGATGGCAGGAGTCCCCGTTACCGCATCCCAGTGGGCCACATTGTGAGGCAACCCACTGTGCCACAAAGTCCGACCCGTCCCCTCGGGCCCTACCTGTCATCTACTCTCAACCAACACTGCTGGGGGTGGGAGGTTGGGGTGAGGGAGGAGGAGGGTAAATGGGGTTACATATATGGACGGAAAGGGCGGAGTCCAATCTTCCAGGAAATGATGAAAACGCAGAATCCTTTTGAGACTGTAATCGTAAAAGTTCACTGCTACATTAAAACAGTACAATTTCAACATCGGCTAAAACGACATTTTCTTTTAGATGTGTTTGTTTATTTGTAGAATTTTTTTTTTTCTTTCTGGTCTTGCCCCTCCCACCCCTACCCACCACCCCCCACCCACCTCCACCCAATTCCCCCTCCTGATTGGCAGGGTCCAAGAACATCGCAGCATTATCAAATTGAAAAACACAATAAAGTTGCATGGAGGAGTTTTTTTTTTTCAGAGTAAAATGGAAGCGGTACAGAGAGGGTCCGACCTGTCCTGGTTACCGTTGCTGTCAGGCAGGTCCGTTTAGGGTGGGCTCCGCAGGTGAGGGTGCCTCCTCTCTGTGAGAGAAAATGCACGGACTGTTAGCCGCCAGCAGGGGGCGCCAGACTACACCACACAACATAACAGGTAAGGATGACAAACCGGCCTGCATACAGCATTTAACAATGATCAAACCAATCCCACAAGCCCCTGCTCCAGCGTCCTAACCGACCAACTTGGCAGAAAAGGGCTGTTTGCACAAGAATGTGAATCCATGTTATGAATGGACAGAAACCTGAAATGACCCTTTAAGAGAGTGAGGGGGGAGGGAAGAGGAGGAGGCACTGTGATTGGTCACAGGCCCTGTTCCATTGTTTAGTGTCCCGTGTCCAGATGTGTAAGTTGGCCGCTCCTGTGGTGTGAGGTTGTATTTTTAGGTCTGACCTGCCAGCATTTCCTTGTATGGGATGTTGCACAGGGAGCTGGCTGGCTGGCTCTCCCTCTCTGTCTTTCTTTCTTTCTCTGTACCCCATGTAAAAACCATGAACATGGAGCTGCAGGGATAAAGTGAAGGGAATGAGGGACTCACTTCCTGTCTGTCACAGTGAGGTCTGTTGCAAGGCTGGCGGTTGCTGTGGCGTTGAGTGGGTCGCCCACTGACTCCGTTTTCTCGGGGGGCTCTGTGCTCCTCTGGGGTCCGTCGGCGATGGTGAGCTTGGACAACAGCGCCGTCTCCGCCTCCTCGCTGGGGACAGACACAGAGGGGGAGGAGCCATTTTGAGACGCTGCCACCATCACCCACCAATCACCTCAGAGGCACTCTGGGATGGGCACCATGGGTGTAGAGCTGTTTTAACACCAGTGGGGCCCATCTTGAGCTGCCAGATGAAGCACTGTTAGTGGTCTGATACTCTTACCATGCTGCCACAATGCACACATATACAGTTACTAGGCTATAGTCAGGCATGTCACAAGCTAAAAAATATTCTTAGTGGCCAGCAAGGAACGGATGAACTGAGCCGGGAGGGGAAAGCTGCAGCGTTATGCATGAAAACGTTTGGCGCCCCCCAGTGGCGGGAGGTACAATGTGAGAAAACACTCAGGCCTCCCTTCAATCTTAATTCCCTGGAGATTGTCCTTTGCGTTGATTAGTCATATTCTCCTTTCATTAGGCGACTGCCATGCTAGTCATGTTGCTAATGAGTTCTATTAAAGAATAGGCTTACTTTCAATAAAACACTTGCCCAAACGGGCACAGTGGAGTTGGATTGAAAGGGCCTCTTTAAGTGTATTCTGTTTCTGAGCTCGATGGGTGTAATAGTATGACTGTACTCATCATACTGCTTTTTAGAGACTGAGCTACGGTCAACAAAGCACATAATGGCAAACAGTGAGGGGTGTGACCTTGGGTGAAACGGTTACTGTGACTTGTGACTAATGGCTGTTAGGATCATGGGCCATGTGAGGACGAAAGCCAGAGGTTAGGGGAGAGTCAGCATGTGATGAAAGGGGCTACAGTGCGATGGTACTGTCTGTGTGCCTGACTGCCACTGGAGGACCAACTCAGAGCACCAGGTCCATGCATTACCGTGCTCCTCCACCAGGGTGTGCTGTGCATGACCAGACCTCAAGCCTACATATAGATAATGGCAACTGAACTACATGAGCATATGAAGATAACAGGAGCCTGCAGAGCCCAGCCTGCACTCTGCACATATTTATGAACAGTAGAAGACAGACGTGAATTTAATCTCAAGCCTACAAAACACCAAAACAAGCTACTGTTCAGTGACAGCCGCCAGCATTCTCTACGTCACTCTACACTGCACTGCAAACCAGTAGCATACTGAAAAGCTGGCTAGAGTGTAAAGGAAACTTACAGGTCAGCAAAGGCCCTGCTGAAGAGAACTAAAGGCCTTAGTGCACTGCTGAATGGCTACAGTGTAGAAAACAGGATCCAAAATGCCTACAGAGCACGAAAGATTGGCTAAAGACCACCACATCTCTACCTAGACCACACAACAGTCTGGTTACAGTGCACTGAATGCTGAAAACGTAGCTACACAGCAGTGAAGGCCAACAGCACATTGTAAGCGCAGATACGGAGTACCAAGCCACAGCTGGACCACAACTACAAGCATTGCTACCAAATGCTAACAGCCCAGCACCCACTGAAAGCCTAGCTACAGCATGCCAAAACACTACAGCCCAATTAAAGCCTCGTAGTTCATCAAAAGTGGGGCATGACTTTGAGGTAATTATGGTACCAATTAAATGCACTGCATTATGTGATTAAGATTAAGCAGTTAAACTATAAACCTCGACTCAAGTCTTTATCAGATGCAGCTTGTATTTAACCAGGCCTGGCTAATTAGAACCTGCCAAGGCATTATGTTTTGCATGACACATACACAAATATTATAAAATGCATGAAATTAAAATCTGGACTGGTAGTGTTTGTTGAAGTCCTGTATGCAGCACTGAGGAGAGGTAATGCTTTGTGTGTAGTGTGTTCAGTATGCCATTGCAAACACAGCAGCCCCTCCTTCACTACATACCCTCTGACTGCAGGCCTAAATACTCTGAGCCCCGCAGCAGGGAGAGAGAGAGGGGGAAGAGAGAGAGAGAGGAGAGAAAGAGAGAAGAGAGAGCACGTAAGAACAGCTCACCACAAAAACGCATGTAGAGTACAGTAAAGCACCCCTCACCGGCCACCTTGACCAGAGCCTCAGGCCTCAATACCTTACGTACAGATGTGTGTGTGTGCATGTGTTTGAGACACAACATGTGTGTTGGAGCAAGAAAGACAGTATGACTGTGTGTGTGTGTGCGCGTGTGTGTGTGTGTGTTTATGGGCTTAGGCGAGCGCATATGTGCTACAGGTCAGTGACACATGGGTTTCACACAGATTGTGAAGCATGCTGGCAGACGGTGGAGACATGTGCCGACCTCTCCTCCCTCATCTCTAAAGCCCTGCTGTAAAGGTCAAGGGTCATAGGTCACAGGTCATGGGAAGAGATCTGAATCTGAACTTGCACTTACATTTGGTGCTAAGCTATAACATACAACAAGAAAGCTGTTCTCATTTCTAGGGTTGCTTTAATTTTTCCCCTTGAGGCGATGGTCAAACTCATTCCTTCTGAAGTAGACAGTGAGTTCAGCGGTTCTTTTTCTCATACAGCTCTGTCCAGTTGTGCCTGTAATTGTAGGCCTGCTATTTTTACGGTAGGTTATAATTATGAATGAAAATAACCTTTATTTTCATATACACTACATTTGGATCGTTTCGTGACAGTGAAGACTGGACTGGCTTTCCAGAGCGTGCTTTGTACTCGCTGCATTCTCCGTAGCATACTCCAAATGCACATGCTAAACAAAACCAAACTTCCCTCTCCCTTATTCCCTGTCACACAAATTATATAGGGTACATTTCAAATTAAAGTAAACTTATTAAATGTGTAATTCAAACACATTGATAAGGGCACCAACAGAAACATAAGAAATCATTGGCAGCGTTACGAGGTTTGTACACTCCTGCATGTTATTCCATGCTTGTGAATGTCAAAATCAAAGACAGTCACTTTTTCAGTTACATACATCCCTGTAGCTAATGCCATCTACAGGACTTGGATATCAAATCTGTATGCTTTCGTCTTGTTTTTGTTGTGTCCTTAAAAGATGGACAGTAACATAGAGCAACATAGTGTGTACATAAGAGGTGCTTTACTGTAAAGTAAAGGGAAGCACTGCTGGCTATCACAGCATGATAGCGAGCAACTTTTTCACCATTTACTTTCAGTTTCTGAAACAGAAAAGAAAACAAAACTGCAATATGAATACACTGTCCCTTTGTCTTTTACAGTGACATTCAACTCAATACACAAAGGAAGCTGATATTACCCAATCGTTTTAATCCTATTAAAATTTCAATTAACCTTTTTTTTTCCTCGTCAGTCATCAGGAGAATAAGACAATGGGATAGTGAGTATTCAAAAGTGAACTTAAAGCATCTATGTGGTCCTACATCTACTCTACAGATGTGGGGGTTTGGGCCAAATACACATCACTGAGAACAGAAAGAGAGAAATCAAACAGAAATGAGAAAGCTCTCTATGAAAAGCTACAGTTTGTGTACCTGTGCGAGTCCAGCGCGCTACAGTAGGTGCCAAGCCCATGGTCGTCGCCAGAAATTAATGAACACAGTCAATAATCATACAGTCATGACAAACAAACATCATCAGTGCTTAGTGGCTAGTTACACTTCACTCTGACAAAATTAGCAGGAGGGTGCACTTCAATGACCAAATGGCGTTCCCTGCCTTACAGCTAGGGTCTATTTAAAGGCCTGAATGCAACAGTTAAATGTGAGATTTTGAACAAACCATTTTCCTACTGATAATGTGCTTTCCAGCCATATGGTTTATCATGTTTAAAAATGTGTACACATTCAAAGACAGAGCATATGCATGTTCAAGTTCTGCTGTACAGGGATGTTTGATGGATATTTTAGAAAAGCACCAAAAACAGTGGTTTTACAAGACACCTGGAAAACGTATACGATCTTATTGAAAAGTGGGCAAGACATTATTTAGCCCTAAAGGATTATAAAATGCTAACCCAATTCTGCAATAATTGATTCTGGTTCATGCTAAGTTCACAAGCTACTAATAAATTCTCTTAGAGCCTGGAGGCAAAAAACAAGCTTTAGAAATTTAAAGCTGAGGATTTACTTTGGAGCTTCGCGGTACTGAATGTAAAGGGGGAAAATTCTCTGAAAGCTTTTCATGCAGACCCCATTCTAGCATCATGACTACCAAACTTTTAGGGTCCAGATGTATTGCTTCAAATATATTTTTGTTCCCTTTTTTCCCTCAGTTTAAAATGCACATGTGGGCCTATTTAATTGCTAGGACATCCTCTGTCAGTAGGGGAGAGGACAGACTAGCGTTAGCATCCCCTGTAGCACGTGCAGCTGGCCAGCGTTCCTCTCAGCTCTGCGGTCCCCCATCTGAGCTGCGCAGCCGCTGGGACTGAGGACCACACTGTTTGAGCAGCTGCTGTAGGCGCACTGCAGCTAGGGCTGTCAAGGTCACCATGTAACCACCATACGGATGATTACAAAAACCCACACGCTAAAATTTCCATCAACATGTGTATCCAGGTGATTAACTTTTTTTTTTAATGTTTTTGTTTTAAGTAAAACAAGTTTTAAGTGAGTCACATATATGTATAATAAAAGCTGAAACACAAATTTTGAACTTTGCTGACTGGCTGGTGTCTGCTAGTTTTGTCTGTCAAATGTAATTGAACATGAGCATGTGACAGTGTGTTGCATTTGCTTATCCTATGAGGCCCAAATTTTGCATGCCTCTGTTGCAATCGTGGGTTGAGGGGGAGTTACAGATGTGTGGCGAGTTTTTCAGTGTGAGAGAACTGTTTGGAAACAGTTTATTGAATAGTTGTGATAACTGTGATACTGAGCTAAAAAAAAACATGTTTTTTTAATATTGTGGTTATTAGTCTTACAATTATCGGTTACCTGAAGTTTGATAATAGCGACCGCCCTAGCTGCAGGCACTCTACTACATGAAATGCCAATGAGCAATGGAAATGTCTGGGCTCTGGGGTGCTTTACTGTATCAGGGTAGCGCTTTAGCATGGATATGCCATTCTGTATCAGGGGCTAGTGCTTTAGCATGGATACACTAGTCTGTATCAGCGGTTTGCGCTTTAGCGTGGATACCCAGTCTGTATCAGGGGCTAACGCTTTAGCATGGAAATGCCAGCTTATAGGAGGTCCAGATGGTTTTGTGTTGTGTCGTTTTGGGAGCACATTTAATATGTTTTTGGCTTGCCCTTGAGTGACCAGACATCTATTTTGGGAACAGGTCACTTGACGCTACATCGTCGATCTTTTCAACACCTGTGCTACAGCCAGCAACTACTGTCTGAGGCTTCAACAAGAAGCAACAAAGAGACTTTTTGTCCTTTATCAAAATGCAGTATTTAAGTATTTATACATTTAGTGATTGTATTAGCTTCTTTGTGGAATAGGACTATCAACAGCTATAGCTATTTTAGGAAAGTGGACATTAGGCTTGCAGCATTCAAATTAGTTTGTTTGTATGTGACCAATGACGTTTGTTTGTAGCATAAACGTAAAACAAGAGCTGCTGTTAATTGTTAGCTGCGTCAGCACAGTGATATCACAGGACATAACAGCAAGTGAAATCAAGCTCCTGTGTAGATGTCACTTAACGGATCAACATATCTGGCTTGGTGCAAGAAAAACTTTTAGTTTATTTTAAAGACAGCAGGATAAAGTGGGATCACGTTGCTTGACTTTTGGGGATTTTCAAAGATTTTCCAGATTTTCAAGGATCATTATTTCTATCACAGGTCCTTGGATCCATCACCTGGAGGCCCACAGAGATTCACGGTTTTCTGTCGGGCAGCTGAGCATGGAGAACACCCACTGATTCAACCCAATGCCCTGGACGATTAATTTGGTAAAAAGAGTCATTTTAGCTTTGCCCACTTCTGATACCATTGTTGGATTAGGAAAGCTGAGAAATCTTCAGTCTTAAAGCTAACTGGCCCAGATAAGTCTTTATGGGAAGACAAAATGTTAAGACAAGTGCAAGTCAAGACCTACATTACTGCAAAACTGCTTTAGTGTTAACGCTATGAGTGTCTCTATCCCAGTGGGATCTCTGTACTGTCACACCGTACCTCGTGAACACCGCTTTCTCGTTTTTGGCATCCATGGTAAGTTTGATGGTCTCCTTGCCCGCCCCGGTGGTGATGGTCTCCGTGACGATGTCGGCCTTGTCATCCTCGTCCTCCTCGCTGTCAGAGCCCCCCGAGGAGCTGCTGTCCGAGGCCACCAGGGGGGCTTTCCTGGCCACGCACACGTTCCAAGCACATGGGGATGAGCCCTTGACTACAGGGACGACACATGTAACGTTACATACAAACAGACAGCTGCATGACACTGCAAGTCCAGGAGCAGCACTGCACAGGAGACGTATCATTTTTTGTGAATATTTTAAAAGAACAAAATTTGATCCATCTGCATAATCACAACTCACTTTTTTCCTGCGTTTTTTACCACAACCTGAACTCAACTTACAGAACAAACATGCAGACATTAAAATTTGAAAAATCTAAATTTAAATGGGTTATGCATAATTCTTTACCAGTTTTTATACATAATGCTTCCATTTTAATAAAAGCTTATGCTGTAAAGATGCTTGTTCTGAAAGCCGAGCGTATAAAATAAATACATTTTTAAGGCAGATGCTGTACAGTGCACATGGCTGTATACTTCTTTAATGGACAATATGCTGTTTTCAATCCAAAAACAAAGCTAATGACGGATACCAGATGCCGCTGAAAAAGGGAAATGGACCCAAAAGACAGGAGCCTACTCAACTTCAGAATATAAATGGATACTACACAGCAGCCCTTGAGAGTCAACAGTTAAATAATGCAGCTGTAATTTAATCTATGCTTGGAAATCGGTTGGAAGTGATCACAGCTTTCATTTTTAGTCCAGCAGCTTTTTAAAGAGCACAGCAGGGAAAGGTAACACAGTCAACTATGTCAAACTGAACATCTTGGGCTTCCTGTGTTAAGAAGAGATACAAACACATGTTCTGTCCAGTGCAAATGGACAGGTCATATAGTGGAATGCCCTCATGTTGTGTAAATGCAAGCATATGCATGTGATGTTTCCTCCATTATCATAGTGAAACAGTATTAGGCAGGATGAGCTCCTCTGAGCTGGACTCTCTCTTAGGGTTTCACAGAGGCACCCATAAATCAACAGCCATTTTAAAACAGGAATACCACATGACTTCAAATGGTGACTTCAGCAAAATGAAGATGCTGAGCTAGAATAAAATGCCCAGCTGCCCCATCCACCATTTAAAAGGCAGCATCACTTGTCTTACAGGTGCGCTGTACCTGAGGGAGTCCAGGTGCTCCCACAAGGGTGACAGTGAACCATAATGTGTCATATGACTGCAAAAAATCGGCAAAAGGGTGAGAGAGTAAGCACTTCTGAGTCTTAACGCAAGAAATAAGGGGGTCAAAAAACGACACCCCAAGTTCAGTTTCACCGTATGTCCAAATTGGTGAAACAGTGAAAGAGTAAGCACTTCTGAGTGGTCGAGCAACAAATAACGGGATCAAAACCACACCCCACTTTCAGTTTCACAGTTTATTAAATGAAAGGGGACAAGCAGCTGCAGTAACAGCTTGGAGGGTTCAGGTGACCTACACTTCCCTAAGGAGCATGAAAGCTTGTTGTTCCACACTGGGAGTGTAGCTGGGTCACAGTCCTTTACTCACAGTTCTTGTCCTGGCCCTGCCTGGAGCAACCTTCGGAGTCGGTGCTTTCCGAATCCACCGGGGAGCTACACCTGGGTCCAGACTCTGAGCTGCAGGAACAGCGTAGACAAAGTAAGAACCCAACATGAGTTTACACCACACTGTTTCTCTGAGCTTCAGCTCACCGCCCTCGTCCCAGCAGGTACTGTAGTCATCATGTGCATTCCCAGAACTTGGGATGTTTTTCGAAGATAATGCAAGTCTGTCTGTCTGTCTATTTATTTTTGAACATTCAGATTTAATCCCACCACTTTTTTTTGTTCATTAATGTGAACCTCCTGCCACAGCCAGACTCAGCTGCACCACACACTGGCACTTTTATGGTGCAAGACATCTGGAGGCCCTGTATCCATTTAACTGTTCTAAAATAATCAGGGCATAAATTCAAAAACTAATTGCTACCATACTAATGTAAAAACAAACCTAAACAAGGCTGAAGCTTGGCTGATAGGGATATGGACTTTTTCACTCTCTCGAGTTGAGAATTTGCTGGTAGACCCAGCAGTATAATTGGACAAAAGGCAAAGATGAACACAGCTTATTAAATGCTGTAATAATGCTATCAAATGACTGGTGGCCCAGCACCAGTAGGTCCATATCCATCCCAGCCGAGGCTGAGCTACGTGCTGAGTCATTCCTGACTCACCAGCAGAAAGGCTGGAAGTCGGTGAACTTGGCCCACCCTTTGTCCTCGCTGTCGGCCGCGTCGTGCTGGGGGACGGCGGAGTCCCACACGCTGGAGCCCACGTCCACCGCTGCGCAGGGGGCGGGCGCCTTCGAGTTCACCGTGTCGTCGAAGTTGGCCGTCCATCCTGGGCCTGCAGGCAAGAACACGGGGGGACCGTCTTCAGTGAAACAGAAGTAAACTGAGTGAGACCATCTCACATAGGCCTCCTACGGTAGAAACCCTGGTGGAGAGTTTCAGCTAGAAGTGATCAGGTGAGAGACAAGGATATAAAATCATAAAAATGTTACATATTAATCTTGTGGACCTTGACTGCTTGTCTTGAAGTAGCTGAGTCTTACACAGTCTAACGTAAGGATGCACCATGACTAATGGCCAGCAGACTCTCAGCTGTAGGACTGATAAATGTATACTCAGTGTGCATATGTATACTCGTGTATACACGAAATGAGTACATTAGAGAGAGCGTGTGTGTGTTGTGTTCCAAATGTACTGTAGCCTAATTGCTACATCCTGGACAGACCAGTTGAATCATTTCATTCACCTGACTTAATTATGTTCATTATGTAGGCTAGATTAACCAAAGTCATTACTAAACAGAAAGATTCAATTTTAACCAGGGAAATCATAATTAAATGAAAATGACTGACAGATACAGTCAAAGGCTGGGGAATGGAACTCAAATAAGTGGAGGCAAAGTAAATGCAGAGCGATGAAAAAATCTAATAATCTAACACTAACTTTCTTCTGAAACTCCATCAAGATGTTAAATAATACATCTATATAATCATTAACTGTGCTGTAAATGTGTCTGTCACTCACATCCTGCTGAATCAGCGTCTTTGGCCTCGGTCTGGCTCTTGTTTTTGTTGTTCTCTGTGTGGGTGGTGCCTTCTTTGGGCTCTGCCTCCTCGTCGTTTGAGGCAATGCACCGATCACGACTCCGCTCTCCGTTCTCAACGTCAGTCCTAGAAGAGCCCTCAGAGGCACGCGTGACACCAAACCTATGACAGGGGAGACAGAGTCACCATAGCAATGACTAACAGAACAGTACTAAACACAGCGTGCAGACTAGCAGGTGATGGCTAAATGTACAATGGCATGCTGGGAAACGTAGTTTATAGATAACAATTCATTAAGTTGTCAGTTATACAATGCATTTATCACATTCTAAACTCATTTACATTGTACAACAACCAGGAAATTCTTCATCAGGTAGGAGGGAAAATATATCTGTTCCCTGCGAGGTAGAAATTCCTGAAAACATTTGACAGTAAATCACGCTGAAATACTCTGCTGATCCAGGTCTTGTGAATCTACTTTCACACTTCAAGTCTGCGCTAGTCCACAGCATGTGGTATAGAAACAGACACTGAGCACCTGGGGCTTATGACCTGCTCAGAGCTACATAGCAGAACATGGCATGTTTATATGGTTATATAAACTACTCTGGATTAACATCAACTCTCAATCAGTGGAACCACAGGAAAATGAGCTATCAATTTGACACATTCATACTGTGGACTCAAACACAAACCCCAGGAAGCTTTTAGAACAGTTCTCTAGAAATTGCATGGAAACCAATTATAGACATTTAAGAAATAAGATACAGCATGAGCCATCTTGTCTGGTGTTTAGTTTTGAAAGCCTGTTTTTCTTTTTAAACAATCAGGGAAGTAATAATAATTAGGTGAATATGCTACACTAAGAGTAAACCAAATCACTGAAGATTTTTTTCATCTTGCAACAATGAACTGTCTGGTATGGTATGAATGATTAAAGGAAATTTTGGTAAATTAACTGACCAAAGTTCGACTATGGATGACATTTTGGCTCAGCTTACACTTACTCTTTAACCCTTCCCTCACAAAGCAGTACAACCTACCTTGTTCTGGATCTAACGTGCGCTGTATAGTTAATCTCTTTTTCCTCCCAGATGTCCTCTTCATCCTCATTGTCATCAAACTGTTGTATTCTCTCTTTGCAGCAGGCCTCAAACATGGCGGCGTTGGCCTGCATTTTGAAAAGAAACGGATTTATGTCAACAGGTTTTGAGTGCTTTTAAATTACACATTTTTTCATTCCTGGTTTGCTTTTCTGAAACTTGCATTGTGTTGATTTCTGCCAGTGATCAGCCAATCAAATCCTTCAGAGGGCAGCCAATGAATTTCAAGGACACTGACAAAGTGCCAGTATCTGTACTCAGGAAACTAAACTTTCAAAATATATATTTTTTTCAGCACAGAAATTAGCTTAAAGCCACAGAGGCAAGTAATCTAATTAAGGGAAATGACTTACGCTGTCATCGTCTGCATCCAAATTGAAGTTTATCTCTGCAATCCTATCAAATGTGGCACTAAAAAGAAAATAAACATTTAACTGTTGGAAAAATTGCATCTTCAGTGACACTCCATGAGAAACTCTGTGGGAACTGTATGTAAATTCATTCATAAGAACCCACAACTAATAAGCATTCAAAAAATGCAACAACATTGAAATACGATGCCACTGAACATGTGAGAATGACATTTATACATAGTAGTAGAACCTGATGTTGATGTCTTACTTGATGTTGTCATCATGTTCCGCAAATTCCTCATCGTTAAATCCAAATTGATCCACAAAGTTTGCCGTCATCTGCTGGATCTGGTAATCTGAGAACGCCTATGTGATAAAATGGGATGACACAGGAATATGTGTTGGTCAAAGTAGGAATATAACATCATGTGTAGGACTTTTAACTATGGACTCCATCCTCTCTGCTCTGTAGCTCCTCCCACCTGTTGGAGTGACAGCTCATTGGGGAAGGGGCTCTCCATATCGTCATCCTCACTGGAGGAGTGCAGATTGTGCGTGCTCACCTGAAACAGAGGGTTAATTCTTTCAGAGCGTTGGAGTTTCACATTTAATCACTGTAAAATGCAATATGAATAAAATGTGTTCATTTTGGAGGTGCTGCTGTTGGTTTGCAATACAGCAGTAGGTTGCGGTCATTGTTGCTATTGTGCATGTTACGTTAGCATATGTGTGTGTCAGCCCTCACCAAGTCCACTGTGTTCCTCCTATTTGTTTCCGTCAGGGTCTCATCCACAAAGCTCTCCCAGCGTCCTCGGCAGTCCTCTGGGAGTTCTGTTCACACCACCGATGGGTAGAGGGTTAACACTCTGGTTGCTAACATGTCTCCTCACATCCCCCTCACAGCCATGTCAACACTGGCGCCCCAGGACGTACATGACATTGCTATCCTAACAAATGAATCACTCACTCCCAGCCCAATGCCACAGATGGTGAACATCCAGGCAACTGTAACTCACAGTCATCCAATATTGATTACAGGAGGTAATTTCGCTGTATAGTAATAGATTTATTTAGAAGTGAGTGAAAAAAAAATGCTGTTTACACAGAAGGCCTCTGAAAAGCCTTTGGCAGTGCTTACAGTTACAGCTCCTGGTGCTGATGTCAAGGAGTTCAAACCCCCCTGAAAGTCATTAGGGGCTCTCATGGGACTTTCTTACCCTAACCAACTGATCTAGAGTCAGGATGGTCAACCCTAATCCTGTCAAAAACCATTCCTTTTACAGGTCGACAGTGATCCAGGATAAGGGGCCAACTGTAGGAGCCCTCTGTCATACCATGGTTGATCTGGACCATTTACAATCTCCTAGATTACGCTACACATCGACATGACTGAGGGTTTTGCATCTGGTTTATGTAAGGATCAGATGTCGTTAAGCATGTGATGTTGTGAAGGTGAGAATCGAGTGGGTTTTGTTCACATGTACCAACCAAATTTAGCACGTTAGCAAAATTGACTTTGCCGTTTAGATTTAGGGGCGGATTGAAGGGACAGTTATCTTTCCACATTGCTATCCTAGATCCAACCTTGATGGGTCGCTTGTACTTTTAGTCAAGCTCAAGTATGCTATGCTGGCCAATGAGAACAAAGCAGTAGATGAGTAAAGGAGACGTAGTGGTGAGAGAACATACACATACACAAGCATACACACTGGCATGCAGACACACACACTACCTTTGATGAGGTCACTGATCTGAGCCTGCACAGGGCCTTTCTCCATGTTCTGTACCACGGTATTGGCTATCCTGGTCAGGTGACCCATGTTACCTCTCCTCATTCCACCCTCCGCTCTGCAAAACAGACACACACACTTCAATCCAAACTACCCTATTACTGAACAGTCAGCAACATGCAAAGACTTAGACAATATTTCCTGAAGAGAAACATTGGAGGCAGTTTAACACAAGGGAGACTTAAATCTGTGTTCCTCTCTGGTTCAGCATTCAAGTCACTGTTTTAAATTGTCAACCAAGTTCCTGAAATGAAACTTACAAACAACGATACAGGGGCAGAGTTTTGAGGGTGCACCATCTTAGTTCTACAGAGAATCTTTGAGGATATTATTAGTGCTGGATGTGTCCTCTCTGTTTGCTCTCCTCGGCCAGGCTGGTGAAGGTGAGTCAGCCTGCTGCTCTCTCTCTGGTGCTGCCTGCCTATTTATGGAGTGTGATTTCTGCTCTGACCTCCTGAGCTGAACGCAGCTGAGTCTCTGACACTCCGCAGTAATACTGGATTAGCCGAGAGATACCTGTGTGATTTAAACCGCATTCTTCAGCCCGGTGAGTAACTTTTAAGGCTAGCGCATGCCACTGCTCAGGCTGACCGTGTTTGCTGATGATGAAGAATGTGCTGCAGCTCTTACTGGATTTTATCGTTTTCCTCCCAAGCGTCCAGTATCCGCTGTACCAGTCGACACTTCTGGAAGAGCTGTGGGTGCAGATGAGTTCAAACACAAACACTCAATAAGCACAGAGTAGTGCATGTAGACGTATACATTAATGTTCAGACACACAAGCTCATTCAAGCAAGACTCAAGTCTCATACACATACAGAGACCTGCAAGAAGGAAATAGACACTAACAATATTTGATAAAACTAAGAGTGTCTATTTACTTCTTCCATATCTCTGTACATGCATGCATATAAACGCACATGATTATACATGAACACACAAACAAATAGATATGCACCCAAAAGACAAAAACACCAAACACACACTCGCTCTCTCTCTCTCTCACACTCACTCACACGCATGCACGAAAACAAAATCAGAGATAAGAATGAAGAGCAGTCTAAATTCAGTAGTGCTAATCTCTTCACCCTCATCTGTGTGTGAGTTTCACAGCAGGATAAGGATCTCCCAGTGTTGACACAGTGCTGCTGAGGTCACGTCACCTGACGTTGCCTATTAACCCTCCACAAATCCCCAAAACACTCTCTCATTAATCACAAATGAGTACACATACCCTCCCCAAAGCCAGCAGGAAGCTGCTTTGGACTGTACTGAATACTGCCTGCCAGAATGATGAGAGTGTATAACCGTGAGCCATTTTGGGTTAGGAACACATTAATCTGGGGCTGAATAATGGGCAGCGTTTTAAGGTAATTGAATGGGAGACGCAGTGGCAGAGATAATGACAGCCCTGTGCTTATCATTCATCTTGCATCTGTCTGAGGGAACTGTGTCACAGACCATTAACCAGCAGCGAAGGGCTGCCATTACACTACGCAAACACACAAATCCTGCATTTATTTTTCAACAAACCCTTTCCCTCACAATCTGATCCATTATAACTATCACATCATATTTCTGTCTTCACTCTTTCTTATACTTTATACAATCAATGAAGATGTATGGAGGTACTAAATCTAAATCCCGAATCCTGAAGATATCTGGTTTTATATTACAAAGAAGTAACAAGTGTATATTACAAAGAAGACAAGCATAATGCAGTACTGGCCATTTTGTGCAGTTACGTTTATACCCTCATGTCGAAGGAGATAAGAAAAAATGAAAGGATCATAGCAGAAGATAGGAAGGGATTTAGAAGAAGAGAGGGAAGGTTTGACATGAAAGAAATAGGGGTTTAGCTTGAGAGTGGGGGGGGGTCTAGAACAAGAGAGGGAGGGGATTAGCAGAAGGAGGAGGGGATATAGCATGAAAGAGGGTAGAGTTTTAGCAGAAGAGAAGGAAGGGTTCAGCATGATTGAGGGAGGAGATGAGCATAAAAGTATACTATCAGTGGGAGGAGCTTAGAATGAGGGAGGAGTTTATCACAGGAACAGGAGGGGTTTGTGCAGGAAGTGGACTCAAAAAGGCAGATTCTGTCTCCTTACATGAGCCACCAGGATGTTGTGTCCCGAGGTGTTGGGCGTCTCTGGGGTGCTGTCCTGGTCCGTCTTGTCCTCACCCTGACCCTGACCCTGACCCTGACCCTGACCTGACCCTGACTCTGACCCTGACTCTGCTCCTGCCCTTGTGCCACGCCCTCCTGCAGGGTGGCGGCAGCAATGACAGGCTTCTCCTCCTGGGAAGAGTGGTTCAGGATGGCAGCCACACACAGCTCCACTTGTAAGTGCAAAAAGTTGTTCCAGGTGTATTTAAAAAACAAATCCTGCCGGCAGAAGAAAGGGAGAGGCCAAACGTCATGTCAAAGCTCCATTCAGATATGCATTTAAGAGACAAACAGGAGCATAAAGGACTCAGAAGTGAAATTCACATCAGTGTTACGAAAGAGGCATCAGCACAACATTTCTGTTTCAAGACTTCAGGCTGCAACTCAAACACACACAGCCTATTACAAACTAAATGTCCAACTAGTGCTCTCCAAAGTGTTGGCCATCTTGTCTGATTTTCTACATTATTACATTTTGCACATGTATACATGTACATAATTCATGTATATTTGTACACATATGTATATGTATGCATGTATTTATGCAAGTAATATATGTACTATATGCACAGTACCAGTCAAAAGTTTGGACACATTTTCCTACTTACTTGAATGAGAACGTGTGTCCAAACTTTTGAATAGTACTGTATACATGCATGTATGCATATATACATGCATATACACAGTAGCAGTCAAAAGTTAAGACACTTATATATATGTATGTATGCATGTATGTACACATGTATATCGCTGGCAGTAGGGTGCTAAGTGAGGCCGAAGCCCTCCCCACCCCATAACGGCAGTGCCGTGGCGGTGTTGCCGTGCTAGCCCTCTTTGACTCACTAGTAGCAGGTCCATGGTGTTGAGGCGGCACAGCTCCTGGCTGATGCTGGGGGTGCTGGTCTGCAGCAGCGAGGCCACCAGCCGCGCCACGTGCAGCCGCGCGTTCCCCAGCGGCTCCTCCAGCAAGCCGATCGTCGTCAGTATTGCAGTTTTCTGACAGCAGGTGATGGATAACAGTACAATAAACACGGCGTTAGACAGGACACTGTGTGTTTGAAAAAGCTGAATAAGTAATAGAAATCCTATTGAGCACCAAAAAAACCATTTGTTTGCATTGTACTGTCCGAGTAGGTGTTGCTTTTCATTTCACATTTACATCAAAATAGATAGTTCTATAAATCCAGTGCATGTAATGTTTCAGCCTTAGGATTCCTGCTCTATATTCATTCTGTAACATACAAAAAACACCCCAACAAAAGAGCTGACATCAAATCTAAGCTCTACGGTCAACACATTTCAATACTGGCATGTCCTCAACAAAGGGCTTTACAGAGATTTTATATGAGAATCCCTACTAAGCGCTCTGAGATGCGACCGCTCTGTGCTACGCAAGGGTCAATTGTTATCTTGTCCACTTCCTGTGGAGAGGAGGATGAGGCCATTGTATCCTCTGGGGGAAAGGGAAACGAAGGAAACAGGGTGGGGGAGCCGGTTTACTGAGCAGAAACACAGTGAGGGCCGTTACCTTAGGAGGATCCAGGAGGAGCTGCTGGAAATCCTTTAGGTGAGGCTCGATGCCGTTTAGTACGCTGCTATTGACAGTGTAAGACCTTTCATATCCCTGAGAACACAGGTCCATCAGCCCCTCCACTCTGTGGGATAAGACACACACACGCACAGGTACAAAATATTATTCACTTGCAGGCACCTTATTGAGGCCTGTTTGTCTACTTTGACTTGAACTATGCTGGATAACTCTCTCAAATGAACAGGCAGAGGCGACTCTCCAAATGGGGTTCAAACCTAAAACCATCTGGCTTCTGGTCCCATTTTCCTACCACTTCCATCCCACATAACATGTGAACCCTAATACAGTGAGATGGGCCCCTCACCCCGGCCTCCTGGTTTCTAGTAAGGTAAGTAGCACTTGAGTTCCGTTGACGATGCAGGCTTCGCTCTTCTCCCCCTGGAACATGCTCTTCAGGAGCTCCTCCACACTCTCCTGCCTGTTGGGGAGAACCCAGAGCCAGATTAAAGACGCCACAGGAAGGGAGGGGATGGGACAGGACTGGAGGTGATGGTACAGGACTGGAGGGGACTATACAGGGACGGAGGAGATTGGGCAGGATTGTGTGGACTGTGGGACATAGGACCGGATAAGAGGAGATTGGACAGTACATAATTATGAGCTTGACAAGTGAGTCTATGTTTGCCATAAATGGGCACAATATGAGAATTTTGGCACACTCTGGGAGATCAGGCTGGTAAAGGGCCAGTGCATTTGAGTGAATCGGTTGAGTTGGAAGGATCAGGCTGGTAAATCACTGGTTTACACGAATGGCTCAGGACAGATAAGGAGATAAGGCTGTTAAATGGCTAGCAGGCAGTTGGCCAGTAGTGACAAAGTCAGTACACAGAGTATGCAGTACATAAAGCTGACAGGGGCAGTGTGTTTGGGGCAGAATGCGCCGGCGTGCGTGAGGCAGACTTACGACTCCAGCACGGCGAGCAGGGGGTCGGGCTCTGTGCTTTCCTGCAGCTGGGTGGCCTGGTCTCTGCTCAAACGGATCACGTCGCACAGGGTCTGCGACGCGTTCGACTGCCTCTGCGGAACCAACACACCGCCCGCAACACACATTTACATCCATTTATTCACCAAATGCTCTCATCCACAGCTAATAACAAACCGCCCGTAAGAAACGTTTAGAAATCAAACAACCAGCATGATACAGAAAAGCTGACTGAAACATGTTTTCACATGAAAAACAAAGGAGACCTCACAAACACGAGTAAACTCAAGTATACACACATCTCAACTGCTCATTCATCTCAATAAGGTTCGCTCATACTGAGAGCATAATGAAAGCACACCCCTATCAAACAGGAGAAAATCCAAACACCATCCAGCAAAGTGCTTTATTGAGGCATGTTTTGTCTCTGCAGACAAAACGTGACACCACTAGCCCCTATCACTAGACGTCACTGGCGGTATCATCACTGCGAAGCAGATAGCAGAAACACATCTCCGCTCACCGGATTTCTCAGGTTGTATTACGTGTTACAATTACAAGCCAATTCTGTATCCCAAGGCCTTTGAAAACTAATCCTCTTCGTGCAGACCCTCCGGACTGTATTTCTTACACGGTTGTATAATTTGTTATAATGCGGTGTTAATATGGGGCGGTTGAATGATCTGGTCTTACCTCCTCGTCCTGTCCCACCTGAATGAGCCCAATAAGCCTCTGTATGAGCTTCTCCTCGTTCAGCCACTGAGGAAAGACAGACGGCAAAAAAAAAGAAAAACCCAAATCAAAAGATGCCGTGGATTCATCGCCTCCAGAGCACGCTGCTGCGGTGTTCAGTATTCAGGGATGAATCATCTTCATCTCAAATCCACGTTGCCCAAATTTCACCAGCTCGGCTGCTAACTTCAACTGAGAAGAGATCCCCCGTATCTCCAGCCTTGGCACCTCTTCGCTGGCGCTTGGTAGTATTTACAATCGATTTCAAGATCCTAATGATCATTTTTAAAGCCTTTTATGGCTCAGCCGCTGGCTACAGAAGTAAAACTCAGCAGTGCCATACAAAGCCAGAGAGGCAGCTCGGATAAGCTGCAAAGGGCTCCTTACTGTTTCATTTACGAGGCTAAAAATGAACGGAGACGGAGTCTATACTGTAGGGAATATGGAACGTTATGGAATACCCTGGCACTAACAAGTTTTAAAACCCCTTTTAAAGAAACTATTAGATTAGTGTGTAAACAATTTTGTTCAGCTGTATTTATTTGTAGTCTTGTGTGATACTATTTATTTGTCTTAAATCCACCGCTTCTTAATGGCCTGTGATATTCAGCTCTTTTTTGTGCTTTGTATGAAAAGTATAAATATAAGGTACAGCATTTTTCTTAGTGCATTTTTCTTTCGGAGTTCATGCTTTCCTTTTCATTGCACCATCTGAAAGCATAACTGAAAACACTGTAAACACTGTGATGGAAATATGAGTGTTTGGAATACACATTTTATATGAACCACTGGGAATGTTTTTAAAAACAAAAAACTAAATATTGATTTGCCCCAATAAACAAACCAGTTAATAAAACAAATTAGACTCTGTAAAATGTGATTGCCTAGTTTAACAAACCAAATAAATTAACAAAGCACAATAAACCGTAACACTGAATCCTACTGTGTATCTAATAGATTTGAATACCTGTAGTATGGAAAAGCTAAAATGATTTTCTGCTTCCAGGCTAGACGCAATGGTTCATTACCTCTTCAAGCCTTTGACACAGGAACATTTGTACATCTGTAATACATGACCTACAGCAAGTCTGAGCTGTCATCTTTGATGAAATCTCCACACACACACACACGCGCGCACACACAAACACAAACACACACCATTTGGGTTGCACATTTTTTTCCATGCTATTATGGCTTTACCCAGTTGCATTCCTTCGGCTGGAAAAAGTAACCAAGAAATGTTTTGTTTCATTTATTTTTCTTTCTCTTAACCAGGTTCAGTCAGCTGAGATGTACTTTATTAAAGGGGCTGAGCTGAGATTAGGTGTTACTATAACAGGGAGCGCAGGCAACAGGTACGCAAATGTAAAATTGCTTTACCTGAAACCAGTCAAATTCAGACTTAGGTCAAAAAGAAAGACTCATTTATGAATTATTTTAAATCATTTGCTTAGTGAATCATGGTTTTATAACTATCATGCTCACTATCAAACTGCTAACACAGCCCTGGTGAACTGCGGGAGTTTTGGGCCTAAGTGGTGCTTACGACTTACGTTGAGGACCTCCTGCCTCAAGGGGGCGGGCTCCACGCAGCTGATGAGGCGAAGCAGCAGGTCCATCATGGCGGAGGTGTCAATGTGCTTCAGCACCAGGCTGATGAACCCTTCCTTCTTCCTCAGGAAGCTGATGACCTGGAAGAGGGAGGGTCCTTTACGGCAACTATCATTTTGTACAGGCTCAAATGAATCAAATATGGTCAGATAACAGGCTGAAAACTTGAGAGCGAAGAGTCCATTTACTAACAGTAATACCACATACATGGTAATCTAATGTTCAATTTTTTCCTCCCAAACTTCAGGAGGCTCCAGTCAGCAACAAGAATGTCTGGTGCAATATTAGAATTCATAAATATTCATGAAGAGGCATTCCCAAAACAGAACATCCATTTCCACTGCAAGAGTCCTTTGGTCATTCCCCATTATAAATGTCTATCAAACCACGTATCAATATTAGAGAGTTACATTCTTTAGACTTACTAAATAAAGTACCTCTCTAGCACTCATTCATGGTATAGTGCATACCATGTATACCTGAACATCCCTGGCACAACAATTTGCCCTTGGGATGAATAAAGTGTTATCGTATCCTATAGCACCTACCATAAGCTACGATATAAAACTTTCCTCTTACAGGTGACCTCAATTATACTCAATGTGCAAATAATTTTGTGTTGTAAAGTATATTAAGCACTCATTTTTAATCAATGAAGTGCTTCAAGTACACATTAAGGTTTTTGGGATTATACTGAACATCCTAAAAGGAAAACAGTGGGACTTTCCCGCTCTCGAGCTGAAGTCTTGGCTGTGGGCCTAACCTGCTCTGTTTTGCGGGCGATGAGGTTCCCAATGGTCTTGCTGAAGAAGCTGGCCAGCAGGGGGTTCAGCGGGGGCTCCTGCTCCAGGAAGCGGTACAGAGTCTCCAGCAGGCACTCATCTCCGCCCAGCTTGTCGTTAATGTGGTTCACGTCCGATGTCAGGAGCTCGCAGGCGATGTTTGGATACCTGTGGGGGGGAGGGGAGAAGATTGTTGTGGGGAGGAACATGTGGGAGGGGGAACACGGGGGGCACAGTCTACGCATCCTGCCTCTCACCTGCCTATTTTTAACGTGTTGCCGTGTTGTTGATCTGAAACCAACTGATTGTTGTGAGGAACAGGATTCCACCGTGCTGTTAAACACGTCGGCCCCCGAACCTTTCGCACATCGAATACGAGCAGGGGACGGCGCGGCCAATCGTCACAGATAATCAGCGCTGACCCATTTTCCCTCATCTCAAATTGCAGTCACATCCCCCTGCCTTCCTTAAAACGAGGAAAGGAGAGGAAAAATGAAAAATAAAATACACTGGGAAAAAAGGAGTGGATCTGAAGCTTCTTTCTGCCTCTGATTACAGGAGTTTGCATAACTGCAATGAGATCCCTGTAAGATTAGTGGATAATGAGGCTAACCAACTCAGTTACTCCGCTGCTGGCTTTGAGCTGCCGGCTGGGATCAGGGTTAAAGGCTGTTGAAGAACTGCAGCTGTATGTTCATTAGGAACTGAAAACAGCTTTTTTTCTGCAAACAAACCCAGTGTTTTCTTTTCCCATGCCCAGCCATTCTATAGGAACAGGGTCGAAGGACCACTGTGGTTCTTACGTTTCTCTCCTGAGGGATATGGCCCTGCCAGTCCCAGGTGGAGAAAACAGGGAGACATGACACTTTCAGGGCAAAACAGGTTCAGTTCAGGTCATGAGAGTTCCTTCAAGAGCAGGATCTTCAGTGGATTCGAGCGTACTGGGGGTTTGTGTGGGGAAAGATGAGAAACCCAAATGGTAAGAGAATATATATTGTAAATATATTGCAATTTCCTTCATAAATACTTTAAAATATACTGAAGTACAGTACATTTCTCTAAAGGGAATGCACACCAGACAAATATAACACAGGCTTTGCTCAATGCAAATCCATTGCTGTCAGACAGCCTGCACCTGGATGGTGGGCTGGAGCCACTGTGGAGCCAGAACACACTGCACAGGAAGTCCTGTGTGTGTCACGGCAGCCTCCATTTGAATTTATGGCCAGTCTGGATAGCCCAAGTGTCTGCTTCCTGCTTAGAGACACATGTAAGGAGGTGAGAGCATGGCAATGGAAGTAGGGCACCCAGGTGCAGGGTCTGGTGGCAGGTCAGACCAGGGGAGAGTTATCGGCTCTGGGGGCTCTTCCTCCTGTGTGCATTATGGGCAATATCAAGCAACAGGGAAGCACCCATCTATCAATTACTCATATACTTCTGTGTGCAGGCACCCAAACCATCAATATGCCATGAACACCACACAAACACACACACACACACACACACACACACACACACACACACACACACACACACACACACACACACACACACACACACACACACACACACACACACACACACACACACACACAATCATCATCAGACAGACACACACACGTTCACAGACACACACAAACACACATCCAGACACACACACAGTGGCTGCCTCTGGCACACGTCCTGCATCTCACTCACTCTGTAGAGACACAACCAAAATGAATTACAAAAGCCTTGAAAGCTAACTGTTTCCCAAATACTACACTGAGAGTTGGGGAAGGGGGGTTTCTCTGAGGGCTGGATAAAGATTTAATGTAAAGCGGAGGCGCATTAGCTGCGATCTGTTTGGCCGTGAGGAAGACCAATGACGCTCCTCACTAAATGCTAGTGCTGCTGTCCTTTGTGAGTGTGCTCTGTGGCATAGCAAACCTGTGCTCTGTGCCAACTCCCCCTCCTTTTTGGATGGAGCTGACCACCTGACCCACAAAACCAATCTGCTGAACTGTCAAGCCTCAGCGCGCTGAGCTGAAGCTCGCCGTAACGCTGAAAACGCTGTCCACGCCACATCAACCACCTCCATCTGGGTCACATGGTCAGGTTACTCTTTCATCGTGAACTCGAGAGCAGGGAGACCAGTCAACCAGACACTGATCTGATTGTAGACCAGTTCCTGAACACGCGGCTGAAGCTTTGCTTGTGATTTGATTCTGTTAAAAAGCACCCTGCAAAACAACTGCACCAGTTTGCAGAAACATAGTTACAGTGAAGAAACTGTGAGTGCGCTAAGCTGCTAGCTAAGCTCTCTGGTTCAGAACCAAGCAGTGTCTCATATCATATTTTCTGTCTTGAAAGATCAAAGTGATTTTCTCTCTGTTTTATCCATTTTTGTCCATCACCATACTAATTGGAGCTATGGTTTCTTTTATCTTCAATGATCACAACTTGACCAATGAAATAATGAGGAAAGAACTGTAATTACATACTTTTCTGAGTATTTGAACTACGATAGAATTAGAGGGTAAGTGCTCTCCAGAACGTCTTCTGCTCGGACCACTTCACTACGCCTCATCTCGTTTCCAATGCTAAGCCCATCCTGTTGTTAAAACACTGATTAGCTGATGGTCAAAACCAAAAAACAAAAAACCCCACAAAAAAAAAAAAAAAAAAAAAACAAACATATCTGACTCTATGCTGACTAACGACCTGGCTTCAGCAGCGTTTCTGCCTGTGATCCTACTATGGTGATGTCATCGCCCTGAGACGGGGCCCGGGAGCTGGGGGCGCTCGAGAGGTCACACATGAGGTCAAGTGCGAAATGAGAATCAGACCGCAAAGCGGTCTGGACACGCCCCCCCGCTAACCCGAAACACACTTGTGAAATAGCAGAGTTATTACAGCATCATCTCACAGCTTTCAACACGGCTTTGGGAGGGGTTTCAAATAATGGCATGAGCATGGAGGGTGGACACACTGGAGCCGTTTATGTCTACCCTACATTAATTTAGTGGTAGTTAATTGGGAGTTTTGTGGTTTTTAGGGATGGGACCCATTTTAAAGTTTTAGGACAGAGGTGCCCGAATTCTTTCCAAAGAAGGGCCAAGAATTAATTTGGATGGAGGGCCGTGGGCCAAAAATTAATGTTGATGTTATGTGAAATTACATTACATTAAAATGCATTATATTTTATAGAAAATGAACATAATTAAACATTCACAAACTCACAAAATGTATGTTTTGTAGTCATTACGGTTAGGATTTTACAGCGCTTTCAGAATAAGAGGAAAATAAGCATGAGCTTGTCAAATGTTATGACGGGCCAAAACAAAGGGAGTGCGCCCCAAATTAGGCGGCCCTGTTCTAGGATAACATCAGAGCCCCCACAAGGAGGACGGACACAGAGCTATGGAGGAGCGGCACAGAAATTGCCGCCTTAACCGTGTATGGGAGGACCTGCAGCCGAGGGCTCAGGCAAAATTTCCAAATATGAACATTATCCTCCATGACTGTGCAGATTATTTTTAAATGCAGAGGGCCTGGAGTGCTTGGTCATCATATTCAAAACTTTTTTAACTCCATGCCTTTGGGAAAATGAGTGGAGGATCTGAGTGAAATAGTTTCAGTGAGCACTGTACACTATGCAACGTTATTCTCCAATGGACCGACTGAGAATCAGCTGACTAACCCCCTCCCTCCCATGCCCAGAGTCTGTGTATGATTGCCACATATTACCATCTCAAGTTAAGCATTATACTGAGGATATCATATGCTTGGATTGAGCCATCTCCACTCAGAAACTCCCTCCCTCCCTTATGCGCTTAACTGCATGCGCTTGCAAACAAGCTACCAAGCAAACAAGTATGCTAGAAGTACAAGCATAAGTACTTAACTTGATAGCCCAAGTACAGATTTCAAGAGCCACAAGACTCTGTTTCATTTTTTTCATATGGAGAGTCCAAAGCGTACATTATGAGTCTGCAAAATGACTTGTTACTCCTTTCAGAGTTTGGCTTCTGTGCATCCAGCTTAGCAAAACGGCCATTTTTTTAAATGCTAGAAAATGTCAAGATTCAGTGTGTGTTTCAGGAGCTGGCTTGTTTCCCAGCCAAAGACATCACTGTCTGGGTGGTGGCCAGGGCTGCACGGTGGAGTATGGAGGTGTGTGTGTGTGGGTGTGTGTGTGAGCTCGGCTTCCACTGCTCTGCTCTGTGCAGGAAAAGATACTTCACTACCATGGGAAGTGATGGAGAGAACTGCTCTCCTGCTCGCCCGGAGGTCTGGGAGAAGGTGCTGATGAGGCGATTGCGACGGGCATACGGATGTGGGCAGATGGAGTGGGGGGGGGGGGGGGGGGGGGTGTTGCTCTTGTGGTGGGGCGGAGGTGCCTCAGACACTGGCCTGGAAACGGGTGGTGTGGCCCTCCTTCGGGACGAGCCACACCTGCATAGGGACATGATTCGGTGAGGCCGTGGTATTCCCAGGAGGAGGGTGGCAGAAGCTACGGGACTGCAGACTTGGGGATCGCTCAATGTAGGACAGATTCATTTACAATTAACTCAGGTGACTGCGCATACCCGCAACAGGGACAGCGCCGCCGGGATGACTGACCTTCATCGAAAAATTACTTGACTTGAGATATCGAATAGCCATGTTTTCAATTGAACTTGCTGGCTTGGGTTGACTTCAAGTTGTGACAATACGGAGGACTACTCCAGTTGTGTGATAGTTGTTAGCAGCTGCCTGCAGTTTCTAATTGACATTAACACACCAATTCTCCTTGTTCAGAAGTCTGCCATGAATTACAGTGGGAATTTTACAAATAACTTTTGCTAAAATGACATTTTTACCATTTTTTTGCAAACTGAAGATACACACCACTCAATCAATTGTACTACACTTCTTCTCATTCATGACCTTATATAAGACGTCATAATACAGTTATACTTAACACAGTTCCTTCACAAACACATTTTAGTGAGATTATGCAGTAACTAAGACGAAGAGAAATATTACAAGTGCAGCTGAATCTGTTCATGTGTGACTGAAAATTAAAAATATCACTACAGAGGCAGCTGGAGTAATGAGATTCTTGTGATGGTACATGGAAAATCTTATGTGGCCTCCTATCCACATTAAAGACAAAGCTTCTGTCTGTGAGGGGCTGTGAGGAGCAGCTGTGCCCCACTGACAGGACAGCTGAATGTATTTTTTCAGTATTTTTTTGGTAACGCTCCCTACTTCTTGGCTTGCCCCCTTTCCCTCAGCCCCTCACACTGTCACTCAACCCCTCCCCCCCCGGCTTCCTTTCATTACTTTCATTACTTTTCTTGCTCAATCCTTCCCACTTTTCCCACAGACCCTCCCCTCCATTTGACTCTCATAGTTTTTCCTTTGGCCACCCCCACCCTTGCCCCTGTCCCATCACTCACTTGAAGCGGACCTTCTCCTCCATGTCCTCGGGGGGCTCCTGGGTGATGAGGGTGACCAGCTCCTGCATGCACTGGTCCTGGCTGAGGAAGAGGAGCAGCCTCCTGTTCTGGGCCTTGCACTCCTGGAGCACGTCCTCCTCCTCCATCAGCTCCCGCAGCGTCACATCCTCCTTGTCCAGCAGCTTGTCGATGTGGGAGGTGGTGTGCAGGTCGAACTTCCAGAACATGGTGGCAGGGCACACAGATCTGGGGGGGGGAGGAGAGAGGAAGTGATGTAAGACGGGGGCATAAAGAGATAATCTACCCAATCCCCTCTAAGGTTCGACACCTTGTGATTTCGTGGGGTCGTGTCCTAACATTCATACGCTGGAATATCAGTGTCCCAAAATGTTGGATAACACAAATGCCTTCTTTGTTTGCTCCTTTTTTTCTCAACCCAATTTCCTTCTCAGGACACATGCCAGTACAGCCAACTAGCACACTTCAAACAAAAACTGGGAAGACCCCATTTCAGAATTCAATTTTACTCCTGAAAAAAACATATTCATAAAAATAAAATCATAAATATAAGTTAACATAAGGTCAGCTCAGTCATACAAACTGGCAGGTCTAAGTGGGTGCAGGTATCAAGCAACACTTCTGACCTGTTTTGGTTACACTCAGAGCTTATTTACAGGACTATACAATTCCACCAAATACCAAATTATCTTCATTGTTATTAGCACAACTGCTATTATCATCGATACAAACAACAGTATCACAACAATTAATACTATTAGTACAAACCAATTGTTACGAGAAACGCTTAGACAACCAAGAACCCATACTGTAAATGAGGTTTCCATTTACAAAAGTTACACACAAACTTTCTGGCAGTTCTGCCCATCTCCAAAAATCCTGGAGTCTTGAACGAAACAAGCGTCCAGTGCTCTGCCATTGCCTCCTCTTTCATTAGCCAAACTGGATGTGAATGTCGTAATGCGTTGCACCCCTGAACCTATTCTTGCATCACTACAGTCAGGTTGCTGGAGCCGCTGATTTCCATGCAGTTAAAGAGAGAGTTTCTGTCAAGAGCTTAATTCCCACGGCTGTTCAGGTTTGGAACCAGCAGCCAAGGAAGGAGATGAATACAGGAACTGCACACAGGCCCGTTTCAGTGCGTCCATTTTGGGCAACATTCTGCCTACAGTCGTGTCTTTTTTGTCATTTTATAGAAGCCAAACGAAATGACATTTTTATCTTTATGGGCTTCCAAAAGGTGATGTAGGCTAACACTTGCTTTTATTTAGTGTGCCGAAAACCGCACAGCGCTGAACGTGTCCACCGGACTGCATTTCAGGCAGTGGGGCTCTGTGCCTTGAGCGCTCAGCACTACGAGGAAATTAAAATGTCACGGCTGTCTGCTCCCCTAAAGTGCTCCAGTCCCAGAGGTGATAATTCATTACAGGATTTATCTTTATCTGTATTATTCATGTGTGAATAAAGCACGCCTTCAGTGCTCGCGGCCAGAGAGCACTTGGCAGGTTGGGCTTGAGTTAGGATCGCGACCACGTTTGCGGGAAGAGGGATTATATCCAAACCAAGTGAAGTGAAATGCTGGTGAGGAAGATCATTTACTGCGGGCGCAGGCTCTTTTTAAAATGACGTCAGCGACAAGTTATGGGACAGAGCAGAGTTTGTGTGTGTGGGTGTTTGTGTTTTCTATGCAAGAAATAAGGGGGGTGGATATATTTCATGTGCCTTTCCCTAGGCCCCTCCCACTTTCTCCCAACCCTCCCCCATTTCCCAGACACCCCTTTTTTTCTTCAGTACTTCTTGTCTGAGCCATTCCCCCTTTTCAGCTTAATTGCTGCCTCTTTTCTCAGCCCCTCCCCTTTTTAGCACAAACCCTTGTCACTTGGGGGTTGGGGAAGGGATGATGGAAGACGGTACTGTTTTTCTCCACAACAGCACTCTGCTCCCAAGTGCCTGCTTTAAAACCATTTTGAGGATGGTGGTGGGTGGTGGGCGGGGCTTCGGGGCTTGCTGGAGCACATCCTGCCCAATAAAGTGTTGACTCTGCAGGGGTCATGTGACCATGTTGACAGGGAACCTCTGCTGTTGGAGATCTTTGCTTTTGGACAGAGTGCAAATTTCTTTTTTTTTTTTTTCCCCCGCATTTTCTCTCTTGCGTTGGAATGCACCCAAAACTGACCTCATTTTTTGAAGCACAAAAATTGCATAGGAGTGCAACGTAATCCAAAGATACAATGTGATGTAGAGCTGTCAACGAATCTACCTTTGTTTCATTCAAATGAAAAGAAGGTGAAGAAATGTGTTACTACATATTTTAGCTCTTACAAAGCTACAGTCTCCGGTGCTCCAATTAACTATGTTCCAAAAGAGGCTTAGTACTGATCTCATGCTTCTCACTGTTAATCTTCCACATACTTAATAATTGGCTATTTCACATACACACTCATAGACACTCATATACTCTCTTTCTCTCTCTCTCTCTCTCTCACACACACACACAAACACACACACACACACACACACTCTCTCTCTCTCTCTCTCTCTTTCTCTCTCTACTGGGCTCCTGCCAATCTACTACCATCCACCTGATGAAGAGAATAGTTTTTCCTCCAGTTTTCATCTGGAGAAACACCATGGTTGGAGTTTCACTGCTGTGTACACTTAAGATTTCTTTGGGACACATTGACCGGAAATACCTCTTCCAAAGCATTACTTTTTCTGCCCTCCCCATAAACATCAAAAGAAAGGTATTTACCTGTTGATAAAATGTGTGTATCCTTAATTAAACTTCTTCCGCAGACAGGCAAACATTTGTCTTGTAGATTGCAGAGTGCAAAGTAGACACTTCCCTTAATCAGCATGGAACTTCACCTCTCTGGCACTTGGACCTCTGCACACTGGTCTTAACCTGGAAAGGAAGGAGAGAAAGAGATAGACAGAGAGGGAAAGAGAAAGAAAGAACAGAGAGTTAAGATTGTGCTGCGCACCAGAGGGACGCAGAAGCGAACTTTGACCTTTATATAAGTATGTTCACGCAGCAGATGGTGGAAGCTAAATTGTGCCTTTTAAAATTGTCCTGATGCTAGCAACTATGGCAACAAGGAAAATGCAGGGAATTCTTCATCCTGTCCCTCGATGTTTCATCACCATCATTTGGCCTGAGATGAAATCAATACCGTAGTTTAAGAATCCTATATATCCATTGACTGGCTGGTAATTTAGAAGAGACCTTATTTCACATAATGAACACCATTGATTAGAATGCATTACATTATTCGTTTAACAGGCTCACTTATCCTGGGTCACTTGTATGGTGAGTTTGCATGTTATCCATTTAAATCGCTGGCTATTTACTGAAGAAATTTAGGTTAAGTACTTTGGGCAAACATGATTTTCACCACCCAGGCCTCTTGTTACTAGGGTTGCTCCAGTCAGCAAAATTTCCGCTTTGCAGGATCTATAAAGATTAAAGTGAGCCTCTGATCCATCAGGCATAATCATAACATTTTTTGTCAAACTGTACGGAAATTTCAGTTTACTAAAATTGATTTTCAATGAACATAGTAGAGAGAGCACTCAGGAAGCAGTAAAATAGCCATTCTTTACCCGTGAGCGTCCAGACAAATGGATGCAAAACAACATAATCACCATCAATGTCACTACTACACACAGACAAGTTACCTTAAGTTGTGCATCCTCTGTTCTGATCTCGTCACAGAAACTGCTCCACAGCAATGTAAACCTCAATATGTTTTTAAAGAGAGCCCACATATCTGTGAGAGAATTGTCTGGAGTGGTGGGCGTGCTTACTGACTGATTCACCCTCCCTGTCATTACATTTGCATTCAACTGAGTATGAAATCATTTTCATACTTTTGCATTCCTGTCAGCACAACATTCGATGCATAATTTATTGGATTATGGTAAGTAGGTTGAAGCATTTGAAGGCTACTTCAACAAACATACAAACATTTCAGGAAGTTCTGGATGGTGCTCCTCATCCAAAATACAGGTCCCTACAAACTACACCACTATCTCCACACTGACCTTGTTACACACTCTCTTATTCATTGGGAATGGTAAAATCTGTGGCAAATTCTATGGAGGCAAAATACCCGTTATTTACTTACGTCAAAAATATAAGAATTGGCATGATATTGCTATTTTAGAACCCTCAATTGCTATGACAAACAAAGCCACATCTACTCCAGATATAAGTACATTGCTTCCAAAATGAGTAAAGTTGCTTCCAAAATCACTGGACAGACATAATTTTCAATTTAAAACGTCTATGAGTGTATGAATATATGCATATGTGTATGCATATTTACATTTACATATACTGTAGGCCAGCTTTATCCGTGGGTTTGGCAACCGTGGTTTTCACCAAACCCGGTTCGAAAATGTTTTTTAAAAATCCAGAATACTCTCGAAAAAGAACATCTGAAATTCCCGTGTGCAGCATATGCTAGAATACTGTAGTCTGTATGATTTACGTGGGTTTTAGCAGTTCTTAATAGCACATACAGGTGGAGTTTCAAGTTATGAATACGTGCAGAGCAAAATTACATCATTTTATATAAGTGCCCTGAGTATCTGCTGTTTTTGCACATCTGAAGGGGTGCTGGAACCATATAGCTGTGGAAAAGGCAGAACAACTGTAAAAATATATATTTTTTTTAGATGCGGTCTTTTAGTCTATCCTCATGTGAGGTCAGGGGAGAGTAGGGGGTGGGGGCTGCCGAGGATGGGAGGGTTGTTCTGGCGTCAGTTACAATGCACTACAATCACATGATTAATACTGAAAAATAAAAACAACTGTTCAAACAAAAAATAAAAGAGCTGGTCACTGTTGCGCATAATTTGTGCAGTGAGCAGCTCTCTGATGACAAAAACACATGACAATGACAAACACACAAAAAACAATTGTAATTTCAACATCAAATGCTGTATGGAACACTGTTTTTACATTATGTGGTTTGAAGTAAGCAGCGTTGTGCTTACCATAGCACAAAAGGCACTGTCCTTCCCAGAAACAAATTAAATAATGACCTGGAACCACCCCACCGCCCAGCCAGCTCTGAAACCAAGCCAGCGATCTGCACGGACACTCCTTCTGTAAGGGCAAAACCCAATTTAACCAGCTGAAAAACTCAGTGTCCAGAACACAAATACACACTGTGTAAAAACAGCATTAACATGCAATCAATAAACATGCAGTACAACTGGTCACTACAAGTGTTTATACTGAAGCATCTGCAATGTCAGGCTATGGTCTGCCTGTCTTCCCACAGCAGGCACAATAAACAAGCTCCAAACCACCACTATTCATTCTTGCAGGAGAAAGCCATGTTACGTAATTATAAAAACGGTAATTACATTGACTTTAACAGATTAGTTACACCAGGCCTAACTTACAAAAAGAATATGGGATTAACCTAGTTCCTTGAGGTTAAGACATAACATTCCCATTACTTAAGATGATCAACTTCATTGCAGTTGCTAGCCTAATGTAAAATGAAAGTCGGTCAAATGGAGAGTCCCTTAGATATGGTGTTAAGCCATGCTTAGTCTTACACTTGCAAGCATGCCTAAAACAAGAAAAACCCAACTCCACAAAGCATGCCACTATTATTCTGCTGTATTTTTATATTAATTTATTACTTTTTCTCCATTCTATGAGGAAAAAAACATTTGGAAACAAAATTGTATTTATCACAAATTGTACCTATAAATACAATAAAACCTAAGAGATGTAACCATCACAGGTACAAGGGTGATTCATCACTCTGGAAATACAGCAACTTAAGAGCAACTTTAAAAGTTAGGCCAAATTAATTTTAAAGACTTCTTCCACCCTTAACTGATAAACAATGAGATATCTGCATACCTGATATTTGACTGCAGGTGTAGAAGAGGCTATAAATAAGCACTAGAAAGAAGAAACAAACTCAATGCCACACCTCCAGCCACCTCTCACCCACACAATGTCTCTTTGGCTCGCTTAAATAGGGTTTAATGCTGCCATGTGGTAAAACCACACAAAAATCACCATCAAGCTCTTCCCTTCTTTAGCTGTTTAAGATAATTCACAGTACAGGACACCTACATGTTACAGTTAACACCCTTTATTAAACAGAATCGCATTTCTGTAGGCAAGTGAAGATGAGAGCCGAAAGCAATCTACCTCTTCCTACGTCCCCACTGAGGTTTTCTGAAAACACACGAATACACCCAAACAAGTGAATTGTTTCCCAATTTTAAAATTGCTAATTGGAAACATGGAACAGTTTGAAAGGCTGTTTTCACATGCGGTCTTGTGATAAAGACAATGACAACAGGGTCAATCGGGAACAATTCTCAGAGGTACGATGGGAGATGGAGCCACAGTCTTTCTTGTTACCAGCAAGCTTGTTTTATGCTGCTATCCTGCAGGGTGGAATCTGTGACCAATTACAAAAGCGGTGAAAAATCCTATTCTTCGCAAACGTTAAAGGGAAAACAGCTGGAGGTTGCTGGAGCAGAGTGCGTGTTACAGTTCATAAACTGGGCCCGAGCACTCTCTAATTTAAAACAAAGAAATAAATACGAGCTCTAAAGAAATGCCGTAACATCACCGTAAAATGCTAGATGACAGTAAAGCAACAATGAATCTAAACAAATGCAGGCAGATGTAACGTAAAAAATATAGCAGATAGGCCTAAATCCAAGAGTATCAAACTAGCCCAGTTTTAAAATCATATCACTTTACGTGCATGGAAACTTCAAAGTATGTAACCGCCATAAAGGAAACTATGGAAACCAAAGTAATTACCCACGAAACTGTAGGATCGGTCTACAATTAAAAGAAAACATTGTTAGGCTGTTACAATAAAGGATGAAATAATCACTTCCTTACAGCAGTCAGGCCTCGGTGGAAAATTAATGTTTCAAAAAAAGAAGGCCTAGCAGTCTTGGTAGCCATGGCTACAAGTAGTGGTGGGGCTGAAATTCTGAGAATCATGCTGGCTCAGACAGTAGAGGAGACATTAAGCGCTACACTAATAAAAGTAAACTTGAGATGAACCGTGAGGAGTTTTAAAAGGCAAAGGGGCACACGTTTCCCTGCTGGGTAGGGCATGAAGGCCGTTGCTTTTCCCAAATTAATCTATTCAATAGGACAATGCAGCTGCAGATGTGGTTAATTAAGTCACTGTCTAGCGGGCTGCGGGGGTTTTCTCCTATCCACAGGGGGTGCGAAACGCAACATGTGAGAGAGAAATTGAGACAGAGTCATAATAAGATAATCACTGTATCTCAGCCTCCTCCCAATGGACTGCAGCTTTTCCAAAAAAAACAAAAGCATTAAGATATCAGTCAATCAGCCAGCCTTAAAATGGCCTCCTTGGAGATATCAAAACAGATTTCTAGGAGAAGACTAGGAGACACTTGATAACTCCATATAATGTGAACCACAAAATAAAAAATGAAACCCAAAATAAGACAAAATAAGACAGCCTACACAATAACTGATTGGCACAAAACCAAAACTCTGTATAGTTTGGGCAGAATGAGTTTCACCCTCTCAACTTAGAGTAATCCAACAGCGGGACCCTCTGTGTCAGAACAGATTCAGAGTAGGAGCTTCAATGATTACTGCTAATTTCCATTGTCCCTTTTATGCCACCCTGATCTTTATCATGAGTTTGGTCATAACTTAAAGGATGTTTTAATTAATATATCACCCATTAAATCAACCTGAACTGAAAGTTGTGAAATTGATCCTCAGCTGGCATCATTTCTACTGTCCTGAACACGTAACTATAATTTCTACTATACTGTTTCTACTATACAATATGTAACCATATTACATACTGTAAATTCAAAGAAAAGCTACTATTACAGATGTTAGCTATCATGCTAGCTGAAGCGATCAGTTTTATATCCCTAATATAATTTTCACAGAGCAGATCATGAGCTGCCAGCTTCCCAGCTACCCTGGCTTTCATACAAGCAAGCTAGCATGTTCTACATATTTATTACCAGTAACTTAATTAAACTACTCACTCGGGTTATAGCTAGGTAGATAACTGGCCAGAGTTTTCATCCTTATGCCAAGTACTTGGGAGGAGCTAGCTAGCTATCTCCAGCTTACTAGCTAGCAAAGTGGTTAGCACAGTTTGACTGCTTTCATTATTCAAAAATTCAGAATGAGACTGTCATATTACCTGGTTTGCATTGTCAGTTTCAGATGTGTGTTTTTTCTCTGCTTTAGGAAAGAGAAAACACATCTTACACACTGAAAGGACAAGTGATGGGTAGAGGCTGAAGAGATTCAGAAATTTCTGCAACTTGGATTGAACAAATCACCCAAACTTCCAAAAGTACTCGTAACTTCTTTACAAAAACAGAAGTATGGCACGCTAACTGTAACGTATTGGTTGTTTGTGATGTTTAAACAGAACCCAACAGAACATATAATACTGCTTTTAACCCAACATACTCTTTAAGCTGTCACTATTAGTTCAGTTCATTGTGGTAGATCGACTCTGCCTAGAAACAAACTCTAACAACAGCGTCATTGGATTATCTGTCAGGAGACATATACCAGGACCGCTTCGGGCGAGTTTTTGCTCCGAATGCGGAAAAGACAGAGAGCCAAATGACTGCTAAAGCTGCACAGACCCGTGATTGGCTTCATTAGTTCACTACAGGAAATATGATTCAATGATGCGGATTCAGTTAAGCATTGGTAAAAGTCTTCCCACAAGCAATAAAATGAATATGATTAAGGTTTTTTTGGGTTTTCTTTCCATGGGAAGAAATAAAAATGTTTGCAGGTTTAGGCTAATTCTTTTCATGAGGCTGGGTGTAGCATCCTAAGTAAGGCACCGCCAAGAAGAATCTAGCTGCCAATTCCTTTTAATGCCTGAGGGTACTCCCTAAGTGAGTTCCACACAGTCACAGGCGGAAAAGCTGAATTAAGCTGCTGAGGTTTCGTTGCATACAAATTAAAACATGAGGCTGTCCGCGATTCCTTGACCGATACGTTCGGCCTGGATTATACGTGAAACACTGAGAGCTTGTAGAAGAAGGAACTCTCTGGGTCGGTAGTTCAAGTGACACATATACAGACACACAACTCACACTGACCTTGGTCAGTAATTCTGCTGCTGATGCTGAGTCGGAAATAACCAGTTGTGTGCTGCTAAACGGCTGGATTTAGTGATTCTAACCGTTCCAAGCCTCCATAGGAGGATTTAGGAAAAACTGAACTCATTTCCTCATGCTAAAATCTTGACTCTGAGTTACCCATTTTTCTCACAAATTGTAATTGTTATACAACCAGAAATGGAGGAGTCATTCCTAAACAGAAAAGGGTTTCGCGCCAGAGCACACCCATTCATTAGTCTGAGACAGAGCCGTGCTGGCATGCACTACAGGTTGTAGAGTTTTCCAGCAGTTATACCTTGCAAGTCTGGATGTGCTCTCTCATTGACTTTTGTTTTCAGTTTTTTGTTGTTTTGTTTTTCACTAGAAGGAACTGAGAAATATTCCACTACACATTCACCATAATATCGTTTCCACCACAACTGTAAGAGGAGGAGCAGCCACAATCGATACCAATATTAGATCTCTAATTTTTCAAAGATGGCTACTGACGGGCCACTGCTTTTTTCAGCTGCACACAACATAGTAACGGCAAGAAATTTGTCACATTGGAGACAAGTCAACCCCCAAGCTCATTTCCCCACATACTACATGTGAAGGGCATTGATTCTTCTCCAAAATTGGGTCATTTCAGGTCAGGTGCACCTCTCAGTCCAAAGCATTGTTGAACTTTAGCTCCCTGTGCCACCATGCTCCATTACAGTATGTGGCCTTATATATAACAGCTTCATGTTTCAGCACGTCCATTGATAAGTAATGGAATTTCCCTACAAACTCAAAATGTGAGATATCCTTTAGATTCTGAAAAAGTGCTGAAAAAGGTGATGCATCGTCATTAACATTTTGTGCAAAGCACTAGGCCTGGAGCTGTGCTCTGTTAGCTAGCCTTGTGGAAACGGAAAGCACGGCGCGGCTGCGCGGGCGCGATGGCGGGCACGACGGCGGGAGGGATGAGTCACTGCCCCGACTTGCTCTGTCACTCCTCAAACCTGCCGCTGTTGGCACAGCTGAGGCTCATTCCCTCTGAGCGCCATGAGCCCCGGGCGGACGCTTTATGAGCCCTGACAGGCATGTGCTGTTTTTAAAGCAGTCATTATGGACCAAGCCGACAGGAGCAGAATAATAATGAATTCCTCAATTCCTTCAAAACAGTACTCCAGATTAACTTTAACAACTTGTTCTGAATTTTTGAATATTTAGGGAAAATACTTATCACTGTTGCAGCCAGCAGCCATGTCACCACATACTGTATTCCTGTGGAATGGCTGAGGCTAATCAGGTGTAGATCTGGTCAGTGGTTGGATGAAGGACTAATTTCTGCTGGAACTGGTGTTGATGGGCCAGCCCAAGGCAGGCCTCCCTCTGGACAAAATAAAGGCCAATGCTCCAGTGTGTGATGGGGACACTGTGCTGTAGGTGATGTTGTCTCCAGATGAGAAGTTAAACCATTGTCCTAACTCACTATCGATACATGACATTTGGGCTTCCAGGTGGCTTGTGCAATAAGACGTTTCATTTGGAGAGCTCAACAATTGGGGACTCAAGGCCAGAGGTCCACACTGGAGAGGCAAAATCAGTTCAGTCTTGTGTAAAGATACAGGTTACACTAATTCTAATACACATTTTTCACTAGCCACCACTCCTGATCAGCCAGATTCCTGTGAATTCACAAACTAAGGACATGCTGGCTTCGCCATCTTTGACAATATTGGCAGTATGTAACTACACTGTGGAAAGAAGCGAGGGTTCGCTTTTACATGAATCTGAGAAGTCAGCAGGAGATAGATGCTGAATGAGGCTAAACAGTTCAGCTGAATTAGGGTGGGGAAAAAGGCGTAAAGGTACAAACAATTAAAAAAAAAAAAAACCGAATATGACATTTAAAGCTAAGAGTCGAAGGTTTCCTCTGTGGATGCAAGGCAAACACTGGATAATTATGACAGCCAAATTGTTCAATTTATTTCAATCGGTCCTTTACTCCCTCCACTGCACAGCCTTGGTAAGATAAAAGAGATGTTGATGGATGGATCTTCAACAGCATTGATTTCTTCTGACAAACAAACAGCACGTTCAGATTACTGGGAATGAGGGCAGAGGGATACTGTGTTTGCAGGTGTGGAAGATGGTGAGTGGTTAACAAGATTTAATCTCATTACCTTGTGTGTGTAGGCTGACATAATGGACGACCAATGGCAAACCAGTTCTACATGCCAAATGTAGACATTGATGTGTTTTCAAGCCAAAATCCCATTGAAAAAACAACAGCCTGGCCCATATGGTGAACAGGTCATTACCTGCCCTCCCAAAAAGTGAGTGAGGTTTAATTTATGCGTGTTGTGCTGAGTAAAGCTTTCACTGATGTGAGCCCGGGGCTTGAAAACTTCTACAGAAATAACAGTTCTGCTGTGTGGTTTTGCTGTACTGCAACACAGTGGCACAGTGCACTTTTACTACTACCTTTTTTGACAGAGAATGGAAAGTTACGTGGCAGCAATTCCAGGATGTCTCTTTAAAAGTACCAGCTGTACACGTGTCCACATACTCATTGGCTGGCAGTACTGTTCACTTTTTAAAAAAAAAAAAAAATAAAATAAAAACAGGGGTAGCCTACTCTTAGCAAGCAGACAGCTGAATGTAAACAAAGCACCCACATGCTAATACAGTGCTACAACCTATGTCAACTTTTCATAAGCTTGCATACCAAAACTCAGCATCCAAAGATAAATGACTTAAAACATGTCTGGGGATGTTCCATAATAAAATAGAACCAGGGGTATTTATACACCAGCTCTGTAAGAACCACTGGCTTGGCAGTGTTACACTGAGTGCTTTAGCTGAGGTTCAGTGCCACGCCTGAATGTGAGAGCGCCATGCTAATTTAACTGGCATAATTAGTGGCATTTTGACTCTCATCTTTGCTATCTGTCAATGTGCTGGACATGCAGAAACTTCCCTGGTTCTGTGAAATCAGCAGCACCTCCACAAATCATTGAGTAATATTTTGGGTTGAATCTGGCTAGGTATCTCAGAAAACTTCATTTATGTTAAAAAAAAATGACATACTGATGTTGTTGCTGTATCTCACATGAGCAATGCGGTTATTGTTAAGACTTCCTGTTAGCCATTTGTTTCTCTCTTGTCATCATATTTTGACCGTTAATTTCCCCCCTATGTCACTGCAGGGCTCAGAACAAATCAAGCCCATTGAAAAATGCAGTGAGAAAAACTGCAAAAGGAATTTTCCAGGAAAGAGAAGCAAATAAATCTTCCATTAGACACACAGGACAATTTAGCCAAAAGCTGGCCACAGTAACTTTTAAAAATAATTATCTCTGAATGTTACAATGCTGCAGTCTCCAAAAAATATAACAATATACCCATTAAAAAAAAGCTTCTCTCACTGAGGTCTGTGTATCTGATACAGTCAAGCACCAACTTCATATGGAAAAAAGTTTTTTTATAAGAGTTTAATTTATAACCATATTAAAATAAAATAAATTTTGCATCCCCTCGCCTCCCACACACATATTGGCCCATAATCCCGTGCAGCTGCATGTCTGCTTCCCTCAGAACCCTCCTCAGGGGGCAACATCTCTCTCAACGCTCCCCGCCTCTCCAGTTCTCCATCTTTCCGCTGCCGCGTCACGAGTTGCAGGCACACGGGAAGCATGCGGGCAAATGCACGGAAAGGTCTCGGGTCAGGGGCACCGGTGGTGGAGCGAGCCGGTTTTTTTGCCACACCACTGGATGAAAACGTTGACCATGCAAAAACAACTCGGGAGCCAAAGACGTTAGTGAGTGCTGAAGCAACACTTCCATTTGCCCATATAATCTGGAGCAACACGCCGTTGCACAACCTTTTCCTCCCCGCTCCACGGTCTCGTTTCTGCAGAAACTCAAGGTCACGGCAGAGCCACATGCCTCCACCTGGCCAGTAGGGCACCTCCCTGCTCTGAACAGAGACTCAACGAATTGCTCTATGACTGCCGTTTCTAGCATGCTACTGATGGGAAACAGGTGGTGGTATTATTTTACTGAGGGCCCCGATGCACAAAAAAATGTTAACTCAAAGAAGCAATTTAACAGCCTTGTACTAACGGCGGCCTTGAGTTCATAAAAATAGTTAAAGTTATTTTTGCTCCTCAATGGTGAGGAGAACCAACACCGTTACATAACAATGGAAACCTGACACCTTCAAAGCTTTTATTTAATTTTATATTTGCTGTAGGTCTAATGGCTGTCATAAAGGGTACTGGCCCATTTTGTGTTTTCAAAGTAAGAACCTTTCCTCTGTGATGAAGTATTGGGGGAGGGGCAACAGACGATCAAGACTAACAACTCATTATTTCGTTCTCCAGCCACGCCACAACAGTACAACAGGAGATATAGTGCTAATCAGGAGGAATAGCTGTGTTTACACAACTGTTTAAAAGGACTTTCTGAACCACATTCTGATGCTGCAATTATTTTTACCTTATCACCAGATACAGTATAGAGCTGATTCTGCTGACAACACATTCCAGTGTTTACCACAGAAATATAGGTAAGCTATGGTCTGGGGAAGGGTTGCGGTATGGGGAGTAGTATTTCTATAACCACAAAACCCTTGATACCAGTGGTTAATAATATTGAAAATTGAAATTCTCCTTTAGTTGGGAAGTCAATACACTATTTTAAAGATTTCAATTATTGATTGAATTCAATCTTTACTTGCATAATTTTCCCTTATTTTAAGTAAACTAATCACTAAAAACAGGAATCAGGATTCCAGCCAACTAGCACAGACACAGGCTACACCTTAAAGACACATGTAAAGCAGTAGCTGATAACTGTTAAAAATATAACAATAATAATAATAACATAATAATAATACTAACCCATTCTTTAAAGATGCACTGATCTGAGATTGAGAATCCATACTGGGCTTAAACACTATAACACACATTTCTGCTAGATTTATCTAACATGACTAAATACTTCCCACTAACAAAACAAAACATAAAACTGCTTTCTTTTCATGTCAGGTCCATCAATCCATCCAAAACATTTTTACTTAGCAAGTTACTGACACCTACAATGAAACCCATAGGTTTAGTCAGCCTTATATGATGAATGCAACTTCAACCTTAATGCAAAACAGAAAGCAGTCCATATAACTTAGGTAAACAGATAAAATGTGATGATTATAGGGGCACATTTGTACAAATTGAAAAAGTTTGCCATGCCGACAGTGAACCTTCCACTGCACGACAATGACTTCATCTGTGAACAATTTTTATTCGACGGATCTAGTTAACTGGGGAGGGTAATACAAGGTGTGGTTTAACTTCATACAGTTCATAGTTTCAGCTTATTAGCCATTGTTTGATAAGAGACTTGATCAGTGTTTACTAGCACGAACCAATGATGATGGCAAAGTACTTGTTTTTTTTGTTAGGCTAGTCATCAAAGTCTGAAAGAAAATGTACATGTTATTGCATGAGAAGGAGCCAAAGCACAAAGGGCTAAGGTACTGTGTATGATGCTCACTTACTTTCTGTTTATTAGCAATGCCATGGCTTATTAGCTTTGTTGAAGGTTATGGGGTGGGGAATTCCTTTCCCAAATTGAGCATGGTGTTTACCGTTTTTAGATAGACAGGATTGGTGCCAAGCTTCGTGCGTCCACACAAAGGGCTTGTAAACAGCTGTGTAATTATTAAAGAGGAAAAGGGAGTCAGTATCAGATTGCTGGAGAACATGGGTACCATTGTTCATCATCACTGTCAATGGCATGTAAAACTCAGCTTTTCCCCTACACATGCAAAGGGTACTTTTTCATTAAAACACAATCTGCCATCAACAACTTTATTGAGAAGTGTCTAAAGATTTATAGACAACCAAAAACAAGCGCTGGCTAGTGTGCGAGTGATCCAGTTGTTCACTGGGACTGATGGTACAGTCCAATATGAGGCTTACAATGACGAAATGACTTTAAAAGGGTCAAAGCTGTACACCTTTTGTAACTGGCAACAAACATAACAGTCGTACAGTTGTAAAACACAAATGAGCGACGATAACGCTCTAACACCGGACAAAGCTGTCATAAACATCTCTGGGTGTGGTTTTGTGTCTTTTCCTGGCAGTCAACTCCTATTAACTTACGAATCATTCACTGAACCAAAAACCAACATAATGAAGTTTGAATATTGAAGGGTTCCTCCTATGCAGACACAATAGAAGGACAACTATGAAGACAGTCTTTTTTTCATCTGTGCCACCGACTAAGTGCCAGCAAAATAAGAAGAGATCCTACACTGTGCAGTAACTACAATCCATAATTGACCAGTTTTTCTATAGTTCAACAATGTTCTAGTGGTACAACTATATACTTTGCTGGTATAGAAGGTATTTTCATAAACACTGTTGATGTACATCCCAGAGCTTGCACTGACATTCATTTCGAATGCGCAGCTCAAGAAAATTTTGTGACCCATTTCAACTGTGCTTTAAGCTATCTGAAATGGGCTATCACATCAAGCTATCCATACAAAGTCAGCGACATGATTCATCAAACATCTTAAATAATACCAGTGCATGTAATCACAAAAAAGGTCTCAGGACCCAGATGCTGAGATCTTGAGATCCTTCTGTTCGCAAGCTTACTTCCTGTAGCGGTGACTGGCACACCAGGGAAGTGACAGTTTACACGGCTTACGAGGGTGGTTTTCAGTTTGAATACCAGGCCTTTACTCAAAGACACTCCAACCTTCACCTTCACGCCCACCTTCAATGAGTCAAATGCCATTACTTGAAGAACACTGATTAAAGTTTCTTAGAGGTCTTAGGTTTACCAAGCCACACTGCTTTTGACAGGATTAGAACAGAAAGGTATAATCCAAAAACAATTCAGCTAGGTTGCTATATCAATTAAACTTTTATAATTGAACCAATTATTTTAAGGCTCTGAAGCCTTTAGGCATGACTCAAATGACTAACCAAGACAAACTGACGTAATAAATATGAACACTGCCTTAATATTCCATTAAAAAAAATCTTTCATGGCAATCCTTTATTCAGTACTGTTTTGGTTTACCACAGATTTAATTATGTTCCTTACTGGTTTGAGGAAGGGTTTAGATGGTCTGGATATGGCTGCGAGTCTAGCTATAAAAAAATGAATGAAACAAATAAGGCTTGAACTTGAGCTGAGTGTCACGATCACTACACCTGCATTTTCAGAATGTAGCACACATTCGTTCTTAGTGTTTTCTTTCACTCTTTCTGAGTGAAAATCTCAGATATCCTACGTTAATTCGACCTATCATCTATCCCTGTGGATGCGCCTCTCAGCTGATGATGTCAGTCTCTTTATAAGGTGACTTTGTGAATGCAAACACACACGACAGGTGGCCATCGCCCCCAGCTGCAGTGTTCGGAAAAGCAAAAAAAAAAAAAAAAGGAAGCCGCAAGAAAACAGACTTCACGCATCGCTCTTTCCTCTTTCCCGCATCTTTCCTCCTCTGTTTGATTCCAGCGTCTACCCAAAAAGATCAGAGAAGCAGAGACGCTTCTGTAAATAACAGAGCCTGACAGCACAAACTGATGATTAAGAACAGATGTGACAAAGGAGGAAAGAAGCAGTTTTTCCTGTGTTGTGTCAGGAACATGAATCACTCTGCATCTCAAAAAGTACAAAAAAAAAAAAAAACCAAACTCAAAGCTCTTGTTCATACAGAATAAATGAGATCGACACTTTTTCAAAATTTCAAAAAAACATTACAATTTAATGTTTTTTTTTTTAATCCCCCTTATTTTCAGTGCAGACTTACAGATTAAGTGACGGTGAGGTTTTGTAACTGCTGACAAGCTTTGTAACAGCTGAGAAGCTTCACTTTACTTGGCTAATCACCCCTGCAGCAACCTTGTATCACGTGCTGACAGACTGACCATGCCCGGCTTCCTGAGGCGCAGTGTGTTCTGTCTCCATCTTATGTTTCTGTGGCAGCAATCTGATTCATTCAGCTCGTGTATCCGACTTTATTTACACCACAACAAATGAAAATAGTCTCGACATGCTACGCAATTAGCGACAGAGGACAGGCGAAACCTTCTCAAAGTCAGAGAGGTTAAACTTATCATAATTCAGAAAAGGACAATAATGTTACTTCTCACAGTCAGAGAGATATAAAAATGTGAGAGAGATAGTGCCACATTTAAAGTTAATCTATCTTTAAGGAAAACACCTGCACACTGGTATCATGAAAACTATCACTCATGGACTATTCAACACCAATATTTCCTTCATAGACACCAGCGAGCTGTTCCACAGCTTTACTTGACAGCCACTGTCTACAACTGGTTTTAAGAGTTTTTCCTGACAAGTGGATTTTCCTCTATGCTGTATACAGCAGAGCTATGGAGCTCCATTTCACAAGGGCCTCGCAAGTGTGCCAGTTTTTCCCTGACCTCAGTTTTAACCCAAACATTTAAGCAACGTAATGCTGATTCGACAAACACATTTTTCAAACGACACATCCCTACTCGTGATTTTATTTCTCCCCCGGACTCAACAAACATTGTACTGTGGTGTGTGCTTTGGGGAGAAATGTGTGCAAAGCTAATTAACTAATTGGACATTAAGCCAGGCTAATTGAGTGGAACAGATAACCAACATTCACGCGTCCCACCGGGAGTTCACGTTCCCTTCCCTCGCTGTCCCCACGGCGGGCCCCTATAAGACATCAGCACTGGAGGGATGCGAGGATATGTGGGCGGGTCCCACATACGGTGACAGCCAGAGGTCACAGGGCTCATTCCACCACCTGAAGGAAACCTCTTTTCCCCCATTACCTGATTAGGAAGGAGAACTGTCACATCACGGGCTCTCTCAGCAGGGGTATTTTTAGACTCCCTCGCCTTGTACGATCCGCAGCCGCCTGCCTCACACTTGGCTTATGCTTAAATACTTTTGCACTAAGAGAAAGAGACTTACTGGCAACCTCGCGTGCACGCAAGAGGGACCAGATCGTACGAAAGAGAAGCCATGTTTTGTTTTCCAACTCATGCATCAAAAACCAGAAACTCTGTGAGAGTTGTTTTTTTCCCCATGTGCCTCTTCACAAGTCACATACTTTGAAATGAAACAGCACAGTGATTCACCTTGTTGTAGCACCTTTTTCATTCTTGATTTGGAGTTTTTGGTTTTATTTTGTTTTTTTTCCTTGAGTGCACATGAAACTACATTTCTATTTTGAGTATGCCTCCTTTAACATTAGATTATTGGTACAACACAGAAATAGGTACTTAAAATATTAGTAGATGATATGGATAGTTTCATACATATTTTTTAAATAGCAATACCTGTTACCACAACTACTACTCCTCTTAATTTTATTACTGCAACTACTATTGAGAAGAGGAAGAAAATATTTATTTATAGGCTTTATAATGATGTTGTTTTATGGATGGTCTGCATACTTGTTTTCTCATGTGTGCAGTGATCACATTGTTGGCAAAATATACAAAGCAACAAACCCCCTCGCTCATGTCATTTGGAAACTGCACTGTCCTCCATTAAAGCAGCACAATTTCATTTCAGAAACTTTTCCACAGTATCTGCTGATGCCAGTAAAACATGCTTTGAGAGTGTGGTGGTAGTTACAGTCCACAGCGAGCTGCTTTGTTTACAACCGCTGACAATAAGCACAGCACTGCAACTCTGCCTCCTGCAATCCTGGGTAACATTTTTAGGAACCTACCATAAGAGGCAAATATAAAACATGCTAGGAGTTTGTAAGCATTAACGATTCCTACTGTACTGAATTTTGTGCTTTAATTATCTTATGTTTTCTTTAGGATGATTTTAAGGATGAGAAAAGACATGCCTTCTTCTACAACTGGATTCTTCGATTCCAGCTATGTTTTCCCAAATACGGACTCCAAAGGCCTCCACCTGAGGCCTTAATGTAAGTGCAGTTTAAGGAATCCCAGCTCCTGTGATCACAGGGCTGACGAACTTTCGCACCCGAAAACTGCAAGCAGTCAGGCAGGCAGCTGGGCCTTAAGGGGATATGCTGACATTTTGGCAATAAAATATTTTTGGCAAATTACCAAGACTATACAAACAAACTCACCAGAGCTGTTTTAATTTCTTTTTTTTTGCATTCTTGCAGTAATGCACCAGGAGCAATACATCTTACCACACTTGGATTTAGTGGAATGATTGAAAGCCTACGAGAAGTTCTGAGAGCAAAAACCAGCTCCAGTCAAAAGAGAGGAAATTGGCTGCAGGTCCTGATGTCAGAGGTCTGTTTTTGTGCGCAAAAGCTTTTGTAAATGAGCTTTCTTGGCTATGCTAGTGGCTAAAAAGCTTGCTAACTCGCGATTAGGTTGATACTGTCAGAATTTTAGAGGGCTAAAGAAGTCTTTCATTCAACAGATGCAAATCCAATTTATGTGCGTCGACTGTGTCGACAAGGAACGTATGTGGTTGGAAGCCGAAAAGGAAAGGAGGTAGGGCGAATCAGTGAAGCCAGCAGACAAGCTGCCTGGAGCAGAGGCGAGAGCTTTCGCTTACAAAAAACCCACATCTCTAACATCGGGCCTCTTGGGAGGAGAGAGCATTTCCTCACGTCTTATTGGAGCAAAGTAGCCATTTCCAAAACTATCACAGACTTCTACTCACTGTGCTGACATGAGTACAGTCCATTGCACTGTTCTCGAGATTTCTCCAGAATACACAAACAGAAATTAAAATGCTGCTGGTGGGTTTCTCTACTCCTGACAAATAAGGCTTGATTTACCAAAGAATTTAGTATGCACACAAGCTGTCCTGCTGGTGCAAAAGATTAATGGAGAATGTATTTGGTTGAGGAAGTTTGTTTGCTCAAACCACAAATCATATCTGAAATTAAATGTGAAAGAATTCTAACATGTTCTATAGGTGCTGATAAATCTGGCCATTAACCACCAAACTGTCAGAGTATCCCTTTAAAACAGCAGAATCTCCTTAAACGCTGGACTGACTTGCCTTACTTTTTAAGGATGAAATACTGTAACGGTTAAGCTGTGTTAGGTCAACACACATTTCACTGTTCACATAAAACCAAAAAACAAGGGATGAAGCTCTCCATGAAACACAAGTCAGCCACCTGCACGAGACTCTGCCGGAAAAGGAAGCTAAAATGCTTCCTTGCGTGTTTTTCCCCCCCCTCTCAGTCAACTTTCCACACACATGCTAAAGAGTCCATCTGGCATAGATTTACATGTGGTGCCCTGCTGTACAGTGATAAGCAGCAAACGTTCCCTTGTGAGTTCTCCACAGGAAAGAAACTTTGGTGGGTTTTTGTTTTCTTACTTTTTCCAAAAAAAAAAAAAAAAAAAAAAAAAAACACAACAACCTCCCCAGGTCAACAGGTCACAGCATGTGCTGCTTTACTCTAACTTCGAACAAAGGCGATGGAGCTTGAACGCAAACGTGCTCAGACAACTATAGTTAGGAACCAGCAGTTGTAGTCGCAGGGCAGAAACATATGGGGCAGTGGGTCGAGTATGAGACTCTCTGGACCTAAGGGGGCTGCTGCTTTGGATTCCAGGTGAGGTCGCTACTATTGTGCCCCTTCAGCAAGCATGTGCCAGATTCAGGGTAAGCACTGCAGGGCTTCTGCTTCACAAATAAAAAATGGATGTCACTTAAACAGATGAACAGCAAGATTTATTGTTGGAACAGTGCACTGAGATTCATGTCACGTAGAAAGCACAAACAACTGACCGTAACTTCTTTGGCAAACTCTACGCATGCAGCCATTCGTAATGTCAAATTTAAAGGCTTGTGTGTTTGTGCCAATTAAGGTCTCCTTGTTCAAAGCAATGTTCACAGCACAGACTCTGAGGAACTGTGATCCATGTTTGATCTCCTTGAATTATCCTACCTCTCCTTGATGACACAGATGCTGAGTGACAGACTGGAGTATTAAAATCCCTAGATGATTTATGGCACCATACAAATCTGCCAGCGACAATGGTGGAGGGGAAGTTTGCTAGCAGAGTAACTGAGTGCTTATCAGTCAACCTGCATATGGTTCCCATTTAGCAACCTACAAAACTGCTTACTAGAATCGTGTGTTCGTTATGAGATTCCTTATTTGGCCCTGGTTATCGTATTGCCTGTGTAAATGAGATTTGCAAGTGAATCAGTTAGTCGGTCTATCTAGACAACCGGCAAGGTCCATGAATTGAACAGGAGGCAGACAGTTACCATCCATTTCTACAAGGTTATCGGTCAGACCAGTGCGCCGCTAGTAGTTTACACGGGGATACTGTAACATTGACAGAACCTGAGAGCAGCGATTCCGCACGAAGGCTTCCGCGAAATAGCTAGGTCGCTTGTGTGAGATGGAATGACATCCATCATTGGTAAACATGGTGAAGCAAGCCAGGTAGCTGTCTTATTTAAACCATTGGTTTTGGAAGAATGAAATGTGGGTTAACTCCACAACTTTGCTGCTTAAGGTCACTACAATACACCCCCTTAATTTCCGTGCACTGCATTGTAAACGTTAATTCCTTGATCTAGCCATACATACAAACAAACAAAAACTAGATGGTTAAAGACAGCCAATTAGATGGCTTTTCTTGAATTCAAGTGGTATTCACCAGGGCCCCCCAAAAAGCTAGAAGGCTAGCTAGCTAACACCTGACGAGAAACTACTCAAGATAGCTGTCCATATTTCGACTTGTTTTTTGCTGTGTAATTTTAGCCCATTTGCTACCAATCTAACAACGTACAACCAACAACTGAATTTACTGACGAATATGGATTAATTAGCATGATAAAACAGAATGTCGCAAATGCACGTCAACTCACAATATGCGTACAGCAGATACAGTAGCATGTCATGTGGCTAGCATTAGAATTCACAGCTTGCTAGCTAGCAAGCCAGCTAGTTCCGTAGGAACTTACCTTGAGAAAGGGGGAGTGAAATGTGTTTTGTTGATGTAGCCAGACAGTTAAACATCCAGTGAGTCGTCTATTTATCCACCGACGGCTGTAAAGCAAATGAATTTCAAAGAGACTTCAAGGACTTTGCCGTTTCATCCGCCTTTGTTAGCGTTCTGCATCTAAATACGCGTAAAAATCCAAGCGCGAGCCTCACACGGGCTTCAAAGCAGGAAAAAAATCTGTCATATTCGAATCAAAATGGCGGACGTCACGGGAGCGCGCAGCCCGGGCAGAATCGCTCGCATCATAACGGGAGCGCTCATTTATGATTTATTGATTTAACTCTTCGTATTTGTTTTCTTTATTTTTTTCAAATATTTGTTTTATTTCGACTGTTGGCCTACATCATCATTAAGAAAATCGTATTGGTAAAATAAATAGTCATATTTTCATCGAGCAAACAGAATGGTGTGCGATTTATTCGTCATTGGGCTCAGTCTCAAGGATTGCTGAACTGAATTTCAACATTAATGCAGCTACGATGTACAAATAATCTTTGCTATATTTTAATAACTGAAACACTTTGGCCCTGTTACGAATGATCTGAAACTGCAAACTGTCGGTTATGTTCTTTACATAATTGTAGCAAATAAAACTTGGCAACAGTGTTTACATATTATGTGAGGAAAAATATGTTTTTCAAAACACAAAATTCTATATATTTGTTTCAATGTCCTATTATACACCTCTGCTTGAACCAGGATACAATCAGCCAGAAAACTAATAGGGCTAGACTGCATGGATGTTAATGACATTAATAACTATTTGTTAAGTCGTTCATAAATGCTATGTACCTGGATGAAAGCTTGGAACATTTTCCAATGATTTTCTGTCAATTTTATCTAGTTGAAATTCCGGACCAATTTCGTAAAAACGTGCCACATACAGCTCACTTCAAATATCAAACAACATCAGAAACGGAGCCTGACAACGTAAAAAATATATAGATGCTTTTCCGCGCTGCTGGTGGAAAATAAGTTCGTTTTATGAGTCGTTATGCAGAACTAATGACACTTGTCATTCTGAAGTAGTACCGACACTGTAAGTCGTCCTCGCTGGATGGCGCTGTATTTTTTTCCTCCCCTGTCACGTCGGTAAGCGCTAGAATAGCCCACACAGTCTGGTCGTTGAGGAAATGGCTTTCTGAGACGTGATGGACCCATTTGACAGTACCGAAACTCTAGGCTATGACAAATCGGAGAAAGGGGCTGAAAACATCGCCACCCGGCTACCGTGGGCCCGCTTCTCCTCTTGGCTGGAATGTGTCTGCGTCGTTACATTCGACCTGGAGCTTGGGCAAGCCATTGAGGTAACAGATCCACACCACACCTAGCAGTTAGCCTGTCAGCTTTCTCGTGTAGCATCAGCGATGGTCTGACTTGCCACTGCTAGTTAGTAATCTAGCTTACCAACTCGATTTCTTTGTTAATTATACCGTGCACAAGTCAGTGCTGCTAAACAAATAAGAATAGCATACGAACCGCACTTCTTTCGGTCATGCAGTCAGCAGCAGCAACCATCGAATCATAAAACAGAATAGCAAACGTAAACAAGACTCATCTGAAACAAAGTGACTTACCACCAAGATAGAACTAGATCAGCTTGAAGATTTATGTTACTGTACCAGGAGAGAGCTGTATGAGTGACTTGGTGTGATGTCCGATTTCAGCTCGTGTATCCCCACGACGTAAAACTCACTGAGAAAGAGGTAAGCAATGTTCTTATTAGCCAGTACAGAACTGTCAGTATTTATTAAATCGCTCGTAGTTCCGTAATGTAATTCACTCCAATCTGATTTGCTTCACGAGTTGTTTTTACATAAGCAATGTCGCCAGTATAATGTTTTTCCTCAATAATACGTGGTGGTATAATTACAAGTTTGTGATCTTGTTTTTCTCTACTTTGGTCCTTCAGAAAACAAGCATTTGCTATTTGTCATTTCCAGATTCATACTCTGGTAAGTAGAGGATGCAGTGAGGTAAGAATTATTTGCCATTGAATAAAATTAAATAACTTTACGAGTTGTACAGTATAACGTTACCGTTTGCGTTATAATTAATTGGATAAGGTCTTACCCACACAATTACCCTTTTGGAGGTATTAGAAAATTGAGCTACAATAAACTTTCCCCGTGGTTTAGTTGTAAGTGAAGAGGTAATTATTTAAGGTGGGCAATCTGTAACTTTAAAAGCAATTATTAGACTTATTCCCATGATGCATTAATTGTAATTAGGCTAATAAGTGGCTGTACTGTATATCACCCACAGATTTGGATGAGTATACTCTGTATACTTGCTTGTATCCTCAGCTATACCACTGGATTGCGTAGTACAGAATGTATTTTGAATGCATGCGATTTCTCAACCTATCTGGCACCAGAGTTTACTGGATTACAGAAGTGGTTTTATTGTGGTCATAATAATAATAATGAGCTTGTAGGAGCTGGCATGTAGTCAGGTTTGAATGCCAAACAATCTTAAAGGGTTGCGGCTATCTACTCACCAGGTTGCCTAGGTGATACACAGTTCAGCTTCCGAGTGCGTCAGTCAGTGGGACAGAAGGGCTCCTGGTTTAGAGAAGAGGACGCGTACAACAGGGACGCACCCGGGACACTGCAGGTACGCATCGCAGTACATCGAATCATTCATTAAGTCATGACAATATCAATCTGAAATGAATATGCATGTAGTCTAGTGGTTGGGGATTGAATATAATACCAGGTTTCTAATCTGGCAGTGCTGTCATACCCTTCTGCGAACCCAACCTGAATTTCTCCACTAAATATGTTACTGTTAATTCATAGTCTTTGAAATATACACTTTTAGGTCAACTTTGATAAACAAGCATTTTGCCAGATTAGGTATTTTTATTGTGTGTTTAAATCAGGTCCTTAATGCAATATTGTCAAGTTCTGCAACCTTGTATGGATTGTTCTTCATAAAAATATACATGTAATTCCATTAACAAACATTTTCTCTTTTTTATTTTGTTTCTTTCATGTTTTTAGAGAGAACAGGCCCATTACTATGGATACGTGTACTTCAGACAGGTTAAGGATGGCTCGGTCAAGAGAGGGTACTTCCAAAAGGTACGCATCGTGGAGCAAGCATAGCAGGACTGACTTTACTCACCGCCTGCAAGGCGATTCAGTGCAGTGCCATGCATTGCTCTTGGAAACCTGTGGAAGCAGACACGTGTTTGCATGTATTTTCCCCCATGGAAACAGCATGTCAGCACCATGCCCAGGGAGCGGATGGTTTTCTGTTTCACATTTGGCTGAGCCAGCGAGCAATCACATGATTCCTTTAACCCTTTAACGAAAACACCCTTCATGACCAGTTGTAAAGTTAGTAACTGATCGGTCTTCTCCAGTTTATTTGTATTTGTATTGCGCTTTTTACGACGCAAATTGTCCCAAAGCAGTTTGCATTAATCCGGGCCTGAGACCACTCAGAGCAAGCCAAGGGTAGCAGTGGCAAGGAAAAACTCACTGATTAACTGGAAGAAACCTTGAGCAGAACCTGGATTAGAGGGGGAAGCCCATCTACTTCTGGCTGACACTAGGCTGTCAAAAGTGTTCATCTTCTTACTTTCTATAACTTCATTCATCATCTCTTTTTGTCCTCAATTTTGTCATTTCTGACTTTTTTTTTCGCTACGTGTCCTTTTCTCTAGTCTCTGGTCCTGGTGTCCAGACTGCCCTATGTCAACCTTTTCCAGTCCTTGCTGAAGCTCATAGCGCCGGAGTACTTCGAGAAGTTGGAGCCCTGCCTGGAAGCCGGTGAGCTGGAACGCCTCGAGCCTCGTCGATTCATTATTCATCTGGGGCCTTTTATTTCCACAGTCAGATAATCACACCGTGCATTCATTAACTACCGCAGCCCTGAACTGCACTTTGATTGAACGCCTCCCAAGTCATTGCACTTATCTTGTTACCAGGAAGAGAGGAGAGAAGATGGAGTGTGTGAAACTTGTATTGTCTGTGCGCGGAGTTTTGTACCTTGCACCTGGGCGAAATCATTTGTACATGTCAACAGTAAAGGTCTGCAGTTGTTAGGAGGCGCATTATGTACATAGCCACTTTAAGGGCAAGCGCAATTCAATCAAAACTGACTTTTTAAGGACATTTGCTATTCTATTTTAGAATGAAAAGAATACATCACAAAAGACACGTTTCCCTGTCTCTATAGGAAATGCTCAAAGAAATTTACGTTGTAATGTAAAGTCCGTTTTGATTGAATTGCGTATGCTCTTAATGACACTTAGGGCTGAATTCCAATCAGCGCTTAAGTGCATTTCACGCTTAAGACTTTCACTCCGGCAGTGATTAGTTACACAGAAATGCACTTAAGAGCAGGTTGCCGGGTCCATGTTTAAAATGCAGCCGCGGAACAGATTGTAGATCACACTAATGTATTTTCTCATCTGTGTGCGGCGAAAACTCATCAGTAGAAGAGTTATTGCAGTGTGGTGTAGTGTTTGAGGAGCTGTGAGACTGAAGGCGGCAGGTATAGTTTGTAGTTGATCCTCTGTTATTTGTGATTAAAGCCACAAGGTTGGCACGTCACTTGAAATGCTTCAGTATGCGAAGCTGTACAAATGAATAGTATGTTCTGATAAGCTACTTGAGTGGAGCGACTGCTTAACAATGAAACGTTATTGTAGAGTAATAGGAAGTGAACCAGGCTTAAAGCCTCCCGCTGATCGATGAGCAAGTGTCTCACAGATGTTTTCTGGCCCTCTCCCCCCTCCTCCCTGCAGTTTGTAATGAGATAGACCAGTGGCCTGCACCAGCACCGGGCCAGACCCTCAACCTGCCCGTAATGGGGGTGGTGATGCAGGTGAGTTACCTGTCCGTCCTCACGAAACACCTACGTCCTGAGCCCTAGCTGTGGGTTTCAGATATTTCGAGCTTCTCACCCTTAGTTACTCAGCAAAATGGTGTGCAGTCTTATCTGAAGAGGCCCAGACTGGGTTTAGCTTTGTTATCGCCCAGAACTGATGTATCGAAAGAGGTAATCACATGCTTTAGCCAAGACCTCTATTGAAGTCCTGGGGTTCAAATTTTTACTTTTCCCCCCCACTTCTCTATTGCCCTTTTCTCATGTATTCAAACAACAAGAAACAAATGACAGCATGTAAAAAGCAGAAACTATATTCCTTGTAGAAAATGTGTCAGTTGACATTAAGGGTGAAGTACATTGTCTGTACATCTGACTGCTAGCTCAGAACAGTTGTGGTGTTGTTTAAGATTTGTCTGATGTTGCAGGACGGTAAAATAAGACTCAGGTTAAATTTACAGGTCAGGATCCCTTCTAAACATGACAAACCAGGAGGAAGCCCTTTAAAGCAGACGCAGAAGGAGGTGAGTATGTCGATGTAGTTGTGTTATTTCTTTAGTTAACAGGTGCCCTTTTCAGGGGATAACTTCCAGAGCATAGAGTTTACTTAAACGCCTACATACACCTTTGACAACTGCTGAAATAATTCAGCATAAGCAGTAGGATCAATGATGCAAAAAGAGTGCATCACCAAGTAGCCAAATCTCCAACATAATTATCTTAAGTTTGAGATCCCTAACCAGTAATACACACTGTCAGTGATGCTACTGGGTGCAGGCTGGCACTTAATTTTTGAAAGGAGAACGATTGAGTGAATTTTCTGTGTCAAAGTTTGGTATCTAGCATATATTTTGTATGCAGAGGCAAATAAATTACATTATAAATTTGATACAGAAGCAGTGTTGGTGTAATTTTATTGCAGGTGTGCAATTGCAGATTGACCATAAAAAAGCATGTCTTTATTACTGCTTTCTAGAATCTTCTCCCTGCTCCTCTGGTCCTATCTACAGTGCATGAGCTGGATCTGTTTAAGTGAGTACAGAAAGGTCACTGTTGGGTTAGAGGTGTTTGTATGTTCATTTAGGCATGTTTGCTTGGTCCACAGGACTTTCGAATTCCTACAAATGCAAATGTTAATTTTCATCTTCACTGACGCAGTTTGGCAAGTTCATAAATCACAAAAACTAACCTGCTAACCTAAGAGAAAAAGCACAACACTCCTACTCGATTGTAAATAAAAGTTAAGGACAAACATTGAGTCCCAGCCTTAGTCTCTGTCAGAGCACACGCAATTCAATCAAAATAGACTTTAATCTTTTTAAGGGCATAAGTTATTCTGTACTATAATGAAAACATTGACAAGCACGTGTTTGCTTGTGTCAGATAAGATAGAAAACACTCTGAGAAATGTATGTGGTAATGCAAAGTCTGTTTTGATTAAATTGCTTTTGCCATTAAAGAGACTAAATGTGTTTGATTGAATCCCAACCTTAGACTGCAGCCAGGGAAGCCCTTAGCCTCATGTGATTTCTGGCCTCCATTTCTCCCCCTGGCTAGTCTCTGACCAGCAGAGCTGGCCCTGGTCCCATAGACCAGCACTTAGATGGGGACTGGGGGTTTATTGACTTTGCAATTTAGTAGAAATCCGTAAACAGTTCTGGATAAAGTCGGCAAGCTCAACACTTGATCCAAAGCACTGCCCAGGCCTTCAGTGGAACAGATTCGGAGGGGGTCCCTGTAGGCTTTGATAAAAGAATTAGGCTGGCATGGTGCCTCCAGTCTCAGTGATATCTCTTTGAAGTGCTTGGGTAAGAGGCCAGTAATATGCTGGATATGACTGGAAAAGTTCAAGTGTTCCATTCCTGGGGCAGCATGGTGTGGTGTAAACCCTTAGAACTGTGTGTGGCTGCAGTTTGTCAAGAACGGAGCTCGGATTCTCTCTGACTTGTTCAGTGAGGTCCTGTACATGTGCGCATACTTGTCTGTGTGTGTGTGTGTGTGTGTGTGTGTGTGTGGGGGTGTCCAAACGATACATTTTTTAAACACTAAAACTTTTGCTAAATGACAAGGAAAACCCCCCATGTTTAATTGGTAATTATAACAAAAAATGTATAAAAACGTTGTATTCAAATAGATTTAGACATGTCCCATTCGTCCACAGCTAGAGTGTACTGTCGGCCCAAGTTTGTTTGATCTTGTGTAGGATCAGTGTTGCTTGTGAGATAAGGTTGACATGGACTTGGGATCTGTGATCCCAGATTAGTATACAGAGTCAACAGAAATTGTGTGTTTACATAATTCCTAACTGCATGTGGGCATACAGTTCAGGAAAACAAAACATGTTGGTGGGTGAATGAGTGAATGAGTGCACTTTGGAAACACAAGGCTTTATGGTAGTCATGTGAAGGCTTTCTTCATAAGCTTTCTTGGGAAGTTTTCTTTAAGTTATTAATAAAAATGAAAATAATGACTTTGCTTGTTGTATGTTTTTTAATCATGATAGCATGAAAAGATTTTAGCACCATTAATTTCCACCTTGGTGGACAATAAAGATATATTCTATTCTATTAAATTAATTTGCATTTTGATCAAATCTTCAAATGTGTAATTTAAAAGTGTAAATGGCTGAAATTAGCTCTTTAAAATGGTTCTTAATTTCGCCCATTTGTAAAATCAATAGAGGTGCATTGCAATTAAGAGACCTGATTGCCTTGCTAATTCTTTTAACACTGCCCCCAGGCACTTTGTTTTAATTATTTGACACTTCATTTTTGTAAATGTTTGTATGTATTCCAATAATCACAATTCTTCGACATTTCCATTCAAAAACTCACTCTAAAAGGTCAGAGGTGAACTCTGTTGCCATGGTTCCCAGGTGACCCTCCCCTTACCTCCTCCCCCAGGTGTTTCCAGTCTGTCCTGATCCACATCCAGATGCTCTGGGAGCTGATGTTGCTGGGAGAGCCACTGGTCGTCATGGCGCCATCTCCAACCGTCTCCTCGGAAACCGTGCTGGCGCTCGTCAGGTAAAGCAATCAGGGGTGTTTGCGCAGGGGACTTTTCTCAGAACTCTCAGGCTCCAGGAAATGACCGGCGCTTCTACTTCTGTACAAGGACTCGTTATCAGGTTAAACTGTACCTTCAGCACAACTGCTCTCCGCTTTTACAAATGACCTGTCATTGACAGCGCTCAAGTACACAGGCTCATCTATCTCACAAAGTGGTTTTCTACAGCTGTCCATCTCTATATATTTCATTCTACAAAAACAATTTTCAGATATTCCAAGTAACGTAACACTATCTCATATAGTTATTATTTTATTTCTGTAGCACCAAGTATAAGCTACTTTAATTTAGCTACATTATTTTGTGCTCGATTTGGAATTGCCTAACAAAACAAGCAGATGTAGAAGACCAGTTTTGAAACAGTGATAGATATAGTCTTGACTGTGAGCCAAGATGGGCAGACTAGCTTGAACTTATCATTGAGCATTCTTATGTAATTACAATGGCACAGCGACATTAATTACAATTACTAATACAATTTTTTCAATTACAAAACGTACAACTACAGTTGACATCAGAGCTGTGAAGTTGCTAACCCTGCTATGTTTGTAATGGCAGTTTTGCACATTTTTCTTTCCCCCTCCCGCTCCAGCTCTATCTCCCCCCTGAGGTACTGCTGCGACCACCGGCCTTACTTCACCATCCACGACAGCGAGTTCAAAGAGTACACCTCAAAGACGCAGGCACCGTGAGTGGAACCCCCGTCTCCTACCTTCATCGCCAATGTTCCGTCTCTCTCTTCCGCGGCATTCGCGTCCGGTGTCAGGCAAGCACTGGAGAGTTTGACCTCTGACCTATGACCCCAGACTCATCTCCATTTCCATCTCCTGTTTTGTTTGTAGGCCTAATGTGATCCTGGGGGTCACCAACCCGTTCTTCATCAAAACCTTCCAGCACTGGCCCCATGTCCTCCGACTGGGAGAGCCCAAGATGTCGGGTAGGAGACTCAAGTCTCAACTCATGCACCCTCTGCACCCAACCAAAAATGAAATATCGCTCTTACTCTTGTTAAATGTTAAATGTATGGTATTTAGAGAATTGTTTTTCCTTCATTTGAGGTGTAGATTGTTAATTTGATTAATTACAAAATTTAATTTAATCCGAAGCATCCGGCTTAGGTGAGGCTGACGGTAATTAATCGTTTGCCCTCAATGCTGTTTGGATTCAGTTGTTTCCTGATTCTTTGCTTTATCCCATTAAAGGTGACTTGCCAAAGCAAGTCAAGGTGAAGAAACTGGCAAAGTTGAAAAGCCTCGACACAAAGCCAGGTAAAACTGCAACGCTCACTCATTTGTTAAGGACAGGCTCATACACATTTTTATAAATGAAATAAAAGTAATAAGGACATTTTTTTCTTGTTTTGATTATGTGTTTCTGTTAGCCTTTGAATTGCATAGCTGACATGTTGAGTCATGGAAATTTGATATGGTCCACCTCTTGGTTGTAACTCCCAAGATACCAATAAATTCATGCCATCTTACAGTGGTTTTCTTTATCTGGTATTACCATCGGAACAATTTGATTACAATAGTTCAATTTCTGTTATTTAATGTTTAAAAATATAATTAATAACAGGGCCACTGGAAGTTCTTTGGAGAGATTTGCCTTCCTGCATGGGGCGATTAAACTTAGTTGAGGAGACCTCTAGTGGCCACCCCTAAAATAGCAGTTCAGTAAAATTTAACGCAGTGTTTAACAAGTATCTTATTTTCTTAGCAGAGGCCACTGGCCAAGGGCAACGTTTCTGTCGATAGAGGTGGATATTTTTATGGAATACCTCACTGAAGGGTACTACAGAACAGTCAACAACTTTTATGCTTGTACCCCGTAGAATTCATGAAAGCGTGAGCAGGGAACATACAGAGAATTCCAATGTTATGTCATAACACTTTTTTTTCTGTCTCTCCCGTAGGCGTTTACACCGCATACAAAACGTTTCTTCACAAAGACAAGGCCCTTATCAAGAGGCTTTTAAAAGTAAGTGGGCGAGTTCGTTCGGGGGAACACCTCACGTCTCTGCGAGCAGATTCATCTGATTCAGCTGCTCCCTTCAGCCGTAGCGTCCCTCATATGGACGTTCTCAGTACGTCGGGGTTTAACGAGGTGAACCCAAGCAGAGCTCAGAACAGAAGATTAATGATCAGAAACTCCCTGCTTCAGTTTTAGAGCAGTAACATCAGACATGAATTATTGAGTACATTTGCCATACCGTCTGAAGTCAGTGATGAATCCATTGAGTTTTGGGGCCGGGAGAACAATGCTGTCATTTCCTTAGCATATGACAAACTTACTGAGGAAATAATTATGGGAGAAGAAAAACTCATATCCTCCCCTCAATGAGTGAGATTATTTATTATGAGAGCATGCACTGCTACGTAAATATGAGGGATTTTTACTCCTGCCTCTTGCTTCATATTAAATTGTCATCACTAGCTTCCCATCCCCCGCGTAGCGCTTTTTTGAGTCTGTCTGACTTTCGTCCTCTCTGTCTCCCAGGGGATCCAGAGGAAGAGGCCGTCCGAGGTGCAGAGCGCCATCTTGAGGAGGCATCTGTTAGAGCTCACACAGAGCTTCATCATACCGCTGGTGGGCACTTCACTACAGCTGACTCCTGTGATATTCACACTATCCTGTCCATTCCCTCCCCCACTTACATTCATACATTATAGTAACTGAATCACTGCCAAATTCACACTGTCCATTCTCACTCTACATCCCATAACTTTTCCAACTGTCCTGTACCTCCACAAGCTTGGACATAATTCATGCGACGCCCCCCCACCTCCAGGGTCTGTTGCTTGTTCAATAAAAACAGCGCGATTCAGAAATACTACTGCACTGCCAGGCACTGGAGGAGACAATAAACGCCGTTTCTGTGGATGCGATTACATTCCACCCATTCACCCGTCATCACGGGACCGGCCTAATGAGGTCTCAGAGGGCCTTCGCTACGGTGGGATAGGAAGCGCCCGTTTATCTTCCCCTGTGATGAGCGCCGCAGCGTTCGTAATCATTTCCCACCCTCTTCATCATGGCGTAGGACCTCTAATGGGCATGTATCATCTGAAATCTAAAGCTGCAGGATATGTCGTTCGCTTGACCGTTTGCAGATAAAAGTCATAGCGACATGTGCCTTTGCTGCTTCTTTAGTCCACCATAAATACAGAATTAAACGGCTTAGTGAATGTGTGTTGGTGAGTTAAGCCCTGTTTGGAGTTTGCTCTCTTGTATCTCATGCTCTGGTGTTTTGTGGTTCTGCAGGAGCGCTACTTAGCCAGCCTGATGCCCCTCCAGAAATCTGTGACTCCATGGAAGGTACATCCAATGTAGGGTCTAACTTGAATCAAGAGTTTGACAGTAACCTCTGCATAACCCATTGTAGGCATGAGGTCACTGAAACTGTGACGTCATGACTGCAATGTGTGCACATGCATGGTTGTCCATCTGGTTCTAATGCTATACTGCAAGCTATCAGGGCTATGTCATGCAGTACAGTTTCAGTATAGACAGGGCTGGAACAAGGTTGTGGGTTCTTTAACACGAGATGGAAATGAAAGCAGGTGATAGCGGGTTATGGAGATGACAGCAGGTAGTCGAGTGTGATGGGAATGACAGTGGGGTGGGTGTGTGTTACGGAAAGGACAGCAAGCGGTTGTGTTACGGAGATGACAGCGGGTGGTTGTGTGTTCCAGACCCCTCCCCAGATCCGCCCTTTCAGCCAGGAGGAGTTCATGGCGACGCTGGACCATGCCGGGCCCCAGCTCACCTCTGTGCTCAAAGGGGACTGGATCGGTCTGTACAGGTATTGAAATAAGCACATTACAGACGATCTCCAGAGAGTGTATGAATCTGAGGTGAAACATCTGGAAAAGAGCTGGGCTATAACACTTACTACTGCACTCTAAATGACAACAGATTTATTTAATCTGGCTACATTTTATCAGTTGATTATTTTAATATTTGGACACTATGAGAACCTTGCACTGACTGTTCTGTGGTCTCTGCATTGATACCAGGACAGCTGTTTTTTTTTTGCTTGCATTTGATTCCCTTTTATTCCAGATTAGTTGGAATTTTTTAATTTGGTGACTTATTTTTCTACCTCTTTGAGTACCTCTAAATACACCACAGGAAAGTGATATGATTCTCAAGCCAACACACAAAAGATCTGGATCTGACCTTCGGCCCTCTGCTCTTTTCTTGGAATGTGTGTGGGATGAATGTCCCTTTAAATTATCGAGCTTTGTAGATGATTGATTTCTGTCTAATTTGTTTTATTTGATTTTTTGTAGGCGATTCTTCAGGTCCCCAAATTTTGACGGCTGGTATCGTCTACGGCAGAGAGAGATGACACAAAAACTGGAGTGTCTTCACCTGGAAGTTATCTGTGAGGCTGTGAGTATCCCAGAACACCCTCCTCCCCCCACCCCCCCCCCCAAGTATATGATCTCATACCTTCGGCACTGGACGTAGAGCATCCGTAATGTTGCTCCTTTAAAATCACAGCTGTCCGATTTCTCTTGTTTTGTGATGGTTTGACGTTCCCCTCTCTAGGACCTGTTGGAGTGGATCAAAGATAAGTCTGAGGTGGAAATCGTGGACCTGGTCCTCAAACTGAGAGAAAAACTGGTCAGTAAGCCTTTTTGTCATAACATACCATGCCAATAGCCCCTCTGCTGCTCTGGTCAGTGCTTGTAGAGCTGTTGGCGTTGATTTTGTCCTCCGTCTCTCAGATGAAGGCCCGACGCCAGCAGCTCCCGCTGAAAGACGATGTCCTGGAGAAGCTGGAGCGCTACATCCAGACGGTCATCGGCTCGCTGCCGGAGGACCTGCAGGCAGTGCTGCGACGTCACTGACCGGCAGTCCCCTCCGTAACGGGATGGCGGACGGCACTGAATGCTCAGCTCCAACACCGACCACCCCGACACTGACCGTACCAACCACAGTGCTAAGCGCTCTCCTGTTCACCTCTACCAATGACCACTCCTGCTCTGTCCAGACCAGAACCCCTTCTCAACCAACCCCATTACACGACATTGACCAGTGACATTCCTCACTCACATCCACGCTGTCTATGTCCATCATTTTGCACATACCGTTTCCCTGCCGCACCTCTTAGTCGATTCATCTCATCCATTTACCTCGGCTCAGTGTTACTTTTTAATCTGTTTTATCTCCTCCTTTCGGGAAAAAAAGTTACTATAAATGGGTAAAATAAACAACAATTTAGAATGTAGCTAGTGAAGTAAATGCTAGTGAAACTAAATGTATACTCCTCTCTTAGTCTGACTGTTGATCAAGTATAGCCAGATTTATCAGGGTACCCAAACTTTCGCGGAAAAGATGTTTTTTGCTTATCCTGAGGTCTGTGATCGACTTCATTTGGCATAAGAGTGACTAGATTGTATACCTCATCAATCAAACGTTGAATGTGTTGTTACGTGACAGTCCTGCTGCTTTGCAGACGGAGAAGTTAGTTTTGTAGACAGAGAAGTGGTTTTCTCTCTGCTTATTTCTAAGGGATGTTTGTTAACTGCAAGGAAATTCACCTAGATTTTAGCCAGTCGTACCTCAAACGAAAGGTGAGCAAAATTGAGTTGGCAAACACGTCTGCAGCTGCTACTTCCACTTGAGATGCTGTGGCCTGCAACTGTCACATACGCTACACAGAGTGTTCGTCTCTTGGCCGAACTATACGCATTATTTTAGAGGTTAGCGTTACAATGGCGCCAGTGCTTTCTGATGGTATCAGTTCAGTGTGATGTTGTGGTGGCCTCTCCGTTCTTTTGTGCCATAAACACTTATCCAGAGTTTAAAGGTTATGTTTTAAATGCATATCACTCAACAGCGAACACTAAAATTAGGAAAGTATTTTTGCATCATATAGTCTGTTTTATTTATTCTGTCAGCTATTTATTGAGTCAGTTTTCTTTGTGTTTATTTTTTGTGCATTGCTTTTCATAATAGCCACCTGAATTTAAATTATCAGTGATTTTCAAAAAAGAAAAAAGTACAGGTACACAACAAATGCATATTTTGTGAATTAAAAAAAAAACAATTGTCATTAGAAATGACCGCATTGTATATTTGAGAGGGAGAAATATTGTAGTCATAACGTGTGTGTGTGTGTGTGTGTGTGTGTGTGTGTGCGCGCATATACTAGAAGAACAGGTCATGTTTCAGTGAAGCCTTAGATTTCAGGCGACTAGTCCACATTGTGTTTGTCTAAGCATACTTTACTTGACCACTTTGTCATTCTCACTTTCACTTGGTAGTCACTTTTCAGTGTCTGACCCATTTCACTATTATCAGTGTTATCCGTGTTCATGATAAGCAGCCATAGATGGAGGTCAAATAAAACGATTGGCAACCGTTGTAAGATTTATTGGGCACATTAACCCACAGTCTGATTTCAAAAGCACCTTTCCATCAGTCCTCCTGTCGCTGCACTCACCTGAGAGATAAGTAGTCTGCTTTATTCCTTAACTTCTAAAATCAGGGATACTGCGCGATTTTAATTCTGTAAAGACTATAGAAACACACTTTATATAGTATGCCAAGTCACAGAGTCGAGAGTGATGCTCTCAGGGCAACCTCTAGCTACAGAATATAGAATCATGAATGTCCAAATGTTCACTCAATATGACAACTGTATTTTCCTCGGATTAGATTTTTAAAATGGTTTGTTTTCAAGTAGGGTGTTTTGTGTCTTCAATGTTTAGTTTCATATTTCACGTAACCAACATTTGCAAACCGTTTCTAACAAACAAGCACAAATGCATGTCGGTAGCCACCACTAAATATCGAAGAGTTCCCCAGTGAATTAAGTAGAAACTGAAAGAATCAGATTTGAAGGGACGTCATTGCTGTAGAGATGACTTAATATTGGATGAATGTTCTGTGCGTGTTTTAAAAATTAATGTTTTATGATACATGTGCAATTTATGCCAGACAGAGCCACACCAGTGCAAAGCTAGCACAGTTACCAGTACTGTTCTATCAGCCTGCCTTTTCAATTGTGAAACATACACATGAATGTTAATGCAGTTCGTTTTAAACAATAAGGACCTTGAAGTGTGACACAGCCCAAACCCCTCTGTCTGTATATATAGTTTTTTTCATGTAATTTTTTTCTATTTTGAAGGGTACTTATTTATTTTTACAGGTTGTGGTGTTGATGTGAAAAGTGATGTTGGAATGACGTGCAGGGGCTAGTGTGATAAGCTCATCTGTCACAGCCAATCACAGTCCAGAATGGCTGGAAGATGACCAATCGTGTGAAACGCCTGCCACATGGGAGTGTCCCTAAGGGCTCCTCCCATGGCATTCACGTGACCTGCGCTGAAACCGTTCCGAGATGCCTAGGTGTAGCTTGTGGAAATTTTGTTAATTTTGTCGCATTAATTTATTCATTCAATTATTCTGAAATTGTGGTATTCATCTAGACTGAGATTGGCATTGTCGATACTACATGATGTGAAAAAAAATGTTGCTAATAAAATTTGTAAACTTGAAAATGCTGTGATTGGATAATGATCTTTCTGACACGAAATTCCAATTGAAGGTACACGACGCTGGACTAAGGGCTCTGAATCTTCAAGCCTTTCCAAAATGTCCAGCAGCATTAATACATAATTTATGCTCTTCAAAGTTGCTCAAGTCTCCCATTGAAAGTGTGTCTACTAAGAAAATCAATGTTTACAATCTCTTCCAAGAATAATTGTTTACTGATTCAGTACATATTCTTGCCCAGGTGTACTTACTGAGCCATGGTGCTATGATTAAAAAAAAAACTCACTGACAAGCTGAAGCGCACCACACACACTGACCTCTGCAAAGTGGCTGCATTGTGCTACCTTGCTAGCTGTGTTGAGCCAGTGTCTTATGTACGACGAAAGGTTACAGGGTCGTAAAGTTTATACCTTGTGTCATGCGCCAGTTTGTCTGCAGCTGAAGTAAAAACTGAAAGGGTGCGTTCACCTGCCGCAGGTGTGACTTGTGAACCCCTTACAATAAATCTCAAACTTTACCACACAGTGACTCGGCAGAACCTATCACATGTGGTCATAATTCTTTTGTTCTGGAGCACACAGTTTGTGTATCCGTTCTGTGCCATTTATAAGAACTGCCCGCTCACGTCACAGACACAAAGTGTTTCATTAAGCGTTTTTCAACAGCACTATAGCCATGCTAACCTATAAAGATCTGTGTTAAAGTGAACTCGGCTGTGTTTATGGTAAAGCCAGTAAAATGAAGAAAAAGCTCATTGCCACATTTCCACATGAGGTAATGACTACTTGACCACTGAATGTATCGTATGAAAATCAGTAAGGAGGAGACAGTCGGGGACTTAATTGAGGCTCTTGAAATAATTTTTCCTGATAAATTCTGAATATATCAAGAAGTCCATCTTATATTGTTAGTGCTTGGGACAGCTTGCCAGGTCATGTATTGGAGACAGACACACAAGACACTTACCAGGTGCACCACTGTTGTAAATTTACATAAAAGTGACATTTATAGACATAAACAGTATTTACACACTTATAAAAAAAAGTATCTTTCTTACAGTACATTCCTGTTAAGACTAATTTTAAATTCCTTCACAAAACCATCTCTTGAAGAGACTAATAGAATGGCATTTTTTTTACCCTTTCGTGCAATAGCTTATGAGAACACTTTGTGTAATAAGAAAATAAGAGTCATAAAGCATGAAAACATAAATATTCAAATGCAGTCAGTCACTGAAAAATTCAGTCTGACCACCAGATGAGACACGGGTGTCCAGCTCAATACCCACAATACCCCACGTGCAAACAGGACAGCTCCAGAGCGTTTTCCACGGCCTGGTCAGCCAGTGAAGTCTCACAGGGGGCGGGCTCTCCCATTATAACCCATGTTCTATCTGGATAGTCATTGGTTCTCAGTTAGTGTCATGGACAGGGACTCGTCATAGAAAGCCTTTGGGGGCGTGGCCAGTAGTGGCATCCGTTCGCCAAGGGCGGCTTCCCTAAAATTGCGCCGAAGCCAGCCATAGACGATGCTGTCTAGCAATCCGTGAAGGGACACGGTCAGAGCCTGAAAAGCAGATGTTTCACCTTAGAAATCAATTTATTTTTTAATTTATAAGCTGTTTTCTTTATAGGCCATTATCTTTTAATTGCTTATAAGTCTTTTATCCACAGCAACTTAATGAACATTATGAGACAAATGATGCCTGTCTTCTTGTGTTTTTAACGAATTGTATATAGAAGCAGAACCCTGCTCAAAACCAAGAACTCCTTGACTACAAAGCCAGCCTTCTGACAACTTTCGTCTACAGCCAATCAAATGTCCTTTGAGCATTTGAGGCAATACAGATTTTTTGATTTTGTGTCATTCACCTTCCTGTATTCTGTTGAGAAATGATTAGGAAAAATCATGCTCAATAGTGGTATGTAAATATTATTAATGCATTAAATCTTACTTGAATGACATATAGAGGGAAAAGTTTTTCTTGATGGATCCACCCAGTGAATGACAGGCTCACAAGAATAAAGGCTGAGGGAAGAGGAAGAGGAAATACACAATTTTGATGTATAACTTCAAACAGTAATGGAGAAATACATAATGAGTTTATAATCAAGGACTTTGTATTCCCCATTCAACAATACTTTCAAACATCATAATAATTAATGAAGGGTTCTGTAACCACATCATAATCTGTCAAAAATGTCTGAGGGATGGAACTGTTTGAAGTTCAAACTACACCACAATTTAAAAGTTTAAACTGTTCAAAGTTCAAAGGAGTCAAACAATCAAAGTTCTGGTACACTCTTAGAAAAAAGGGTTCTATATAGCACCCTCAAGTGCTACAAAGCACTCTTTGTTGAACTCTCAGAGTAATCTGTGGACCCAGGAATACATTCAAATGTTTGTCAGTGTGGTGATAGGAGACATGGCTCCCTGGGACCCAAGGGAGAGACCGGTCACACACCTGGAGTCCAGCAGATGATGATGACCAGCATCATGGAGTGGGGCGTGGAGTAGAGGCCTCTCAAGTGCCTCCTGCCGAACCCATCTCCCTCTACCAGGAACATGCCTCGCTCCTGGTACCTCCGGTACCAGCTACCCACCTTACAGTACAACACCTGGGGAGGGCAGAGGTCATAAGGTAAGGGAAGTGAGTGAAGGAGAAGTGTGTCTTCCTCTAACCCAATATGACCATTCTCTCTAGCAAAATAGTCCCATTCCATTCCGTTTTATATCCAGAGGAAAAGTTAACAGCTTTATGACTTATTTTAGGCAAAATAATATATTCAATAAACACTTGCATCTGAGAGCTGTGTTCTAAGGAAATAGGAACTCTGTTGGAATCATGAGGCCATATTATCATACCATCTTGCTTTCTGGGATAGGGGTTCAATATGCATCTTTCAGTCACAAGACAGAAAAATGAAGCACTTTTGTGTAATACATTTTTACACAAGTTCCATGTAAAACATTATCATGCTGGTACTTACAGAGCAGCAAATCAGCACTGATGTCACGCATACAAAGAAAAACGACTTCACGAACAGGTCGTGCGACTTGTCCTGAAACACAAAAACAAGCTTATTCAAAAGCACAACTTTCAGTGAAATGACCAATTGATAAAAACTACTAGAACTGGTGTCCAACAACAGTCAAGGTATAGTGTTAAGGGGACTGGATTTGGAGCGGTGCATTGTGGGATACCACAAAGGGGGCCTTGAATATAACATAGTGTTTATTCTATACACCTTCAATAATATTCCCAGCTATATAACGGTACAATATGTACTTACCACATGAGGGCAGGTGTCATTTCCGATATGCAGGAGCAAAATGCAGCTGTAGCAATGAACAGAAACTAAATTTGACATATAAAACAATATTTGGCTAAATTTTATTCATAATACCTTAAAAACTATTTAGTGCCATATGGACTTTATAGATGTGCTTGAACATATTCATTGGCCAGGTCAAAGCTAACATGGTACATGGGACATGTAACATGTGACGTTATGTCACTGATTCATCCTATCATTACATGCTCAATAATGTCATGCTAATTTTTATAATGTCATTATTTGTGTATACTTATAGCAAGGCTTATAACAGTTAATTAGAGTATATAGAGATGTTATTAATGCTTCATAAGACTAGTTGCAAGTAAAGTGTCACCAACAGCAGAAGAATAAATGTGTATTTGTTACAAGTAATAAACAAAACCATGAACTCACTTGTTTAAAGGACTTATTAAAGACACTATAGGTTACGATGCCAGTTTAAGATAAACATTCGATTAATAGTTCATCAAACCCACGTTGGGGCAATGCTAGAGCACAGATGGTCATAGTGAGAAGCTGGCCAAGACTATAGCCTAACAATGAATGAAAACGCTTCAAACATCCCAACGGCTCTTATTACAATTGTACAATGTTACAATTTACCTAGTGCAGAAGATCCGGTGATCGTTGCTCATTGCTTCATTTGAACCAGTGTCACCAGGGCTCCGCTGTATAAGGCCCTCCATTAAGCTCACAGTGCAAATGTAAACAAAGTACATGATGATAGGACCCAACCTGGCAAACCAGACAGCACAGTAAGAACAGCTGGAGAGCAACGACAACGCTCTGCTCGAAATGTTTCGAAATTCAGTTTTTACATTTCCTTAATGTTGTATTATTTCACACTGTTGTATTTATAAATCTATTTGTAATTTGAATTCTACTGTATTTTTTAAGATTATTTGTTCATTTTTCCATAGATTTCCATAAATAACTAAAGGTTAACAAATCACTGAACATTGACAAAATGGCACTTACCACACCATAGCATATACTCGGAGTGGCCACCCTCTTTCTCTGTCCTCTGACTGTGGGGAAGAAATTTATATTATTTTATTATTTTCATACATCATTATTTCATACACTCCTTGGGAAGGGGTATAATTTATCTTACTTCTATGTTTCTTCAAAGTCAATGATTACAAGATAATTAACATAAGAGCTGAAAATGGGTGTATCGTGATGTGGGAAATGAGTGTAGTGTTGATGTGCAGTCACACGGTGCTTCAAAGTTTCACTCATAATTGACCATTGTCTGTTTGTTAGTTTTGTGATGCTAAAGAGGAAGGTCCCGTTTTTCTCTCTAGATCTGAGTAACGGCACCCAATAGGAGAGTGTCTGCAGGATCAGTTCCTGTACCATAGAGTGATGCTCCACCTGCTCGTCTTGGCCCTCCTCCGACCTTTCCCTCCACCCTTGGACCGCCCTCTTTGACTCATAGGCGTACACTATGACCAGCAGGAATGAGATGCAGTAAAAAGTCTGTAAAACAAATGAATATTGGTGTCATCTCCCTCTTAAAACGCCTGTTTGATGACCCCGACATACGCGCCGCGTCCTTGTCTCCTGTAAAGGCAGTTTCGCTTTTGTGTCCTTTTGAGTCTTTTAATGACTATGAGACAGCGCAGTAGGTGCCGTGGTCCAATGACACTGCTAGTAATGAGGCGGCTGTACTTTGTAAGTGATGGGAGGGGGATTATGGGAAGGGGAACATGCAGACTTCTTACCAGTGCGAGAGGAAGGCAACGCTCACAGATGTTGATGCTATGTAAGAGCGTGCTGGGTGAGACGAAGTTGAGGGCGCTGGTGCACAGGAGCACGGCCGACGCCAGGAAGTCGGCCACAGACAGGTGGAGCAGCGGCCGCACCTGGACGACCACACAAAGATCCAGGTCAAGAACACAGCATGAAAGCATTAAAATGTGACATCACGATTACATCACAATCCTTTAGCAGATGCTATAATTCAGGGAGACTTACAAAGTGGGATAAGAGCATCTACCAAATTAACGTGAGAAATCCTTGAGTAGCAAGTACATGTGCAGCTTCAATAAAGCACCAATGCAAGTTGGCTACACATTGCTTAACCAAGATGACGTATGCATCATGCAGTCCTCATAAACTAAACTTTCTGTCCATGATGTCTTTTCACTGCCTGGGGTTTTCCAAGATTTTAGAAGGGACTTTTTTCACCCCTAGCTCCAAGGAAATTTCTTTTATATTCACCTACTGCACCTACTCTCATAAAAAAATTATTCACCCCATTTAAACTTCTGTCCAAACTGTCTGTTCTTTTCCTCAGGACAATCCCCAGAGTCTAAATACTGATACTAATTGTATTCCACAAAAGCAGTACAGTAGTCATGGTCGGAAAACCATGTTGGAATGTGGCTCTTTCACTGCAACATTTGTGTGGTCACGTATGTACCAGTAAAGCACAGCAAGAGCTCAGTAAGGCAAAGGGCCAAGGTAAATATGGCTTAGAATGTTCCATTTTACAGAAAGATAGTGGCTGAACTCAAAAGCTTCAGTAGGGTAACCATGTAATATATCTGGGGAATGGCTGGATTCAAGGATATACATTGAAGGTAGCTTCAACAGTCCTTTTTGCTTCCATTGCTGCTACTATGTGCAGTTGACTGAGTAAGCAATGACTATGGTCTGGACAGCATCTCAGTCCGGCTGCTGTGATGGCTCCATGAAGGAAAAAACCCAGGGAAACATCTGATTGGATGTAATTCAGTCTTCTATGGAGTTATTTTTGTTGCTTCTGACTACATTTCCCAAGGGTTCAATCCCAAACAGACATTTACTGTTTACATTAGCCATAAAATTACAGACAAGCCCTAATTAGATATAAATGCATAAAACAAGATCTGTAAGATTAAAAGCTATGGATAATATTCAAAGCGCTGAACTCTCCATTTCCCTCACCCACCTGTTCATTTAGATGCCTCCTTTTGATGATGGATACCACCACAACAGAGAAGCTTCCAATTAAACTGAAACAGAAAGTAAAACGTATTATTTCAACCCTGCCTCTAAGCCAAGGTAAATAAGTACAAGATAAAATCCTACATAAAACTCAACGATAGCATGGCCCATCTGGGGAATTTTTTTAATGACCAGTTTATGGCAGTGTGCTCATCATGACAGCGTATTAAATTTTTTTGAACAATGACACTATAAACCTGCCTGAACCCTCTTACAGTCTCATGACTTTCTGGACCCTCCCTACGTTATGATGTTATCCATGCTTAGCGGAACTGCAACTGCAAGAGAAGCCTGGGTTATGATCAAAATGAGACATTTGTGTCAAAATGACGCAAACTGTCCCTGAGGTACATTTCACACAGAAGAAAAAAAAACAGGATTTCAAATGTAGTAAGAAATAAAATTGAATTTTTGTGATTCCCTTCGATCTTTTTTTTTGTGGGGTGCTGCTGTCCTTGGTTGCTCTGAAAAGAGAAATCTCTTCTCGCAAAGAGAATGAACTTTTCAAAGTTCATCTTAGTGACAAAGCAGAAAAGGCATGCTGAGAATGTGAGCTTGTCTTTTTTTTTATCAGAATCTGGACAGACAGCATTTTGATAGGCTATTATTAATGTATTCACATATTCGAGAACTAGGTCATGTTATACTAGGTCACATTTTACTTCCTATTGCAAGGATTCTCACGTTATGAGAGCTTACAAAGGAGCCAATGGAAATTTTAGGGTGATGCTTCTAGCCGAGGAGCTGGAGCTGTCCACTTTATGTGGGTGCTGACTTGTGTGGAGGGAGAAAGTCCCCAAAACGAACAACGCAGACTCAATTACATGGATTTGCATAAGGAATTCAGACACGTGCAAGCTGCAACAATGACTGACTTGCATCAAGTGTTTGGTCAAAAACACTGTCATTTACTTCCAACATTCCATATGTGGGTGCGTATTCACTGTGCGCTAACAAAGAAGCCTGCGTGAAGATATGGATATGAAATTTCAAACCAGTTCCTCTCAGTACGTCTCAGTCATGTGCAAAGCTAAGGCCATGCAGACGTTTAGTCAATAGCTTGTCTTCATAGGCAAACCCCTTCCGCCAATGGTTTCGAACCCTAATTGGCCAAAAAGTGATTTATCATTCAAGCCTAACTGAACTCGGAAAGTATTATCACAGCACCTGGTAGCTGTGATAAGCCTGGCTGTATCTCTCACTTACATAAATAGCCAGGTAAGTGCATGTGACCTGGTTGTTCTACTGGTCTGGCTGTCATGTCTAGGGAATTACCAGAGCTAGAGGCAACGAACCGCACGCGCCAACAATCACAGATCACAACAAATACTTAAAAATATCATCTTAAAAATATGCAAGTGTGCAAGCCATCTAATCCGTTAGTGTTCAAAATCTTTCTAAGTGGTGAATATGATTACTATGATACGATTCATTGTGTAATTAAATACACGGTGGTCAAATCTGTACCTTCAAAATATCTTAGTACAGGATATTAAAGCAAGCTATCCATAGCAGCACCAGCTACTGAGCAACTGCAGAACAAATTAGTCTTGAAAGGATCTTACCTTAATGAAAGCGATGATACATACACAATGGACAGTGTTATTATCTAAACAAAACAGGATTGCAAAATTACAAATAATTGATACTTTGGAAACCTGTTACATGCTTAGTAAGAGGTCGATAAAGAGCTTAGCAAACATAAATAATCACACATACATTCAAAGCTATCATTAGACGGCTAGTACGCTTTTATAATTTAGCGGTAGACTTGCTCTGGGATTGAATGGTCAACAAAAACAAACATTGTTGATGTTAATGAATCACAATAACAGCAGGTTTCCAAAAAGACCCCTTTTTTCATACTTCGTTTACAAATTTAACCCCATATCAAATATAACGCAACTGACAGCAAAAATAATATTTTCGATTTCACTTCATCCACAGGTATGACTGTTCATAAATCTGTATTTGCTTTAGCCTACCTGGTTGTCGTTCAGTGAGTTGTGGAATGGCGCAATTTCCCAAAGATTCATTATTGCGAGGCAGTCGTGCAGGAGCTCAAACGTTAGCTGGACTTTGTAGACTTGGTGTTAACCAGACTGCATTTTTCTGTACCCTTCAGGTGTTTAAGATTACCCTCCGCCCTCGCCCGCAACTACAGACTGAACTTGAACCGGGTCACGTGCTGGGTGTTACCTGTGTTTCCTTGAACACGCAGATTTCATGGCCAGGTAGAAAACTGGAGCATTTTATGGCCAAGGCTTAGCCTTTTGATATGTTTAATCACAGTCTCGATAAACAACGTCAGCTTATACAGATACATGTATGATTTCCAATGACTATTACAATGTACAATTCTTGCATTTTTATTTGGTTACTGTTGTTAATGGAAACATTTTTTCTTAAGTAATATATGGTCGGACACATTCTAGTTTTTCCGCAACATTTTAAATTGCTCTCAAGCTCACTGTTACCCCGTGCATGCTAAATGAATATTGAAATTATTGAATATTTTATGAGAATTTCCAAAGTTGTCAACGTAGGTGCACGTTTAGAAAATGATTTGTAGCTAGACATAAATGAAGTGTCTACCACAACAGTTATATCTACTCAGAAATGCGACGTTAACTACAATGACAAAGTAAGAAACTTTACAGCTATACCGAAACTACACCAAATTCTGTTCGCAAAATTAAGTGTAAGGTTATTTAATCAAAGCTGTGTGACAGGGATGAATGTCTAAATATTTCGTGTGCAACCAAATGTAAATGATGTGATCGTTTTGCCTATGTACACGATATTTAATTACATTCAAATGACAACGTTTATTGAACGACTAGCTGCTCACGTTCGTGTGTGTGTGTGTGTGTGTGTGTGTGTGTGTGTGTGTGTGTGTGTGTGTGTGTGTGTGTGTGTGTGTGTGTGTGTGTGTGTGTGTGTGTGTGTGTGTGTGTGTGTGTGAAATGTTAAGTTCTTATGTGGTTGAAAGTGCCATATCTTTGATTATTGTATGTTTCGGTCGACATAGTTCACTATTCAATGCAAAACCGCTTTGGGCACTGAAGTCTAGGTATAAGTTAACAGAGTTACATAACGTCTCGTGTTTAGTACAGAGGGAGAACCACACAACTTGCAGAGACAGATCAGTGAGAGATACTGATACGTGTTTTATGGCCTTTTCCTTCTGTTGTAGCTTGTATGGCCTGTATACTTTCAGTCAGCAAAAAATACAATTCTAAAAATGTACCAGTCAGATTACATACTATTTCCAGAGTAACCTAAGGTGACTGAAGTTATCCTATTTTGATTAAGTAATGTGATTATGTAATTCAAATCACAATTATTACAGCATTATCTGTCAGTTAAAAACAACAAAAAACATCTAATGACATCTTATTTCAGAATGCTGTGACAAAGTAAAGCAAATGTACATTTTACATTTACATGTACACATGTCAACATTTATTATGAGTGTGCACTCTCAATAAGCATGAACTATTTTGCTCGAATGTGCAATAATGTAAATTTCATTTCTGAAACAGAATATTTCATTCATTTTTATTCATTTAAATAAAAAAAACACATGTAATCATGTCTGAATAAAATAATATATTTTACAAAGAATTCCTCATTTAGAAAGTCCAAAATAAAACAAAAAATAATTTTATTTTTTAATTGTATTTAATAAATTCACCCATTATTCCTCTATGGAATATGGAGCATATTGTTTTCCTTTGTTGTGTAACAGTTCATGCAGGTCTTGCATGTACTGACAGACATGGAGGGCTACACGTGAGACACCTTCTGTTTCACCACGGGAACGCACTGTTTCTTCTTTGTTCTTGTACGAGTCCCGTCCCACACTCTCTAAATGCTTGGAGCTCCCTCAGTGACTTATCATGTAATAAGATTTTGCCCTCCCATACAGATAGCGAAACATTAGCCTACTTTGAGGACAATGCAAAAAAACTATTCAGAAAACCACACATATTAAGGCATGTAGTGGTCAGGAATAATGCCACCATGGATAACTGTTGGCCACCACTACCCGGCAGTGACATCTTTCACAGAATTAGCCACAGCGTCGCTAGTTAGCTAACTTCTTCCCAAAGAACCACTGACAGGTACAGCCGCTGCCATCTTGGGTTTAAATTGCCCAGGCTGTCAGCGTTGCCACCTCTCTCATTTGTTTTTCTTTCACTTGTTTCCATACACTAGCACCACTACTCCACTGCTGTTGTTTCAGTTTCATAAACTGACTGTCACTATATGCTACAGAAGTCTGATGGTGTAATTTGGCAAGCATTTTTGGGGCCAGCCTGTGAGATTTTACATATCATGGCCATGACACAGCAGCAAAGGCAAAAAGGCTTGAGTCTCACAGATAAAACGTGACACACGTCAAGTCATTGTATGAAACTTGGGTGCTGGATATGTACTGGAATGTGCACACACTGTTTGAGGCATGGTGTATCTGTGGATGTTACAAGTTGACAAACCAGTTTTGCTGGTATTTATGAATCTGTCATGTTTCGGATTTTTTTGTCTTGGCTTGTGCTTACGACATCCAAACCACTAATTTTATTTTATAGTAAGCACAGACAACAACAAAGATAATGGTTTTGGTTGACACTTGATCTAGCATTTAAGGGAAATTAACTTGGTTTATGCCTGGTATGTCTAAACAGGCCAAATCCTCTTAAATTACGGTTTCAAAAATAAACTTTTAATATTATTCAGAGGTCAGCTTAATAGTTCTGAATGAATAAGGCAATATTTTAGGCCATGTGTGCACTGTATGGATTGTAATTTGGGTACCATATGTGAAGAAGCACATGGAGAAATTCTATAAACCCTCTTGATGTTTCTCTGTGCTAGTTGAGCAACAGTACCTTTCATGTTTGCATGCACATGCAACACAATAGAAATATAATGTGCCGTCATTACAATGCGCAGTGATGTAAATGCATGCTGTCCCTATAAGATAATTACTCTGTCGTCACCCTGCTGTATCATGATGTGCTCACGATTGCTTATATGTTGCCAATTCAATTGTTGATTTGCAGCATCGTTACTGTATATATACAGTCAAAATGTTATTGACAGTTGTTTCTGGTAGAGGCAGATTGGGTCTTATGTGCTAATGACAATGTCTTGCAGGGTGCAGCTAGTATGGATACAGTTTCAAAAGCAAACTTATACAGGCAACATTTTCAGGGAAACATTGGCACATTTTTCACAATTTTGCACACTTGACTTTTGTAAGCTTGTCAAAAAACAAATTTTTGCAAAGTGTCTCATTATAAGGTACATTTTTTTGGTTACATTTGAAGGCACCATTCTGTGGATCCTTCATCAGATAGGATATGTCATGGGTCTTTGCAGCTATTTCAGAAAACATTTAATTTCTGTTAACAATATACAGTATTAAATTTTCTATAAAAGTATAGCACAACAACAGCAATAAATCAGATAAAAGGATGCAGTGCTATTCTCAGCACATGCTGCAGTGAAGCTTGCAAGGCAGTGGTTCAGCTGGCATTACGTTATTAATGTACAAAAAATCATAATGAAAAATGTATCATTTAAAGCATCTGTTTATGAAAATTGTGGAACAGATTTTTATGAGCTTGATCTCTTTTTGTTGGTTGATAAATTCTGAGCCAGCATCAAAAATGTGTGACAAATTATGATGAAATGGTTGAGATATTTGATGTGAAAATTCTCCAATATTAGTGGGAATTTCCACAAAGCTTAATATACAATAGGCCTAAAATAGCTGGTGATGGTATGGATATAATAAGCTATTTAAGCCATTGTGTTACATTTTGTTTCAGGTCTTCTAAGCTCAAACTGAGACATACCAGTCACATCTTAGGACAGATTCACACATCCTTTATGGACTGTAAAGAATATGAGTTATATAGAATGGTCCATTTTATATATGCTTACACATTTAGGGTGTTTTTTTCCCTTTAATGTAGCACAGTGTGATGTGATGTAGAATAACACTGAAAATAGTCGTTTAAGAGTGCATGTCTTTCAACTATGAGCATATGTAACTATTGGTTGCAGTAGCTCTGAATAAATTATGTCATAAATTGAGGCAGATATTCACCAGTGGGTAGAATTAGTAACTGAAGCTGTGTAGAATTTTTGTTCATGTAAGTAACTAGCAAATGAAGAAGAAGAAAGACAAAATTACACAATTAACGGCTTTGCTGTTTGGTTGTGAGAAGCTTAAAAACAGCCCATGGGAAGGTATGGGGTAGGTATCGCTGACACGTGGCTTGGCGGATGGAATACCTGTATTCACAATGTAATGACATCACACTGCTCTAGTTGTTAATAAAGTTGTGGAAAAACTCGTGACGTCATTTCTTCCGCGTTGGCCTAGACGTGGCATCAAAGGTAGCGAATAGAAAACAGGGAAACTACTCCCATATCGTCTAGCAACAACAACAAATAGACAAGCGCGGAGACTTGCATTGTAGTTATACTTTAAATTAGTCGTTCACAAATCATAGAGGGATTTCTGTGACAACATGGGGCTTACAATCTCATCTCTATTTTCCAAGCTTTTTGGCAAGAAACAGATGAGGATACTTATGGGTAAGTATTTGCTATCGATAAGCAAGCAGGCTAGCTAGATAGTGTATCTTACCGTAGCCAGACTGAAACAGGAAGAGGGGTTTTGTCATGGCTGTAAGAGATGCTAAGAACAGACGGATCATGAAGGTTATGATCTGATATCCAAAGACAATAGTTTCCAATATCTTCAGCCTTTAGCGAAGGCCAGTATTATTTTGTTAGATAGGTAGTTGTCTTACAAAATGATTGCCTTAGAACAACCATCGTTAGCTTGCCAGATTTGACCTAGCTAAGTAACGTTGGTAATTTCCCTGTAATGCAAAGCTATCAAATGGCAAAATGGTTATTTAAAATCTTTAGATGTAACTATATGAGTTATGCAGTTACCCATCTAGATAGGTAAAAATTCTCAGGAGTACTCCAGTTAAAGAGCTGCGTAGTTGTTATATAGAACAAATAGGCGAAACAACTCTAACTGCTAGCCGGCAAGAACAGGGGCTGTTCTAATCATACCTCGCTACCAGAGGTGCGATGTGAGTAGCTTACTGGGTAGATGCCTATATTGTCAAAAACACATGATGGATAGCTTTAAGTTTCCAAGATAGTTGAAATCATTTCTAATTTGAACGCATGCAGACCTTGTCTTCTGTTGTTTTTTTTCCCCCACATTTTATTTGGTTTCTAAGACATCTGAATAGTTGGTGGATAACTGAACTGTAGGGTTTGTTTTAAGTGCTGATAACTTTGTTATTTTTGCTTGCGTAAAGTTGGTTATGTGTAAAGTACCACGTCGACTGACTGACGTTATCTATGACTGCATACGCACAAACTGTCAGACACATTTTACGTACTGTGTTACCCAACTGTGACGTAGCCTAACAGCTGTAATCCTTTTGAGCAGCTACCTGCAAAGCAAATGAACCACACCCATTGCACATTGACAAATCTAATCAGCCATCGATACGGTTACTATCAGTACAAATTCTAACAGGATCTTCCTGGCTTGGCTATTGACTGTGTCTTACATGTAAATGTGTAATTTTTATATCTGGCAACAAACATGCTGAATCCCTTGGTTTACTGTGAGAATAACAGATGAGTCCAAACATGCATGCACTTTGTCAAAGGGAAAGCATTGCTTTCTGCCTTTACAGGTTCATTAATTGACACATTTAGCCTGAAATGGGAGTAGGACTGGAAAGTTACAAAAACAACTGTTTATGAATCACTCTTCATACTTGAAGCAACATGTACATTAAGTGCTTTACTTAATGCTGTATACTTTTCATTGGAAAAGCAAACCTACTTTTGAGATACTTGTATTTAATGTGACCCTGAAGATGAGAAATGCATTGCCTGCCATTCACAATTAATTATTTAAAGCAGAAAACGTAGGTAAATGGCATGCGATTAATTTAATCTTGCATTTGTATATATTTGCCTTCCCAGAGACTTGGTACTGCTTTGCCTATATTAGATATTTGACCTCAAATGGTGCAAATATTACAAATAACCACAATAACCTGTTCTTGATTTCACTTTAGCATCACAGGTTACTGGGAGAAGCTACACAAAACTGTATGTCAGCTTGTATGACATACCAGTGGAGACTTAGTTAACTGTAATTACAGTGGGCTCAAAAATGATGGGCACCGTTCATGAAGACTGTGCAAGTAACACAACACAGAATGAGCTATAAACTCATTAAACTACATTCTCTATAATGTGATTGTGTGTTATTGTAATACTATTTAATTCTCAAAAACATGGGGTTTAAAATGATTGGCACCTCCATTTTTATGTCTTGGTGCAATCTCCCTTGACAAGGATAACGGCACTGAATTCTTTCCTATAATGCTTAAAAATGTTGGAGAAGACATGAGGGAATGACCTTGGACTATTCCTCCATATAGAACTTTAATACCCTTTATGTCCGTAGACCTATGCTCGTGGGCTAATTTCCTCCTTTCCTGAGCCAGATTAGCCATCACGTAATGTCCATGAATTGCATAGCTGACCACACACTAGTTTTCTCTAAGGTTTCTGAATAGCCATTTTGCCTAACTCATTGGAATTTGCAGCCTGTCGTTAAATTTCCATATTGTCTTACAGTTTCTTCCAATACAGTTTAGGCCTACGCGTTTTTACTCTTAAGTACTTTCTGAATCGGGTATAAAATCCATGACAATAAGTCGTAATGTTGTGTTCATGCACTGATGTCACTTCTCCTGTCATCGCAGTGGGCTTGGATGCAGCGGGTAAAACCACGATCTTGTACAAACTGAAGCTGGGAGAAATTGTAACCACTATTCCAACGATTGGTAAGAACCTTCTGCATCCCTTTCACCTCACAACGAGCAGAAATAACAGGATGAGATAGAGATGGGGTTGCGTAACACAGCATGGCGCGTACAGTTAAAACCAAGATGAGTCCTCATCCTTAAAAAAAGAGAAGGAAAGATTGTGCAATTTTGAATGTAGTTACAGAGTTACCGGTTGTTAGGCTTCCTCGCACTGGTCCTGGCTGTTATAGTTCACTCGGGTCCAGAATGTCCACTTATTCAAAGCAGAAGACCAGGGCAAGCAGGTATATGAAAATCCTGGTGAAGCAAACATGACTGGGTTAGTGAATGGATGTGATCTGACAGGTGGAACCTGTCTTCCTCTCATCACTTCTCTGTGTTACTCCCCTCCACGGGTATAATACAGTCAAATTTGATAGCTAACAAGTTGCTTGAGTCATGACTGAGGCGTAGTGACACAGCAGGCCTTTTAAGACGAGCAACAGATTTGCATGACAGAAGCACAACCTTTATAATTTCTGTGTTGACCCTGTCACAGCTCAGTTCAAGTGACATCCAAGAAACTCCAAGATAAAAGGCATTTTGCAATTCTGAAAACAAAAGTTGTTACATTTCATACACAGCTATGGATATTTTATTGACCTATTTAAAATGGTTTATCTTGTGTTCTCCAAGCGGATGTCTTGTAGCGAATGTTTACTGACACAGTTTCAGTGCCTTTCTCAGGGATATAAACAAAAGCAGGAGACTGTCAGACCTGTGACCACTTTGTTCTGAGTAAAGTCCTCCGTCCACTAAACCACAGCGCTGATAACGATGTGATGTTTCTCACATGTCACTGAGCAGGTTTTAACGTGGAGACAGTGGAATACAAGAACATCTGCTTCACTGTCTGGGATGTGGGTGGCCAGGACAAAATCCGTCCCCTATGGAGACACTACTTCCAGAACACACAGGTACACATGTAGCAGTAACATCCCGTAACTAATATTGTCATTGTCAGTTATTATTTTCAGTTTGACTGTGGTGCATGTGTATATATTCTAATTCAATGTTCACATTTGACGGTAATCTGTGATTGTGCAAAACACACCTCATAACCTTGTAAAATTCTGATGGGTCATTAACAATTTAAACATTCATTTTCTATCAGTATTCCAAAAAAAATGTTTCCTTTAATCTGGTTTTACATTTTGGTTTGTTGCGTCTTTGAAAATTCTCTAGTATGTGCAGAAATATTTTCAAATTTATGTATTTGAGAATTTTAAGAGAAACACATCATATTTAGGCCAATTATTGCTATGTAAATATGTACTTGTAAAAATAAGTTCTGTAAATAAATGGGCAAGTTTTGCCAGGCTGTGCATTTTAAATGACCCACATTACCATAGCAACAGTCTGTATAAATTCAAATGACCAAGTCAAAAACACCCCTACCCTAGCCTGCAGTACATACCCACTCTGTTACATGACATATTAATCAAAAACCCAGCAATATCCAAGAAGACGGATCTTATCCATGAATATAAACACAGATTACAATATTCACAAATAATTTTGTGCAATAAATATACAGTAACCACAGTGTTTCTTCGAATAAGCAGCGTTTTATTCCCTAGCACGGTGCCCACTCCTAATACAATGCATTCAACCCAGTGTGGAACTGTTGTACGATTAGTCAAAGTACACAATGTATATCTTGTTTCAGTTTTGAAAAGAAATTGTTTGCCTGAATGCTGAACAGGAATGTTGCCAGATGGGCGAGCTAGCTGCCCTCGTTCTGCCCCACTGATACTGTGCTATGGTCCCGTCCCGTCCCGCAGGGCCTCATCTTCGTGGTGGACAGCAATGACAGAGAGAGAGTGGCAGAATCAGCAGAGGAGCTGTCTAAGATGGTGAGTTTTCACACCTCTCGGCCAATCAGAGGAAGGGGGAAGGACCATACTATGAGAACCTCTCCAGGTTGTAATGACAAAAAGCCTGTGCTCTTTTTAACCAACTAAACATGAAAGGTGTGTCAATGAAGAACTTGGTTACTGCAACTCACCATGGAGAACCCTTGAAAAGGTTAAAGTCACATTCTCTTGACACCTTTTGGGTATAAATAACTCAGTAGCTTGTGGGTAGCTCTTCAACCCTTCTTTGCTTTCAAACATAACTGCAAATAAAAACTAGAAAGGCTAACAGCTCTTGGCAACATGGTGTAATTTTTTCTGATGTAAAATAATTATATTTGATCACTAGTTTGTACCTCTGCAAGAAGGGCAACCAGTAACGCAGCGCTGGAAATGTAGTGGAAGTGTATCTTCATGGTTTAACATTCCATTGGATATGTTTTAAGCTTTCCTCTATCGTACTGATTTGATAAACAGCATATGGCCATCAACATTACTCTTCCATGTTCCTCAGTAACGGCAGAGCTGTTTTATTAGTTTCATTTTGTCATGCTGTAAGTAATGAAACGTTCCTTTCTTTATCGACGCTTCGCCACGGCGCACTGACCCTCTCTGTCTCCGCAGCTGCAAGAGGACGAGCTTCGAGACGCCGTCCTGCTGGTGTTCGCTAACAAGCAGGACCTGCCCAACGCCATGGCAGTGAGCGACCTCACAGACAAACTGGGCCTACAGAGCCTGCGAAGTAGAACTGTGAGTGTGATGGCTCGCTCTCTCTGTCCGTCTGTAACATTTTTACAGTTGATTTATTTAACATCAGACAACCAATCATGTGTATGATTTGCTTTTTTGTGATTTAATGTAACTAATCTAGTGATACAGTTTCAGAAGTACATTAATTCATTGCTTATACATGGTTTATTACTACAATTTCATAGATTATTTTCTGTTTGTTAAGGGGGAACAACAATATTGTAATTCTGCCCAATTATTTCATACACAGTCATTTGTGTGTCTGGTAGGACTTGATGTAAAATGATGATTCAACTTCCTTAAGCTCGATGAACTGTGTTTGGCGTATGTGTAGCTGTGGTTAAAATATATAGTGGGTGTGCCTTTTTCTTGTCTTCTTTTCTGCTTAATGCTCTGTCTCTCAACCCTTCTGCTTCTATCTCTCCCCTGCATCCCTCTCTGTCACTCCCTTTGTTTCCTGTTGTCTCGGCCTTGTTCCCGTCCTTTCTTGGTCTTGCTACTTCTCTTACTGTGTGTGTTTCCCCTTTCTGATTTCATCTCTCTGTCCCACACTCAAATCAAAATCTGGATTCAAATGAGCTTTATTGGCATGACTAGACATATGCATAGTATTACCAAGCAATCATTTACATGAATTGTCAATCCGCGATAAGGATACTATGAACAATATAAGAGATATTTACGTATACTTAGTACTTTTTTATTCATATATTTATTTACTCCCTCTCTCTCTCTCCCTCCCTCACCACACCCCCATGCCCTCTGCAGTGGCATGTCCAGGCTACCTGTGCCACCCAGGGAACAGGCCTGTATGAAGGGCTGGACTGGTTATCCAACGAGCTGTCCAAACGCTAAGGACGAGACGGTGGGAGCAATACAGGCGAGAACGAGAGAGAGAGAGAGAGCGAGCGTGCGCGAGAGCGAGCGTCAGGACGACAACTTCGACCGGAGAAACCTTTTGTCAAAACTTGTCCGTGTGTATGTCTGGTAGAACTTGAACTTAAGGACTTTGCAATCAGTTCCAGTTGTAAACCCTCCCCCCCCCGCCACCCTTTACCATCTCCTTTTTCTCTGTAGTTTTACCCCCACTGGTGTTTTATAGTCTTCTTTCCCACCCCCCCCCCCTTCAATGATAAAATGATATTTTAAGTTGCATGTTAATCGGCAGAAGAGAGGTATGGAGAGAAAGTGCAGAGGACACTATGGAGGGGGAGAGAGGGAGGAGAAGTGGGAGGAGCTGGGGCCAAGGACTCAGAATGCGGTGCATTTTGGTTGCTACCGGTTACCAGTTCTTAGTAACCCCCCCCACTGAACCGTCTCTCTCCTGGCGAATCAAAAATAAGCTGCACCATGAAGCCATTTACGTTTGTTAAAGCAGACCGGAAGAGTGGGGGCGTGGAAAAAAACATCTCAAGCCATTTCAAGGATCAACACAATGCAATAAGAATACATTTCCTGTTCATGGCACACATGGGAGACGTGACCAGTTTTCTTTTTTTTGTTTTCGTAGAAGGGACCCGAATGTTTTTACTAGGTAACACAAGTTTCCTTATTTCCACTCTGTCCTTCAGGTTTTGTTAAATGTATGCTTTTGTTTTTGTTGCACTGTGTTTGGATACGGAAGTTCCGGAGACAGGGTTCATTTGCAGGCCGCAGCTAACGGGTTCTTCCCAGATCTCCTTGCTCCACCCCTCCCACCATGCACATTCCCACGGCATCCTCCCTGAACCATGCATGGAGTCACCTCAACAACCAATGGGCTGAGGCAGTTTGTCATACAAAAATTATGATAATAAAAATTTTAATGGAAACGAGTTTGTGCGTCTGTCAGAAATGTGAAACGCATGTGAACCGGCTAGCCGCGCCGACCGCAGTCTGCTGCGAAATGATCGGATACTAAATATTTTATATTATGTGAAGGTAATCTGTAGCCAGCCCTAAAAGTTTAACATAATCCTTTGAACAGTGCGTTATTTTGATTATTGTGCTTGAATTACTGAGCTTGAAGATGTCTCTTTGTGATTAAAATAAGTTGCCTACAACTGTGAATTATTCTGATCTCTGAAATTCTATCTGAGCAGAGCTGTAAACCTCTGCTTCGGAATTGTGTAAGCGAGGCACTGGTTAACCACATCCTATGACATCACTTCCTTTTGCAGCACAGACTGTGTGCAGGCTTGTCAGTACTTTTTTTGTTTCTCTTCATTTCCTTTAACGTGCATCAGCTTCAATTTGGTGCTGTATTTACTGAAATTGTAGAGAAGATGGGTTAATGATCATTAGACTGGGCTTTTATTTATAATTTATTTTACACTATCAGTCAATGTGAAAATTAGGGCGGAAAAGATAAATCACTCAATTTTATGACATGACGAGCAAGATGAATACATTATGAAGACTTAATAGAGGAGTGGAGCTAAAATACTGAATATATTGCTTCAACATTCTGCATGGTTTCCAGTATTTGACATTGGTCTTTAGGCTTCTCTTATCCCACAAAATAAACAAGCCACAATCGAGAATGTAAAAGTACACTTTAGCATGAAATTGCCATCAAAAGTTCTCATGTATTTTACTCGAATTGAGGTTATTTTGTGTATACATGAAAATATTAATGTGTCTTTGAAATGAGGTTGTTGGGATGAGGATTTAGGAAGGACAATGCAACATGTGTGTTCCCTAACCTGTCCGCCAGAGGGCACTGTTCTATCACAATTCTAAATACTCGTTCAATCGCCTTTTTTGTACTGTTATCTTGAACAAACAATTATTTTCATGTCTTTTGTTTGCAGGATAACTAGTCAAAAGTATTGTGTCATATTTTTTCAATGCTTTGACTGCTGTTGTGTTGATGGCATTCAAGGGGAATATAAACTGGATTATCATCACCTGAAAACTGATAATGTGCAGACTCTTGTCTTGTCTCCTGTACCCTGAATTGAGTCTGTTAGTTGAAGGATGGATAAAATCTAACACTTATATTTGGTTACATCAAGATTGAACTATAGCGTAAAATTATTACTTCATATTTTTGTAATTAGGGATTTGTGTAGGTGTACAAGTCTGCTGAGCCCCTGACTGTAAAGATTGTCTGTGTATTAAAAAAATTGTTGAGTTTTGATAATTGCCAAATACACAAGCAATATTTGTGCCAGACATCTGAAGACCTAATGTAGTAATGTAGTACTTAAAATAAAAGCAAGACAGTGAATTCTGAAGTACTTTTACACAATGAACTAACAATACATGTTACAACAGGTTTCAAGTCAAACACTCTGTAAAAATTAAGGTAATTAAAGGTAATGCAATGTAATAAAACACTGGATCAATGATAAATGGCAACACTAATAAATACGTGAGTCTAATTTTGTGTGTGGGAGGCCGACAAAATAATCATATTTTGAGGTTAAGAACGAGTCCACACTTTTCATAGTAATGTAAATAGTACTTATGAATATGTGTCTGCTATAGAATGCATTTTAATGTCAACATGTGATATGTGAGGTTTCAAAAGCAACATGAAAGATGGAACAGATTTTGAAAGAGGTCAAATTAGATCATGCCAAAGGACAAAACTGCATCAGGAAAGATGAGTGAGGCCGCAAGTAGAAACTCACCAAAAGCCAGAGTATACTTAACAGGATAGTTGCTAAAATCCCCAGAATGGCCCAGAAATTACTACAGAACTGAATCTATACATCTGGAACCCAGTCTCAACAAAAGCAATGTTGTGAGCGTCACAAAACTATGTGCAGAAAATGTATGTCAGTGCTGTCACTCAGAAACTGCTTGTTTACTTGGGCAATTTATAATGATACATGGCATTGTGTCCTGACTACAAAACCTGGGCTTGTGAGTATTGCAAAATGGTGGCAACCATACTTCATGGTTGGCAATCATTTAATTCATGAAGCAACCTGCAGCTTCCTAACTATTTCTACAACTTCCCACGAGAAACTTTCCCAAAACTCTGCAGATTCATGAGGAGGTGATGGACTAAGTGACTTCCCGGGTGCATGTGGTGGTTAGCCTTTCCAATGTACTTTCCTTACAATAAAGGTGATGAGGAAACCAACAGCGCTTACCTTCAGTTTTCCCTTTCTTGTTTCATGAATCCGATACAAATTCAATTCCCATTGCAGGTTTTGAGCCAATGTGTGTCCAGTGAAGCTCGTCATGGTTAATTGGATTCAGTCGATGGTTTTCAGCTGACCCTGACGAGCAATTGTGGACAAGAGCTAGTTTACACTGAACAAATACGTTTTTTTGACACCTATTCTCACTTCTTTTCTGGAGCTGTTGTACTGTAAATAAACCATCTTGCACCAGAGTGCTAATTCAGACAGGAGAAAGAGGGACAACATGGTCATTGTGAGGTCTTCGGGTGGGTTCCACAACCAAAAGCCGCTGGCTTGGAGCCAGTATTAACCAATATTAGAGAGCTCTGGTTTATGAGAACTTCCTAAAATGTGTGAAATCTTGTGACCATAGCCATATTGCTGAGTTCACCATTCACTGTGTGGCAAGAAAAGAGCGAGCGGAATGTCTTAGCCTTGTCTATCCTCACATACACAGTAAAATGGTCAGTGATAAGTCAACAACTTTCAGTGTTGATTCAACTGATACTGTACATGTGATCCTGCCCTTATGAGAGTAGTGGCCATATGGACTCTGTTACAGTTAAATTAACACTGAAAATTTTGCAGCATGAGATCTTAAGAAAAAATGGATATTGTAAATCAGAAAAGCATTTTGGAACAGATATTGAAAAAAAAAAAAAGTAAATCATCGGGGAGATTCATCTTAGCATTTTTACAGCAAGAACACATCACTGCTGTTAAGCAAGGCCCTTAACAACAAGGCTTAGTTAGCCTAATCAACTGTAAGTCGCTGGATGGCTAAAAAATTGTAAAAAACTGTAACCCAAAAACTTTTCTGTTTTTAACTGTCAGATCATCTGAGATTCTTAGCCTGACCTCTGTCTCAAAAATGAGGAATTTGCAATTTTTTAATGCTAAAATTCTGCTGTCACTCTCAAAAACACTGTTCTGATTTTTTAACTGTCAATGGATTATCAAATAGACAAAGTTAATTAAAAATATATATTATAAAATTATATTTTCATTGCAGTTGTTTTACTCATTGTTCTTATTTTGTTTCTATGTTTTATTCATTTGTTTTTATTCACTATCAAAGCACTTTGAGCTACATACTCTATGAAAAGTGCTATACAAATAAAGTTATCATTCCTATTCTTATTCTTCTTTTTATTATTATTATTTTCATAAATTCCAATAAATTGCCTCAATAACAAATTTGTTACATTTCCACAGGACATTTGTCATCCTGAAAATGTTAACATCCCCTGAGTATATAGTAATTTGCTTAACAAAAGTAAACGTTTTTTTTTTTTACAATACAGCTAAAATCACAACCATTAGTCATTTTTCTGGCAGTTGGTCAACTCTTAAACCGAAAAATGTACATTTCTTGCATCAATAAGCAAGAGAATATTACTCAATTACATAAATGCAAGTATTACCTTTGAAATAACCTCTCAGTACTAAATGTTACATGCTGTTCACATTTTCAGCTGGATAAACAATACTGCTAACAAATTTGTTACATTAAGGACATTTGTTGGACGCTCTTATCCAGAGCGACTTACAAGGCAAAGTGCATAAGAATGATACAAAATTTCACATTTGTCTAACACATTGCAAAGAAGTTAATATTTTATAGGGGCTATCAGCTAAACACATACCAAATTACAGGGTGAATAAACCTGTACTCACTGTTCTTGAAATGCTATTTTCGTTATTACAAGTGTAAATACCTTGCTGGTTCTTTGGTGCAATCTGAAATACCCTCGTTAGAAACAGAAGGCTTAGTTGGTAGATAAAACATTCGCTTTTTTCCTTTATAATAATTGCAAATTGCATAGCTAACATATTCACATGTACATATCATTTACAATAACATCACGTAGATACAGCTAAGCTCACATTACCAACTAAATATTTTTAACCGGCATCTTAAATCTTTGTAACATGCAGTACAATTGTACATATTACTGATTTCCATGCAGTTGGCTATGGCAGCTTGCTCGTTGCTCGCCAACACAATTTTCACCTACGTCAATCGATCTCCATCCTTCTTTAATATCACATACACATCGTTATCAACATTACAGAAGTGCTAAAGACACTTTTAAACACCCTGTTCTGAATGGATGGCTTGTATTACATCATATAAATGCAATACTTCACTATGCTTGTTCAACACGTTTTTATATGCTAGCTTCAGCTTTGTTTATGCTAATAGCCAGTAGCCAAATTTATATTGAAGATAGTTAATTAGTTTTAGGGCAGCTTAATATATTTCGAGTAGAATATTACAACGTTTTTATATATTTATATAGGTTCTCACAGGCAAAATATGGCAATGTACTCCTCCAAGCGAGCATCGACTGGTGGCTTCTACACTATTCGATCGCAGTGTAACATCTATTCTAGATCGTCACCGCTATGCACAGCAAATACTGGGTGAAGAGCGCCATCCAGTGGTCAGGAGTATTAACTGCACTCTTTACAACAATAAAAGTACAGGACTCAGAACTGAAATGAGTAAATCTTCACATTTTCATCAAATCATTGAGGAACAAAAAAATGGCATCTGTGAACTTTTAGAGGTGCCATCTCAATCTTCTATTGTCTCCTGTCAGACATTTTGGAAGTATACGATACATCTGCCAATACGCTAAACAAAAAAGACAGACAAGTCAATGACTAAGGTTGGACAAAGTGTTAATATTGATAGCTAGTGTTAATAATCATCGTCGGATATAGCTGAACATATATCTATAAATATGGTTCTCTGTAAGAACAATTTTAAGGAAACTTCTTGAGAATTTGTTACTACGTTTAAGGAATGGGTGATAGCCTGTATGGACGTTTTCTGTTTTGATAGCTTGTTGTGTTAAATGACATTAGCCATTTCCGCCTTGATCCTTTAATTCAGATCTGTCGAAGATGAACAAAAGTTTTAAAAAGAAAAAACTGAGAACTAAACTGAATGAATTAACACCTATCTTCTCCATTTTGAAAGATGCGTAGCCATAAATTTACATAAATACCACCCTGACAGAAATTCTCATTTTGTCTCAAATCTGTTGACCATCCATACTGAAGCAGGACTCTCTCAGGTCTTTTTTTTTCTTATAAACACATTCTCTCTATTTCATAGCACTTAAGAAATCCTTCTTTTTAGTAATGTTGCTCAGCAGTTGTATACATTTTTAGATAACACCTTCCATGTTGTACATTTTCATTTCTTCATTGAAAGCATACATAGTGTAATAGTGCAGTAGTCTTACACACAGCAAAGTAGAGAAGTGGATTACCCACCAGATAAATATGAGTAACAGCCAGGGGTGAAAGTAAGCCAGTACGGTTCCAGTACTGCGTACCAGTAAAATTTTACGACCGGAGATTTCACTCAGCAGTACATGAGTGCGCATGCGTGTCTACTTCCGAAAGTACCGGCAAATAGTACCGGCAAGAATTTAATACAAATTTCACCCCTGGTAACAGCCCTGGATGAGTTAAAGAGAGATAGTAGTTGTCTTCACAGTCTAAATGTAAGGATATGTGTCATGAGTTGAACTTTGAGCTATGTGCAACTTTCTGTAAATCTTTAACATTTTTTATTTTCTTTGTAACTTGTGCAATCCAGTTCTACTCATTCAGCAACAGGTTATACCCAATGCTAGTACTTTCAATCCCGAAAAAAATCAGTCATGGGAAGGTCTGATATGAGGTCTTGTTTTTTTTTTTTTTTTTTTATCAAAATAAATTAATTATAAAGGCTTTAACTTACACAAATGCTTTGAACATGTTGCCAAATGAAGTTTGAAATCTGGATGTGTTTTTTTTTCCAAATACAGTATACAATTGAATGTAACAAATACAGTTATAGTACAAATACCTATGGATGAGGTTTGATATTTAGCAAAATGAAAAACCCTCCGATGGTGCCTCTTGAGTACACACTAAAGCACAGACAGTACTGTTGGAAAGACCTACCTCAGATTGGGGTGTCCTCTTCCAATGAGAACGATTAATGGGCTAAGACAGCTTTCATTTGCATTGAAGTTCTTTTTTCTGTTTACTTTATGCAACAGCGAGAATTATTTTACACTCATGAAAGAACAAGTCTCACTTTACCGATCATTTCTTGAAGCAGGAGTACTTACCTCAGGCATGTTGCATTATTGCCTTAATAGCAATTCTTATTCCGCATTTTCAGTGCTCCCCAAGATGCGTCTATAGCCGAGAAGCTATCCCATTAGCTTCTCTCCAACTGTTTGGGGACCACTGTAATTCTCTACTTTACCTCTCCTCTCTTGCATTGTGTGGTAAAAATTGCAGTGACGTTTGATTGCTCTGGTGTCAGCTTCTCACACCTCTCCTGCTTCACAACAACAGCAGATTGGAGTGTCCTCTTCCAATGAGATCCACTCGTGGGCTGTAGGTGCCAGGTTAGTCATTGGTCGGAATTAATTTGGCTGTATGATGACATGATGGACCCTAACTGGCACTTCCCTTGATAGAGCAGTGATGTCCCACCATTGCAAATGTGTCTTCCTAATGAAGTGACTTAGTCTACAATCTGAGACTACAGGGCCCAGTTCCTGCCTAATTGTGAGTGACTTTCTCAATTTGGGGGCCCCACCTTGTAATGCCTTTACCAGCACAATATTACCATGGTTAAGGTGCTTTGGATTATGGGACATAGATCATAGGGCTCTTATCTTACTCCCCGGGGCCAATAGTAGCTTTAGCTCAAGTTGCTTTGCTAATTTCAGACCGATGCATCTGTCATTTTTCCCCTCAGCATCCATGCTCTTAAAATACAGTGATCCCTTGTTTTAGCGGACCTTGTTAAAACGGTTTTTGCTTATATTGGACTATTTCTGCTGTTACAATATGAGTTAGATGCTGGATAATTCCTAAAATGGAATATAGCCTTGCTTGCTGAAATGACTGTGAGAACAAAGGAAGCAAGTTCTCGTGGGCAGGAAAGCTTAACATTCTACAATCTTGAATACAATGTAACTATTTTCGAAGCAAGTAGTTCAGTCAAAGGCGGGGACCTGGCGAGTGACAGAAGCACCGAGCATAGTTTGACTAGCGCAGCGACAGGGCTCTGTGGGCCTTTCCTCCTCGCGGACAGGTATAGAGGACCTCCCAAGTATTGCTGCACACCAAACTCTGAGTAAATGTGGCTTGGTACCATAGCTGAGGTTGGATGACTGAGTGTTTTTTTATCATCACCCGGTTATATTGTACTCCCTTCCCCCCAATTAGTCAGGTTTTACCAGGGTTCACTGTAGTTAATACCAATAGGTGTGGCCACATTGTTGGTGTATTGTTAATTGTGAATAAGCTCAAAGCAATTGCCTTAAGGCCAACCAAATCAGATCTACCATCATGATGTAGTTGTTTCATTGTTATTTTAATGGTGCTCTAAAGATTTCCTAAACTTCCGCCATGGATCAGACTGTTGTTGTTCTAGCACATCCTTCAGATGCTGGACCGGATTGAGATCTGGGGAATTTGGAGGCCAGGGCAACACCTTGAACTCTTCGTCATCTTCCTCAAACCATTCCTGAACAATGTATGCAGTGTGGCAGGGCGCATTATTCCGCTGAAAGAGGCCACTGCCATTGGGAAATGCCATTGCTGTGAAAGGGGTGCACCTGGTCCGCAATGATGTTTAATGTAGGTGGCACGTGTCAAATTGAAATCCACATGAATGTCATCATTTTATCGGCTGTCAGCCAGCACGTACACCAGAAAAAAAAATATTCACAAAATGTACACTTGCATTCCAAAATTCTATTGTCACTTTCTTGTATGAGTGAATATGCATTTACTAGGTGGTTATAGTCCAAAGGTATCTTATGTAGGGTGTTGATTACATTTTACCACTTAAACTTTCAGGGCTGGGAAGGATTAAGCCCAGACCTGGACTAAAAGAATTTTAGTCTTGGACTCGCTTACTCCATTACCAGGACACCAGCCTTTAATTAAAAATTTACAAAATATTTTCAAACTTCCATAAATTTTAAAACATTCTGCTAATAAGCACTATTTTCACAAATTATCTGTGTTACCAAGACCAACTTCAAACATTCTCATAATCCCTTTATTTAACTAGAAAAAAGTTTTGCACATGAATACTGTTGTTTTATATGACAATTCTTTTCAAATAGCTAGTTAAATGTTAAAATGCACCCATTTAAAGGCCCGATACAGCCAAACTTACATAATGATTAATATATAATATACGTTTAAATATTTAAATATGATTTAACATACATCACAACATATGATAAATCATTTTGGGAGTCAGTCAGACATCAATTTAAATTTAAATTGAATTTTACTCATGTTAATTTTCAAATTTGGATAATTTTGTAACTCCATTGTAATACTGACCGGTGACATCACATCGGGAGAATGAACTCTGAGACCAGTGGAATGCTGTGCATATGCTCACGGTCAGCGGTCCCGACCACCAGCGCCCCCTGCAGGTAGTCCTGCAGCCGGACACTGAAGTCTGGAGTCTCGTAGTGTATCCTGACCCAGGGAACACCTGAAACAGGAGTAAGCCAGGAGTAACCCTGAAGTCCACCGATCGATCAAGTCAAATAGCTTGCTTATGAGCACTACATGGAATGGTAGATTCCGAATTGTTCCATTAGCTTTACTGCTCAGCTCAAAACAGAAAACAGTAATGTAGCAAAATAAGTAGGGGTGTTACTGGCTTTTTGAACATTACACCTTCATGACTGTGTTATAAGCATTTCTTCATGATGTGTAACTACATGTGTGTAATGTTCATAACAGTCATAAATACTCATTCTAAATTTTGACATTTTACTTGTGCTATGAAATAAATGTTGTGGTGTCTAATGACAAGTGTCATGACATGTGGAACAAAAACAAAGCACAATTATCCATTAAACACTCACATGCATCATAAGTTATCATAACACAGCTTCATAACCATGAACATATGATTTTGATTTACTGATATCATAATTCCATTAGACAAGATAATTAACTCAATTTAGCTAATTTAAATTTCTGATATGAAATCATCATGCCATTACACCAGTGTTCAGTGTTAAGGCAATGATATTAATGGTACTGTGGACATAAGCAATAATGAAAACGTATAATGGTGACACCGAACACTTCAAATATATTGTCATAAAACTGTGATTATATATGTGAATATTTATTTAAATGTGACCCTCCCTTGTTCAGTCTGTAGGTTAGCACACTGAATATTTATTTAAATGTGTTGAGCTGCATAAAATTTACCAGCTGGGGTTTATGACTCTGTTGTAAAGTGTTATAACAAAAGTAAACCAAAATGATGAATACGTAATTCTCACAGCCATACCACCTTACATTCATGTAAGGTTCTGCTGGGACTGGTGATGAGGAGCCAGTAGGGGGCACTCTTCCCTCTACACTAGGGAAGCCATCAGGACTGCAGAGTCTGTGGGGTTTTGTTCCAGCCATGCTCTACCACATGTTCAAGTAATTACTGTCTGATTTCACCAATTTGCATTCCCTCCCTGGTTGCGAAGAAGAGATATATAGTGACAGACAGTGTGTAGCTTGGGGTTCAAACAAAAGCCTGCAGGCACTGAAGCCCTGAAGATTGATTGGATGCCCTGCTATCCAATGGGTGAGATTCTGAAATGGGGCCCTTGGTCACTGGGGTATTACAGCGTCTAATGGCACTTTTTGAAAGAGTGCAGAGTGTTCAGCCTCGACGAATTCTGTTAAAAATTGGCTTAGATGGCTACCTACAAATTTCCCACATTATATTTGCTACATTAGCAACATCTGTCCCCAAGAAAAGCATCAAACTTGTGGTACTGAAGCAACCTTGTTTTTTAAATATAGTTGGCAGAGTTTAGAACAAGTTATTACCTGTTTATTTTCAAATTTACTAATTGAGGAATGAATGAGAGAACTGTAACCTTAGCCATAGGGCTTACCTCTCTGTACTTGTTCCCCTACAGTGACCAGTAACTCCGCCCCCACACTGTGATTGATGTCTTCTCCAGCCTTTGTCCGCCCCGCCCCCAGCTTGTGAAGCACCTCGGCTAGAATCATACCATTCACCTCCAACACTGTGCCTGCAACACAAATTCTTTGTGAAAACATAGCTCTTCTTATTAGCATGCATCCAATAGCAACCGTTTTATAAAAGAAATACAACGGGTGATTTTGCAAAAAACTACCAATGAGTCCACAGTGTTGGAAAAGAGATCCATACCTTCAGTCTGTGCTTGCAGTTCCATCTGTGAGGGGGCTCGCCGTAAGACGCTGAAGTAATCTGAGTCCGTGGAGCAGAGAGAACAGGCATCCTCTGAGGACACCCCCTGGGCCTTCAGCATTGCCTCGAATTTTCTCAGGGCCTCCCCGTTGTTCAAGACCCTGCTGATCTCCTGCTTCCCACGGTCCATTGTTGCAGCTTTCCCTGCCATCCACAGCAGGTATCCCCCTGTTGAGAAGCGTAAGGGGACCCCAATAATTCAGCTAACTCCCAAAAAGACCTCAACTCTATCTAATACACTGGAGTAATTTTTCGATTTCCAGTCTTCACACTGTAACATGTCTGTGTTGTGACAGTGAAACTAAGGTAAAAGTATGAATGGGACTAAGCAAGATGAACAACACAAAAACTAAGATAAAGAATGGCGGGAAAAAAGGAAGGTTCTACAGGATTTCTTTGCTTGTAGCTGTAGGGGAACCTTGTTTGGTACTATACACAACCAGTAACAAACCATCAGAAAACCTCTCTAGTCACAATGGTTTGATAATTGTTCTATATAATCATAAAAATATATGAGCAGGGTGATGACCAAAGAATCTTCTTTTGGTCCTATTTAGGACATTTTTTTAGAAAGTACCTTCTAGATTTGACTGCCTTAACCCCTGAAAAGAGGACTCGCATCCATACGCCTTTTCGCATGATTTTGGCCTTTGTAAGTAAGTGTGTAAGTAACTCTGAGAATCCCTTAACCAGCGGTGGACAACTCCGGCTCCAGAAAGTAAAAGTCCTACCATGTATTTGTTCCACCCATGCACAAAACCGGCTGATTCTAATCAGCGCAGCTCTTCAGCCAGGTAGATCAGCTAATTAGTGACCTTAGTGAATGGGCAGAACAAATACATGGTAGGACTTTTACTTTCTGAAGCCGGAGTTGTCCGCCTCTGCCCTCAAAATCATTCACACCCCAGGTCCAGCTCGAAAAAGGCAACCAATGAGGACGGCCAGAATCCCACTTCCTGTTCCCTCACCCAGAGAGGTGACCAGCCCCTGCAGGTCAGAGGGTCCTCGGCCCTTTAGGCACTCCAGTGACTCGACGACCTCCAAGGAGTTCCCAACATGGCGCCCGATTGGGTTGTCCATCCTGCTGAGAGCCGCGCCCGTCCGGATTCCCAGGCTGTTGCCCACTTTCACCTTCGGCAGAGAGGGAGAATGTGCAGTCAGAGATACATCCTCATAACTCTTCAGCAGCACCAGGCCATAGCACACTGAGTGTTCCACTTTACCAACGACTGGGCCAACTCCCTGGCACCGCCAATGTCCTTGTAAAGAGAGGCCTTCCCATACTTCACGTCCAGGACCAGGGCAGACAGAGACTCGGCTCCCTTCTTTGAGATAATCGAACCTACAAGCGGTTAGTAAGCAAATATTTTGTTTACACAGCTGCTCAAATCTGACTCAAGATACTGTTAAGAATTGTACTCTTGTGTCTCCTGTACTCAAACTCTGATGCTACAACTGATGCTTGTCATGGTGTAAACTGAAATAAATGTCACAAATCTGTATTTTACAATGGAATTTAGAGAGACCTTCAGGGTTGAATTACACCAGATTTGTCTGTGTGACAACAAAGCAGGGGAAGTGAGTTGGAATAGGAGTTTGGGAGCCCTGGTGAGGGAAAATTGGCCCAGCCTTGCTGTGGAAAGACAGGGGTTAAGTCTGTCGAAGTTCATCAGTCACATGGCTATTAGTGCCCACTACTGGCTGACCGGGCATCTGCAGGTCAAAAAAAATCCAAGTTTTGTTTGTAGGAAGATAAGGACTTCAGCAAAAATAAATTGGACGCTTAAGTCAAAAAGAAGGGTTTGTCCACGTTTTTTTTGAGCAGCTAACCAGGCAGAGAATTTCCTGTTGCTGTAAACAGTGCCAAACCAAGCTGCAACAACCCCAGTCCAAGCATCATGTCGGAAGAACTTTTGTTGGACGAGGGTGTGGTTCATGCAGGAGACACTTTCTCGATTTGTTGAGCTGCCCAGCGTGCAAACAGAAACTCGATTTACAGTGGAAATTGGAATGGTAAAATACATGCACTCCATTGCCAGTGTATTTACCATATATTTTCTATACACTACTGCAAAATACAGAGCATGGAGTATTGGCTGCACTTGAGTGTATGACTGAAGTGATGGTGAATTACACCTCACCTGTAATGAGTGGCAGGCTGTTGACGGTGGCGGTAGCGTCCCTCAGGGCGTACAGCACCTTATCGGCCGGCACCAGGTTGTCAGTCTGACCTACGATGCAGCAGCCCACATCCTCTAATATTTGCTCCACCTGCAGGTGACAAGGAGCCGTCTAAGAAGCAGCAGTCTATTTCTGTCTTGGTTCATTTTCAAACACTGCGCGCATTAATTTTATCCCACTCACCGGTGAGCAGGTGACCATGTCTCACCCCACCCCAAACAGTCGTCTCACAGGCAAAGCAATGTTTGGTTTGATACAATTCATTACTGTATCCTGGAGCAATATAGTACAACCCTCCTCTGCTTAACTTCCTTGCATATTATGCATAGCTGTGAAGCATTTTGTCAACATTGTACCACTATTTATAACACCTATAAAAGACAGCTGCACCCTAATGACAAAAGAGCAAACTATTGGTATTTATTTCTTCTCTATGATTACATACACAGTTTTGGGTGTGGAACCAGTTTTGGGTGTGGATGTTTAGTTTGAAACTATGTTTCAAGACAAACATCCATTCACAGAAACATGTCCACTTCATTGGGTGCTTAACTTCCCCTTTCACTGTCAAGCTTTTCTAGAGTTTGCAGAGAACTATAGATGTAAGTGCACACAAAAAAAGATGTTGGTTTGCAATGTTTTGTTGCATCAAGACAATTCCTGACATTTAGCGGCACAACTGGCTTCCATTTTGATGGGATGCAGGGTCAAGCGTAACTACAGAAACAAGAGCGTGAATAACCATTTTACACAAGTGAGAGCAAGCAGGTTAAAGTCTAATGGACTTGAAGATGGCCACCAACACCACAGCTGTACACTTCCAGAGGTTATTGCCAAGCAATGCTGTTTGCACCCCAGATAAGCCTGCTCTATTCCTCTTGGATAAATTATCGATTGAGCAGGTCTTTGCCCTGGTCACACAGCCCTGAGTTTATATACTCTGCTTGTCCTCTCTTACATCGGGTCACCTTGGGCCCTGAGGTCACCCTCTCTACGATGGCATGTATGTTTATCTTACGAGGGCTATGGAACTAATTTACACACTGTAAGCAAATACAGTAAAATGTGGTCCCAGTCACACGCCGTGAGAAAGCAACGTGTGCTTGTGTTTACCTGCTTCACTGATTGATGGATGTTGAACCCGGGAATGGACTCCAGTTTGTCCAAAGTTCCTCCAGTGTGTGCCAGTCCTCTGCCACTGATCATGGGCACCTGTCAGGACACAATTCATCTTGTTTATTTTTTTTCTTTTTCTGTTATACAACAGAGAGCTCAACTTTCTCTTGCAGCGGTGACCTTGGGAATCAGAGGGCTAAGTAAATAGGGAGGGAGGTGCGGCCAATCAGCATTTTCTTTTCCTGGTGCTATGGGGTTGCTCAACTTTTCGTTGAGGGTACTCTGAAATTTAGGGTATCCCATTCATGTGCCGGTCCCAAGGTTTTTCTACTGCAACACCCCGACACACGTATACACACGTGCTGCACAAATGCAGTACCCGTTACAATTATAAATAAAAATTATAAAAAACATAAAATTCTTGGGGTGCTGGGGGAGGAGGGTGCTATGGCTATCCTAGGGGTAGCTACAGCACCCCCAAGCCCCTCCCTGGTGCAGCCTACACCAATCAGGTGTAGGGGATGATGAGGGGACCAGTTTCAGAGAGTCAGAACATAGCCTGTTAAATCCGTTAATACTCTTATGACGACATGTGGGTTGAAGGAAGGCACTGCAGGCATGACAGTTAGTACACTTCCCTTCTAGTCTATACCAATTGCCAGAAGTAGCCTACCCTTTTATTCATTTTAATAAATATTTGAACATTTTAATGGATACAAATCAGTTAATCTATTTGTTCCAGTAAGAGGGCCCCTCAGGGCCCACCAATTCCTCTTCCAGTGGCAAATTCTCAGCTATAACCTTTCGAGGCCCTCAGCTAAAGCAATTAGAGGTCTGCAGGCTGGGATTAAACATTTGTGGATAGTCAAATCTGAATCTTTGCCAATGTACCAGTCACTGACCCTGATATCCCAGGCTGTGTTCAATCACAATCATACAGAATACTATTTACAACAGGTTTCTGGTATCTCATCTGGTCTTGGTGGGTTTATACACACTACTACATATAATTGTGCTTCTAAATTGGGCCGTTATATTGGCTTTCTTGGCAAATGATGCATTTCATTATGGCAAGTACCGTATTGGGCTTTCTATGACAGCTGACATGAAAGGCAAATGTCAAATGTTTGTTCCATAGTAGGGCTTTTATGACAGTTGCCATCCCAGTTATATGTTGTCATGACACTCGTACATACATATGAAATACCACAGGTTTGACAATATGATAATTCCTTTTAGGCATTTTTGTCACTTCATGACACAAGTATTGAATCTTTATGACATGATCATAGAAGTATTATAAAGCATCAAATACCGTACACTCATACATGATAAACAGTCTATAACAACACTTAGTAAAGAGCTGATATGGACTGTGTGTCTGTGCAGTATTCTTTTCTCTGTGAATTCTCTGTATTTAGTTAACAATTTTGTGTCTTTAAGGCATCCTATATCAGTAAAAAGGATATTAAATACTGATACTGCATGGCCCATTCACCCAACAGAAAGAAATCACAATGAACGGGTGTATGAATGTAGGCCATTAACTAGCCAAGACACTGTAATGATTGTTAGCATTATTAGTCACTGTGTCTCTTTAAATGTGCTTGTGCGCTGAACAAGCTCACAGTCATGATGAGCGGTTTCTCAGAATCTGAAATCGATCGCTGTTCCTTTGACAGGAAGAGCCATTCTCCGGTTATTCCGCAGTTTTGTTGGCTTACTTGTACGTTGTGATCATCATCTGAATTTTTTACGAGTCGATCCAGCCATACTGGAATCCTGTGACGCAAAAGTAAGAAATCGTATTTATTTTTTGCATTTTTAACTTTACCTTGAATTTTAAAAGGCATTTATCTTTGTTGTGTTGCCAGAGTCGCAAGTGTTGTTCTGTCCAGTAAAGCAGAAATTGCGTCACATTCTACATCAACAAACCATACCAGCTATACCCAATATACCTAGGTCTTCCCATCCCATTTTGAAGACTTAGCTCTTCAGATTGAAACTAATTTCAGCTAACTTCCAAAACAGTGCTCAATGATGGCCCCCAAGCAACACTTAGGCATGTCATTTTCACCTGAATACCTCACGACTGGTCTGAATCAACATTTTGAATGACAATTACTACATATGTTATGAGAAGTGTGCCTGTCTCGCTATACTCATGATCATACTTGTGTCTTTAAGGAGAGAGATGATAGCCATAATTGGATGATGATTGGATCAGAACATGGACATGGTGTGGACATGGTGTACACAAACCAAAAAGGAGAATACAAGGCCACTCCCCCGTCCCCACCTCGGCCTCTTGGACCACATTTCTGTTATGCTAATGCACTCTTACAAACAAAGGGTGAAACTGGTCAAACCGGTTCTAAAGCCAATCAGAGTGTGGCCTGAGGGGGCCATCTCAGCACAACAGGACTGTTTTGAGAGAACAGAGAGGAACGTTTTGAAAGAGGCAGCCACCTACAGCAACCTGCAGGAGTACGCAAACGCAGTGACTGCATACATAAGCAAGTGTATGGATGACGTGACTGTACCCAAATCCGTCTCCGTGCACGCCAACCAGAAACCATGGCTGACTGGAAAGGTCCGCTCCCTGCTCAGAATCCATGATGCTGCTTTCAGATCAGGAGACAGAGCAGCCCTCAGGACAGCCCAAAGGACTAACCTGTCCCATGGCATCAGGGAGGCAAAACGGCAGCACACCCTGGGAATTGAAAGCCACTTCTCCAATCCCAAAGACACACTTTGCCTGTGGAGGGGAATTCTGACCATCACAGACTACATCAGACTATAAACTACTGCCACAAGTCTGTGACAGTGACCCCTCCCTTCCAGATAGACTCAATGACTTCTATGCACAATTTTAAGCACTGAATCACACCCCTGCCCATAAGACTCCCCCACAGCCCAGTAACCAGGTACTCTGTCTGTCCTCAGTCTCTGAGTCTCTGTGGTCTCTGTCTGTACTCTGTCTACAGGGTGTGGTGTGTCAGGAAAGCCTCCAGCATCATACTTGACCCTTCTCACCCCTCCCACAGCCTCGTCTCCTTACTGCCATCAGGCAAAAGGCTCCGGAAGCATCCGAGCCAGCACAACCAGACTCTGCAACAGCTTCATCCCCCAGGCCATCAGAACTCAGAACACTCTCCCCTCCCTACCCCATCCGAAGTACCCCAAGCCTCCCAACACACACACAAAATGTTGCATCAGCCACTTAAAGCCAGCACATAAGTTACATACCTTTGGGCTGTCTGAAATGACTATTTGCACTACATGCATTTGCGCCACTTTGCACTACAATGCACATTGCCCTGTGTCACACTGTACATGTGAAAGTAAATACATTTCCTGTATAGTTATGTATATTTCCTGTATAGTTCTGTTCTTTTGTATATTTATATATTTTTTTATTTACATTTATTGTAGTAGAAGTAGTTATTATTACAGTAGAAAGTTATTGTCATGTCATGTCTGCCAAATATGTAGCACCAAGGGATGAGAAGAAACATTATTTCACACCTCTGTATGTTTTTAACATATTGTGGAAGTGACTTGACTGACGATAGGATAAAATCATGGAGGTCAGGAAAGATATTTAGTGACCAATCAGCTAAGTTCACAGTACCCACCTTACAGCCACAGGCAGCTAGAGCAGGGGCCAGAGGGAGGCTCACTTTGTCTCCCACCCCCCCAGTGGAATGCTTGTCCACCACGATCCCCTTCCACTCCTTCGGCCAGGTCATCACCTCCCCGGACAGCATCATCTCCCGTGTCAGCGCCATCGTCTCCTCGGTGACCATGCCCTTCTGCCATATCGCCATCAACATCGCCCCTGTGGTCCATGCAAACGAGAGGTCAATGTCAGGTCAGGCCTGTCCCAAACTCGAGACAATCACTCCAAACACAGAATACTAATGAAATGAGACACACCGTCATACCATATATTGAATAAGAAATTTTATTAAAGGACAATGGGGGGGATTGAAGTAGACCCTGAGTCTTGTTTGAAGGTGTTTTCCAGTTAATTTCCTGTTCATAGCAGGAATATGTTGTTCCTTTGATTATTCTGTATGATTGTAATGTGTGATGCACCACCCTGGAACCATCCTGAGGACAATGAAGCTAGCTTGCAACTGAATCACAAGTCCTTTGGACAAGTTATATGGTAATTATTCTTCTCTTTATGTCGGAGAGGGTTTTTAATTAGCATCTTAAATTGGACATTTAATCCACATCATACATAGCAACATTGCTTTTGCAAATTTTCCAATGAAAACCAAGTTTTAAATCAGGGTCAACTAGCATCTTGGTTTGGTTTCGTGTGGAAAGTTCTTTATTTGATCACTCAAGGCCTACTGCAGTGACAAGGTGGATATCTAAAGTAAACAGTCACTTTTCTTGGTTTTCGGATTAATCATTCATACAAACGCGATAAAAATATACAAACTTGAAAATCGTATAAGTTATTCTAGCATTATTGTATGATAAAAAACATACAGTCAAGATTATAAATTTGTGATCATAGGTTACCTATCTGGCTTTCCTGGATAGTCTTGTTTTTGACAGCCACCACAAATGCTCGGATCTCCTCCGGGGTGAATCGTTCTCCATCCCTTTTTTTCCGAATCAGCTCAGGGAAACTGACAGAGTTCTCCATGTCCGAGATCACGTGACTTTGTAAAAACAAAATCTGTCAGTGACAGATCTCACAATAGACCTGAATCCGTGTATCGTTCATTCTTTTCATATTCAAATGAGAATCCAAAATCGGAAAATGAAAAAATGATTTGTTATTTCGTTATTCGTTCATGAATCTGATACCAAAAAACAAATAATTTTTTTTTCGTACTTTCCATTTTATGCTCAAGTCAAAAATAGGAAATGAAGAAACAGATCATGGGATTTTGATATTTAATTTGTTTGATTCGTGTGACCCGGAAGTTACTGTCTCTTTAGCTTGATACAGTTTTACTGACCATCAGTCATGGAGAGTTTCATCCTGTTCAGAGGAACTAAACGCCCAAATGTCAAGGAAGACAACATGACGATGTATATTTTCTTAAATTGTTTGCACTTGGAAACACACTCTTGGAGTAATATTGAACACCAAATATGCAAAATTGCATAGTAACACTGTTCTCTGTGTTCTGTTTCTCCTTGAATAACATTTCAAGTCCACAGATAAAGCACAGTCTTTGAAGTGCATTGTTTTATTAGGTTATTTTTTTACCCACATTTCAATGCTGTGAAAGCTAAGTTACAAGCTCAAATTTGCAATATTTTATGTTGTTAACTTTTTTAGAATTTAAAGTTAACATAAATAAAGTTGTCCTGTTCTGCATGACATCTATCATCCTCAGATGAAAAAGGGGTCAGTTCCAAAAACTGATACCCAAGTCAGCAAGGATCCCAACTCTTGCTCATATATGTTTGCCACAACAGAGGCAATGGGCAGCCGCTCCTCAGAAATTTTAGCTGGACAGCCACCTGCTGTGAGTTCACTGGGTATCCTACAGCCTAAAACAAGGAAACATGGCAACAAGTAACTAACAAAGCAATGCCATTTATGTTGTATGTGCCATTATGCCCTTATGTTATCTGGAGTGTAAAAAATGTTACTTCTAAAATGTTGTACATTTTCTGTTTAGCATACCCACGATCCTGTGTGCATTCCATGATAGCACCGCTCTTCCTAGCCCAGTTTGGCTTAACTGAAATGTCACGTTTGAGATGCGAAATTTAGTCATATTGTCCTCCATGCTGATCACTTGTTGGTCCAGGTGTACCAGGGCCTGTTTCAATGGGTAGTTCACTCGATTGTTCACCTAGCGCCAAATCCTTTACTTTCCTTGAAGATTCTGTTGACCACAAAACATGTTTTCAGATGGTATAAAAATACACCTGCAGAAAATGTAATAGATTATAGAACAGTTTCTTAAGCAAGGAAAACAAATTCCCATTTAAAATGCTTTCAGTCCTTGGCTAATGTTAGAAAATTGGTTAGAGTCTTATTTTTGATTATATTTGTTGTACTGTTGGTCAGTATTACAAAAACATCACCCTTGTTGATGATGTTTGGAGGTATGGCTGCCTGCTGAGGTTGTGTCTATATCTTGACTGCTTCTCTTGCATATACAGGCACGTGTAAAACTCCCTGCCATGGTCGACCCTGAGTTGGTCTCACATCCCATGGTTGACCACTGCAGATCTGGAATAAAACAATGTGGTCATGTGCACATGGCTGCACTGACCTTAATTGATCCAAAAAGAAAAAGGCATTGTATTCAAAGAAAAGAAAACATACATAGCACAGAAAAGATTATAACAATAACATTGGCTCTGAATGTATTTACCTGTAAACTTCCTCATACATCACAATGTTGTTTTTCCACTGACATCGCGGCATTGGCAGCAATTTTGCTGCTGTAGCCATCAACTGCCAAGACGTGTATCACTCCAAACATTCCAAACTTCTCATTTTGATCAAGGTGAAGTTTATGGCCCATATATTTCGCATGATAAGGGACTGGTTTTAGATTACGAGAACCCTGAAGAAAATTGAAATATCATGATTAATGCAGGCTCCCATCATTGAGCCCAACAATATTTACAAAACGTTTTTACAACAAGGAAATTCTTATATGCATGGGCTAGTTATAATATTCCAGTTGTTTTAAGTTCAGCTCCTAAATATATTGAAGCTATTTCTAAAGGTGATGAACATCAACATGGTTATTGTTATTGCTATTAGCCTACAAAATATATTTGTTGTTTCACTTAATTCTTAGCGTAATACTTACCTGTCGTCAGAATTCATGGTAGGGCTGATGAATCTCTTTAAGGATTTTTCCAACTCGACATTCTCCTGCACACACTCCCACTGAAGACAGATAGCCAGTCATGAACTTGCGTTTATAAGATGGGCCCGTCTGTTAAGAAAAATATAGCCATTCACCAACAACATTTGAAAGATAGGCAGGATATAAAATGTGAAAATCTCAATGAAAACTTACCTCATATCCTGATCCAATCACAGCCCTCTCCAGTTCCGTGTGTGATACATATCGTGCTAAACAGGTCGTGCTAAACACATAATCTTTTTTTTTCTGAAAATGTATTTAAGATACATTTTAGTTACATTATACAGATGCAATACGCATTCTTCACATTCTTTTTCTGATTGAAAATGAAAAGGATTGTGTCCAGAAAAGAATATCTCTTGGAGGACAACTTTTATCCTCCGTGAGTGTATTTCTAGTGTGTTTGTTATTACATGTTTTGTAGAAAATCCCTCTCTGTCCGATTCTCAGAGTAGTAATAACACCAAGTATAGATTCATTAGCAAGATGTGCTTTTACTTCATGGATTCATGGAGAAAAAATAATGATTCAACCTGTCAAAGGAGTTTTTGCAAACAGTAATACCAAGAAATCTGACATATTGCGTGATTTGAATACCACATACAGATGTTTTGCTGGAACTGTGAATACACATTAATTCAAATTTGTTTTCATTAATGATCAGACCAGATGCATCTGAAAAGTGCTTCAAGGCTACCGAAGTATTTCTATGCGTACTTGCGTACTTGCATACTTGAGTTTGAGACGCACTCACAAAACTGGACAGAGGAAGCATAATTTGGTAAATATGTAAGCGGAACACTTTAAACTTCCATCTTTCATCTTTCACCGTTGCGGTTCGGTGGAATTCACACATGTTACGTAGAAGTAAAAGAAAGAGACGTTGCATCCCAGTGTCAACAAATAACACAATACCACAACAAATACGGTGTGGACAGTATTGAATGACTGGCTGTACGTCACGTGATTTTGGGGAAAGGAGCGACCGGAAGTGAAAGTTATCCCGTATTAGTATTTTTTTAAATATTGTTGAGAATATATAAAGGTAACAATCAATTAACAAATGCAATACAAAGACAATGTCACTGCCATAACGTGACAATATAATAAATCATATAGGGGAAAAAGAATCATAATCCGTTTATTTAATACCAAATATGGCTTCATAATTTATCAAAAACTTCTCGTTTTTCTCATTCTTAATCAGATTCATAAAATTCAATAAGAAATCAATTTCAGCTTTTAGGATTTCCAGTTTTGGAGGATATTTATTACATTTGTTTAAATGGATATCGTATTTAGTAATCAAAATTAAAATATTTATCACATACTCGAGTATGTTTCATGGGAGAAAAGTAACACATTACATCTTTCATTGAAAATGTAACTGTGGACTTGCTAACATGAGAGACATACATTCCCAAGCTTTCCCAAAGCAAACAAATTAATTGACATCCATAAAACAGACGTGGGAGTGTCTCTTTTTCGGATTGACAGAATGTACAAAGATCAGTCACATCTAAAAAAGAAGACACCTTAGCATTGCAAGGGTAAATGTTATGAAGCATTTTAAAATGAACCTCTTTCACTTCACTTGTTTTTACTTTGTTATTAACAAACAAGGCTAATGAGGGGTAAACCAAGCGAGATAAACATTCAGCCTGACAAATTAGTGCTCAACCAAAGACTGACAGATCTCTCTGGAGCCAATTATTAAATATGTTTTTTGTTTTCAGAATTTTGGAATAAAATTCTTTTGTTGTCTAATAGACATGTCCTTACAAGTATGGATTCCTAAGCATTTAACACATTCTTTGACAGGAATGTGAGTTTGAGACGCAATTGATCTGGTGACCGTTAACTTCCGGACTTGAGATGCTTATTAACTCGTACGCAAGTATGCAATTTGAGACACAGCATCAAAATCAAGCTCGGGATGTAATCCGTTTTTTCCATTTCCTATTTTTGACTTGAGCATAAATTCGAAAGTAACCTACGAAAACCAAATCGTAATTTGCTTTTTGGTATCAGATTCATGAACGAATAATGAATAACAAATCGTTTTTTTTCATTTTTTTTGGATTCTCAATTGAATATGAAAAGAACGAATGATCCACGGACTGAGCAGTATTCTGAGCCCTGTTTACATTAGGGTAAATAATAAATACTGTCATCATGTTAGCAAACTGCAAAACTGTATTGGTGGGCAATATGTGAGAAATAACTTGAACTTTTTGTTACTAAATGCTAATTAGATCTATTTATCAGCATTAATGTAACCTGTAACTTATAATTATCATACGAAATGCATGCTAGTCAAACAACAATGACCTCACCAATAAAAATAATAAAGAAACGTATTGATCCATATTGACATTATGACACTAAATCCTCTTTCTTATATTTTACTAAGTAAAGATATAAGTGCAGTTTAGATAGTCTTACCTGCCTTTTACTTCCAGGAGAAACTGAAGCACACGCCCCACACTGTGCACACAAATGTGGCATGTCTACTGACCAGTTTTCAAAACAGTCCTCACTCTGACCAATGAGGATTCAGTTCAGGAAAACTGTAAAGTTTTCTGTCATGTCCATTGGTAAGTTATTAACCAGTCCTCCAGTAGCCAACACTATAAAAACACATTTTTTTTTGACTATTTCCAGCTCAGAATTTCTTCCAGAACTTCACAACTTCCCTTTGACATTTTACAGTTCTTATTCTGATAGCCTACTTTACTTTGCACATGATAACGTACACTTCCTTAATTTTAGAAACAAACAGTGTATTGTAATCAACTGCCAGGTTAAGGACTGGTCAAATTACGATACTTTGTTCAAGTTCATTTATCTTTATGTCACGTTCATGTTGACAAGTGTTAAGCACACAAGTCCTAACCAGCTGCTCTGAGATCAGGGCCAGTTTTCATGCATCAAGTAGTCTACTTCGAGTGAGACAGAGCAACTGTAAAAAGTCGAAATAAGGAAAATGGAATACATCTGTCGTCTTCGGAGAAAGCATGTGCTGTTTTGGTTCAATATAGCATTGAAGATCAGCTGGATATCATACACAGATATGGATAGGTATTTAGCTCATCTTATTTCGCAGATAATTAAAGGAGACGCAATAAAAGTATGGTTGCTCAAATGTGGAACCACACTGCCCTCTATCAGATTTCGGTCGCAGGTTGGGATTTTTTTTTTTTACTCCTGAACAGTTGGACGCATTTTACCAAAGTTTAGCCACATATAAATAATTCGAAACAGTAATTTTAAAGATGAAAAAAAGAGAGGAGAGAAAACTTGTTTTAGCAACAAAAGCAATCATTGTTCTGAAGTTAAGTGGGAATTCCGCGCACGTCACTCAGAGCTATTACCATGGTAACTTTGAGCGCGTTCATCGCCAAGATACAAGTCATAAACAATCAGAGCATTATGTGGGACCAGCTCGACATGCCGCTACCTCTGCAGTGCTGAGCCGAAGATAATTTTATTGACAGGTTTTCTATTACATTTTTAAAGATGAAAAGACAGCTATATTGCTTTTAAACAGTAGGTTCAGTTCAGATACGCAGTACATATTACGATAAAATTAAAAATATATAAGGTTTAGAAGTTTCATTAGTAATGATAACGAGATATTTTGACTGTAAACATCTGCATAGCGAACATTTATGGATACTGTCATTCGAATTGATGTCTATATTAATTTGCATGCTTCGTGTCATACTTATTTATGCTCTGTAATCTTTTTAATACAAGACAAACATCGTCCTTTATAATCATTTTAACTTAATTAAATAATCCAAAAAATCCAAGTTGAACTCGCAATATATACTATTCTTCTACGCCTTCTGCAATAAAATAGTCATCGAAATGTAGCTACTTCAGTACAAACTACAGGCAAATACGTTACTACAATGTTATAGACAACTGAGTAAACCAATTGAGTAATCACATTTTGCAAGGCTACTGTTACGTTAGTTTAACCATGGAAATGCTCTGTAACCACTGAACCTTAAACAGAACGTTACGTTTGCTATGTCATTGATTGTATTTCATGAAATTTTTGTCCTCTCTACGAGTTGCTTTTACAGGACATTGTTTTCATGCTAAAATATAAAGGTGAAACTGTGATTTTATACTTTTACAAATGTTTATAGGTGTAGCACATACGGTGTACATTCGCATATTTGCGATAGGCTAGTACTCCCTGTTTGCACTAGGGGTGCTGTTAGGAAACTAACCTGTTCTTGATTTGCTGGACTAATTTATTCCATTGTTACACCTCAAACGGATAGCTGGCTACATCACAGCAGTTACATTGTTAAAATGCCATGTCTGCTGTTCAATTACAACAGTAATAACTTCTCACTCAGGCACACGTCCACTAAAAGCAATAGTGCTTTTGTTGGCATTCGGAATGTTATTTTGAGAAGTGTGTCGTTCAGGTTTCAGCTCAAAGGTAATTTCAATCCAGAATAATAAAAACAGTAGCCTATAACTTGAAAATAACTATTTGGAGCAATGGGATGTTATTTAATTGGTCTCAGACTTGTTTTTCTTGTTTCCGCTCACAGCACAAAATGTCAGACACAGATTTGTGGGTAGGCTCTTGGAGGCCCCACAAGCCACGAGGACCCATTGCAGCTCTGTACAGCAGTCCTGGACCAAAATATGCCCTTCCTGGAAACACAGGTACAGATGGGCTTTGACTTGTTTTATTCCAAATAATTTGCAACATTGTGAAGGACTGGTGTTCTGCCCATGATTACCGTCCCACATTGAAGAACATAATTCAGTTGGATAATGTATTGGATGGAATGGAATATTCATTTAAAAATCACGAATGTTCAATGAAACTGTAATTATAGCCATACAACCATAAAGAGCTATAAAGCTGCAAAATACGATGTTTCTTTTTATGTGACGTATAGTTTCAGTTATGATACACCTTGGCTATGTTGCTACATATTTTCCTTCAATTTATCAGATCATACATTTTACAAACTGTCAGGTACTTTGACATTATAAGACAGAAAGGGCTCATCATTTTTCTGGAAACATTGATAATCCATTTATACAGTAGAACCTCAGAGGTCTGAGCTTCGCGGTTTTACATTTTTAATGTCAAGATTTTTGAAAGTGAAGACAAAATAGAATTTTCATACTGCATTTTTTAAAATTATTATTTCATCATTTTGCACTATCAGTAACAATTACACCAGTTTGAATCCTTATGTCATTTAAATTATTACATAATTTTTGCCCTATTTGTCACAATTACAATGGCAACAGGAGTTGCTGTCAAGTAACAAAGGTACAAACTTTGAACATACATATGGACTGGTATGTCCATAGTTTAGAGAAACTGAAGGCTATCAACCAGGAACAATGCTAGATAGAAAGATATGACTATAATGAGGATCATTCAGTCAATAAGTCAATGACAAGGCAGGTTAATGAGTTAAAAGGGCGTGCTGTATTGCAGCCTGAAAAAGAAGGCCAATGCCATTGTTTTAATTGATCATGCCACACAAAACTCTTCACTTTTCACTTCTGCCCTGGTGTTAAGGAAAGAGAGGGTTACTCAAAGGAATCATACTTACATTACTGAAAGTATGATTCCTTTCAGTCTAACGTTTACTTTTTTGCTTAGCTGGGTAGTAAAGACAACAAGATGCGAGATATTCACAGTTTGTTCTTATAGCTACCTTCAGGTACTTTTAAGTGTGTCTAGCTATTTTAAATGCTATCAGGCTAAACCAGGTTTAAACTAGCTTCTGCTATCCAGCTTGCTAATTTTCCCTAGTCCTATTCTTTAGCAAAAGTACCATGTCATGACATGGCCTAGATACGACCATGTTTTGCAGTTTCAATCATTAGACTGGGCAATAGCTTTTTGGTTCAATAATAACCCTACATTGGTGTTTAAAATGACAGTATAATCAGAATGCTACAACTGCATTCATAACTGTTTCTTAACAGGTGTTTCTTGATTACTGAGTTATGGGTTTCTGCAGTTCAGCTGTATACATCCTCTTCGTCAACCCCTATGCTACTTAAGACTATTGAGGGTCTTCTGATGTTTTCGCTGTTGCTGTTTTTTTTCATCTTGTAAATCAGGAAGGGAGAGTCACGATCCGAGGAAAGCGAAAGCACCTGCTTTCAGTTTCGGCATCCGTCGAACTCAGTCGTTATCTGACGCCTCCCCTGGGCCCAGCTACCTCGTCCCATCCAGCGTCACCAGGAAAGGACCGACGGACAGCCGGCCTACTCACTTTACGGTCGCCCCAAGGATCCTCTACGGTTCCAGACTCCTGGGCCAGGCCAGTTCAATATTGAAGTCACACCATTATATCACACATTTTAATGGTTTAGAGGAGTTCATACTAAATTCTTCTGTCATGTGAATAGGCAAGTACGCACCAGAAAAATCTGGAAAGTCAGCGTATTTCAGTCACCCGGCATACTCGATGTCCCCAAGGACCAAAGGTTTCACAAATGCCGTGTCTCCAGGTAACACATATACATGTAATATTTATGTATGCAAATTATAATGAATGGGAAATTAGATGAGTTGATTGATTGTGTTTGCTTCCTCTGCTACCAGGACCTGCTGCTTACACTTTGCCTGCCGTCCTTGGGACAAAGAATGTTAGCAAACCCTCTGCCCCAAACTTCTCCCTCACTGGGAGGAGCAAGGTTGGCAGCTTCCATGAGGACCTTCAAAAGGTAAATGAGATAAACTGCATCCAGGAAGTTGTTTTTATTCAATAATAGCGACAGGTTACAGGCCATTCAGCAGATATACGTCAAAGATGTAATTGCTCCTGTTAATTGCTTTGACCATTCACAATATCTAAGATGCACAGCCTTAATTCGACAACCATTTGGTGCGCATTTAATAGGAGCAAGTCTCCATCCATATTCTGTAACAGACTGCTTAGCAATGAGCGTACTAATGAGCTACAAAAATCATTTACCGCGGCAGAAATGTATTGTGATATAAGTGCCGAGTGGGATTGTGGAGTAGACATGAATGTGACTCTAATGACTCATTTTCTCATCATGCAGACACCAGGGCCAGGAACTTATAAAATAGTGGAACCCGCAGCCTACAAGTACAAACCTCCACGATACAGCATGATTGGACGCAACATCATGCCTGGAGACCTCACACAGAAGCCAGGGCCAGGAGCGTACCAGCCAGAACGGGTCAGTTATTCGATAATCAGTGGAACTTCTCAATTATCATTATACATCATAATGTAAGATATGCAAGACCAGGACAACATTCACTCCCTTCTTTTATGTACAGCCCAGATTCATGCTGAGAAGAATGTCAACTTCTAATGATTTTTGTGTCTTAAATGTTTTTGTGCTTCTCACAAATGAAGATGATATACTTGATTAAAATATTTACTAGAAGTCACAAAATTAATTTTGAAATTGAGCAAATAGGCTGTCTCATTCTAATTCCGTTACATTACAAGCTATTGATTACTCTAAATGTTTCACAGGTTACCTTCACAAGGAGAAAATCCCCAAGCTTTTCTTTCGGAATCCGGCACTCAGAGTTCTCTACTCCCGTCTTTTTGGACAAGGAGGACTGAAGTATTCGCCTACTTACATTTTCGAAGGGCCCCATTTTGCCATGAACTTAAATACATAACACAAGAGAGTATTGAAAAAGTATTGTTTGAATCATCTCACATGTAATATGATCTCTGAAACAGTATGTGTAATCAGAACAAAATCTTTAATCAAATTAAATGATTCTACCCTTCATACTATGCATCTGATGCCAATAGTTTTCTTTTCACATGTTGTATGGCTACTTGTTAAAGGAGGCTAGCAGTAGCTGTAGCTTTTCTTTCTGTTGATCTAGGGTGAAAAATAGTAAAATAGCTTTTCTTGTGGGTCATTTGTCTTCTTCATATTTGTACATCTGCTAAGAAATTCCATTAAACAAACCAAAGTATCACATTATTTTGTTGAAGTCACAATAAAAAATCCATTTCAGCAAATAAAATACCTTGGAAAATGTTACAAAAATAATAGAATTTTTTTGTTTTTAATTTATCTTCACATTGAAAAGAACTGAACTTCACAAAACAAGGCTGCTAATGGAGCACAGGAAGGGAAATAAACAGCCCTTCTAACAATCTTTTTTGAAGAAGTTATTTTTGAAAATACATGCTATAGTATAGCTCATACTATGGTTTGATATGAGAGCTCAAGGTCAGCAAGAATACAGCACAATGATACAATACCATTTTGATCAAACTGAATTATATGACATAATTTTATGATACCAAGATTTAGCTGTTTTTGAGAAACAACATCAGCAACGTGTTCTTTCCAACATAGATTTTTATTAATAATTACTAAATGATGTTACTTATGATGCATTGTTCTATTTCAATGTAGATTTCTGCTTGGGCCTTACTATATTTTCCTTCCTCCAAATATACTAAAATTTTGAATATTCAGGAGCAGTTCTTTTAAGTCATCTGGAATAGGCAAGGCGATCTATACTGTCCTCACCGTGAGGGTCCCAAGGTTTGTTTGTTTGTTTTGTTTGGTGTTGTTTGACTTTGGAAATACCATTTTTGATACATGAGCAAAGTCATTTATATAAATAAATAATGCTGGACCAAGGATAAACTCTTGGGGAACCCCAAAAATAATAATGCCTAATGGCTCTATGTGAAGTACAGAACTTTACATACATACTCCATGTGAGTCATACAAGAAGATCCATCAGCACTGACCTGCAGAAGTTTGGACAGACACATTCTGTGTATACACACAACTACAACACTGGTACGTATGTAGCTTGATTCACAACTGAACATACAAAACAACAACACTGCATGTCAATACAGTACCTTCTGAAATTTAACATTTGGTGAGCATGAGCATGGCTGGTTGTAATCTGGGTTGGAAGATGGTGTGTAGGGTGTGTGAAACTTGATTGGGAGAATGCCAAGAACTGTTTGTTGTGGCAGAAGCAGCTTGTAACATACCCATCACAATTGACCTGCCACCTTATATATTAATGCAATGTTTATATATTTTTATTATATTATTTATGTATTTCTACATTTATTTATTCATTGCCTTTATAACCTGTAAGAGCATTACCTGAAAAATACATTTGAAACGCACAGGTGAAAGTAACGCAACGAACGTGCCTCATAATGTATGCAACCAAAGAATTTTTGATGTGGCACAACGAATTGAAGAGACAGCATTTCCTTTTGTGTGAGCGCATCATTTGTTAAAATGCATTTCTTACCGTTGCAGTCAAGTCTTTCAAATACTGGATAAAACTGAAGGGGAACTGCAAAATAATGAGAAAACAACGGTTAGTTTACAGTCATTCAACGCTGAAACAATCTCATGTAGGACAATATAGCAGGCAATGACATGAACACCCCATTTCCGGTAAAGTGGCCCTAGTTGTAGCGTCTATGCGTTGCGTGGAAACCTGTAGTGGTGGTGATAACCAGCGAGCTAGCTACAGTTACATCAGATTTGCGTTAATGTTGTTTTCTTATCTGTTAAGCTACAAAGGAAGTGTTTTACATTCAACAGTAATCAGCTTACACAATATACAGCAGTAATGTTGGATGACCTGTTCACATTATGAATTTTCTTGAGCTAACTTTGAAACGGTGAGCTCAACGTTATCGTATAGCTAACAGCTTGCGCTAGCTAGCTAATCGCATCAGCGAGTCTTAGCTAACCTTACATAGTGTATGTTTGCTAAATGCTAATACAGTTTAAGCAGTGGGCTATTTTGCCGGACACTAAGGAGGAGGACTCGAGCTACAGATGGCTGGAGGCACAAGTGACATCTCTGAACTGGATCAGGAAAAGTACGACGCAGATGAGCGAGTTAAGGTCATATGTCTTGGAGATAGCGCAGTTGGAAAATCCAAGTAAGCAACCGTTAGCACAAGCAGCTCGCTAACTTACACATGCCGGTTACCAAGGGATAGACAGGTTAACGTTACACATGACTAGCTAACTATTGTACAACATATTTTACGCAACCTGTAATTATATATAAACATGTTAGCATGTATTCACTAGAATCTCAGAGGTGCTGATATAGACAAGAAAGTCAATGTATCATTAACTCCATCTAGGCAACAACCTAATGTAACATTTAACGTTATATTAAAGGTTAGATAATGCAATCTACTCTTACGAGTAAACGTTATGGGTATGTACAATAGGACGTCAAAAAATCTAAGAAACAACTCTAAACCTCGTCAGGACTCTATCCTGAAGCCAGTGGAATGTGAACAAAATATCTGAACACAAGTAAATGATTGGTAGAGATTAAATTGACCCTAATCTATGTTGTCTTACCTAATGTCATCTTCAATTTACTGTTTGTCTTATAACCTGCCTGTCCCAATTTGTCTTTCAGGTTAATGGAACGGTTTCTTATGGATGGATAGTATCCTTTTTCTGAGTACAAATACCACTAATCATATCGAACAATCAGTCTGAATTTGCATTAGGAAGGGTAGTAGCAGTAATCATTAAAACTGATCTGTCAATATGGTGTGGTTTACGGAAACATTACTTGTACAAGGTAGAAAACAACAAGCCAACTTGTTTTTACTGCCCAAAGTGCACCCTTTGCAAAAGCAGGCAACAAAAGTGCTCTTAAGATCTAACAAATGATAATGCAATATCAAACCTGAACCCTTTGACACGATGATGATCCTTAACGCACTTCACAGTCGTCCGGAGCAGCTATCCACATATGCGTTGACCCTGTACAAATACACAACCACAGTCAATGGGAAAGCTGTATTAGTAGGTTCGTTTCAGAACTTATTAATTTCTCTGTTTAATAAAATGGCATGGGATACTTAGTATTTAACCAAGAACTTATTTACAATGTGTATGTAGAGAGTAGGCTGTCGTGCACAAAGCAAGGTTAATGTGACTTTTGTGTTGTGGTTTTCTGTGTTGTAGACTTTTGGGATACGGCCGGGCAGGAACGGTTTCAGAGCATGCACCCATCCTACTATTACAAAGCTCACGCCTGCATCATGGTGAGTTGTAGACAGGCAGTGGAGTAGCAATCTAACTGAAATGACCAAGCTCAGCAAAAAATACAACAAAGTGATGATGAACAGTAGTTTCATTGTACGTTTGTTTCATATTGTGTTAGTATTTTCCATAGTAGACATATGTCTTTTTTTTTTTAATAACCTTGTTTTTTGTTTTTTTGGTAGGTGTTTGATGTCCAAAGGAAAATTACCTATAAAAATCTGGCAAACTGGTATAAAGAGCTAAGAGAATACCGACCAGAGATCCCTTGCATAGTGGTTGCGAACAAAATAGATGGTGAGTTTGCTGTTTTTTTGTACACATCATTATTATCAAGCCATGTTAAAATGTGATTATAGCTATGAGTGTGTAACGGTTTCTTGCACTAGATAACAATTAGTTCAATTGCACAAATTAGTTAAACCAACACAAGCGTATTGCTACATCTCTAGGTGAGACAATGTTGTTTTTCACAAAACAAAACTTTAAACCAAGTTGAAAAAATGTATTACTATCTAAGAAAGCACAATGCAATCTGACTGTGTTTGTTACGTTTTCCAGCTGATATGAAGGTCACACAGAGAAACTTCAATTTTGCGAAGAAGCAGGGCCTTCCACTTTACTACGTGTCTGCTGCTGATGGTACCAACGTGGTCAAGGTGAGAATTTAACGTTCACAGACGTGCCTCTGACCACACACACTCAGAGAGCAGATTAAATAGCAGTGTTACTGGCAAACCGCAAATCGTGAACAGCACGAGTTACTTATTCACAAGGTGGACTGGGGCAAAGGCGATGTCTTGAATGTCTTTGTTGGGCATGAATTTGAGACATTCTTACAGATGAACAAAGCTATGTCATTTTTAGTGAATGTCACAGCAAACCGGTGTTGTTCTTTCTCACAGCTGTTCAAAGATGCAATAAAACTGGCAATGTCGTACAAGCAGAACTCCAGTGATTTCATGGATGAAGTGATGCGGGAGCTCGAGGTATAAATTTTTTTTAAGAGTTTAGAGCCTGAAAAAAAATGTCATTACTGGTTTCTAATTAACTGATTTTTTTTTTTTTTTTTTTACAAAATCACAACAGCATGAAGAACACTAAAGTGTAGGAGTCTTAAAATCTGTTTATAACTCAGGACAAATGTTTTAATGTGAATTGCATCTAAATTCATTATACACAGTGGAGCTATAATTCAGTGAAATGGTTATGAAAATTTTTATGTAGTTATAAGCAAATTAACCAGGCTATTAATTTGGATTTGAAGATAGATCAGGGTTTAGCTTTAATGCATAACTACAATAGGTATTTGGTTTCTCTGTCGTCACCTAATTAAATACATTGAATTGCACTGATATGTATTTTGTTCCTGTTTTTTTAACCTCATACTGTTGAGTATATTCATGTTTCACTGTACTCCCTTCTCCATTTTCACGACTGATAATCGGTCTGTTTTACGTGAAACGCAGAACTTTGAACTGGAACAAAAGGAGGAATCTTCAGACAAAGAAGAGAATGTCTCCAAAGACGAGAAAACCAATCTGCCGTGAAACACCTGCCCCTCTGGGACATCGCTACCTACCGAGAGATTTCCAAGCGTATGTGAACGATTTTCAGTCCCCCCGCTCGGGGGAAGAAAATCCAGATCCGTCAGTTGCATTACATTGTACTAGATATTTGAGGACAGTGATTCACTGGCAGACTAACTGTGTTATTGTTGCCCTGTCCCTCTCCCCTAGCCTTGTGCTTAAGAGTGTGAGTAGGATATAGGAGTGGCGCACAGATCCCTATTCATAACTGTGAAAATCAACTCTACCCTCAATGTCTTGCAGCTCATTTTAGACACGCACTGTATATGCATTATATGGTTCAGTTACGTATAGGCGCTTTACTGTAAAACCCAGTGGATAGGATGCAGGTTTTATATATGTTTTCAAATGATATAAAGAGAGATCTAAACAGTACCCTGGTGCAAATAATATGCCTGAAAGAGTCATGACCCATACTTAACTCTATGACTGTGTAACGTGGCAGCCGTTTCTTACCGGAAAGTGAGGCAGCTGTATGAAATCTACCTGGTATTTACCCCTTATCAGCATTTTAGCATCAAAGCACAGAGTGGCGAGCTAGGTGGCTAATTATACCTCAAGTTACTAGCTGGCTAGGTAATAGGAAAGTCAGCTGTGTCTAACAAATGGGAAAAGCAGATGGGAACACTTAGGAATTGCATTTGTCATTAGCCAGCTAGCTAGGCAATATGTACTCTGTCTTTTTGACATGCCAATTAAACAGTTATAGCCATTTGGGTTTATAATATCTATACATTATTTCTGTTCTCCCCTGCTTTATGGTTTGCATTGTTTCTTTATATTATCAAATTTAGCCACCTAGCAAGCTGACACTATGCATTTACAGAGACCATCAGATGAGATCCAGTTATTTCATTGATATTAGCAGTCAAAAGTCTCTATGATAAGAACCAGTCTGGTTAACTGCTGACATTGTGTTACCTTGTTAGAAATTGAGGTAATAAAATATGAACCGATACCCATTGTTTTTCCAAACAATTCATATAAGATTTATCCAGAATGATTTATACTTTATCCCTGGAGAAATAGCGCCCTCTACAGTTTAGGATGTGTAACTATTTGTTCATTATCATTTTTTGGACCAGAAAGGTGGATGCATTGAATACACTACATCTTATGATAATTGTACCACATTTATGAGATTTACTGGAAAATGTGATGGATGTGGTGAAATGATCACCCTACGAGGATGAGTGGTCTATTCGTATGACCAAATGTTTGTTATTACATTTTATTTTGCAAAAGTGATATTGTTCAGGCCTTGATGTCATTGTCTGTCATGGGTAGGCAGGTGGATTTAATGTACTCTAGTCCAATGTGTTTAAAAATGAACTTTGTGATATTACATAATTATGTGAGTTTACTTTGGCTATTGTCGCAACATGTTTTGCAATATCTGTGTGTGTGCAATATTTACACAATTGATGTATAATATCATGGTTTGGGTAAATCTACGTTGCTTTTGTTCGTCAAACTCAGATTTTATAAACATAAACGCACACACTGACATATAATCTGGCAATAGGGAAACACTATGTTATGTTTTATCATCAATACTTGTATGTCAGAGATTTAGAAATGGAAAAAGGGTAATGTAATTTTAAGCACCCACATGGACACCCTCAACAGCAGAAACCAGGTAGTTTCTGCTATGATTAAAAACCCATCCAATGCATTCTCTGTTATTCTGTTGTTATTTATTGTGTTGGTATCTGAACTAGGACAGAGGTCCCAAATCCTGGTCCTGCAGAGAGTCACTAAGTCTGCTGATTTTGACTCCTTCCAAGCACTTGATCACAATTACTTCAATTGTTGGCACAGGTAAAAGCAAAAACCAGCAGACACCGGCTCTCCAAGACCAGGGGGATGTCTGGACTAGTAAATAATGCTTTGCACTTGTGTACTTTACTATACGTCTCTCTGGACAACAGCATCTGATAAACGAATGTAAATGTATCATGGAGGTTGTTGATTGTGGTGGTTATGAGATTAGAAGAAAGTTGGAACCATCACGGACTTATCACCCTAGGTTTCTGTACTTCCTTATGAAGTGAAAAATAAAGTGTATACTTGTGTTTTTCCTCTTCTCCTTTCCTCCTTAACAGTCAACCAGACATCTCACATTTTGCATTCAATGGCCATTATACCAGTGAAATTAACTATACCTTAAGAGATAGGAATTGTGTAAATACTTTACTGTATATAGTTACACAGAAATTTATTTACACTAAAAGGACCAGTTCAATGCCAGTTTTTAAAGAGTTTGGTACAGTCCACTTTACCACTGGTAATGGCACTCAGTCTTTGCATAATCCTTCAGCCTGTACAAAACGCTGCAAACGAGATCAGACCTCAAGAAGAGAGTACACTGGAACAGCAGTTTTAATTATAAATTTATTACATAATATAACAAACATAGATCTCTGCGGTGTAAGTATCACAACATCAAGGTCCGAGGGCTTGCCTTACACCCCAAATTTATGCTCATGTACTCATTTTGAATAATATCTCTTACAAAAAGTGACATGGATGGTTTTATTAAAAAGAGCAACGCTCAAGCGAGGCATCCATACTCACGTGCCAGTTCTGCTCTCGCTCCACTGTGAGCTCGAGCGCGGCGGAACGCCAGAGGCTCACGCTAACTACAAACGTGCTCAACGCGTTACAGGAGAGTGACAGACCAAGCCGACGAAATAAAACAGCGAATGTGAATTATCAGAACAAAAGACGCTTTTTTTTAGTTCCTTTGACACTCCACACATCTTTTTTTCATCCAGTACACAATAGTTTCATGGTTGTAAGGCGTTTTTCCAATGCGGGGAGTTTTGTAAATTAACGGTGAGTACTCGGAGTCTGATTAACACTTTCATTTCTGTCATTTATGAGGTGTCCAAAGCTAAAACGCTGATACGCAACCAGTGTAGCTGACGTTTATGCCAGAACTGATTAAAATTTAATAGAAAGTTCTGGAAGCTAAAAATCAAACCCTCATATTTGTGTTTTCCAGTTCATCCCCATTGCCCACAGCAATAAATTATACATAGCAGCTTGTTAATTTCCAATAACAGGGATATTTCCATTCAGCCGAGTATAAGAATGCGAGATATTACACTACTGTTTTAAATGGGTATGTCTATTTATTCTGGAATCAGTGTCATGGCTCATGGCAGTATAATTACACAGTAATTGAACAGGTAATCATCTCAAAGGTTCTGCTTTGCAGTTATTGTACAAATTACAAAATGAATGTGGTAATCATTGAATATGATGTTTTCCTACAACATACGCATAGTCTGTGCACTTCAGACGGTCATCTTTAGATAAGGATGGTACAGTACATTCTTTCATTTGGTACTAAATGTACAGGCCTTGCTTCTTGTCAAAAGGCTTACGAGGCAGTGGATGTGTCTAGCACTATTGTAGACTTTCTGAAAACATAGTTATCAGTAATCACTGTGCTTCCAACATGTTACATATATAGGCAGTTCTGCTTTTTCCTATTCCTATTGTTTCTACAGAACTGCACCCGCAATAAGGCTTCACACCACTTATTTCCTGACATGCTTATTCTCTGCTATTGATGGTCACTGGTCATTGTGATATTTTAACAGACCTTGGAGAAAATATATATACTGCTATATGTTGTTCCTTTTTTTTCTCTTGACAGAATACTTGCTAGTTTTCATGCCTGCTCTTACATAGTGAGAAATATACTTGTTTTCTTAAGATATAATTCGAATTGGATTTGGATGAGCACTTTGTTTGGGATCCAAATATATTGCTAAAGGCCCACACAGCCAAGGGTATGTTACAATTATTATTCAAAATATCTTGCGGAGATGATGTTCTTTCTTATATAAATATAATGAACTGTACATCTGTCAGACCAGTGAAATTTGAGGAGGAACTGAGGAAAAACAACTGTGTTTGGAAAATCTTCAGACTTCATAAAAAACAAGTCTGTGTACGTGAAAACGGATGGATCCCTTTAAACATTTGCAGGACTACCTATTAACTTCTACATGACAAAGTGCAACAGAACGAGCATTTCAAAAAGACAGAAGCGCTTCATGTATTGCAGTGGCCTGCTAAAGATGATCAAATATAACAATTGTCAACTCCGTTACAAAGAATACATTCCAAACACAACTCAATTGTGTCCCATAAAGCCAAGGGAACATGACATTATTGGTTACTTTCTGTCAGCCTTATTTTGACTTTGCTATGAGGGCTTTTTAAGTGCAACTTCTGTTAAAGATTAATACCCTTAGCGAGCATGTACAGCACTACGGGTCAAATCTTTTTGGTCATACCCTTTCCTTTAATGATAGTATTCTTGTGATGCGTTGAATTAGAATGTTTTTATAATGTTGTTTCTTTTACACGTTTGAATGTTTACATACCGAAACGTCAATCATTTCTCTTGAGGCAGATCAACGATGGGTCACTTCCTTTCTTTCCCCCGACAGACGCCTGCTCTCGGAAAGGCGGGGTCTCCTGGTGGGCGCATGAGAGCAAAGTGCAAACGGAGGCTAGAGGGAGAGACGCTGGCTCTGGTCTGGAAAAAGGCAGGTGGAGGCACTGGCTCCAGGTGGAGGCACTGGCTCGACAAGCCCCGCCCTCTGAACTCACAGTGCAAGAAGGGAGTCCTCCTTCCCTCTAAAAGATTACTTTCGATGATAATCAAGTCCCCAGAGGTGAGGCACACACACTCCCCTCCCTCCCCATCCACCAAAAACAGCAAATTCTAAGGAGGGCATAGAGAACACCTGTGCCAATTAATGTTGTGCTTTGTAATTTCAAAAGTAACACTGAAGATAGACCCTAAAGAACAAATTTATGTGAATGATGTGTTTATTAAAGATTTTTTTTTCCCCTTCATAATATTTTGCATCTATATATAACGTGATCAACGTACAAACAAGGAATGAATCGTTTTATTTTTAAAAAATCCCTTACTGTAAATCCATAAAAGCAACCCCAGTCTCAACTGCATTTGAACCGAGTAGATTATGGATCAGGTCTTTATTTGTGTAGGGGTCAGTAAGGATATGGGGAAGATTCTCTCCGGAGACTCAGATGCAGTCAGACGATATAGTTACGCTTCACTTTAGTTCAGACAAAACATACTTTCATACTTTGTCTCAAAATGTGAATAAAAATGTTAATGAAAATGCAATAAAATCAGGTAATTTATGTGTGTATATATATATATACTCCTTTACAAAAACATAAAAACTTCTCAATGTCCACCAAAAAAAAAAAGATTCTATACAGCAAATCATCTAATCAGCCCGTAGTACTCAAGATTTCCAGGAGGTGGCACCATAGTGCTGAGTCTGACAGCAAAAAAAAAAAAGAAAGAAAAAAATGAAAGAAAAATGAACACAAGTATTTGTGAAGACAGCAGTACAGTTAAAAGTTAATACTTTTTGGCACATTATTATTCTTTTTTTTTGAAAACAATTATCATCCCATAACAATTTCAAAAATAAATAACAGAAAATGAAAAGTAGTCAAATTTAAAAAACTGAAAGAGAAACTGCCAATGCACTTTTGCTAAGTTCAGATAACAGCTAACGTGATTGTTAAAAAGCACACAGCAGTGCAATTTGAATGCTTAAGTCAGTGCCATAGTCTCCAGGGCCCTGGTCTGACACTCTGCAGAAACGGTCACTCTGTGTCTCCAGCTGTTCTGTACCAGAACACCGACACTGGCTGTATAACTGAAACATTCAGTTTCTCACTTCAAACACAGATATTCTATCATACTGAACAGATATTCAGCTCTGGGGTCCCTTTTGTCCTACCATCTTTGGGTTGGGTAACAAGATGTTCTAGTCCTCCATGTTGCTACGCTATGTTACTATGCATTGTGGATGCTTGGCCATCCATCTCAACCCCTCATGAATATTTATAATGATTAAACAAATCAAAAAAACTGGGCATCAACAATGAGCCAGAACTTCCAATGTTACCCAGAAGGAGCTGACAATCCAGTACATATAAAAATCTGTGGATTTACTGGAGTAAAGAGTAGAGAAGTTGCAGATTTTGATGCAGATGGGGTGGGTTTACACTTTGGCCTCCACATCATTGTTCTCTGTCACTTCCCAAAATAACGCCCTGGAATGATTTATAGAAGAAAAAAATCAAATTAAGAGGGATAGATGATTTTTTTGGCTTGTACTACAGTATTACATCATTATTGAGTTATTATACATAATAACAATTTGGTAATGGATTACCGACATTTTCAGAGTATTTTGGCTCCTAAATAAGGACAGTTGAACGCATTATGGAAAATGCGTTTGTTGTTTTGAAGTACATTTTCCATGACAGTTGTAAATAACGATTACAAAAAAAAAGTTAGAATCAGGTCACTCGGACAGATGTTATGGACAACTGTTAAAATCCAATTTAGTCAAGTACGATCAAAAACCTGTCTCTGATGCAAATGTTCGTATTTTGGCAGCACAGCGTTTCGGTTGGCCTGCTGTAGAACTCTCGCAGTCGGCGTCGTCATGCTCTCGCCCTCCACACGGGGGCGCCACACAGATCTCCTAAAGCGTGATGGGGAAGGGGGGGAGGGGGTCACAGCTGAAACTGGGGCTGTGAGGGGCAGCAGGGTGTTGGGGTCTGGGTCTCGGTCCGGGCTGTGTGAGGGAGTCGGTCCCAGGCGAGAGGTCTCAGCTGGTGTGAAGGCTTAAGGAGACTCTCCTGGGACCGAGGCCAAGCTCACAGGGGCAGCCGCGGACCTCCGTCGAGAGGCCGGGTGGAATTCTTGTCTGGGTCCGTGATTTATTTTTTTCCCAACACGCGACAGACTCTTGAGAAAAACGTGTGCCGTGGTAGAAATGTGACGACTGAGCCAAACTGCTTTTGAACTGGGTAGAGATGCGTCCGCTAAGGGGAACAGGGAGTGGCTCTATGATGATGGATGGCTTTGAGTTAGCACCTTGTTTTGTGCAAATCATACCCTAGTTCATAGTTCTTTGAAAGAATAAAATTTTCTCACCCTCTCTGACAGGTGGTTATCTATGCATATATATGCCAAACATTCATATATATATATATATATATCTATATATCTATATTTTTTTCTTGTTTTAAAAATGTATATGAAAACTATTATATTTACATAACTTGTGATTAATATAAAAAGCAAATATTTGTAATTTTCCCATATTTACACATGTAAGGAGTTTTCAGAGGACCAAAAGTCTTTTTTTTTTTTTGTAAATCCTCATTCTGAAATTTCACACTTTTGCAAATGAATACAAAAATGTTCCAACTTCTAAGCAAATTTCCACAAGCTACAAAAACTCACTAATGAGGAAAAAAAAAATGTGAAACACAAACTGAAAATCCCCCCAAAAAAATGAATCAGGAAACAGCGGGAGTAAAAAAAAAAAAAAAAAGATAGAGAAAAAAAAAGAAAAAAATCATCTGAATGACAGAATGTCTCTGTGTGGTCTTTGAGAGTGGCCCTTACTGAGGATCGCTTTACAATTGCAGATTTTTTATACTGGTGCGTTCCCTCTTGCCCAGCCTCTCTGGGTGGGTGTGTGTGTTTGTTTGCTCCTCCCTTGACGTTCGTGTGGTTGGTCACAGGCGGCCCGGCATGGTCACGCTGAGGCGCTTTCTCTTGCTCTTTCTGCAGATAAAGGTTAATGGTCATTTCTCAGATTTTTTTGTTGGGGGGGAGGTAATAGCAGCGCGTGTGCAGAGAGCCCGTAGCCCCCCATCTCGTCCCTTTATTGCTCATCTCCCTGTGCACTCCTTTTTGGGGGAGGACAGTCTGGATGGAGGAGACAGGTGGTCTGTGCTGGGAGGGGGACGTGAGCATGCGGGTTTTCAGTTGAGGTGTCCCATCATTCATAGCATACAAATGACTCCATTTTGCCAGAACCAAACCATAAAGTGGCTGCACTATGGAATAAGGTGAAAGGGACTCTTTCCTTGCCTCTTATGATATACATTATACATACATCATGGCTGCATGACAAAGGGGTGTGTCAGAGTAAAGGAAGAAAGGAAAAAAACGGGCTTCCGCCATTGGTCGTGCTGGGGGGGGGCTGTTTAGGGTGAGGCATGGAGGTGGGGATGGAGGGGGATGGGGTCATGCAGGCCTTCACTCCATTATGGATGACCCTCACGGCGGACGGAAGACCACGTTTTCAGAAGCGCCAACAACAAAAAATTATGAAGCCAGCGAAACCCTCAAACCAGTAGTGACAAAACGATTCAGCTTCTTCCCATGCTACTTTAATTACAAAAAAGGGTCACCATAAGGAAGGTTAATATTCAACAGTATTCTCTGTATATAATATCATATATAGCTTTAGTAAAATTATAACAAAATTGTATATTTACATATTTTTTATAGATATACTTTTTTCTTTCAAATATATAAGGGTAAAAACATGAGTAAATTAATTGTGGAATAAATTTTCCTCTATACCCTCAATTTTTTTTTTTATGTAAAGCCGTCATCTAAATGTATTATTTCTGTATATGGAATAGTTCCTTTCAAAAACACATCTTTCCAAATCAAAATTGTGATTATGAAAAAAGCCACTTATGTTGGTTAAACATTCTTCTAATGTAGTAGATACCACAGTCGATAAAAACATTTAAGAATAACAAACTGTTTTACTGCAATGCTCTGGTCCCCCGCCCCCATTGCCAGGAACTGATGTAAAACGCTCTGGTTTAAAAAATCCAAGGGTGTGAGGCTTCCAAAATTCCCTCACTGAGGAAAAAAGGACTCTTTTGATTTACTTCAACGTATTTGATCCTCGAAGAAAACATTTGAAAAGGCAACTGAATTTTCATTTTTTAAGCAGGATTCTTCCCTTTTTCTTCAAACTGGGTATCCCTCAGAAACCGATGAGAAGAGGGCAGGAACGGATTGGAGGTGGGGATGGGGTTTGGGTTGCCTGTCGACACTCAAGTTTCATGCAACGTTTTGTAGAGGGGGATGTGACTCCAAAAAATGGAGCAGCTAACAGGCAGCTGAGTGGAATGGGCGGGGCCAGGGGAGGGGCCAAAGGGAGAGGGAATGGCTTATTCTTCTGTCTTCCATTCAGTGCAATGCAGTATTGAGAGTGTAAATGTAATGATTTGATTTGAAAAATTGCGACCAAAAGGAAACGCGACGGGATCGGGCGGGGGCCCGCAGGGGGGCGTCAGCTCTCCAGCAGCTGCTTGAGAGCGCGCTCGATGTTCATGCGGTGGCCCACGCGCGTCACCCCCAGCTCGGCAAAGTCGTCCTTGGTCAGAGCCGGCAGGTGGGAGCCCTCGATTTCGTGGTCCTGGAAGCGGTCGCGGTGCTCGCCCAGGTTGATGCTCTCGAGCCAGTCGCCCACGTCGTACTTGTTCCACAGGTGCAGGGGCTTCTGGTGGAAGGGGCGGAGGGTGAGCAGCGGGGAGCCCAGGCCCGGGGAGGGCGAGGGCGAGGGGGAGCGGCTGCGGGCGCTGGCGCTGCGCATGACGAAGCGCACCTCCTTGGGCTCGTGCGGGATGCTCAGGCTGGATGACTTGAGGATGGTGGGCGGGGCGGTGGGAGAGGTGGCCAGGCCGTAGCCCCGGATAGGCCCCAGGGGGTCTGTCCTGTCGGGGGAGCCTTTCCCTGGGCTGGGGGTCCGGCGGGTCACGGGGTACCGGCTGCCTGGGCGAATCGTATACGTGGTGCCGTAGCTCCTTTGGGAAATGGTGTGGAGCTCTCCTAAACTGCTGAAAAGTCTGGAAAGGGGGAAAAGGAGCAGGGGTGGGACAGACAGAGACAGAGAGAGGAAGGTTACCTGCAGTACACTCGGGAGTCACTCTGTGGGTCTGTGACATACCTGTGACAGGGGGAGACGGAGCACATGAAGCTGCACGTTGGTTAGGCATTAAGGTGCGCTGACCCCTGGGCACATAACAGACAGATATGAGGCTGGATAATCAGGGCTGCATCTCCTTCCAATGACATCACCGCCTCCAACCGCCCACTCATCCACCCACACAGACACACACAAACATACACCAGCACAACGTCGCAGTGAGAGAGAGAGAGAGACGCTCAGGGAAAAATCGCTGTATTCGACACAGACTAAGCAAAGACATGGCAAAACCCATTAATGATTTTGTTAGTGAGGGCTCATCATTAATGTATTTGACTGTAACACAAAGAGGGAAGGAATCTGTAAATGAGCACTGAGGTAGGTTAGAGGGAGGTTGTAGCCCGGCGGGATAAACCAGGAGAGCCGTGTCTCAGATGGACAGTACGCGTTCCCTGCTTGATTCTGCCCCTGCGTTAATGGCCATTGATTACTGAGGTATGATCTCGGCATGGGCCCAGCACTCTCCCACAGAGCCTAATACATCATAACAGCGCACTCCTGCCTCTCATATGAAAGCAATCACCTGAAGTGATGCTAATCAGTTTCTCTTGGGGCTTGATAGCCTATATAAGAAGCTCATTCTTTGGCCCAGAAAATCCACCCCCCAACACTGTTCCCTCACAAAGCTGTCAAGACAAACTGCTTACGGTTTTGTGTCCCTTATGGGATGATGGTCTGTACCTGAGCTAAGGCACTTAATCTCAACCCAAACTGCTTCAGTAAATTTCCAGCGCTATAAATGTATGCAACAGACTACAGCCTGGACAGTGTCATCTTCTAAGGAAAACGCTGTAATTTAATGACTGCCCAACCGTTATTGCTTTTATTACTGACAGTCCAAATCCTACCCACTGACCTGAAAGTATTCATAACCTGTTGTTAATCTTAAATTGTGTGTGTGTATATATATAGACATATATATATATACTGCTGGCTTGTATTCAAAAGGAAATATGTTGTTCCACACTGGCAAACTGAGTGTTCCTTTTCTGTGAAGGATTTGATTTTCCATAAAATGAATCACCACTAATGGGGATATTTTAGCCTCTTTATTCTTTAACACATAATAAAAACTGCCCTTCCTGTAGCTATATTCAGAAACAGAAAGACCGCAGTGCAGCAAGTCCTGCTTGCTTCCCAACACGTACGCAGTTTACACTTTGCTGTAAATTGCTTTCCGAGGCCATAATTGTATGCAATGTTTTCGTGCGGCTCTGTGTGACAGGACAGGGCGCTGGCTTGGCAGGCCTCCAGTAACACTGTTTAGGTAATAATCTGGGTACCACAGGGGAAATTATCCAGGTTATGTGTGCATTGGAAGGCCACGATGGAAAGAGTGCGTTTACCATCGAGCGTCTGATTTATTTGTTTAACCAACCTTCTATAAATATGAAAATACACAATCAATAAACCTGAGAATGTTGCTGCTTCTGCCACTCTATATTCAAGATAACCCATCTGGTTAATCAAGTTTATGAAATGATTCGTTTGATCATTAAAGCGTATAAAATAATCAGTTCCTTCAATTGCGTTTAGAAAATGATGAATTTAATCAATCAATTTCAAACCTGCTTAGCAGAAGTGTAATGGTGCACTTATTTGGATTGGACTGCCCGGTATGGTGTACTGTTCGGATTAAACGGTGAACCCTGCTATTTTCCACTGAGCAGGGGTTGATCGTGCGACAAAATAATATCGAAAACCCCTGCACATTTACATGTTACATTATATACCTCTCGAGGCTGAGTAAAAACACTGTTGCCTTTTCTATTTATTTGTTTAACCAACTGCAGCAATGTGTGCCTGATCAACAGCGAAATCCCAATGCTGCATCATTTAAAACTATTAGCAAAGCACAGATAGCCAACTGCAGAAAACAACCTGAGCAGGAGGGTCTGCCACCATCTCTCCCATCTCCTGTTTAGAAAAAATTGGTATCTGGCCTTTTTGATGATATTTTAGTAACTATCCCCAAATTATGACTGAAGAGTGTAGGAAGATTTTGCCTTACACCAGCCTTTGAACTCGATGGATGGAACTGCTTTACTAATGTCAGTTTGTCTTACTGTATATGATTAAAAAGGTGTCAATCTTTAAGTGTAAAAGTTGCTATGATATTTGCTATGATAAGCCTGTGGAAGTTTATGTGAGTTGCACTAGCATATAACAAAAGCTGCATATGTTTAACATGAAACAGGTTGTGAAATAAATCACACATGTGACACATGCATTTGTTCTGCTTAATGACTGGGTTTCGTTCCTGTAAAATTTAATTCCTATAATGGTAAAATGATTTGTTACAGCCCACTGCCATGCCATTGTACAGTCACACCTCTCTCTTGATTAACTTGCTGGTGACCAGGTCCATACAATATGTGCGAGTTTTCAACTGAGTGGCATAATGAAATAAAAACAATATAACCCACTTGCGTACAATCAAACAAGCAGTTTAAGGTGTTTATTGACATATTAACATATTTATTCACAGTCAGTGGTTTATCCTGTTTTAAATTGAGGTGGGTGCTCAGAATCGGCCTGGTCATCAGCAGACCCCTCACCGTATTATCTGATACTGAAAGATCACACCACGCTAGCATAAGACCCATAGCCTGGTCCATATATCCACATATCTTTAGCTTTTTTCGTCAAGTAACTCTATTATACTTTATCACAGACCTGGACACACATTGTATGTATCCACATTGTATGTATTATCTTATTTGATTTTAATTATGTGGGTGCTACATATAGGTGGCTGGTGAGGTGAGTTTCCCCCATTTACTGTAAAGCACTCTGGGTATTAAGATAATGTGCCATTGTTATAATTAAAAATAATTATAGTTTCATTTTAAGATGTTTGTTTCTCACTCAGGGCAGTGCAATTACCGTGTAAAGTTGTCCAGGCATAAAGTCAGTGAAAAGTTTGATCATGAAGGGCAGATATGTATCATGTGAAAGGAAAAACAAGCATCATCAGAAATTCTGGGACATCTCAGCTTTCAAGTTGCACGAAATTTTGTATTGTCAAGGATAAAAGGCACTTTTGTGAAGGAATCGTTCTCCTGTTCTGTGTCTTTCAGTAGTCATTCATATCTAACAGTCACGTTTAAGAGACACTTCTGACTCCTGTTTTCAAATTTTGCTCAACAGCCGTCCACATCCTTCACCGGTCATGCAGTGGTGCTGGGCTGAGGCAGACCCTACTTGCTCTGTGTTTAAGGGCTGAGAGAAATACAAACCCTGGAACGTGGACAGCTGGGGAATAAAAGGTGCAGAAAAGACCAACTGATAGGAATCAACACCATCAAAAACTCAACAACTGTACATCCTAAAATAAGGGTAGGGTGATGGAGAGGGGTGGAGAGGTGGGGTGTGGGCGTGGGCATGGGATGAGGGGGATATCAGAACGGGGCGGGGTGGGGGTGGGCAGGGGGCTCTGAGGTGCGGAAAAGGGGTGAAAGTTTGGGATGGAATGAGATGTCCGTGCGCACTTACACATTTCTCCCACCCTTCTGGGGCCAGATCTAGACAGAGCGGCGAGGGCATGCAGAGTGAGCAGAGAGAGAGAGAGAGACGTAATGAGAGAGAGAATGCTACTGCCAGTCCATGAGAGAGATAGAGAGAGAGAGAAAATGAGCACATACTTCACATCTTAAAACACAGTGAAAAAAATTAATAAAAAGGACACGTGTCCTCACACTAAAATGGGGGTGGAGTAGGGGCATGGGGGGTGTGTATTGCCAAAAAGGGACCTGCAGATTTGTGAGTAAATTGTGAATACACTAAGTTCTACGGCAGCTTTGTGCTTTACTACATTTTAACATGATGGAGAAGTGGGTACTTCACAAAATTAGGGAAATAGAAATAAGAATATGATACTGCAAGCTATAATATACCATTTGAATTTGATGTCAGGTGCATGTACAGTAACTTTTCAAAGGACATGCTATATTATTTGGTTTTAGTAAAGTGGCAAGGGAACAACAATCAATCAGCAAACACAAGGTTCAATGTTGCATAACTATCAGTCTAAATAGTTTCATATTACTAATGGAAGGCCTCACAAATCAACCAGTAAAGGGAGAGATTGCAGTGAAAGAGTATAAAGACTGCCATAAAACAAAATGCAACAGCAAAAGTGACTTCCCATTAAATGATAATATGATAGGCTAAACATGAAGATATAATGAAAACATAAAATGGACAACATGAAAACAATTTGACACAAAGCACCCTATTTAACTGCAGTGTCACTGTACGAAACTGAGTTTAAGATATTCAAAAAAGTGGAAAAAAGCAGGTTATTGGATTTGGTGCCGCTGTGTATGTGATATAGCTGTAATAGCGACCCCAGACGTTACATGGGTTTTTATGGAGTGATTGTGTGTTCTGCGACTGTATGGACACCATTGCACATAATGATGAATAATTTATGAGTGTCTCACCATATAAGGCAAATAATACTCATTAACAATGCAACTTGATCTTTTGTGCATAATGATGTTTATAAAATAAGTGTGATTTATCAACAAAGTCTAATGTGTACATGTGTACACATGAGAAATATATAAATATTTCCTTTGATAAATACCTCATTTTGTATGTGTATACAGGGTTATGGATTGGAACATGCACGTAATTTCAGAATTAAATTAATACCGAGTTTGATAAATGAGGCACCAAGAGATTTAACCTGAATCTTGGGAAGTATGGCTATACACACTTGTGCGATTATTTAACCAGAAATATTTCTGTAAAAAAACGACTGTACAAATAGTTAGAGTCGAATGTACGGTTGGTAAGTCACCCTGAACGAGGAAATGCATGAATAATTCTGTAATGCACTAGCAGATCAACGAGCTACAGAGACAACTGACAGCAGCAGTCAAGGCCATTTATAATGGAATAACGTGACTAATAGTTTCTAATTCTATCTTTCAATCTTTCAGTATGAGTAAATACTTGGTTAACCCAATGTGCAGTTTTGATTCGAAATCTCTCTCTTGGAGTTCAGATACGATATGCCTCTATTTGTGAGATATGACATACCCTGTATGTTTGAGGTGTACAGTACAGGGTTGGAGAAAAGACTTGTGGAAAGGAGTAAATAATGTTTCAGTAAACAGCGAATGGGAAAAGACTGTCTTGTTAAGGCAAACTGAGAGCTACACAGAAGGTGTGGTTAGTTCAATGATGACAGTTGAACACCCCCTCTGGCCAAAATCAAATTTTCCAGTATTTTCGATTATATTTGGATGTGTTGGTATGAAATATATCCAGTTAATGTTTCATGTCTGAAGTCAGTGCTGTTTTGCATTTACAAATTCCAGGCTTTTACAAACAGTTTAAAATTGGTTCCTGTTGTGACATCACAACTGGGCTTAATTTACATATTCATCCCCCATGATGTGACCCATTCATCAACCATAGACATTCATGCAACTTACTGCTACTTCTTTCTTATGGTTTGGGATACACATTTTGAAGGGCTAAGGGGACTGGGCAATGATCAGTTACATCAGCCAATCAGAGATGTGGTTCTTTAACATAAAAGCAGGAATTTGTATTGCTCACTAAAAGTGCCTGTTCCGTTCAAAGGAAGAATATCTGCAGGGATATAAATGATTAAAAATATGCATTGATATTTTTCATATTCATCTTGCAAATACCCAAGATTGACTGACATTGAAACTGAAATGACAAGATGGGGGACTTTAACATCAGAGGGGCTTGTGATGAATATTTATTTTTGAAAACTGAAAGTAGTGATTTAAAAAAAGGCTTATCAATGTTGGAGGGCAGCTGAATTAACATTCAAATGGAGTTACATTTGCCACTGCACTCACTGAACTTTGCAATGTCAATGAACATCCCAGCAGACCCAATCACACATTTTGGGCAATAAAGTCAGATAGAAAGCTGTAATTCTTAGCAGTCTAAATGTTGTAAATAGTAATCATTATTAGATATCGCTATAGAATTACAGTAGGTTGCTAGGAGATGCGTTCCCTCATTTGTGGAAAAGACACACTTGAGAAAAAAAAATCTCCCAAATTTGAAAAGTAAAACAAAAAACACATTTGGAATATATTCACCCACGGAAAACTCTGCACAATGCTTCCAGTGATTAAGGCAGGAGGGGGTGGACGTGAGAGAGGGTACATGACTGATGCTGATTGGAGTGAGAGATGAGCTGGTGAATGAAAGTGGGTTAATGGCTCCAGGCCCCCTGTCACCTTGTTTGCACTTCAGATCCATTCCAGCAGGGAAATGGCTGCATCGGTTTACAACAGCAAACACATTACAATGGCGAACAGAGATTAGAGGATTCTTCTGGAATTGAAGCTAACGCAAAAGGGCAGCACGGGGTATTACAGTGACAGGTATGTGTTTGCTCTCCTTAATACATACTCAGATTCATTGCTGTAGCCACAGGAAAAGGGTACTTAACTTACCAAGTCAAACAATATAGTTCAAATGTGAAACACCATTTAGTTCCTGTGTGTCCCAGGGGAAACTATTTGTGTAGTACAGGAAGTGATGTCATAATTGAACTGGAAGTTGAACAGGTATTTACAGTATTTACATAGGGTAATTTGACATGCCTTGTGCTGATTCCACAGGTCTGTTGCTACAAGGAAGTGGCAGACAAGGTAACATTTGGCTCTGTGGTAATCACCAAAATTGATTAAAATTAATTTTCTTAGTGAAAAAGGATTAGTACACACACTTATTTGAAAAAAGGAGTTCATGTTTACCCTAGAAGCTAAAAAGTTAAGGTTTACTTGCTTCTTCATTGTCCTTGTCACATCTGTAGGAATACAAAGTACTTCATTCTAGTTTCAGAAAAAACAGCACATTCCAACATTCTATTCTGAAAAATAACTGCTCATTGAAAAAGCAGACTCCTCGCCCACATGTCCTGAAAAAGACGACCAGTTCCCACCAGTTTCATCCGCTCTGACCTTTACCCATCATTAAAACAAGCTAACTGGCATATTTAATTTCTTGAAGAGCAAGGTCTTCTTAATGCAAGCTCAAGGCAATTGACACACATAACCGCCCTGTTATTGAAAAACAAGGAAAAAGTTGACCGCAAATAAGTGTTGATGAAAGAAATCTTCAGAGCTGACCAGTGGATTAGCCCAGCAAAACAGGTTGTGCCGACCTGAAAGCCTCTACTTACCACAGCAGCTGGCTGGACTGAAGATATTGCTGTATTTCCATACTTTTTCATGAAACAAAACAAACCATACATTAGCTAATATTACCCAGGGTCATTAATAAATAGGTCAGGAATAATACCATAACAATCTTATTTCCCGAGTATAATGTTGGAAAAAATTTGGAATGTTTTAATGGTATGACCAGTTAGAAGATGACAGGCTTTGCTACACAAGGGAATTAATAGTGGGGTTCGTGTATTTCATAATTCTGGAAGTTTGGTTCTTTCTCTCACTAACACCTGCTACCTAAAATGTGTCCTCCACATCTTTCTTATCTAACAAGCAGACAGATCAATACCTCAAAATACCAGGACTAGGTCCAGCCTTGAGAACACTGCGAAACTGCAAAAAACCATTATTGCACGGTGACAATTTGTAGGAATAATCTTCAATCCCAGCTGAAATCAAAGATTGCCATTTTGACTCTGATCAAAGTTTGGCTTGGATCACAGCACAGTGAGTCACCATGTTCATTTTTAAATCTCAGACAAAAGGAGACCCCTGAGAGCCTCCTGTGAAAGCATAGTTTACCTAATCCCATATTGATTAATGACCCAGAATATAAATGACTTTAGTTTTTTAATAATTTCCTCAGTCGGTAAAAACCAGTATTATCGTTTACTAGTATTAAATTATCTAGCAATCAATTCTATGCATAAATGCATAACACTGTCCAATTTTATGATGGCACACAATCAATTCAGGGTGATAAGGGAGGGGTAAAGAGAAACAATTTCACTGATTTAAATCTTCTACCCTTGTTTTTGACTTCAAGCATTCTGGAGTGATGTAATTAAACTCAAGCCAACAGAGAATGTTATTTTAGAAGTACTAAGCTTCACTTGAAATAAACAACCAGAATATTTAGATACGGCAGCACTTAAATCAAATTGTGAAATTGTGATTCTGTGAAAAACCTTCAAAGTGGGACTGATCTGGAGAGAAATAGATTCCTGGATTTGCACACTAGACTTAAGCATACAGAGTTAGTCAAAGCCAGGTGTGGTGATGGGCATGCCCTCCTTACCTGGCTCCCGCCACAGGTGACTTCCTCCCGGGGTCGAGCGAGGCTCCGATGGGCTCCTCCCCCAGCGAGCGTGTGTCTTTATTCAGCTGCTGGAGCCTGGAGCTTAGCTCCCCGATCACAGTGGGCTTGCCGTCCTCGGGCCCCGGCGGCGGCCGCGTCTCCACGGGGTTCCCCCAAAGCTTGGACCTTCTCTGGAAGAGGTAGCGTGGTCGGCCGGCGCCGGCGGCCGCAGCCAGCGCAGCCGCATGTTGCTGGGAGAGGAGCTCGCTATCCGAGGACTGCTTCAATAGAGGGTCCCTGAAGGTCACCGGCCCCTTGCTGAGCTGGGACTTGAGTTTTGGCTTTGGAGGCACTGGCGGCTTGTCGAGTATAAAAGTCTGCCCATCGGCGTAGGAGCTGTAGGTGTCCGTGGGCTCGCCGCTCTCCGACGACAGGGTGGACATGCTGGAGACAGTGGATATGGTGCTTGTGGTCTCCAAGTGGTGGTCGCTGGAGCTGCGGGCGTCGACCTCCTCCACCCCGGAGTCGGCTGCAGACTCGGGCACCAGGTGGGTATCTGAGGGCTTCCCTGAGGGTGTTCCACCGGCGGGAGAGTGTGCTGCTGCTGCTGCTGCTGCTTGGGTTGAGGCGGAAGGCGTGGCCAGCCTGGCCAGTTGTGGGGTGGACCCGTCTGCCGGCTTCGCCAGCAAACCATTAGCAAACTCGTCCGGTGGCGGCACCACCCCGATTTTTCTGAGCTCTTCCCTCGTCTCCTCATCACTGGAGGACAGCAGGGCGGGTGGGAGGGTGACTGTGTAGGGCTCCACGTCCTCCTCGGAGCTGCCCTGGGCCAGCGTCTTCTCTGCCGATGGGCTCACCTGCGGCTGGCTTGCTGCTGCCTCGGGGCTCGGTGATTGGCTGCGCTTGATCTCAGCGATCGTGGGCTTTGAGGGCTCGGTGGGCGTCCCCGCGGGCGACACAGAAGGCTCCTCCAGGCCCAGCTCCACTGCTTGCCCATTGCTCGTGGCATGAACCATGATGAGGCCGGCCGTCTTCTGCTGAGAGGTGTCCACGATGCTGATGATCATGCTCTTCTTGTCCTCCTGCTTCCGCTCCTCCTTCTTCTCTGTCCTCGTATCCATTTCCTTACGCAGTGTCGCCGGGCTCCCCCACGGGCTTTTGGAAGGGGCCGGGGCCGTGACAGACACAGGCCCGTAGCCACCTTTAGTTTCCGGGGAGTAGGGTGGAGACATAAGCTCACCCTCCCCCTCCGATCGTTCCGCCTCTTTGGTCTGGGTGTCCACAAACAAAGGCCCCGGCGACTCGTGCTTAGTCCTGGACTCTGGGCTGCCAGCAGGCGACTGGCTCTGGGACGTCAGAGCTCGCTCCCTTGCGGCCAGCGCAAGTGCCAGCGGGGAGTTGGGGTCCAGGGGTTTCCCGGTCAGTGGGTGGATGAAGGTGGTCCCGCCCGGGGAGGGCCGTGGCGCCAGGGCGGGGGCTGGGGGAGGCAGCTGGCCCAGCTCTCTGCTGAGCAGCCGCTCATCAATGGAGCGGGACTGTGTCAGGGACGGCAGCTCGGGGGCGGCGCCGCTTCCCTCCATGGTGCCGACTGACAGGAAGACTGTGGATTTCCTCCGCTCTTGCAGCCGCCTTTCCCGGTCCTTCACGGCTCCCGCAATGGCGGCGGCGAAGGGGCCTTCGCCCTGTGCCCTGGCTCGCTCTTGCAGGAGCTGCTGCTGGTAGTACTCGGCCCTGCTCGTGTGGGGGATGCGGCCCGTCGGAGAGTGCTCCCTGGAGTGGGCGGTGGCCAGAGCCAGGGATGCCCGCTCCTGTGCGTCCTCCACCTGCAGCTGCTTCACCAGGGGGCTCTTCTTGCGCTGGGGTTTTGTTGGGGTATACAGGCCGATGCTGAACTGGCCAACGTTAGCATATGGGTTGTCAATCACCCGCCCTTTCCTCTTGATCTTTTCGGGAGGGGTGGAGGAGGGCCCAAGTCGGGGAAGGTCTGTAGGCTCCACGGGCAAGTGTGAGGAGTCCTGGAGGATGATCATGGAACGGGCCTTCTTTTGGCGCTCAGCGTGAGCTGATGGCCGGGGTGGGTCGTAGATCTCGGCTGTGGTGACCACCTGTGATAGGCCGTGGACTTTGGCCTCGGAACCTGGTTTAAAGCTGGAGCGGCTCTGGTCAAGACCCCGCCCCGGAGGAGGGGGCGGACAGAAAGCCGGGGGTGTGTCCTGGTAATAAGGGGATGGGGGAGGAGGAGGCGCAGTTTGGGGAGGGGGAGGGATGCTGTGACTGTCTCTGAGGCTGTCGGTCATCGACGAACTCCTTGGAAACCTGGCTTCTCCCACCAAAGCTGACAACCTGTCCTCTTCTGATGCTCCTATGGATTTATGAAATAGATATTAAAGAATTAGGATCTTCAGAAATTTCAATCAAGCCAATCAATGAAATCACAATCACTGTGAAACAGTAATACCTACATCATATAATTTTAATGAACTGACTACTTGGAGCTGAAACAGCATAATTACCTTACAAGCTAAGGGCACGTTCTTTTGGTTTTAGAACACCCAAGAGTTTGAGGCTATAATAAACATAATTATAAACCAGGTGGTGCTCTGATGTTCTTGTTGCTCCATAAAGCAATGTCAAAAACAGTTGCCAGAGAAATGGAAAAGTGTTCATTACCAAAAGACTTGGTCCGGGACATTCCCTTTGGCAGCGGTATGTGAGACTTCTCCAAACCTGGGTGTAGTCCCCCATGGGCCACCATTCCCTGCCGCTCAAACAGTGACTACATTAAACACAAAAAATCAGGGAAAATAATGGGTATCTGGGCACAATTAAGAGCACAGAGAATTACACACATCCAACAACCACTGTGGCCCTCCAGAAATTACAACAGACACACTCAAATAAAGGCCTCAGAAAGTCTGGAAATAACAGGAGCTTCGAATTTTGGAGAGGGAGACCAAAGAACTGTGAAGTTCTCTACAGTGTCAGAGGAATTCAGCATCACTGCAGTACAGTGCTAAACAGGGTCCTGCAGCGGGGTTACCCGGGTGATGGTAGCTTACACTGATCTCAGTACAGTGCTAAACAGGGTCCTGCAGCGGGGTTACCCAGGTGATGGTTACTTACACTGATCTCAGTAAAGTGCTAAACAGGGTCCGGCAGCAGGGTGAGCCGGGTGACGGTAACTTACACTTATCTCAGCCGGTGTGATTCTCCGGCTCGTCGGCCGCTGTTTCACCGTGGCGGCTCTGTAGTCAGCCTCTGCGACCTGAGGCCGCAGCACAGGCTCCTGAGAGGCCAGTATCTCATCCAGTCTTTCTGCAGGCCAAGAGAGAAGAGCACATGTTCCCATCCCTGATCCAGGTACTGTTTTGAACTGACTGAAAAACTGTTCTATTGCAAACTCTGCCCATGCTTTGACAAACAGTCGCGTCACTACTTCCTTAGAGATAGCTTGCGTCACTAATGACGAGGTAAAAAAAAAAAACATAAAAAAAAAAAGTGAGAACTTGCAGAAATTTCACCCCAATCAACACCGTTTAAATTATCGATGGCTTTTACATAATGCAACTCACCCCCTCTTCTCCTCCTTGCGGACGCTTGCAGGGAAATAAACAGGGAGAGAGGTTTTGACTGCACTTCCAGAACATTAGACAGATGTTATGCAAATGTATCTGGGAGAATCTAAATGAACTGCTTTTCTGGAAGACTAGACATGGAAGATGGTGATCTGCGACAAAGCGCTGTCTTTTACTACATATGTGAGAAAGCGTTCAACATCTTACTGCAGCACATACTTTCTACTTGGCTTGTTTCAAATACGCTGATCATTTTCCGCTGGCTGTTCATTCAGGTCAGAAGTTAAACCTGTGAATGTGTGTAGTTCATACATATTTTACAAGCCTCTAGGGTAATCTAGAGATGACTGCTGGTATGAGCCATATATAAAAATCTCCTACCCACAGACATAAACACCTCTGTTGAAGGAAACACCTTCCAATCAGCCTTGTTTGTCTTTTGAGGCTTCCGTTGGTTGCTGAGGTAATATCACTGTTAATATTTAACATCATAAACATGCATGCTTTACATCAGGACTTCATTGAATATTTTAGTTTCTGTTTTTAGTGCACTGTGGCTGAATGACTGGAGCATCAGAGATGATGTCATGAGATGAGGAAATGGGGACAGACTGGCTCCCTGAGATGTAAGGTGCTTATGCGCACAACAGTCGATACACAAATGCTTGCCTCTGACCTAAAAAAGACTGTGGAGACTGATGTGCTGATTTTTACACTTCCCACTCTGCTAACCTGCTGCATTCACAGTGGCACACACAGGCTGGGACCTACTCAGATGCACTTAGCCACTTTCAGGGTATATGCAATTCAATAAAAACAGACTTCATATTACAGTTTCTTTGAGTATTTTCTGCTTCGCCAGAGACAGACAAACATGTCCTTGGGAATGTGTTCTTTTTATTCTAAAACAGAACAGCATAGGTCCTTAAAATATCCTTTTGAATTGCATATGTGCTTAAATAGGCTAAATCTGTTTGATTGAATCCCAGGGACAGTTTTAACTTTGGCCACCATCCCTCTTAACACTGTATAATAGATCCCTTTACTGCAGTATTTTTTATTCTTGATCTGTAGAAATTCGCAGTCATGTGTCCTTCCCCATCCCATTGCTGGAACATTCTCCAGACTGTCTGGAATGTGCTGCCCAGCCACCAGTTAATTTCACTCTGCAGTTCACCTGCTGAGCTACACAGCTAGCACACTGGAGGATTGCACTCCTTCGCAGTTATTGCAGGCAAGACTCCAAGACCCCAATCAATCATAAGTCTCTCTTGTGCAATTAAGTGAAGAATGCCATAGCAATGGAAATCTCGCCCCCCCGAATGATGCTGTGGCCAATTACATGAGTCCCCACATGGTTCCACCCAACCATCAGTGACGGTATGGCATGATTTTGGGACTTGTTGCGTACACAGAAGGTGCCAGTGGTTTAGCTGAACACATCACCCGACAATTCTCAGTGCATTACTAAAGGATCCAGCTGAACTGTGATAGGATCATGGGGAATTTAAAATCCATTCTCATCCAGATAATGACAACCTGAGTACAAGACAGGAAGGGCAAATATCTGGAGTCATAAAAAAGGAAAGTAGGGGGACAATACAGTAAGGGCTAGGTGACAATGGGGTGAGAGATGCCAAAAAAGGGAGAATGGTGACAATGATAGAGGAGTGACTGAGTGGTGACAGAACAATGCCAAAGAATGGACAAGGGGGTAGCATGGGGAAGTAGGTCAACATAAGGGTGCCTTTGTAGAACTGACAGCAGACGAGTGTCAGTAGGGTAGATAGAGGTGACATAGTGGCGGTAGGTTAACATAGGGGCAATTTTGAGGGACTGCAACAGAACAGTGACAGTAGGGTGGTAGCCGGATCACACAGAGGTGGTAGTAGGGTAACATGGTGGTTATTTTGAGGGACTGACAATGACAGTACAGAACAGTGACAGTGACAGTAGGGTGGTAGAAGGATCATATAGGGGTGACTTACCCAGCTCCTCCAGTTCTGCCGTCATGGACTTGGAACGCAGCGTCAGAGTGGTGCTGGGGGCCCTCTTGGGGGGGGGGGCTGTGAAGAAAAGTGAGGATGAGGACACTTTGGACTTCCTGGCCAGGATTTTGCGGGCGCTGCCCACGTGCAAGTGCCACCTCTTTTTCACGGCCTTGATCTCATCAAACTCCGGCGAGCTTGACGACTCGCACTGCTGCAGTACTTTGTTCAGACTGCGGTTAGATGCAAACTTTTTCATGATTCCTCGTCTGGCTTCGGCAGGCGCCGGAAGTGCATGCCAGGTAACCCTTACAGATCCAGTTGTCTGAACAACGTGGCAGGATGGAAGCCAAGCTCTGAAGCAATGTCCTTGTCTGCCATATGCACTTCCAATGGGAGGGAGTTGCAAAACAGCACACTGGTATTGAGAAGCACTGTCCCTCTTACATGCTGGCTGGTCCTCAATCCTTTTTTTTTTTTTTTACATATTCACATTTTGTACACCAAGCAAGATTGTAATATCGCATGCATTCATTTTAGAAGCCTACCCACTGAAATAAAAAAGGTGGGTTAGCTCGCTCGTGTCCCACTGTAACCCCGCCCCCACCGTTCAGGATGGCTCCTGTCAAAGAAAGCGTCCGATTTGCTCTCCATGAGATGAACGTGATGAACAAGTGGCAGCTACCTTGGACTGAAATTCCACGTTTTCTGTGTCTTCTCACAGCTCGACCACCACCATTTACTCAAGTATCTGATAACGAAAACTGGGATGGGCGACCTTGGCAGAGCGAGAAGAGGGCCAAACGGCTAACACCGATCACCTCCGCAACCACCGCTACATCAGCCATCACCATCATCATTACTACCCTTAGCAGCACCCATTCTCACTAAAAATAAGTAGTATCATATTCTCTTAATATACAAACCAGAAAGAGAGCAAGAGGAAGAGAGAGCAGGAGACAGAGAGAGAGAGAGAGAGAGAGAGAGAGAACTCCCTGGCCTTAATGCAATGCTGGATTCAAACATTCATTGTAGTAACCATGGTAACTCTGGTGGGAGGGCGGCCTGGGTTGGCGCGGGGATACGAGCGCTGTGAAAGGCTTCATTCCTTCAGCCGGGTGGTGGGTGTACAAGCACAAGGACTGGAGACAGAACGTGCGCGGGGAAAAAAGCACACAGTTTACATATGTGCCACAGCCTGTCGCTATTACATATCAGCACGGACACCTGAAACGACAGAGTATCCCCAACACTCGCTCGAACGTCCTGCAAATGTGATCTCCCTTGCTAAGTCTCTGTGAAGCTAAAAGACAAAAGGTGGAGCTAAAAATGTTTGCTGAATTAGTTTCAAAATGTGTCATACAAGCAACATGACTCATGAGTCAGATGGGATGACAGAAGACCCATCATTGGTTGAGCAGTTGAAAATTTCAGGCATTCCACACACTAATAAATGTCAGCTCTGTAAAATGTCTTCTGTTTCATTTTCATCGGCATCAGAGGGGATAGAACAGCTTTGGAGGAGGTAATCCACACAGGTGTGAGAGGAACGACTACCAGTTTGTCTTTGGTGCAATGAGAATCAAATCGGGTTAGCATCCAGCTCACCAGACTCCAGAGCTATAATGCACGTTCTGTGGGGGTTTCCAAAGCTGTGGAATTCCTTTTGGGGAAAAAAATCAAGCCATCTCCATTTGCTGCTTCATTAAAGGCCAGACTTTTGTGTAGCCCCTCTCCAAAGACCCCTGACCTGTAACCCACCCAAAACCCTTCCCTGCAGTTTCAGCTCAGTCCCTCCAGGCCTGGAGTTCACCCGCTTCCCTCCAAAAAAGCTGTGCTTCAAATAAGTTTGTCGTCCACTGCAGCTGCTCAATTACATTGTCCCCTTGATGGCAGATTTTCCCAAATGTATGTCATTTCTGTCTCACTTCAGAAATTTTGAAAAGAAATCAATGTGGACAGTTTTCTGACTGAAGGAAGGTTAAGAGTCATGTGGTCTGCTCTGTGCTCCTAGCAGAATGCGCCATAGAGAGAATCCAGAGAATGAAGCTTTATGAGGGCTCTCTCAACAGAATCTCAGAATGCTCCTGGTAACTGACCTGCTTCAACCGCGAAGTTAAAAACACCTGGACTCAGCAGCCTGAAAACGAGTCTGGCTCGCCTTGGTGTAGCCCCTTCTTGTTGTGAACCAGCATCCGTTTCCCTTCCACTGCAGAGAAAAGCCCTCATCCAGAAGAAGACAGTAGGATAGACTGTTGGGGTGGGAGACAATAAAAATGTTCTTTTTGAAACAAAATGAGTTCAAAAACAAAAATAGCTTTCTTTAAAGCTGGCAGTTTGTGAAAAGTGAGACAAAAAAACAGCTCTGTTCCCTCCTGGATTCTCCCTCACCGAGTCAATAACAGCCCCTCGTCATTCTGATCTCCTTCCCCTGCACACGCGTGGATCTCTCTGCGCCTTGGCTCTCTCTCTCTGCTCCCCTCCTCTCTCCCGCTTGCATGCTGTTCCTCCTCTCTGGAGGAGGAGATGAAGAAGGGGAGCGGCGGGTATCCGTCGCGACACGTGAAACCGAATCGGGAGGGATCCGCGAACGCCTGTCCGGCTGAGCCCTCGCTTCGATTGGAGCTCTGCGTTCTGCCGGCTCTGACTCTCCCAACCAAATTCAGCTCCCTTCTGTCTGCTTATACGGATGAGTATTCCACCCACAGACCTCGGCTCACTGTTAATGCTTTTTTTTCCTCTCGCTTTCTTTAAAACTCGCCGAAAACTGCCTGCTTCTCTCTCTCCCTCAGTCCTCGCTCTCTTACTCTCACTTATTCTCTGGCAAACATTATTTTTTCCCCTCTTTGAGTAGCCCCCAATCACCTCACTCAATCTCTTTCTCTCTCTTATTGCATGACTCAGGTTTGTGCTTATTGAACCTTTGGGGGTTATTACTTGGACTTGAAATCTATAATAAAAATTCAAATGAATAACTGCTATGACAGCTCTCGGTCTGGTCCCGTCCAACACCTGCTATCTCTTGAGCTTCCCTAGTACAGGCAAGCAGGCTTCATCTTTGTTAAGTATTGTGGCCTTTGTCTAGCTGGGGAGAACCAGGGCATAAACCATCCATAGTCTCTCAATGAGAACCTCATTCATTAAACCAAGTTAGCTGTTCTCTGTTATGGGGACGATAAACTTCAGCTGCTCATCTCGTTGGACGGTCAGGGTTTGACCCGGAATGGAGTCGTGAGTAGCACTTTCATGTCAGACCACTAAAATATCCCCTGTCCATGTAAAAATCTGCAGATACATGCTGTACAGACGAACATCCTGTATCAGTTACATTCTGCCAGCGCTGCCACATCGGTGTATTGCTTTCACTGTAGGCGTGCTGTCTTCCTTCAGAATAACTCTCAGCCTGCTGTAGACATCCAGCAGATGTCCTGCTCTGCATCAAACCCTAGTGTGCTCAGTTATGAAATATAACATTCTGTACTATAACATTCAAATATAACATTCTGGGACAGCACCTTTTTATAGCCTTTAAAAATAAACCCCTGAAATTTTTGCGCTTTTTCATATCACTGAGTTGATCAGTAGAGGCTACATACTTGCTGTGGGATCTAGTCGCAGATGAGAACAGAATGCATGGAATCATGCTAAATATTCATGTGTTTGTGTGGGCTATGAGTTTTCCATGTGCCGAGGGTTGTGGCGGGTAAGAGCTTAGGGGCCTTAGTCTGGCAAGCCCTCCAACTTCTGATGTGGTGGCACTATAGGATAATGGTTAGACGAGGCACTTAACATGACCAGATTCAGTAAAACATCCAGCATAATAAATAAATTACATTATAGAAATGTAACACTGTGAAAGTCACTCTGGATAAGAGTGTATGTCAAATACCTAATGAAACGGAAAACAAATACTGACAATGTGAGTAACTTACACAAGGTAACTTGAAGTCCTTTATAATCAGGTAGACAAAACAGCTCCATTATGTTAGCCTAGATCCAGATGGGACAAGCCAGGGCAGATGGGTGCAAAGTCACAGTTGAGCTCATAGAGACAATGGAATTGTGTGCAGAGTCACACTTTAGCTCATAGACAAATATGGGTAAAAAAAACGCCCCATCAGAGCTGAGAAATAGAGGGAATTAGACTCATTAAATTTAAGACACAGCCGAGTTAGGTGAGATGTGACGGACGAGATGACGTGATGGACGAGGTAAGCGAGGCATACGAAACCGACGCTTGGTAAAGACAGATCCCACATCCCGCTGGGAGACGGGGGTGAAGCATGACAGACTATCGGCCCTGTGTCCCCGTCATAATAAACGCCTGTTACGTCTCCTGGCTGCGTTCTGTGCATTCCGACAGATGTGCATGCCAAAAATGCGAATGTCTATAAAATATTGATCTGACAAGAGTTTACAAACTAAACAGCATCCAAATGGAAGCTTTATTTTTGGCTGTGACAGCAGGAGGCAGTCTTAGAAAAGGTTACCCTAGCCCTGATCTGATCATGTGGTACAATAGCGAGCTAGGTACAATATATGGTATAAGGCCTATGTTTCTTCTCTTTTGCTAAACCCTATTGTAAATAGAAATGTGTACACTCAGAATTTAAGAAAATGCACTTATAGGTTAACACAAAGGTGCTTCTTTGCTCGGTGTGAGATCTGTTGCTGTAGTTACGTTTCCTTTTGTCTTGGTGAACAGTGCAAATATGAATATAACCTACAATAAGATAGAGGTAAGCTGAAGAACAGCAGCAAAGTACAGCTTCATTTATTATTTAAATGAAATTCACTTTGATGTACCTAGTAAATATTGGCTTAGCAGGAAACATGTGATATCATGTGTTTTTAAGCATGTCTTGAATGTTTTAAAAAGTCAGGATAATCCAGAAAAAATACCTGTCAAGGATTAAAAAAAATGCTTCTTCAAAGAACCAAAAGAGACATGTAATTGTGCAGCTTCAGTAACATACTTCCAATGCTGCCAATTTAGTATATTTGATTGATTACAGTGAGAGTATTTCCACAGTGGACTGCTAATTTGGGGACGGTTTTATTGTTACCATTTTTGCTCTTCTAAATATGGGTAATTCATATTAATGTCAATATTAAATAACAATATGTTTCTGCTACAACAGATGTTTTAAAATTAGACACTGACACACTTGGAATTTGGGTCCTAACTAAGTAAGGTAAGAAATCTGTTAGGAATCATATTAAATAGTGTTAGGACTTATTATTATTGACATTAAACATTAAACACGTGTAGAATTTTTTTCAATTGAAATTGAGTTACGCAAGTCATTTTCTTGTCATTTCCATTGTCTCTACCACTGTATATACACATTTTAACATAAGAATGTCAGGTCTTTCAGAAATGCTACGTTATTATATTATTACATATTATGTCATACACTGATATGATTTATGATTATGACTGTCCCAGTTACTTTATGTTTTTCTACCTCCCCTTTAATTACCTGTCTGTTTTCTGTGTTATTGTTTTTGGATGACAGGTTGTAAAATTATGACGTGTTCTGAGGCTGTCGTAACCAAGCAACTGAAAATGTAGGTTATGTAGGTTACATCTACATGCATGTAGCTATTTTGAAAAATAAATAATAAATACATAAGAGATCAACAGATCATTTATCGTCACTGCACAAACATGCTGTCTTGTAGAGAATATGATTTGGAGATAGTTATACCATGGCTCCATGCAGCAATTTACAGGTTCACTTTCTGTCTAGCTATGTCTATGTGGCTGGAATGCTTCCTGCTGCATAGCGCCACATTAAAGCACAGGACAAATGGGTGCGTTACGTTCATGGATGCCAGGATCTGCACAGAATCTATCATCTGCATTTCAGGATTGTGGCATATTTGTAGGGCTGTGTTGTACGTGCGTACAAATCATGGTACATATTTCCAAGTTGTGTTGTAACTATTCACAAACAATTTTACATTTTCACGAACGGGTTGCGTATATTTAGAAACTGTGGGACACATTTTCAGGGGAAGTTGCAGATTCTTATCTATTTTGAGTTACAGCTCACCCCATATAACAACCTACTCATGGTCAAAGCTGAGAAGTGTCAACAGCGATCTCAACTATGCTTCTACTGAGAGAAAACACTGAGACAGCAAGCCAGCTGCAGAGATACCAAAGCTTTGCGAGTGTAGCCCAATAGATTGGAACATACATCGAGGAGATGTGCCCCTGACTCCCAGCCCATGAGAGAATGCAGACTTGAGTCTCCGACAACCCTCTCATGACCTTTGACCCCCCTCACCCTTCCTAGGTCTAACCCAAATTGCCCTTACCTTTCTTCCGCACCACCTCCTCTGACTCAGGCTTGCGGGTAACGGAGACCACCTTCATCAGGAGGTGATTGCCCCCCTGTCGGATGAGCGAGACCACCTGCTTGTGTCCCACCTTCACCACGTTGACCCCGTTCACCTGCGGAGAGGGACGAGAGAGGTCATCGGGTGGAACGGGAAGAGATACCGGTGTACATCTCTGTGTAAACACCAGCAACAAGCCAATCTGTCAGAAGACTGGCGGTGGGGAAAAAGAGACTTGTCCTTTGAGCCGGAATGGCTCAGTGCATCACAGTGCAGTAGCTTCAGTTCCCCATGTCAGCAAGTGTGTCATGAGATATCACGGGGGGCGTGAGGTAGGGGGACGGGGGATGTGGGAATGTTTTGGGGGCTGCGAGACTGACATAATCGGGTCAGATGCGAACTGTTTTTAGCTCCTCAGAAGTCACTGCCAAGAAGACGACAGATGTGGAGGGGAGTCCTGGAACTGGGAACCTGCTGCAGGTGTGTGTGTAGGTGTGTGTACCTGTGTTTATGCCTGTGATTGTGAGCGAGTGTGCAAGCGTATTTGTGTGTTTATGTTTGTGTCTGTATGTGTGGGTGGGTGTGAGGCCATAGCCAGACAGACAATACAGACTACAAGTGCCAGCTATTGTCTTTCATTTTTTGGTGTCCATGGAATCCTGGAATTGAATTTTTATATTATTTTAATTCTTAACAATGAGTCTCTGACACGTCCAAGAAATCCCTGACATCAAAAATGTGCAGCCATTTGTAGCTTTTGCTTAATGGTGGCCTTGATTAAAGACTTAAAAGTGTGTAAGTGTGTGTGTATGCCTGTGTGTTTGTGAGTGTGTGCGCACGTGTGTGTGCGGCAGGGATGAATGGCGTACAGTAGAGTGAAATTCCTTATTTGTTTCTCAGGTCAGTGGAATAAGCATAGCATTAGCATTGGATCACAGAAGAGTTAACTCCTGACAGCCATCTACATAATCCTCAACCTCCTTTCAATTCACAAACATAAACCACACACAAGCACAACCCAATTCATAGTTATCCAAAAAGCAGCAGTTTGACTTCTAAATTGATTTTATGATGCCGTATGAAACCTGGCTTAACTGAGAATAAAATATCTGAGATTTACACTTCAACTTTCTTAAACATGTCCCAAATATTTTTTTTCTGTACGATATGGAGTGACATGATTAAATGAATAAACATTTTAATGGGAAGAGTTCCTGTATGTCTTAAAGATGACTCAAACAGATGTGCAACATAATTCAAATAAATTACAAAAATGATTTCAATACGATAAATCATTTAATATATATGGAAACCCAATCATACATTATTTTCAACAGAATATTCTATTGTAATACATGACTAAAGTAAAGAAGGTAATTGTATAAGCTAAGTTTCAGGTTTGTGGAAGAGGAGTTCTAATGATAAAAATACACAGCAAGGCGGCAACTTCAGCAGCCGCACCTGTTCTAGCTAGGCTGGCAAAAAAAGCGTCTTTAAGGATACCCACAATCCCTGTGCCTTCTGTGCAATCATTCTCAGAACCAAGACTGATTATAAACAAGCTCCAAAACTGACTGATGCCAGAACAATACACAATATGGACCATTTTCTGCTCCTCAAAACTAACATGGAATACAGATGGCTGATGCAAAACACGGGTAAAATGTAAACTGAGGTTGACTGGGAAATGGGCGTTGTTTATTTTGCTTGATTTCATTCTCTGTGGCTCTGTGGCTGACAGTTCAGTGTCACATGCTGAATTTCCAACCCAGAAACCCATTGTTATTCTGCGACCACAGTACGTTTTATTCAACTACTTTCAGTAAAAAAGGGCACATTTTAGCCATATTATCTATACATATAATTAAACATTGAAACTCCCTCAATTGAGTGATTATTGTATTGTTATCTGTAATATGTTAGCTTGCCCTGGAAAACATTGTGTATCATATTGTGTCATTACAGTGTAGGACCCTGTCACAGCCTCACTGTGAGTCATCCAGTCCACTTATTCCATATATGGATTTATTGTTCAAGTATTGATGGACTAACCTCACTTAAACTGGTTGAGTATCCCTTATCTGAAATGCCTGGGACCAGAAGTGTTTCGGATTTTGGATTTTTTCGGATTTTGAGATATTTGCATATGCAGCCATTCCCTGACATATGTCCGAGTTCTGTTCTGATTGATTGGTCGTATCTTGCAATGGACGCAAGTCGGACGTATGTCAGCATGGCATGTACAAGTACACGTAGCATGTAGAAGACGTACACAACGGCAGGATATTGTCTGACAGTATCTTCTCACTATCATACGCATGCAGCCGTTTGATATGGTGGACGGATGACCAAGTGTCATTTTCATATTTATTATATATATTTTTTCTTTATTCTAAAAAAAAATGTATACAGTATTTATTTTTCAGTTGTATGTACAGATGGTCGTAAGTTGCAGAGGTCAGGTGTGGAATGTTCCACTTGTGGCATCATACTGGTGCTCAAACAGTTCCGGATTTTGGAGCATTTCGGATTTTGCATTTTCGGATAAGGGACGCTCAACCTGTACTGCATAGCACTGAGATTCGTGCCTGAAATTTCTTTGCTCTCCTAATGCTATGGCTCGCTGTCTCAGTGCAGGTGCTGTCACTAAGAAAAGCACAGCTGTAGCAATGATGGATATGGCTGGGTACCGGTGTGTTGGCGATAGCAGATGGAGAGGCAGCCAGGCAAAGTGCTGGGTGGCAGGCGCAGACAGGAGTGCTGGGCATAACGCTGAAGTGGCAGAGGAAAAGGTCACCCGGGCTTTGATTAACACAGACCTTTTAAAATTTTTTGTAAGTGCGTTTTCTGAGGTGCTTTGAGGCTGGACCATCAAATCACCTCCGGATATGCACTTATTAAAATTATAATACTATGTGTGCTATGTGTCTGCTGAAGGACAGAAATATGTTTCTGCTTTGTTTATTCATTTATTCACTCAATTGTTCGCAAGTATGTATGAATATCATGCTCCAGCACTGGAATTTCATCTTAATTTAAAATTTACAACTGTTTTTTTAATCCCCAATTATGCCAAGATTCATATTCACATTTATTCCGTTTGCCTTCCTCAAGTCTGACAAAAAAAGAGTGAATTGGCCGAGTGCATGCATTGGACACTGAGTATGAAAGATCAAGGGAGATGTCCACTGGTGAAGACTTTGCTGGGGAGCTGTAGTGTGCCGGTCTCATTAGCCAGCGAGAAGAGAACGACAGAGAGGCGGGGCTTTACCTCAATGAGGAAGTCCCCCGTCCTCAGCCCCGCCCTCCAGGCCACGCCCTCCACGTCCACAGACTCCAGATACTGCAGTGCGGGGAAGGCTGGTGTGGGAGTGAACTCCTCGATGGGCGTCTCCGCTGGGAACAGACCACACGCCAAGAACACAGACATTAACGTTACAAACACACTGTGGTGGAAGGGTCTCAATCCAGGCTTTTGACAAAGCTGTACAGGTTCTATGAGCTTAACTAAAGCGATATGGCACACGGGCACATGCTATACATCTTGGAAGCCAACAGGGCTAGAGGATTCTGCATCACGTTTTTATACAACAGATGTAACCACAGGTATTTTTATAGACTAACAGACTCCTTATGGTGGACTCTCCTGAGAGCTAAAGCTGTTTGGTCATTAAGAAACTATTTTTGAACTTGGCGAAAATTCATGTAGCATCACACTCATTGCTTTGAACTTAATGGCCGTTTTATTTTCTGTCCACTGATAAATGAGATGTTGGAACGCCACAGTTTGATGATCTGGATATTTATCTGAAGAGGCAGAATGAGACGTTAAAAGTCTCCATTTTTATTATGTTAAAGTATTTAGGACATTTCAACTTTAGTTTAAGTTACAAATGATGCATGAACACTCTTAAATTGTACTGTATTGTGTGTATTGACGGTTGATGTAAGCATTACTGACCAATCAACACTCAGTGCTGGCTCTGATGATTCATAATGCCAGCCATTTTTATCATTGTAAATCGGTTACCAGTAACTCCCTGTATGCTCATTTGCATAGTAATACGACTCTCAATCCCTCCCACAGCAAAGCTGTTATTCTCTCTGCAGAACAACAGCCCCATCACATTGTTACATCACACATTTACACTGCTGCATTGTGGGGTTTTTTTTGTTGTGAAGCTTAAAAAAATAGGAATGACAAAATATAATGATTCATATTCTGAAATGCCATTAGTACTATGTAAAAAAATGCAACATAATTTGAGTAAAATGGCAAAACACCTCTGCAGCTGTCTTAAAGCTCATCATCTTTGAGTCATTCCAACTGAGGAATGTTTTAACGCTATATCAATGCTTCTTGTGTTCACAGCACATAAGCAGACATAAGAAATTAATTAGCCACGTGGCTCTTAGCAGCATTTTGAATTGAGAAATGGGACTCCCAGCAGCTGGCTACCACCCTGGTCTCTCCCAGATTTTTCTTGAAGGAGTGAGGTATGTCAAACACATCTTCTGTTTCGATCCTCCTTAAATACAGGGAAGAAAGATCGTCTTCCAATGCGGTGTGGCTAAGCTAACTGTTTCATGACACAGATGCAGATATGGATACATGGTGAAGCTAGGGATCTCAGTGGGGGGTGGGGGAGGGGGTGGTACAGAAAGAGACAAGAAACAGGAGGTAGGAGAGGTTCAGCTACAACTGACAATTCCCAGTATCTACTGGTGCTGTTCTTAATACTCACCATGGATTGCATTGTGTTAAAGATATTGGAGCAAGCAATTAAACCGAGGGGCTACCTACTCTTTCACTTTGTATGTGAGTGTTTGAGTGTGTGTGGAGCCATGCATGTGTCCATGGCTCAGTCTGAATGTTTTTGTATGAGTGTGTGGGTGTGTGTATGTGTGGGTGGATGCATGCATGTGTATGCACATGCCTCTACGCAACAGTGTGATTGTTTTTCTGTGTGCACGTGTGTGCATCATTATGTGTTTCTTTTCCAACGGTTGGTCTGGTATTCTATAGGGAGCTCAGTGGAGGAAGGCCAGAGAGGCGTGGCCAGTCCAGGGTCAGGGGTCACAGCTGTCCCCTTTGGACACCCAGACTGTGAATTTGCTCCAGATTGAATGAACCCCAAATTCCATAATGGCAATGCAAACGTTTGATTCCCATATGCGTCATTGCCATTATGTCCTTCACAGGAGTACATTGTCAGAATCTCTTCAGTAAATATCCTCCTTTATAAATAAAACTAAGTTGTGTAGGTCATGTTGAACAATAGAGTCTGTGATTTAATATCACAATTCATCTGATGTCTTTCAACAGTATGTCCTCACTACTATCTTATGTAGACACTACTTATATCAGTGTGATTGCCAAGCAATTACACAATGAAAACTGCTTAGCTTTGCATATGAGATGGCATAAAGTATGAAATAAATCATTCTGATTTATGTGACTATATGACACTTCATTAGCTCTTACTGGTTCCCTTTGAGCACAAGCCATCTCAACAGCTATCATTTAATTAACATTACATATATAATGTTAATTATATAATTAACGTTAATTATATAAGTAATCCTGCTGGCTTTTTCTGTGCCTAACAGTTCTTTACTTGGAAACGTCAATCATCAACCACAATTTAAAAATTGTACAGTTAATCATAGACACACAAAAGAAGGATTTCCATGAATAATTTGAAAACACTCATATCCATTGTTATCATTGCGACCTGTCTGCATCCAACAGAACTCCTGGGCACAGCAGAGGTATTCAGGAGACATGCATGGTCACATGGTCCCGCTTTTAATCAGAGTTCTGACAATAGCACACGGCTCCATGGCAACTGAAAAAAAAAATGCAACTCCACATAACCCCAAAAACCAAACAGAGCTGACGAAAGGGGAGAAATAATGACAACATATGCTGGCGGTTAAAAAGGCCTCCAGAATGTTCAGCTAGATGACAGATACTCATGTTGGTTCGTGTTGGTTAACTGGTGTAGTCGGACTGACTAGCACAATTGATGGCCTCACAAACATTTAAACATCTGGAAGTTTGTATGAAAATGGTTTGATGGAAAAGAACAACTTCCAGCAGCACACTGAGAGTGTAGCTTTACCTTTGGATACAGCACACCTGTCTCAAAGACTTAATCCCAGAGTATCAGAGATTAATGCAATGTATCTGGTCCAGCCATGCACTAATCCTGTTGATTCAAATTAGCACAACTCTTCAGCCAGCAGTTGGATTGAATGGAAAAGTAAGGCTTTTCCACCTCTGCAGAGGATATTCTTCTGAGATGACTAGCACTGGAGAGGCACTAAACCATGGTGGAAGGTAGAATCTGGTCCACCTGTCCAGCTTTGGCTAAGCCTTAATCACTGTGGTGATTTTCAAATTTATGCGTACTGACACTCTGGGTCTCATTTATCAAATGCGAGCAGAATAAATTCAAATAGTTATGCTCTCATTATGTAAATGCATTTACATAAGCAATGTCAAAGTTTTTGTATGTCAGATTGTACGGCAGTCCAAAGAGATTTCAAGTGCTTTATAAGTGTTTATATTATGTGCATGGAAAATAGTTATAGAGCCTGTTTTTCCTTTCTCCACATTTATCAGCATGCGCTCATTAATATGAACAAATGCTAAAAACAACAATTGGTAAATTGCATGGAACCCATTAATCCTTTTCAAATGAATATACATACATTTTAGTTACATTTCTGAATAAATGTGCATAGTTTGCATAGCTTCAGTGTATGTATGTTTGTGTGTGTGTGCATATTTCTCTGTGCACACATGCTTGCACACACACACACACAAACAATCACACACACTTTCCCCCAGCGACTCAGCTGAAAAGTGATTAACCTTGGCAGAGTTAGGCACTGTGCGGTATCTGGGACAGGGCATATGTGGGAGCTCCTAATTGTCCCCATAAGGGGGGGTGAGGGGCAGTGGGGGTTGAGGGGGGGGGGGCGTGCCTGCATGATCAGCGCGGAATGACGGATGGCGCTTAAACGGCGGCTGTGCTTCACAGAGCCCACATCTTTCCTCATAAACTGTGCTTGAACCTCCGCTACCCCCCAGCATCTGTTCGGGTGGGCTGAGTAAAACAGCGCCGGCGGGGAGGGGCGGGGTTAGCGTTCGACTGTTACAACATGGCTGCTGTGCTTCAGGTGAGGGGGGTGAGGTAAGGTTTTAGCGGCAGTGCGACAACGTTTGGGTGAACAGTGTAGCACCTGTGACAGGACTATAGCACAGTTTTAAGGTTATGTTGATGGCTGGTCACAGTGTGATAAACATGGAGGGATGAATTTGCATATCATAACTGAAGGATATTTCTGAAACAGGTGCCTTGTGAGATGTTTTTGCGTGATGCTGTTACATATTACTGCAACGTTTGAGTCAAGATTAGACCCTTCCCTGTCCTCCTGGGTCGCACCAAAAGCTGCATATGTACGTTCTTAAAACATGACCTGCGCACTGCCTATTGTACTAATGGTGGCAGTACTTCACTCTGCAAGATTAAAGAAATAGTCTATAAAACTTAAATTCCTCCTCCAACACTCTCACCTTTTCAGAAATCCAAAACTCAATAACTATCCTTCAAGCCTCGTTGTGCTCGAAACCTTCACAATTCAGGGGCTGCAATTACAGTCTAGCGCTCATGCTGCATCCCAGCGCTGCTCCTGCCTTGCGTTACTATAGTAACCAGCTCGGCAGGGGAGATACCGCGCGCTCGAGAGGAAGAGAAATCAATCTGGCACGGCAGAGTTAAGTGCCAGAGAAATTTATCTGGAGTGCCGTGCTTCTGTTCACCCAAAACAATAGGTATGAATGGGAATGATTTTCATTAACTTCCATATTTGCTGGTCGGGAGGAAAAAAAGAGTCGGTGCGGAAAGCAGAGAGAGGTGCTGGACTGTGGCAGAGATGGCGCTTGATTGGGTCCTCACAGGATGATGCGTACGGGCAGTAACGCACAGACTGACTCTCTCAGGGGCTAAAATATTACAGCAAATAAATTGGCTCATAAGTGCCACTAAAAAGGGCACTTTGCCAAAAGTAACCCCGGTTTTGCTGTTGTGCATGCCTATTACCTCACTGGTGTGTTGCCCTTAGGCCCCCGTAAATTCTTTTAAAGGAGGACTTCTGTCAAATGTGTCAAACAACTTTGTCAAAGTTGTTGGTTTGTAGGCCCACTACCTCACTGGGCCTTTGACCGTTTAAGTAGTCTCTTCAGTTGAAACCGATGGGGTAACTGCCTTGGCTCTTGGCCTGTTTGAAATGTTCTGTTAATCCGAGAGGGGCACTTTGGCACACAGGACAAATGGGGCAGGGTTGGTTTTTATATGTAGGGGGAAGAGGGTCCTAAATTTGGTCGTACAAAAATAGCCATTGTGCTGCTACTCATACACTATCCACATACTGAGCTGTTCTGTGTAAATGCAATAGTGACTTAAAGTAAGATTTTTCTTTAAATTATATTATACACACCTAGTATCTGAACCAAGCCATTCCTAACTTGAGACATTGTGCAGGTAAAATGAAATTTGAGATGAAATGTTCAGTCTGGAAAAATGACAAAACTAACCAATACATAAAGTCATAAAGTCATAAGTAAAGTCACTACAAAGCCAACCGCTAGGTCCTGTAGACTCAGTGGAAGGTTCTAGAAGTTTGATTGCAGCTAGTTTGTGCTCAGGACAGAAGCCTATAGTCTGTAGTCCAGTGAATTGTTCCAAGGATTCCCCCAGACTGAACAAACAGAAATGAAAACGGTGCTGGATAGAGAAGCAATTAAGTTTTGTAGAACGGTTACTTGTCTTTGAAATAATTTCTGCTTCAAATGGATGGAGAATAAAATCAAGCACAATGCACAGCAGTATCTGCTTATCCTCATTGATTCTCCGTGGTAGGGTAGATAAACTGCTGTGCAGGTCTTTAATATTGCTGAAACAAATCTTCCTCATTCTTATATTCTGATGCGTAGGGATGCTAAAACACTGTTTTTCAATGAAGCTCTAGAGAATGTTTTGTACAGAAATATATCACTGAAAAATGCAAAAAAAAATTCCCATGACTTCCGCAAAAGGAGTGATTCTTCACCCTCCGCCAAATTTTCTGGGTCTTCTGAGCTGAGCTGCCCAGTTGCTCTGAAATTGGCTCTCCGCTGGACGGTAATGAAACATGCACACAAACACAGAGGAGGTCAAATGACCTGAAATAAAAAAGCATATGACCTCTGTTTGGTGTTTCTGTCCGGAATGCCGTGGGAGGTTTCCTCGAGTGCTTTTCGGCACCTGCTCGACGCTGGCAGCCACCCGCGCCGTCACGGAACGAGCATAAGAAATGATCCAGAAACGTGTCCGGGCCCAGACTCAGTGGCACTCCCTCCATTGATGGCGTGGAACAAAATGTGTGCGCCATCTGCTGTAGCGCCAGAGGCCTTGGAAGTCAACAGGACTCTCATTCATACCATTATCCCGACGCCTGGGGCGGACACCCGCACTAGTATCTGCTAATGTAAAGCTGCCACAGGGTATTCTCACGAGACGCTGGGCCTGACAGCTTCTGACGCATTTGCATGGTAATGAGACTGAACTCCACGCGTGTACATGTATGTGACAGCGGAGCGCTAACAGGTTCACGGGGGGGGTGGGCGGAGGTCAAAAACAGGCCCCTTGTTCTCTGAAGTCATCAGAATGGCTGTCATGCAGGGAACAGATGGGAACGGGAGTTTGTTACCTCATGCCCAGGAAGGTGCCACGAGGCCAGTCATAGGGCAAGCTGGCAAGCTGGACCCCAGCCCACAGCCAGGACCCTGACAACAGAACCAGCCCACATCCTCCCACCTCTTATTCCCTATTCAGCCAAACCCTTCCAGCCCAAGACACAAAACCCAGCTTCCGTAAAAGCCACTAGCTAAGACTCGATCAAACACATTTAGTCTCTTTCAGGGATATTGCCAATTGAATCAAAACTGACCTTACATTCCAAAACATGTTTTTAATTATTCTGCATTTTAAAGGAGACAAGCAAATGTGTCATTTGGAATGTATTCTTTTCATTCTGATGTACAGAATAGCATATTCTCTGAAAAATACTTACGTCTGTTTTGATAGGATTGAATAGGCCCCTAAAGAAATATTTGAACTATTTGATTGAGTCATGGCCAGTGACTTTTTGCTGTACTTGTATGATGAGAAGATGACATCACCCACATCAAGGATGTACACCAAATTAAGCCAACATCGAGTCAAACTCTCAAAAAATGTGTAAGTAATGAATGAAAAATCTTGATAAAGTAAATGCATTTTGATAGTTCTCAGACCTGTAAAATCTTACACTACGGAAAGATTTTATAAAAAAAATTGAACTGAAACTGGGGGATTGGACATTGATGCCAGTCGTTGCTCCTTACCTTTTGCTCCTCGCAGCACGAATCCGAAGCCTTCATTCTCCTTCTTCTGCAGGACGGCGTTCTTCTCCTCGATGATGTAATCGCTGAGGAGGAGAGAGAGCAGGACCAGTGGGTCAGAGTTCACAGAGTTCAGCACCATGCCAGGAGGGGAGCTCCAGAGCACGTGTGTGTGTGTGCACGTGTGTGTGAGGAAGCAGGTTAGAGCAGAGCACCCACACGGCACCGTTGAGGTAGCTGCAGGGGGGAGAGCAGCTAGCCCCCACCCCTGAACCCGACCTGCCTCCTCCTCCGCAAGTCAATCAAGCGAACCAATCAATAAATAAACAAACACAGGGGAACGGGAGAAAAACAGCCCCAGTGTTCACTTCAAGGCTCTCAGTGAGCCCCGTTCACTGCCAACCTTCTTCTGATCTCTACTAGTGTAGTACAGTTTTTAAAAATCCATAATTCCTCTTTTCCTACTGCTTTAAAAAAAGAAGAACACAGAGCTTGTTCAAAAGCACAGCTTCCTGTATTCCCACAGTCCATTTATAAAAAGCAGAGACAAAGAGATACAGAAAGACATCTGGGGTAATCAAGTGGAGGAAACTAATCCAAGGGACTGAAGACCAGGCCGTGCGAACCCCTGTGGAAAGACACGCCACCCTGTCTCTGTCCCTATTCCTAGAGATGATTTCAGCTACAGACAGATTTCAGCTCTGATTTACAGAGATGCTCTCAAGTATGCAAGCACACTAAATTAACCTGCTCTGTTCTGTGTAGAGAGAGAAAGAGAGTGAAAGAGAGAGTGAGGGGGAGCAGAGAGAAGAGGGAGAAGTAGAAGCCACAAACACACACATGAACACACACACACACACACATACACACACGGTGCAGTCCTGCCACTCACACACACACACACCCTCTTGGTGGCTCCCGTCTTGTTCGGCTAGGTTCATATCTCCCTGCCCCCCCTGACAGACAGTGCCATACGGACACGGGGCACTGTGACCGCGCTCGTGTGCCATGCGGCCTCCCCGCGTCCCCTCTTCTTGGGCACGGACCATCTGCTTGAGTTTGATGGGCCCAGATAAGGTGGGGAGCTGCCTCCACAAGAGGGATGAGTCACAGTGGGGGACAGCGGGGGACTGCGAGAGTGGCAGAGCTGAGAGAAGGAGAGAGTCCACAAGATAAGAGGATGGGTGAATGAAGGGATGAGGGAGGGAACAAAGGGCGAGATGAGACAAACACTATGTTAGGAGCAGAGACAAAAGTGGGTGAGTGAAAATCCAGGAATGTAGCGGTAGGGGAAGAAATGGAGGGAGAGAGAGAGAAGAGGACCAAAATAAAGGAGCTGTGACAGAAAGAAGAGCCATGGTAACTCTCACAGAGACCGTCTGTAAATCAGCCCGATATTAAATCTTTTTGAATGTGCTGGAGCAAGGGCATTTCTGCAGCTGTCGCCTCTCTTTTCTTTGGTTTCTTTACAGCTGGGGCAATTGGAGTGATTGCGTGTAGCCAGACCATTTAACCAAGACCGTCACTGTGAAGAAATGGTGTGGAGTAAGCTGAAAGAAGCCTTTTGACGCTCAAGTAAAAATGCATATAAAAAATGCCTTAATTTTTTTGTACCTGTTGTTTATGTATACAAACAATATTAACAAAGATATATATATAATCTGGTATATGTAAAAATATAATACGACATAATGAGTCATTTTACATGTGGGATGGGCCACAGTTAGATGACTCAAAATAACCCATTCATTCATTCATTCATTCATTCATTCATTCATTCATTCATTCATTCATTCATTCATTCATTCATTCATTCATTCATTCTCTTTCTTTATTTCTTCCTTCCTTCCTTTCTCTCTCTTTCTTTCAATCATACTAGACATGCATTTTATTTTTAATGTCAGTGGAGTATCTACACAGTTGTGGAGTATCTGCACAGTTGCTACATGTAAATGTCTAAGAATAATCGATGTGAGTTTCATTAATTCAAAGGAATATGAGTGCTTATTTTCCATTGTTATTCATTACATTGACCCTTTATTGAATTTCTGCTTAACTTAGGTATATCAAGAGTGACAGAATCCAAATTGGACTGTGATTAACCAATTATGCCAATTACTTGATGATTCAATTGTGAAGATGGCTTATCTCAGGGTAATTAAATCTCGTTCCTTTAGAGAGAAACATTTCGAAGGAAATGGCGGCCCTTTCTAACCTCATTTACACTTTTTTGCAGTTTGAATCATGCTAGGAGGTTGTACTTTTGAAAGTCTAGACATGTTTTTTGACACACTTCATGTGTGGTGCTTCTCAAACAGGAGACATCACAAGCGAAAACACCTCTGAGTTCCCACCATGCTACCTGTGGATAGACTTAAGTACACAAGCGAAAACTCGATTAAAAAAATCCTGCATCAAGTCATATAAGCAAGACATCCAAACAGCACAGCACTGGATGCCAACATGGAGAATCACCCTGTAGGCTCCTCCTCCTGCTTAAAAACACAGTGAGGGTTGTAGTGAGTTAGTACACGCTGCTCACACATATGAAGGCTGTGCTCTCGCGGTTAGCTGGTTTAGCCACACCCCACACTCACTTACCCACAGCCAATGGGAGACCTGTGGGAGCTGGCGTACTGGCCTGTGGAGTTTGCCTGTGTGAATAAAGCCAGCCGGAGTCAGGAGGTGCCCTGCAGAGCTCACATCTGGTCACATATCCTGTCTGTAGTACCTGCCCAGCATGCTGTCCGTTTCTATTATAGAACATGGAAAAATATCCCCTGTACACCTGGTGCCACCATTTGACTCTTCCTGTCTGTTGACACGTGTAGACATGTAAAAAACGGACTGTTATGTGACTTTCATTGTCTGAGCCACCTTTGGAAGTGAATGAAGATGCATTGTGACCAGTGTAGAATCATTTAGGCTGCCAAAAGCAAGCACCATGGGGTTCTCTGTTTGGAGAACTAGAGCTTATTAAGAAAGGGAAAGGGAAAACTGGTCACAAATGTGGACCAAGATGTCAGGGGGTAAAGCAGGGCTTATATTCATAGGCCAACATGGAGTTACTCATCTGTACCCAAGTGATAAATCAAATATCGTTATATTTATTCTTTCATCTTTGTATACATTATTTGACTCAACTGAACAGTGTGATTGTACAGGCCAGATGCATTCACGGATGAGACAAGTGGGTGCACACAAATTGACCATCTCAAAGTTCTCTGTCCTCATGTGTTTTTTTGAAATCGAGTCACTTGCTGTCATGACTGCCTTCACACAAAAATGTGTCAGTGATGGGGGGTGGGGGGGTTTAGAACAACTGATGTTGCTATAACTTATTTATTACTGACACAAGTTATTTATTCCTTCAAAATACTGAGTGAATATTGTCTATTTATAGCCTAGTATTCACCTATTATTAAAGTATTTTGGAAAGCCTTGGAAGTACACCCTGCACCATAATTGCAGTGATAGGAAATGAAATGTATGATATTCAGGCCTTATCTATATCACCTATGGAACTCCTAGCATAAGCATTTAGAAGCAGTGATGTCACTTCCTGGTTTGAAAAAAAATACAGGAAGTATCCAAACCTTTCCAGCTAGAATATATAGAGTTTCTGAATGCACTACGGCTGATTAAATCCTATGATTACGATGACACCAGTGATTAAACAGACTGCCAGCAGCTGGGGCACACTGCTCCCCAACAATGAAGTTGAAGGTTTGGGAAGTTGGTGGAACTGTAAGTCTCAGATATATAATTTATTTGAGTGATGGAGTGAAGAGAGTCCAGCCTCTGAAATGAGAGGAGCTTGGCCCAGCTGGGATTTTAATTGAGCCAGCGGAGATCGATGGGCCTTTTCAGCGAGCGTGCCAGAGCGCTGGACTGCACCGCCGAAATGGAGTCACTCCTTTTCCTTTTGTTCCTCAGTGGCTTGACATAAATCACTCAGGAAACTGTCATGCCGGAGCCCTCCGGCAGATCCCTGCCCTCCCTGGCCAAACTCCGAAATGCAACCCGATCGATGTTAATGTGCTGATGACACGAAGATGCTGCACGAATTGTCTAATAGTCCGATAGCTGAAGTCTTTTCACACCATGTTTTGGAATCGCTTTGAATTTTTGCATGAATGACTTCTCAGTCTGTTGCAATGGTTAGTGGTAACTAAGGAGGACGCTGGTCTGTCTGTGGGCATACTGTAACTCCAAAGCCCATATGTATTAATGGTGATAAGGCTAATAGGTGGGTATACTGTAAATCCGCACATGTTTAGGTGGATACACTCAATATACTCATGTATACCTGAGGCCACACCACTGCTTTGTTGCCATTTCCAGGGAATGAATGGGTTAAAATGACCCAGCGCCTTTAAAATCCCTCTCTCTCTCTCTCGATGTTATGGTCAACTGCGCACATCCTCAAATGACATCACCACATGGTCCTTCACACTTAATATGTATCCTACCACCCAGTGCCATTTCGCCAGAATTTCACACAACGCTGGCGCTTTGACTCTTTACGCACGGCTTCTGATTCATACGCCTCATTTCGGGAGAGTGGAGGCTCCCATTTTCCTTTTGTTGTGAATCTATTAAATATAAAGCAGTGTCTGCGATGGACCCCATTCATAAAAAAAAGACCTGTGCTCCGCAGTCAGGCGGAGGGATGCGAGAGCTCGGCGTGACTGGGGTTCGTTGACATTCACTGCACACGTGCGTTATCCCCGAGTGAACGGAGTCGCAGAGAACCTCCTCTCCTAGCATGGAGCAGAACTCACGACTCAGCATAAATCTTTATGCAGCGAGCCGGGGGCCGACTCAGAGCATTCGGCTGTATTACAATGTCACCAGTGTTTGAGCTGCGAAACACAAAAGGAGCTGGATTAAATTGCCCTGGAAAGTCATTAAACCGGGCCTGTTGTGTGACAAGGAGGGGGAAAAAAAAATCTGTGCTGAATTTTAAATCAGACTCCATCTGACTTGTACGACGGCGAACGTATTAAATAGCCCCCCGCTTCTTCATTTGTCTTCATAAGACTGGCTGCCCATTCTCAACAGCCTGGACGACGATGTGCGAGAGTTTACTGAGGGGTTTCTGACTCGAGTCTATTGGCGATGACAACAGCGGGAATTCAGAGTCTGCCAGTTTGCCACATGGAATATCAACTCGCGGCAACAAGCGAGGCCCAACTGAGATGTAAGTGACCTGCAAGAAATTTTACGAGAAGAGAAAATCGTCCACCTTGAGCCTCCACTCAATTAACGTGGAGGACGGTCGATAAGTTTGTGTGCATTTCATCAAAACGGAAAGGTCGCTGAGGAATTGGGTCTCCTCGTGAATGAAATGGCCTTAAACAGTGGAGTCTGAGGCGGCCATTGTCTGCTTTATCAAGTTGCCTGTCACTTAATTGTTCTGGTGCCTCCCAGAACAGGGAAGAGCACACTCTAAACCAGCTTAGGGCGGTTATACAGAGACAGATTATGGTTGCACGCATACCCGTGAGCTGATAACGGACAACTAACAAGAGCCCTGTTGCTACACAACCAGTTCTAAGCCAAGGATTATTATTCAATTCTGAGACGCTGTGTGTGTGTGTCTCCATGTGTGTGTTTACAAGCTCTCTCTGCAATCCGCACCACTCTTCCACCACTACTCCGCCCACACACTCACATACATACACTCGGCACAAAATACCCACAATGCACCAGTTAATAAACTGACACAAAAACAACAAAGATGCTTCACAGCGCAAACGTTTGACATGCATCAAGTATTATCTAGTTCTCTTTTCCACTTGACGGGATGGGTTTAAACATATAACAAACTCATAAAAGTATCGCCAGAGATAGTTTGTCTTTATTGTCACACATTCCCAAATGGGAGTGTTCCATGTTTCACCAGTAGCGGGCGCTCATTGGATGAGCTCAGCCCTGACTGGCAGAGATACAGTGTGAGTGAGTGTGAACAGTGATTGTGCCAGAGATGGGGGAGCTGTATCTCCACAGAACAGGGGGAGAGCTGTAGCCCCAGGAATCAGCTGAGGAAAACGATGCCCCACATGATAATTCATCTCCCACCGTGCTTCACTGTTAGCGCTTAAAGGAGCTGCTCACAGTAAGCCCTGGACTGATGTGGTACTCACACACTCAAGCACAGTTTGAGCTGGATCTGATATCCAGGCTGAAAATCCTTCAAGACAGAGTGCAATGACAGATTTGCCACTAGATGGCAGCAGAGCCACGGTGCAAAGTACCCATAACCACAGCCTCACCCAAACCATAGCCAGCCAGATGTCTGTGCTCTGGACTGTGCAGTTTTCTACCCAGGCTCAACATGGGGTGGGCGGGGCTTGGTGGATCAGGGCAAACACTGGCTGTGTAGCAGCCCTAGGGTGGGATCAGGGAGCCACATTATTGGCTCACTGTCACTGAGTTACAGCCCAATCAGCTGGAAGGACACTCCCAGTGACCTCCTTAACACACCCAGGAATGTCGATGAGAACACATACCCTACAGCAAACCCCCATGTTTCAGTTGCATGACAGTGAGGAGATCGATCAAGGAAGAGTCGGTCCTAATTCTGCATTTGAGCCATGAATGTAAAACTTGTCAAACCACAATGGCGACACGTTTCAGTTTTGGACGTACCTGTAGGAGGTGAAGTTGTCATAGGAGCCCACTGTGTAATGCCTGAACAGCCTTTTGGTGCGGTCCTCTCGCGTTTCTGCAAGGAAGCACAACAGAAAGCCTCGCATTAACACTGGGAACATCATAAACCCAATGGACAGCCTTCATATTCACAAACAGGGCACCTATAACCCAACGAACAGACTGACAACAACATACAGAGAATCTGTGGCCCATCGGGTCAACTTACAATCACATACAGGGTGCATATGACCCATCGGAATGTTAACATAAAGGATATCCACAACCCAACAAGCAGACTGATATTAACATACAGAGCACAAAAAAACCCAACGGACAAACTGATATTAACACACAGGGCACATACAACCCAACGGACATACTGATATTAATATACAAGCCGTCTATAATTCAATGGACAAACTGATATTAACATAGCATGTCTATAACCTAACAGAGCACCTCATATTAACATATAGGGCACCTACAACCCAACAGGCACCCATCACATTAACACACTAGAAATCCACATGCTATGATGGGGGGAGAAGTGTAGTTTATGTCTTATCTCTGGACTGTGGGGCTTCTGTGCTCAAATCTAGCTGGGGACACAGCAGCTACTTCAGAGGAAAATAGCGCGGAAAAGTCCACTGTAAATTGGTTAAAATAACTGAGTAACTTCATGGAGAAGGTGAACGATATTAGAGATGAAAGCCACAGTCAAACACAGACCACATCGGATGTATTTCACTGACATCTCAGTGACACGGGCTGGAGAAAGGTCATCTCTGAATTTCCGTACAACCTCTTCGTCTCGCTCAAAAGTCGTGCTTTTGCGACGGTCGCTCAAGACCGCTCAGAAGGCCTCGGGCCGAGCTTGGCCACTCCCGTACAGGGGGGACGCTCCGGTCAGACGGGCGCGGTGATCTAATTACTCACGATGATCAATGGCCATCGGGCTGCTGTCTGATTAAATGCGACCCACAGGGTAGCGCTCTCCCAGTCATAGGTCATAAGGGCCGCGCTCCTTCATCCTGCACGGCATCTCCCTTCCTTACGGGAGCCGAGCCTCCATCCGTCAGTTTAATATCCCCAGCCGATCAATGCCCCGCTTTCTCACTTCAGTTATTGATAGGGTTCCCTGTGCTGGGCTCAAGTCTTAGCTACAGCTGGAAACAATAAACTCAGAAGGCTAACGGCTCATCGCTACAATCACCATTTGTTACCTTTTTGGTGTTTCCATGTTTGGATTTGACTTGGATTTGTTGCGTTTTGGCAACATTTTGATTTATCAAGCAATGTGGTAAAGCTAATAGCAGTCAGAGAATGTGACACTAAGTTATGAATCTAGTTTAATTAAAGACCTGTACTCAGCATTTTTCATGAAGGACAAGGCTAAACATTCAAGGTTTTCACCATATCATCCTTATTTGGGGAATTTTTCTATATGCAAAAGGGAATTTTAAAATACCCATACTCTAAATTGGCTCCACAGGTGCACACATTACATAACATCAACAGTTAGCAATCAGAGTCGCTAATTTCAGTTACCTAACAGGATTTACTTAAAATGCATCTGCTGGATTTTCACAAGGTTGATAATGTCTTCTTCCATGCCTATCCTGACTGTGTACCCCAGCTGTGAAAAAGGGGCTGAATATAAGCACAAATCATGCCGGAAACAGGCCTCAGGGTGTTTCAGACTGGTTGTGATTGGAGAGTTCGTTCCCAAACTGAGTTGGTTTACCTTGTCATGGCTCATTTTGACAAGTGTGAAAGCACAAACGGCAGAAACTCAAATCCCTCTTGTCGAGGTGGTCTTGTCTTGGTAGCGAGTAAAAACTGTTCCAAACTCCACCAGTGTACTTTGTTGTTTACTCATGAGATCCCTGAGAGGATTTTGAATCATAATTAAAATGGGCTGGAGATTGCTTGGTTGTGAAACCAAAATGCAACAGCTGTAAAAAAGGGACAGGGTTCATTTGGTAGCTCAGTTTTGAAAGAGATCTCCAAATGTGACCAGTGTGGAAAAACACCATAACTGCCTGAATCTCTACCCAGATCCTACCCACAATCAAGCACATTAAATACAGATTCTCAAATGCTTCAGTTAATTTCTAGATGTTTAAATGGACAACACACAACCAAGACACAACCAGCTTTCTAAATGTACAAGGACAAAATCTTTCGCATAGTAACAAATGACCCACAACGTTACAAATCGAATGATGACTCCAATAGATTGTGGGCTGCAGACAGGAAATGAAACAGCACACACTAACGCTGTAACTCAACAGCTTCCTGCGCACTGGACAACCTCACAGCTCTGCATTGATTCATGAGATTTAGCCTGGAAAGAAATAAATTAATATTTTTTTCTGAATTAATAACACCACAAATGATTCATTTATGAGCTTGTGCATTATTGATACCCATTGTTGCCAACATTAATATTCCTACAGTCCAATAACTGAGAAATACCAAGCACTCAAAATGTAATAGTGCAAAACAAAATTAATATGCAAGATTTTGCTTTGGTACACAAAAGTAACTGAAAGGCAAGTTTCAGGGCTTGGCAGATTCAGTGCACATTGCAGCTACCCTGAATTGTAAATGAAAATCCATTCACATGCCCTCTACTGTAATTAATTAGTGACAACCTCTAATGCGAGCCCATGTCAAAGCAAGCTAAACAGCTACTGCACTCTGAGGAATTTTAAAACTTGTAATGCTTATGTCCTCTCTTTGGTCTAATAAAACTTCATAATGTAATTTACAGTACTGCACCATTATTTAAAACTGTGCGAAGGTTTCAGTCACAAACGTGTATATTTAATCACTGCGGCTGATTCAAATCAGAAGGCAGGAGCTTGTCAATCAATACCTAATGATTTGTTGGTGCTGTGGGCATGGAGGAATGCTGTGCGATGGCTTCAAATTGAAATTGATAGCGGTTTAATAATTGTCTGCTTTTCCGCTGTGAGCACATAACTTATTATAGTCCTATCAGCGGGCCACCTCTAATATTTACCCCCCGCTGTGCTGTGATTCAGAGTCTACCAGACGAGATGCCGCTCCACAAATATGTAGAAATGATGAGAAATGCGCTTTCAGGATGCGTGGTTTTCGCTCAGCTACTGTACGGAGAAAAAACCACCTTCGCTTTTTCAGAGCTATTCAAAGCTTTGTTTGGGGCATGGGGGCGCTTATGTATATTCATGTGTCGGATTTGGGCTATACGTGCTTGCATGGAGATGCAATGTGAGAGCAAATAAAGTCTTTGTTTTGTCGTTATGAACTGATAGGGCTAACTTTAATTGCTGGCCAGGATGGCTCCTTGGGGAAAAATGATTTTTATGAAGGGTGAAAAGAACAAAGGTTCATAGAAGGCTAAGGAAAGAGGGGGAGGGTGGAGGTTAGAGGCTGGTCATTGAGCTTTCATGCCAACCTGTGAAACAGCCATCTTTAATGGGATTCATATTACGACTCTGCTCCCTTACTCCCTCTCCATTCTGCCCTCCCTCTTATAGACCAGTTTGTAGGTGTGTATCGGTTTCAGCACACACAGGGGTATAAGCACACTCGACTGATTATAATAGCATAGCATTCTCTTCACCTCCCATCGCTTCTGTGCCCTGTGATGGTGAAGAGTAAGGGGTGAATAGTCTCTCTCACAGCTGCTGTCATTCTGAATGCTCACGCAACTGTATTTTGCACGCTCTCTAATTCATAACTTCTGTGTGTTTTCTCAGAAGAGAAGAAAAATCTCATACTGGCTGCCAATTAAAAACCAACTGCAGTCATCTAGTGAAGCCTCCGAGCACAAAACGACTTAACTACTGTATGTGTTCAGCATATTTTGCTGTTTTATGGGCGTAGATTTATGGGGAAATGTTTTTTTCCCCTCTTCCTTGGTTAATATCCTGATCCTGAATTCTTAATTTTATTTCTAAATAAAATCTTGGTGCAGAATTTACGTGCTTGACTCAGCTAGAACAGTGGAGTACGCAAGTGGGTTGAAATGTCTGAAATGTTGTTTTAATCATTGTAATTATTTTGCTGATTAATATGCAGGATTTAGAGCCAAAAGGCACATTACGGCCATGTTAAGTAATTTTTAGAAGCTGTAAGAGGAATGACCGATTACAGCTCTATTATTACATATACAAAGGCCCCTGGGGGAAGAAGCGTAAGTCAATTCTGAATGGAGAGAAGCTACGCTAACGTAGTCAATTTCCATTTCCTGTCTTTGCAGTGGAAGGGAAAAAAAAAACGCCCTCCGGTACCTTTACCCAATCATTGCCTGTTGGCGCCCTTGTTAATCACAGTCGAATAAAATCCACACTGAATCGATGGGTCCAGCCTGCCATTCAGCTTTGAACGAAAGCCTACGCAAACAATATTAACAACACGACATCCTATGAAATCACAAATGACTACTTCCTTGCACGGTTGTAGGAAACCACAACCATGAATGCACACATACAGAACAGAAAGCAAGCAGGACAAGCCAGACTGGAAAATCCATGGTGAAAGCTAGGTAAGCATGACAGAAGGTAACTCATTTGATGCAGATTTTAGGCCAATCTGCCATCTTACCACTAACCGGACAGTAGGCTCCATTAAAACATACTTAAACAGGCAAAAGAGCCCAGAGCGGAACACTCTTTGGCGTAACACAGTTTATGGTGCGATACCAGGTACGGCAACGCACTGTGCTGCATTTGGTAAAGCGCTTTTGAATGAAGCCTTCGGCCGCATGGAGTCCTCGGCTGTTAGTTCCTTTGATGCGAACGCTAGCGCGGAGATCGTGATGCCATCAGAATGCAGGGTGGCATCTGTTCCATCGGAAACCGCGGCGATTCATCGAGGCCCCTCGCCTCATTCGCTCTCAGTATAAGTGAGTCATTACAGCAGCCTGCCTCTCTAGCACCCCCAGTCCCCAGCGGGTTCAATGTCAACTTTAAATGCATCAAATGCAGGGGAGAGAGGACTTTGCAGGGGCTTGGGATGCCATGGTAACAGCTGCCATCCTTCTCTTCGTAGAGCGTGCATTTTCTTTGGAGGGTTGCGAGTATACTGCATTTGTTCTGGAGTGCTGAAAGAAAACAACTCTTGTGACGAACCGGAGAATCCGTTTTGATGTTGCAACTGTAAACCCAACGGGGTGTGACATTTGGCCCACGGTGCAATTTAATTCATAATTTGAAAATGCCCTCTTGAGTATGTATTTCAGTTAGCTTGTTAGTGCGCTGTTGGACTTGGGCTAGCTACAGGAAGAGCTATATCTTACTCGGTTTGACAAAGCAAGTGGTCCATGTGTTGCAAGCTGTAAAAATGAAAACTTTCATATCAACCAACAGTTAAAATTAAGGTTTTATTGTGCAAAAAATAAAAAATCGTAATGAAAAAGTTTGCATTTAATACATCCTAAGATGGAAAATACTGCACTGGTTTTTATGAGCTTGGTGGCTCTCTGTTAGATGCTGAGCTGGCATATAAAATTAAAACTGCACTGCAAGTTATGGTGAAGATGCCAAGATATGTGATGCGTAAATTCTCTGAAATAATTGGAAGTCTCAACGTAGTTTTATATCAAACCACTGTGACATAACAGTTCCTATAAATAAATAATTATAATAAACAATACATCTAACTAGATAGTTTTTCATGTTATTTTCTGTGTGATGAATGATTAAGAGTTACTAAAGACCACTTTCCCCACTGTGTGCGTGTGTGTGTGTCCAAAGATAAAATATAATACAGAAAACACAACATTATGCGGCACATCTTTTCTCTCCTACCTATGACTGGATAAAAGAGGATTCTTGAGGTAACAACTGTAATTTGATGGAGCCCTATCAGTAATTTAGAGGCGGATACTGTACACGTACCCTACGCGTAAACTGACTGATGAGAAGTAGGAGCTGAGGTAATGCCGGTATCTTTGGCGCGATGTGACGAGTGTACCTCCTTCCTTCTCTGTCAGCCCTGTCCCAAAGGCTCTGGGCCTGCCTGAGCTGAATCCCTAATTCTCTGGCATAGAGATTCACCCTGTGATGAGCCAGCATGGAAAGATAAAATCAGTCATTTACATTTTAATGATGCAAGGGGTGTTTAAGAGCCCGGTTTAAAGCGATGAGCTGAGAGATCGCAGTCCGCATGGGAGGGGTTTGGGCGGCGGGCAAGGGGGCTGGGATGTTCAGTTGAGCTGGTACAGGGACACTGATGGGGGTCTGTCACAGTCTGTCTCTCCATACGTTATGTTAGGGAGTTTCTCAATCGCGCTTTCAGGTGATATCAGTGAATGTAAGTTCATCGCTTTTGCTACTCAAGTCAGCGGCTCGGTGTGGAAACCGGTTTTATGTGCGATGCCTTATCAAAAAAGAAAAGTCTCAAGCTGAAAATTCGATCAAAAGCTGTTTGGTCGGAGGGCGACTGGACGTGAGAGCGTTGGAGTCTGGCGAATCGGCCGCTCAGGTATGGGATGGCACTCCGGAGGGCTGGTCTGGGCTCTGTGCTGATTCGCCGGCAGAATCAGAGGAAGCAGCGCCGGTTTGGGAGGGGGCTCCATCCAGAATGTTCCCCTCAAAACGACGTGCCACTGGAGTAATGGCGCCCATTCATCACCCACGGGCGTCTCGGATGCAGTTTTTTTGGGGGTGGACTCATTTTAAGGTCCGGCCCGCCACAGCAGAGATAACCCAAAAATCTCAGGCAATTTATCACTCTTGGTTTTGCCTCCTGTGATATGACCGAAAAATGGCCAGAGCTAAAGGGCCAGAAATGGGCCTGGTGCAAAATGGAATGTCGAATTGGGGATTTTTCAATGGTTCCATTTCATAATATATTTTTGTCAGTGCATGCATGCAAGGATTTTAATAACAATATTACTTATTGGTTACGGCATGGCCCCAGACCAGAACAATTTAAATAGCTCACACTCAGAAATATAATCCATTTATTCAGTTTGGTAATTAATAAAGCTATTCGGGTCAAGTTTAAACCTAAGACTCCTAAGGGTACAAAAGAAGTGCAACGTCTGGGATGTGAACATGGAACCTGGTGTCTCTGTGAATATGTGTGTGTGTGTGAGTGTGCGTGTATGTGTGTGTGTGTGTGTGTGTGTGTGTGAATGTGAGTTGTAGGCACTGTGCATGCATGTGTGTGAATGTGTGTTGTAGGGACTTTGTGTGTGTATGTGTGTGAAAGTATAAGTGTCAGGGGACTGTGTGTGTGTGAATGTGTTTTATGGGGACTGTGCACGTGTGTATTTGCGTAGCAGCATCACTGTGGCCTTCAACCTCATTACTCCTATATCAGATCATTCCTCTTACTGTGTAAGCATTTTGCACAACAAGTATGAGTTATTACAGAGCATTAAGTTCTTGAGGGCTTTTCATACAGTAAATCTGGTATAACACAGTTAGCTAACTCAATCTTTACATAATACTTGCTGTATTTAATTGAACAGGTAAGAGGGTGAGGTAAAATAGAATTTTTTGTGCTCTTGATGCTGTAATTAATTCCACAGACTCACTGCTATTTTGCATTCGCTTTTGTTGTTCTGGGGTGAGTGGCTCGTGGAAAGCAAAAAAGATCTCTAGGGAGTGAGTGAAATAAGGGGAAGAAATAAATAAATGACAGAGGGTGCGGGGGAAACTCGGCCTCTGACTCAGCGATGTGGGCGAGACTTAATTCAAGTTAAACCCCCGGAGAACACCCGGGAAAACACGCTGATGTAACATTTAGTGGTTCCCTGAGTTCGGATGAACTTTCCACAGCGGTGACACTGGTAGAGGTAGAGCTCAGGCAATAAAGAGCACAACAGGTATATAACAGGGTTTCAGTTCTAAGGTTCAATAGAAGGACTTTATACAGTAGGGAAAAAAGCAAAAATCTCCAACACACTGAAGTCTGGTATCTATGCAATTTTGGTGCAAGTCTATGTTGAGAGCAGGGTTCTCCAATCTAATCTGAGAAATGCCAGTGTGGTGGTTGTTTTTTTTCCTCTAACCGAGCTCTAAATACCTAGTTCAACTCCTCAGTCTTACTACTAAGTCTTGAATGAATACCATTATTAGATTATTAGGCACTTCAGTGCTTGGCTATAATGACAGCCTGAACCAACATTGACAAATGGAGACCTCCTTGTTTGAAGACACTCGTCAATCCACGGATCATACCTGACTGTAATTCTGTCAGGTAAAAAAAAAAAAAATGATATGTATAGAAACATGAAACAACGTGTGTGACGGCAGAACTGGGCAGAACTGGGAGACTTTAATAGAGTCTACAGGAAGCAGCGGTTCATTTGCTTCTCCTCATCAAGGATATCAGTCAGGACCAGATGTCGGGGACACAATCCAAAGATCTCCTAATCAGCCGCTCTGCTCTGATGTGTTGGCAGGAAGCGTAATCTCCAAACATGGGGAACGGGAACACAGGAGGCCTCCATGGAAACGGGAGGCCAACACCAGGATGGCGGGATAGACGGTTATTTTGGCAGGTAGCGCGCATGCGATGAATTACAGGCCAGTAAAGTCCAGTATGATTTACATATAAGTAACTAATCCGGGGGCCACAATCTCTGAGAAAAGTGAACAGGGTGTGACGTAACGACGATATTAACTTACTAAGGCGATAACCAGAGGGCTGCATGTTCACCTCAGTAGGAGCTTTGTTAGTGTACCCTAAAGCAAGACATTTAAGTTGTAATAGGTAACGGCAAAGATGACACGCACACATTTCTTTTCTCTCAGATAGAGAATAAAGATATGAATATTCTATTTAAGGGGATTCAGCTCCTCAGACTTCCCAGTGGAAAGCTGGAGATGTGCCCTATTATCTGAGACATGAGCTGTATATCAAGGTGAAGATAATTTGACAGGAAAATGAGATGCCCTACAGGAAGTTCTGGCCAGACAGCCATTGAAAAGGAAAAGCACTGAACCTTCTTACTCTATTCACTCAGATTATGCATCACCATGAGTCTGAATGTGTTTTAGATGGGCTAGCGAGACAAACTGGGTAGCTTTACCATGCTAACAGTTAACACTCCAAACAATTAACAATTATAACAAGTTATTAAGACCTTGTAGCTGTAGCTCTTTGCTTTCTTGTTTTGGTAACTTGAGAGCCCAACTAGGACAGTGGTCAGAGATTACATTACAGTCATTTAGCTGACACTTTTATCCAAAGCATCTGAGAGTTGATTGGGCTAACCAAGGGCAACGCAGGGCTTTGCTCAAGAGCCCAACAATGCTGTTTTTGCTGTGACTGGACTGGGGCTTGAACCACCAACCACAAGGGTGCTAGTCTTGTACCTTAGCCACTACACTCCAGGCTGCCCAGAGATACATCATTGCCAGACCAAGAGACCGATGTTTTTTTACTCGTTACAATTCAGCTAAGAACTTTTTAATCACTATTCCAAAGGCACACCGTTGCCAAAACAATGTTCTCCTAATGTAGCGTTTTTAAAATTATTGCCAAAAAATAAAATAAAAAACCACCCCCTCTGCATCTGCCCACCCTGCATGTCGTGGATGACAAGAAGTTTGTGAGCGTGCTCTTCCAGCTGGTCAGTTCACCGCCCGACAGTGACTTACTGCCCGAATCCAAAGATCTTTTTCTGCTTCGTCAGCTCATTAGCACCCCTCTGATCTCAGCAGGTCTGAGCCGCTGGCAGGCAGGTAATGCGTTTAAGTGCTCTTTGCAGCGAGTGCTCAAGGGGTGCGCCTGCCAGCCAGCCTCACCTGGAACATGATCCTCCGCGAGGGGCAGCTTGCGCCCGTGACCTTACGTGACCCTGCTCAAAGCGCTCTTTTCGCAGCTTCACCCATCCTCTCTCTACCGCGCGGTCAGGTACAGCAAACTACAGCCCCGTTTGACTGTGACGGCAGAGACGCTCACCACAACAGTCTATGGTACATTTATCTCACGGTGCACAGTCACGATAAACAAAATACAAGGACGAGATGAAAACCTCAGACATACGAGTGGGACCTTTTTTTTCCCAGAAAAGCGACGTTTCATCTGATGTCTCCCACAGCGCTGAAATGAGTGAACGGCAGCACTACAAACACGCGGGTCCCACCATGGGAAATGGGGGATCCTGAAAGTAGGTCAAAGAGACGGGAAGCACGACTCCCAAACCACGGAAATAAGACATATTCGCGACAGGTGTAATGACTTGATTTGTGCGTTACAATGAGTAGTTTCACTTCTCATTCTGCTTGCACAATATGAAACGCTTTACATAGAGCTGACTGTTAGAGGAATTCTGACCCATTTCTACCAGTCAAGCGCGGAAGCAGAGTTGATTAAATGTTCTTTTTCTCCTATATCCTTTTATGTATTTGAAATTCATTAAAAGAAAGGACCATCCTTAAAGACGTTTAACCTTTATTAAGCTAGTCAGATGTTATATTAAACCTAATTACGTATTGTTGCAAATAACATTTTATGTGATATTATCGTAGTTTTCAAATTGTGTCAAAGTGAGAGATGGAGGACAAACTATTTCCTTCATAAAGCTCTTAAAAAGTAAAACAATTACAGCCAACATTTATTTCAGACCAATGATCATTTTAACTGATCTTGGGTTTAATGACATTCAAATCTACCATTTTCAATTTTATTACCTGGAGATAACATTATTCATACAATAGATCAGTACACAAAAAAGAAGGTTTTTTCATCAAAAGCAACCATACATACCCCTTAATTTATTTTTTAAATGTCATATTTCACACTGACATCAATAAGCCAGCAAAGTTTTGCCAACACCTGTACTACAGGTTAAATGCATAGTCTGTGGCTGCTGCCATTTGCCTGCTCTGTCAAATGACACCAGTGTTATCAGGTAAGTATAATAATACATATGCTCTTCAAATTATAAGTTTTCAGCATTGCATATCATACTTCCACACCTTTCATGTTGTTATATGTGGATTCTGTGCTCTAGACTGTTGTTTTGGCAATAGGACTGTGGCTGTCTGGCCAATGTAGCAAACTGAACTAAACTGACAAAAAGAGAGAGGGAGAGAGAGAGAGGGATGTAAGAGGTAGGAGAGAGAGCGAGAGCAAGGAGAGAGATGTGAGAGGGTGAGAAAATAAACAAGGGTGAGAACAAGAGCGGTGGATTCAGAGAGAAATGGTCAAATAATTAAAATGGTTAATACTGCGAGATTTTTCTGAGGTTAACAATTTAATATCATATTTCCTTGACGTCCTTTGTTCTGCCAATTATGGCTCGCAATAATTGTATTTCAGTAATTGCTGACTTCCCTTGAAACCTTTAAAATGTTTTAAAATGTTTTGTGTCGCAAAGACAATACGTTCATAGAGCTTAAACAAACAAACAGATTATTAAAGACAATTTCAATGTTCCCGGCAGGAAGACCTCAGATTAACGACATAATGCTGTCAACTACTACCAATGCTGCTCAGCCTTTATCCAGATTACTGCTCATCTTAAACATCTTAAATGTATTCATACCAAGTGGTGTGCTGAACAGTGTGGTACTATACACTGTGAGTGAGTTTTTACACCTGCCACAATCTAATTGAATTTACGGCATTAAAATGTTTTGAAACAATTTGACATCTGAAATCCCACACAGGGAATTTTGCTGAATTGAAAATGACAGGTTGAAACGGAATAGAGCCCCAAACCCTTTCAAGTACCATACAGCCACTGTCACGTTGGCCCCTTTGATCAAAAGAGACACCATGGGGATGATCAGACTACGAGAAACAAGCTTATTTACACGGGAGGACTCTGTATTTATAAAACTAAATTAGCGAAGAATAATTCACGCCGGCTTTCAAGGCGAGCAGTAAATCTTATCCGCAACAAAACAACAGAACAATGGCGGAGTGCATAATTAATCGTGCAACGCTTTCAATTACAAACGAAATTAATTGAGAAGCCCCTTGATCCTATCCGATTCAAGGTCCGTGTTGCGGAGCCGAGTTTGAGTCGGGACGGTGGTTTTGAGTCAGAGAGACTTGCTGAGTTCACAGCGCTTGTTTCCAGAGTCGATGGCAAATTTACTGTCTTTCAGGTCCGCTGTGGAGCCCCAGGGGAGAGCAGTGCCTTCCGCTGGAGGTATAAGTCCGTCATGTGGCTTCAGCGACGTTTCCGTAGGTATTGGGAAACAGGCCCAAACTGCCTTGCTTGCCTCGACCAACAGTCGACAAAGACCAGGTATTGTTGATCTCACCGCGTTAGAGCTGTCACAATGCCTCGCACTGCCATGTCTGTCATATGCCCATTACAAGACAAGGCATTTGACAGGTAATTCTGTCTGCTTAGTGGCCATAACTAGTGTACTGGCCAAAGTGAATATCCATCTGTCTGTCCAGTTGAAGGTTGTAATTTACTGATTTCCATGATATTGTATTATACAGTAAATAAGTATGTATTGTGTCTTTAAAAGCACATCAACAAGAGAAACCTAGACTGTTCACACTCTGACAGTCTCCTGGGAACCAGCATCAACAAAGCTCCCGTAACTTTTGATGAACACAAGGCCTTATCTTATCATCACAAACGTCCTTGTTAAGATAACCTTGAATCCTCCACCTCCCAGCTATTTTTGTACACAACGAAAATAGCACTGAATCGAAGCCGTGCAGTAGATAGAGGCTGGCGTCACGCTCACTCACCGATGCTGCAGTTCTCATAGATCGAGACGGTCCGTTCACCCTTGACCACAGTCACCGCTCCGTCTATCCTCCTGCAGACGGCAGGCAAGCCTGACACCAGCACGGCGCAGCACTCCATCACCGCCCCGCCCTGCCCCGCCCGCCCGCCCGCCCGTCATCCAGGCCTAGCGACTGGCATCCCGCAGACCCGCCTTCTCCAGCGGTCCCACCGTCGCCGACGCGTAGCTCTGCGTGGAGAAGCCCTTCAGAAACCGCTCCACTGCTGCTGCACGGCTCATTATTTGGAGAGATTTTCGTTGCGCCAGCTGCCGTCGCCGGGGGTGGGGTGGGGGCTGGTGGTTTGGGGAGGGGGTGTGGGTTTGACAGAGAGCTTCACGGATTCTGGGTGCCTCTCTGTTCTCAGATCATCCCGGCGCCGGCAGCGTGACGAACCCCCAGCCAATCGACGGTGCGGCTCGATTCATTGGATGCAGGAAATCAACACCTCAACCCGCTACCTTCTCAGCTTTGACAGGCGAGGTGTTTTTAATTATTCAGCGTGCCTAAGACTTTCCTCTGGGGGGGCTCTGACAAAAAAAAAAAAACCAAAAAATACATTGTGTTCATTTGCACACAAAAGATAATGCCACAAAAAATGGCTTTCTGACTCTGGCCGGCGAAACAGCGAAGCTAATTAAGAAGCTAAGACGGAGAGATAAACTCAACGTTGATAAGACTTACTCTTCTGCTCATTTAAGTGTGATGAATCGTTCTGCTTTAATGAGATTCAACTAAGGAATAGAGGCATATGATTTTGCTTGTAGGGTCTTTTCATCCAAGGTCATTTGACTCAATGGCGATTTTGTTTCTCATGTCTTTTGGCTGAGGTCTGCTGTAGTGTAAATGTGGCAGGCCATCAGTTCTGAAAGGGTCTTTAAGGAGTGACCACAACCACAAGGAATCTTACTGTAAGTTTCTGGGCAGCTTGGATTTAAACAAGAGTGAGATGGATCTGACCTACAGAACTGCCTGTACATTACCTAAACATTGATCTTCGTGCACCTCGAACAATCTGAGGGTGGCTTGGCTCCACCTGCATACTTCCATCAGTGCATTCGTCCAGCGTATTCTGAAATCATGACTGCACTGTGGCCATGACTGTGAGTAATAATGACAAATAATTCAAGAAGATTTTGCAAGAATCTGTACATTTTACAGTGCTTTTCACCACATGCGCTTACATTTAGCATTTTACATATATACATATACATTTATGCAAATACATATTGCATCGATACATTCTTTTGTATATAATTCTCCGTGATTATTTTCCTCATCTGCGATGAGTACATTAGCTACTTCTTCAGGAAATATCACAATGCATGTCATTTCCATGTGAACATTAACTCTGATGCAACCGGAGTGAAAAATACAGGGTTTCAGGCAGACATTTTAGATTGCCTCTGAGTGAGGATGTGCCATTGTTTTGCTAGCTTATATTATGCTATCTAACTATTGAAAGGTCATTGAAGGAAGAGGATCCCTGGCTGTGTGTAAGCTCAGTTTTTACGATGAAACAGATGGAACAACAACAGCTAAACCATGCTATGTCATCCCTGTCTGCTGGGAGATACCCATATACATGGATTCCACATCACATTTCAGGAAACATAAAAGCATATTAAACTCATTGGGTAACGGTTTCTATTGATGTTGTGAACTTGTCTCTCTGCATTATTACACGCAATTATAACACACATTACAATTAACATCAATTAACATTAATTTCATGATAACCTCTTTAGTCTCACTCAAATAATTGTAAAGATTTTACTCCAGATTTTGCTTTTGTTTTCAGGTGCTCAATCCAGCTCTGCACCTATATAACCGATGTACCGCAATGGCACTTTTCGCCTCACGGCCTGCGACGAAGGCGGTTATTTGATTAAACAGTATGACATTCAGCATGTTGATTCCGCCTAAATCCAAAAGGCTCAGGCAGACGTCACCATCGACAACACCACCGGCTCTCTCTGTCCCCCCCCCCCCGCCGTCTGCCTCCGTTCAGTTATTAACACCTGTGCATTGCAACTCTGATGGGAAAGCATACGTTCGCACATTACTATGGTTTCAGAGCGCATATGCAGCCAGATAAAAACATTATAACAATAATAAATTCTTGGAAAAGAGTTAAAAAAAGATCTCCGGAGGTTGTGGGTCGTCAGATCACAATGGCTTATCCAGTGTCTCCCCCTTATATCCTCCGGGATTCAGATTCCAGGGCAGGCCCTTGACACAGAGCAGTGACAGCCAGTCCTCCCAAAGCCCAGCATAGCAGATCTGCCTTTGTGAGCACACAGCACCTCTGAAAGCAGTAATACCATGAAAAAACACCCTTTGCTGTCGCTCTCGCTGACAGCCAGGATCTTTTTTTTCTCCTTCTTACAGTAGACGCTTCTATAAACAATTTTCACGTCTGTGACTTGAAGCGCAGGCACTACCGAGCCAAACCGAACGATGACTTCTGCGATTTGAGTAAGCGATTATGGAACGTTTAATGATGATGATCGGAACAGATTTCCGCGTGAAAGTATCAAAATATTGGAAAACGCGTCAGAGATATTGATGTTAATGTTTTTACGGACCAAAAAAAAAAAAACTGTCAAAGAGGCAATGGCAGATGTCATGTCATCTGGTGAAACACCCTATATGCCGCACGCAACTATAATTACATTAGATGCCATACGTCAAAAGGAAAAATGCAGATGATCTACATGCCGATGGCAGGACAGCTGTGGTGGTCTGAATGTAGGCCAGCTGTTCATTAATCCTGCTGCACTTACATTGCTCCACTGTGACGGGTGTTCTTTTAACGCTCTGCCAATACAGCACGCTAAAGGAACACGCTTCCCATAAATACACTGACCCACATAAACAAGACCTCTGACTGGTCTGTAAATCGCTTCTTTTTCTTTTCATTTGTCATTTTGAATTATTGCATTAAAAAGCAGAGGGGCATACGCTTTCACATCCGCGAACATCTTTGACAACCGGCTATCAGCTGTTAAAAACTGTAACGCACTGTGCTATACAAACACACACACAGACTAAACACATCTCAGATACACATGAGGTTAAGGTAGCCGCTGTAGGTATAATGAATGGCAGATGCTAACATCCTGGGTTGAAGGATAGGGCACAAATCATATGTGACAGGGCATGGAGAGAATGATTTAGCTCTTACTGTGCGATCTCTCTCCATCACATACAGCCAGACATACAGCAGTTAACGGCTGCATGCACCCTGAAAGGGCAAGAATTGTTTTAAGATTCCGAGGTCAGGAGCGGCCTCCGATGTCATTAAGCCCTTATTGTCACCTTCACACAACCGTTAGGGCTGTCTGTGGGGCGTTTGTGGAGAATCGATTACGGGAGATGCGTTTATGTACCCAAAATGCCTTGCTGTTTCAACTGGGCCTTCTTGTAGTCTGAATGATCCTCAGAAAGGTATCTATGCATGACATGAGCTGTTGATTACAGACCTGTACAAAGCATACAGTACAGACCGCTCATTGCATGATAATCTCTGTTAAAGATAGACATATATTACTACGTGGAAATATCTGTCAAACACACGCAGGATCAGAATCTCTGTTCAAATTGACGCTGTACAGTAATCTCTATCTGAAACGCAAAAAGTATGATAGCTCCTGTCAGAAACACAAACTGTATGCCACTGTTTAGTGAAACATGTAGTGTTGAATCTCAAAACATTTAATGAGTTAAAACACTAAACAGCATTTCCAGTACACTATAAGGTATGCTGATTGCTATTTAACATACACTGTATCCTGCTCACTGTCTGAAGCACACATGGTATGACATCTATGGTCTGATAGCATTTGAAAAGAAATCGAAAGCCTGGTACTCATTTGCCAAAGTATCCATAAATAGACAATCTTTTGGAAACTGATACTCCAGATATATCTCACTGCTTCAGTCCCACAGAACAGACTCTATAAGGATTCGTAAATCTTTCCTCTCTGTGCGTAATAAAGACCTCTCGATGATTCAGTGCATAAACAGGAAGTGACTGAGCCGACATGGAGAAAGACACATTCCAAATTCACCTTGGAGAGCAGAGAGTTCTGTCAACATTGAGAAATGATGGACAGCACCCCTGTTGGTGGTGCTTGGAATGGCAAGTCATCAATAAAACTTGCATTATAGAATCTTTGGAAACTGATACAGTGCAAGTGTCAGCAATTGGAGATTAATGTGGCTCTCAGGCTAGATGAATTAGCCTCATTTGAAATGCAAATTCTGAGTAGGTACTAGCTTATAGAATCCCCTCAAGTCCCCCTGAGTCTAATAATTAACATACCAACCTCTCTGAATGCCAATAAACAGAGAAACAGAGATCAAATAAGAGATACACACAATTAAGTGATTCTTATAGTTACAAGTTCTATGCTAGTGAAATCTAAATCACAGTGTTCACACACACACATACACACACACACACACCACTGCTACACAGGTATCCATGGATGACTTAGTTCGTAATCAGCACTTAATTGGACTGGTATATGGAGAACACAGAAAAGGAACACATCTCAGCTTTGATTGTGAGGATATCAATTTCAAGTTACTTCTTCAGGTACAGAGAGGGGAAAAAAAAGAAAGTCTGACAGCTGGACAGTTACAAGCTATCACGAAATCCTTTTCCTGGCAGCGGTTTGTTGCGTGGAGCGTGTAGGTGTGCCCGCGACAGAAACGGCCCCTGTGGCTGGTGTCGGGCGGCTGAAGGGATCCGCGCGGGTGCCTGCGGTAGAGAATGAGAGCCGGTATCCCGGCCAGTGGTGATTAATGAGTCCTACCACTCTATATCAGCCGCTCTGAGAGGCAGCGCTGAGAGACAAAGGGCCCACAGCCTCATTTCAAATGCTAAGGCTACATAAATGAGCTACCTCTATAGATACCATACATTCAACAGATGCATATCCATATTCTTAACTTTTTCTGTCTCTCTAATGTTGAAATATTTCAGTTTGGTTCATCTTATGATGAATCAAATGATAGAAAGAAATGCACTTTGTGCTGTAAGTTGCTCTGGATAAGAGTGTCCACTAAATACCTACAATGTCATGTAATGTAATGAATGATGAATAGTATATTTGTCATTGGATATACAGTACATTTACAGTGCGCAGAAACAGACACTCCAGCGATGCACACTTGAGTCTAGCATAAAGGTAGCTCAAGGGAAGGAAGGAACCATTTTGAATGTGTATAGAATCTGGCAGGCTACCTCTAGTCCTAGACAACACTCAAAATTAACCTGTTGCTACATCTTGTGTAAAGCTATGTAAAGACTGACTTGGTAAGCTCTATGTTATAAAAACTGGGTATTAATAGCCAGCTGTGTCTGTAAATGTTACATTAGATGCACTTACATTAGATGTTTACATTGTCACGCAATCCCACAATCTGAATGAGTCCTTTTTATTCACTCATGATTCATCTCGGCTGTATATACCACTGAAGGGACCAGCTAATGCAAGTCCCTTCCCTAATGTAAGGAAGATGAGAGAAATAGTCATATTAACGCAGGCTCTCTTGTTGTACACATATATGCTTATTCGTACCGGCACTGAAGAGAAGGTAATTAGCTAATTAGCCAGCTAACTTGGCAAGTTTGTCCAAAATTTCATTGGGCCAGTTAACATTAGCTTACTACAATATAACACTTGTAGTTTTAATGAGTTTTAATGTATAATGTGTTTTTCAGCTGCATTCACAGTGATGAATATTATTCCTTTTGAGCAAGAGGCCAAGGAAGTTTTTTTAATTAGCTAGCTAGCTACAGTACTTGCAATCTAATAATTAATCAGCAGCTGCAGTGATGTTTCAATCAAATTACATCATAAAGTAGGCTTATCATCCACACATTTTGTTCTTCTGACACCCCGACCCCCTGGCAGAGTACAGAAGTTCTGTTTGATCAATGGAGCTTTTTCAGTGCATGGCCGAAAAGAACCCATCGATCGCGCGCTGGTTTTTTCTCTTTTTCGCTCAAAAGGAGAGCTGGGTACAAAAACTCCACAGACACATTTGATTTTAGATTTCCTGTTGTTTCTTTCACTTTCATGTTGTCTTTCTGACGCGTAAAGATGGCCCCCGTCGACTGAGCCACAAAGGAATTCCTCTGCCTTGCTGTGACCGGAGAGCGATCTGTGAGCTTCTGCTAATTGGGTCCATTAACGACACATCCTTGGTGACACGCTCTTATCCCTCCTCTCTGAACTCCGCCTACGGTCTGAGGGGGGGGGTAACAGGAAATGATGAGGTGTCTCTCCTCATGTGGCTGGCTTGTTAACGCTTCAATTTGTAATTTCTAATAAAAGTGTGAATTATTCATGCGCTGATATTGGATCTAGAGTGCTGCCAAGTTGACAGCCATTACCACCCCGACCCGAATATCAGAATCCCGGGCAGTTTGAGTCTAATAATAGAGCGAGGAATTAGGAAAGCCATTTTTAAATGCTACCGCTAATGTCCCTCTAGCACACTAGGCAATAATAAATTAGACTAGATGGACAAAATAAAAACTTTGAGAACTGCACACCTAAATCAGACACAAACTTCAACTGGCACAACCTTCTCTCCACTGAGAGAAGATACTGCTATTCTGTGCTTTTTTTTTGATAGTGCAGCTTCAGGCTCAACGGCGAAAATCAACAAGGCTGCTGTGAGCTATCTGTGATTATCTGGTCTGAACCAAGCATTAGCTCAGTGAGCAAAAATGAGTGAGTGACAGTGGATGAGTGAATGAATCATTGAGGTAGCAAGTAAGTGAGAGAGAGAATGAGAGAGAATGAGAGAGTAAGTGGAAGAGTGGGAGAGTGAGTGAGAGAGTGAATGAATGTGTGCATATGAGAGGGAGCATGTGTGAGAGAGATATAGTAATTTTGGGGCCAGTGCCATCTAGGTGCTAGGAGTTCCCTCACACATCCCACATCCCATAGTTCTCATCTCTGTGCGAGTGCTGGAGAAACCCCTCCCTCCTGAGTCATACTGGATTTCCCCGTTCTCTGACTGCTACAGCACTTAACTGACCTCTTTTTTTTCGTTTTGTGCTTTCATCGCCAGCACAACAAGGTCCAATTAAACCTCCATCCTAAGATAAACTTTTTTAATCCATCCGGCCGCTCTGTGAAGTTTTCCTTTCCTGTCAGGAAGCATGCTCCCCCCAGGTAAGCATGGTGAACCGCCATGACGAAGCAATTCTTATGCGGACGCAGCGTTTAGCCCACGCTAAGGTTAACAGGCAAAATGGAGTTTCCCCCTTCTCCAAAACACGAAAACAAAAACATGTCCCCGAGGCGTTAACAGGACGACCCATATTCAGGTGTGATTCAGAGACACATGAGTCATTCTACAATGGGTGGGGGGGGAAGGATGGGAGAGAGAGAGAGAGAAGTCTGGGCCTTGTGCAATAAACTACCTGAGCATGAGAATCTGGCCTCTACGCTGCCACATAAAGTATTTATCAATTCCAGCTGTCATGCAGAATGACTGCAGAGATCTCTGAAGTTCAGCGGCGGGCTTTCATCAGATGTGAGTTTCCGCATCATAAAGAAAGGGCCCTGGCTCCTCTCTGTGAGCCAGGAGCCGCTGTACCGTTTCCAAATACATACCTCTACACGCCATGAATCTAGGAGAGCCCGACTCAGCCTGAGATCCATCAATGCCTGTCTCTCAGGAGTTACTGTTACGCACCCCCCACCCCTCACCGCTGCAGCCCTGCCGACCCTGTCTACGCTGAAGGGATTCTCATATCTGCACGTTTGTTATCGGTTTTCAGCCGGACCAAACACGAACTGCTGTGCGTCGTTCGACGACGGACTGATGTCCTGGTTGATTTTTTTCTTGACTGTACCGCCACAAAGCACGAACCATTAGCAGCTTTGTGTTGAACAAAGAACAATTTATGATAATGTATGCCAATGACACTCTGGGGGCAGTTTATCAGGGGGAGGTAATGACTGTTTTCAATTATCTTAACTGATACTGTGTACGGTAAGAATGTACGACACACAAAGCGTTTTTGAAAGTGCTTTTACATGATTTAAAGGATAATACAGATGCCTGCAGGAAATCTGAAGCAGCTGAGAAAAAAACAGTAACTGCACTGCAACAGAACCTACATGTAAGAGGTAAATGTCCAAAGGTCCACTGTCACTGACTGTGACTGTGGCTTACAGTCTGGAAGGTCATCACAACAGTTCTTATCAGTGACCAGGTAGGGAGGGTTCTAACTTTCAGGAAACCCTGGCCCACTGCACTAGAGAGACCTCTCCATTCAGTCAGGAGTAGGGCTGCAACTAACAACTATTTTCATTGCTGATTAATCTACCGATTATTTTCTCGATTAATCGATTAATCGATTAATCATGTGGTGTATAAAATCATAAAACAGGGAAAAATGCCATTACAGTTTCCTAGAGCACAAGGTGATGCCGTTAAAAGTCTTGTTTAATCTGACCAACATCCCAAAATATTCAATTTACTGTAATGTAAGACCAGGAAAAGCAGTACTCACATTTGAGAACAGAGAACCATCAAATTTTTGGCATTTTTGCTAAAAAAAATGATTTAAATGATTAATCGGTTATCAAAATAGTTGGCAATTAATTTTCTTTAATCAACTAATCAATTATTTGACTAATCATTGCAGCACTAGTCGGGAGTGTTGTAAAAAGACAGTAAACAGACCGATAACACATTTCCAATGTGAAGTCATGGTCTTAGTGTCATTGTAATCTGCACCACCCTGAATGTATGTATGTATGATATAGTTATGGGATGGAAATAAAACACGATTTGACATTACAAACTATGAGAAAATTCTTAAAAATCTGGTGAGCACAAATACGTAAAACTGTGGAAATCATAGAGCTGGGATCAGATGATATGTTGGACTGAACTGAAAACATGAGCACGCTCCTGCAAACACAAGAGCCCTAGAGCTATAAGTTCAGACAGCCTGCCTGCTTTTTCAATCAGGATTTACTCTCAGTGTCCTTCAGAAATGGCCATTAAAGCCTGGCGGAGCACAGAGACAGAGCTGGTGATGGCCCCGGTAATGAGAGCTGGCCCTCCGCTCACAGATGACTCAGCTCTTTGCACCAGAGCTCAGATACTCTGTGGCTGGGACCCAAATCAGGCCTTGAAACACACACACAGAGCTCAGATGTCTGTGAGTGTGGCTGGGAATCTGTTTGGGAAGTTCTGGCCTTGAAGACACCTTTTTCATCTCTCAGACAACTGGAGGCCTTTCTTATTGAAGAATGAGCAAAAATTTGTATACCCGCATTCCAAAAGGGACTGCAGCTGTTTAGAATGAAAATGGTAGTGTATAGTACCCATTTTTATACAGGTGAATTTGTGAGTTGGGAAGTTCTAGTATGTATATATGTGTGTGTGTGCATGTGAGTGTGAGAGAGTAAATATGTACACGTGTAAGCACACACTTGTTAGCGAGTGTGTGTGCATGTGTGTGTGTGTGTGTGAGTATTTAGCCTGTATAATTATGAATGTGTGTGCTCAGGCTCATGTGAGCACACCTGTGTGTGTGAGTGTGTGTGTGTGTGTGTGTGAGTATGAGTGTGAGTAGAGATCTTGTATGATTATGAATGCATGCACACAGGCTCGTGTGAGCACACCTGTGTGTGTGTGTGTGTGTGTGTGTAGTGTGAGTGTGAGTAGAGATCTTGTATGATTATGAATGCATGCACACAGGCTCGTGTGAGCACACCTGTGTGTGTGTGTGTGTGTGTGTGTGTGTGTGTATGAGTGTGAGTAGAGATCTTGTATGATTATGAATGCATGCACACAGGCTCGTGTGAGCACACCTGTGAGTATGATTATGAATGCATGCACACAGGCTCGTGTGAGCACACCTGTGAGCGCGTGCGGGCCTCTCTCTGACACAGCCCCACTGTCCCGCACAGTGACTGAGCGCACCGGTGGCTCCGGTGACACTAATAGCTGCAGAATGTACGAGCTGCCCGTGGCTCTGTTCTGGCATCATTAGGATCGGAGGGGGAGGGTTCCTGCAGGCATTATTTTCCCCTTCATCAGAAGAGCTAATCACTTTACACCGGGCCTGTAGGGCCACGAAGAGCGGTCACAAAGCCTGTGCAGAGGGGTAACACAGCCTGGTTAACATGTGCCTCAATAATGAAAGAAAAGTCCATTGTCAAGCAAATGGACATGAACCTGGTCTGTGTTACAGGGCAGAAAAACCCCTCCCCTCCCCCGGATTCTGCCCAGTGGTGACTCTGGACCTCCAGAGGTCTCCAGCTGGACACGAGAGAGGCTCCTGTCACTGGGATCCTAAACGTCCTCTCTCGACCTGACAGGTCGCCTGTGCTTAGACAAAGAGGAGGAACACGGCCTGACGATTTAAACAAAGCTGTGTGGACATTCTAACAGGGGAGTTGGCACTTCCGTCAGTGACTGGAGGCTCCAGTCTGTTTGTGCCAATCACAGACAGGGCCAATGGAAGCAGGGATCTCTGGGAAAAGCACAGGAGGTTGGGGGTGTGGTGGTGGAGCGCTGGTCTCGCTTCAGTAAGCTGAGGCCTACTGGGAAATAACACAGTGCTTCCATTTGTGTCAGCTAGTTGTCCTTTTTTGTGACCAGCGAAAGGAAACAACAGCAAAATGAAAATGGACTGAAGAAAAAAAAAACGTGAAACACATTACAGTGATCGCTGAAGACTGACAGACTTCCTCTCTCATGTGGCGATCCGTTGCAGCATTCTGTCGAGGGGTTCAGTCCCCCTGGCACCCCTCAACTCTGTCTGATGACAGCGTTAAAGCTGTACGATGAACAGCAGTCTTAACTCTTTCCTCTTCCTCTCCCTCCCATTAAGACTCTCTCCATTTCATTTCCCAGTTCCTTATCAGTATGACATATTTTAAAATACAAATTAGCAAATAGCAACTTGGTTAACAATGGTTAAAGTATTATTACTGGCGTTGTCGTTGTTAATAATCCCTCACTCCCTCCTTATCTTATTCTCTCTCTCTCTGTCTCTGGCTCTTTCTGTCGCTCTTTTCTGTCCTTAGAGGAAGATGCCCCTTCATCCAGCCCCGTCCACCGACCTGCTGATTCATTCTCTCCCACCATGGGGGAGTCTGGAGAGGATTCGGGACACGCGCCGACTATGCGCCCCCCTCCTCCAGCCCGCCCCCGCAGCTCCCGAGCCTGGGGCAGAGCGATCCTCAGGCTGTCTGGGAGAGTGCACCCCCCCCACACCCCCAGGGTAGCACTGCCCCTGCCATCCAATTCAGCCACATTACTCATCTCTCCCAACACTAATTAATTCAATCAATACCGCCCCCCTACCCCCCTTCCCTTCCCTTCCCCAAACCAGCCCATATGGTCCTCACCATCACGCCTCACCCTCCCTCCTGAGATGGGGGGTGACCGCTCACCCTGAGACGGTCTGCATATTCCACCCACGCTCCCTGTCCGGCAAGAAGCAGGACCGCAAAGTGCAGCTGCAAGTTCGCCGACTCTCAGTCACTACCTGACCAACAAGTAAATACAGAGTCTCTCTTTGCTCTCTGGTCTTTTAATGGTGAATTAAGAATTATGTTTAAACTTTCAAGTCTCTTCTAAATCTAGAGCAGTAGGTGGAATGAGTTTTATTTTGTAAGATGCAAAGCTTTTATCATGTATTATTTTATTCCAAAATACAGATAACCCACTTCAGGCTACATATATAGACTTTTTTCCAAGAATACATTCTAATGGTTAAGTAAACTCTGGCTCATGATAAATAATGCTATGCACTGATGTACCACCATTTCAGAAAACAGCAACTAATGCCCTTGTCCTCTGTGCAATAATGTGATACAGTAATCATAGCAATATAATAATAATTCAGTGTTCGGATAACTCATAACTATCAGAGCCGAGTGCTTAGTCCATGAATGCAAGTGACAGGGGGATATCAGTACAGAACATCTCCAATAACAGATAATGCATAATACACAAGATCTCGTGGCACCTACTGAATTACATAGTTGGTTTGTTGGGGTGGTGCAGTGTTTACTGGGAAATTGAGTTTTTAAGACATGGACTCGAACACCATGTGAGGCTTAAGCTTTGTGCCCTCGAGTATGGCACCTAACCTGAATTGCTTCACCGAACATCCGTCTGTGAAGATGAACAATATGTATGCCACTGTCGACGGAGGCACCTGTGAGACAAACACGTGATGTGTCGCGTCTCCAAGGAAACGGAGCTGCGTGGATCTCTGGAGACGGGGAGAGGGCACCTCATCTCAGGCAGCTCTGCCTTCCCCCATAAGTCAGTGGGAGGACCTCCAAGATAATGGATGCCATTTACAGACATTTCACGCACAAAAAATGCTAATTGCAAAGGATGAAGCCCACTCAGTCTGCAGGTGCCTCAGCTCCACTCCTCTGCGCTAATCCCGCTAAAAGCTTTGACTGGAAGCCTGTGTTTTACCAGGTTGCCATGGAGACAGAAACGCACAACAGCACCAGGCTATCACAGTTAAAGCCCAGTAATGTTAGTGCAAGTTAACAGCTCCTTAAGGCATGTGTCAAACTGAGTACCCAGAGGGCATTGCGTTCAGTTCCAATCAATTTCTCCAGCTTAATTGGTCAAGTTAATTATACTGAGTAAATTGTTTGACTAATAAAGTGCTTAAGAGTATAGAATAGAGCAAAAAACGTAATTCAGCTGAGTAACTGGTTGGACTAATTAAGTATTTAAGAGCTACAGATGGAACAAAACCAGAACCTACAGCATCTCCAGTGCTACCCCTCTCATTGACTGAGTGAGTTTTCTCGGGGCAAAGTTAAACTTGGTTGTGGCACGAATGCCGACGCAGGGTGCATCAGTGGGCTGCTTTACCAAGCGGCGTTGCGCAATACCTGATCTCCTCAATCATGTCCCCGCAGAGTTCACTCTTACTGCTGGGGAACAGCGACGTGCTTTATTTTAATCTTTACTTCACAATTACCAACTAGTTCAGGCCCAAGAAACCAGATTAGGTAAATTAATTGTGTAATCAGCTGCTTTAAATGATCAATTAAGTGGCGAATAACAATGGAAACCCGCACACCCTGCTGTTCTCACAGCACCGTAATTAATACTACTGATCATGGCTGTCATAATCACTGCATTTGCTCATTTAATTTAATGAATATGAATGTCCTTGCCTATATGCCAGTTTCCTTGCAGTTTCCCGTATTCCATTCTACCGCAGCACTCTGCAGATCACCCCCTGGTTATGGTCATGTGATGCAGACCAGTGCCGCTGAATGGAGCATGCTCCTCGGCCTGGGTACGGTGGGCCTGTGGAACGGTAATGGGGGAGGGGCGGAGGCCCTGGTGTGTGAGTATGGAGAGAGTGACAACACAATCCTGCATCCAGATAGATTTAATTTTCACTGAGTGCATTCTTGTGTTATCTATATGAATATTGGCATTCATCCAACCATACTACATTACACACACATGCACACACACACACGCACTTGCATGTGTGCACACACACACATATGCATGTATACACACACACATGCACAGATGGTGTTGCAAGCATGAACACGTGTTCACACACACACACACACACACACACACACACAACACACACACACACACATTCACACACACACTTCAAGCATCTTGTTTTAACCTGTTTTTGAGTTAGGTATTTGTCAACATTAAGATTAGGTATTTCAAAATGTTTTTGAGTTAGGTATTTGTAAAAAGGGCACTTTTCTTCCCTCACTCACTTCACTGTCAGTACAAGTTCATCTCTTATCCCTATATAAACCAGAGCAACGCTAGAGACGCTGTCGCCATGCCAACACATTCCTCTCAATTCATCCACAGCCTGCCTCTGCACATTTTAATAGAACAGCAGCGAGTTTAGAAACAGTATCGCATGACGGCGTTTCTGTCACATATTCTTGAGCTGCATTGTGTTTCCTAAACTTCTGCTTTACAGAAACAAAGCACGAGCTGTTAAAATCACACAGACTATATAAAAACATTGTTTTGTTAAACTGTATCTTCCCCAGTGACTGCACTTGTAGCAGTGACAAGATGCATTTCATAAATATCATATGTATAAATATGAAAAAACTGCCATTGAGGGCAGTTTAAAAAGATGTATGGAAAATGTGTCCGCGCTGTTAAGCTAATTCGTTCTTTCAGACGGTGCTATGTGCTTCATTCGAGTCAGGGCCGTCAGTGTTCTTCCCCATAAATGCAAAGGAAATGAATCCATCAGGAAAGTCACATCGGGACTGGGGACCATCAATCTCTGGGCCTTCCAGGGCTAATCTATATTTAGAGATTCATTCATCAGTCATGCTGAGAGGCGCAGAAACAGAAAACAAAGTTTGTCGTTGGTTAGCGCGTTAAGTCCCTTTAAGGCAGAGCCTCCCCCCCCCCTTCCCCACTCCACTGTATTACTTATCTTTGTGGAGCCACCTCTGCCGTGTGTATTATGATTAAACTCCAGTCCGGCGCTGGGTAGTCATTAATCTGAGTGAAACATGTTTAACCCCGCTCCTGGCGGATGTGTGGCCACTCAATTTACTCCTTTTGCATTAGCGGGAGTCTAGGAGGGGATGGAGGGGCCTATTAGTGTGAAGGTGCATGATGGGAAGGATGAGAGCGGCTGGGTGCATGCGATCCGAGAGCAGTGATGTAACGCCCCATACGCGTGTATGCCCAGGTAAATCTGTGTCGCACATTCTCATGAACAAAGACGCACAGTGCAGGTATATCGAAAACCTATCGCACATTAGACACGAGGAATCCAATTATGGTCACATTACAATACTACAATGAAGATCATCTTTCATGAGCCAACATTAAAACCAGCCTCAGTCGCACAAAACTGCCACTCTGCACAGACTGAGCACCGGTCAGACTGAGAATGAGCTACCCTGCAGAACACAGGGACTATGGGACACAATGCAAAGCTGTTGCTTAACCAAGTACACGAACAGTAAATGAGAACCACTTCAGTAGAAACAAGCAAAGAACCATAAATGCTACTGGCAAACTCCTTTCCTCAAAACCACAGCTTCTCAATACCTTTCCTGCACTGTCCTATTAACATATGTTATATTACTTATGATTATAGATTTCCTTTAAGGCACCTCAAGACTGCTGATGAATCAATAGCAGTACACAACAATTAACATTTAGAGTGTTCATGTCTTTGAACTTATTAAAAATGATTAGATCTTTCTGTAGAAGTCAATGACGATAATGATCAATTAGAAAACGATCCCAAGGCAAGGTGTTTATTTGGAGGTTACTTGCATAAATCAAGTCTATGGCTGATAAAAGATCGATTTCTAAATGATTTCAATGGGCCCCAGAGACTTTCAAGGGTAAAATTTTTGTCAAACAAAAGCAGTTAGAAACATCACTAGAAAACAGAATGGACAATTGGCCAAGAAGTAAACATGTCCCTTGGACATCAGTAGCAGTAACCCAGGTTCGGGAGAGCCCGAAGAAGAGTGGACCATGCAAGACCTGGTCCAGGATCCTCATCCCGATTTGAATGGTGCAGTTTTCCCATCACTCCACCTGATGATATCCCACAATGCACTCAAATGGGATTTTCACTTTGGCACGTCTCTCGGCGCTGGCGCAGACAGAGTAGGAGTGGGAGATGACGTGCCGTAAATCTCGGGGAGACTTTTATGAGGGCTCCCTCCTCCAGCCTCCTGATGTTGACTGTCCCAGCCCCGATATCTGCCACCCTCTTCAGTCAGTCTTTTCATGGCTGCTCCCAGTGATATTAAAGGCTGTGATTTAATGGCAGTGTGCGACCTCCTGTAATGGCAGCCAGCGAGTGAGCGACCTCATCACTCTCACCCACATTAAACACGCCCTTCTGCCTTAACGCATTTCAAAATGGCTGCCACACTGCACGTCATGCAGCACTGGCAGACTCAAGGATAACAACACCCAGTATAAAGTCACAGCCTGCACACAGAACAGACTAGAAGACTCCTCACAGATTCACTAGTGGCTTTACATAAGACTTTAATTAAACAAACTTAACTGATTATAACATTTTTTAAAACCACTGACTTTAGCACTACATTTCTCTTGGACAGAATATATCAGACTGACGATGCAAATAGCACAGTTGACTTAAGACTCAAGATTTAAGTAAATCTAACCTGCCCAGTGTTGAGGCTAACTGGGGGAGGGGGGTTGGTCCAGCTGACCAGGGAATGGGAAGGGAGGCGGATGAGGATAACCATGCAGGTTAAAGGTCAAAGGTTAAAGGTCATAAAGGCCTATGTGCATTATGCAACCAAATATCTACCAAATGGAAACATCTCAGGTGCAAAAACACACTTTCACTCAAAACTGTATGCTACTAAGATTATGATTATTCATAGCTGTACAAAATAGCCTACTGTTTTATAGTGAAATAATAATGCATTACTGTTAATGTTTTGTAGAATATTAATGCCACCATATCTGAACTGGTTGTCACAGAAACAGCATGAGAAATAAAATGTGATCTGCGATGACATAATCATTTGTGCACAGTATTCCTGTCGAGGCTCTCAGATATTAACCATATCCTGTTACTCATCTTGCTAAATATGGATGGCTTGGTTGGACTACTATGAATAATATCATCAAAATTACATAAGCACATATGAACTTTTACTTTTACTAGTATTTGTCTTGTGTTGTGTTGTCCAACCAAATGACCAGCTGAATGTGTTGATGATGGAGGGGGGTTGGGGACTGAGGAGGGGAGGGGTTTTGGTTTGTTGCCCAACACTGATTGGTGGGCACAGAGTTCCATTAATGCAGATGAAGGGCAAACACTCTCAGATCAAAACAGTTCCCCATTCCCACCACTGACATGGTCACAACACTATTCCAGCAGAGCAGTGACATGAGACAAGCTTTAACCAGAGCTAGCCGGCTGTAATGTAACACAGGGAAAGACCGGTGTGCCCTTTGTGCCTCCTTCAGCAGAAAAAGAGGGCAAGGAGAGCGGGACAGTGGGAGTGCGTGGAGCGCATGGAGCGCCGGGTCCTTACCGAACCGTGGGTCATACTGTCTCATCTGCACCTCCTCCACACAATCTGCAGGGAACCAGCCCGTCCGCCCTTTCACCGAGCCTTCCCAGAATCCCCCTTCTCCGATGCTCAGGACTGAGAGAGAGAGAGAGAAAAAGAGAGAGCGAGACAAAGATTTAGTCCACAGTTTCATTAGATAAAGTACCTGTTGTGAATACAGGGAGCCAGCCAATGTGTACTATTGCAGCTGCTGCGGTACTGCAAAATTACACTGTTACTCTTTCATTACAGAAACATAATTCATGAACAGAATGCACTGAATAAATATGTTAATAACAAAGTTGCTGGCACAGGACTGACACTGAATACTGAGTATTTGTGGAAAGATAGGGTTTGTGTTCACACTCTCATCTCGTGTTGGCATAGGCCATGCCAGGTGTCGCTCAGGACAAACAAAGAGAAAGCTGTTTTAACAGATTATGTCAGGATCACCAATCAGAAGCTATTCTTAGATGTTAGTCCCTGAGATGAAGGTGGCATTTTGCTTGAGATTCCATCACGGTTGATAACTATGATATTGCAATGAGTGAGCTTCATATTCATTTCTCCCAGTGCAACAATTTTTGGTATGCCTCTACAGAATTTCAGTCAAAAACAACACATCCTGATTTGAAATACTGTGTGAACAGGACAAATTTTTTGCACCACATGCAGGTGAGTTACCTATCCTTCAGGATTTACTACAAGACATTAAGACAGAATGCTCAGGACAGAAAAATGTTACTTTCCAACTTGAGAATGCAAATGTACATTCAGATTCACTCTATCACACAGACAGACGTGCACCATCACACACTCAAAGCCAGATTATTTTGTTGTGAGCAAAAATAAACCCATTGGTAGGCATTTCACTGGGGATACAAAGGGCTTAATTTCAAAATAAAAGTTTTTTATCTTCCTCTCCCATTCAAAAGAGATGAGATTCAATCACACCAGTAGCAACATGACGAGGTGTAATTTGCAGGTACTGTACATAAGTGAGATAAGACACCATCTTCTGACCAGTGCTGTGTGGTCGCGCCATGCTAAAAGCTAAAAGCAGCGCATTAAATCAAGATTCTCCTCTCTTACTCCCTTGCCGCTGCCATGGAGTTTTTTCACCCCGTGGTTGCTAGGAAACCGCACTGTCAGGTTGTGTTGGCCAGCTTAGAACGTTAAAGTATTAATCACCGACTTTCCTTGGGAAGGAGAGCGATGTTCTCATCGAAATTTCTCATTCTTCTCCACAGTGAATAAAATACGGGAGCTGTCCACAGCTAGAACTAAGTATAGCTTCCAGAGGCACTTGGCATTGAAGGCTCTGGATTTCCGTGAAATCATCTAAGGAGGCAGGTGGAGGGGGATTTCAATGTTGGTGAAAAGTTCTGTAACCCTTTGTAAAATAAAAAAAAATTATTCCTCAAAGGACACACTTAAGCTGAAAAAGAGGCCCCACTTTGAAGAAAACAGTCAATAAAAGTACAATGGGAATGTATGGAGCTGTTAGGGTCTGGAAAAGGCAGGGTGGTCTCAGAGAGAGAGAGAAAGTGTGAGGAGGGTGTTGGATGGGAGTGAGGCGCTGCTTGGGTGTGTGTAGCCTGTCAGGGTGAGCTGTCTCCCCTCCGGCTCTGAGGCAGCTGAGGGGAGGGACAGTGATCCGGCATGAACTCAGATGGCTGAGCTCCGTGTCAGATCCTTGTGTGACCTCCTGTTTTGGAGCCCCGTGGCAAATCATTTTGGGCTTCATGCTACCCTTTTTCACCAGCAGGGGGAGCCCTGCTGTACCCAGTCCCAATGTTTGTGGAAACTGATCTATCCTGCCCTTCTTTTTCAGATATTTGATTCTGTTCCTTTCACGTGCACCTTCTATCATGCGAATGGCCCGAAGCTTTGATGGATCAGCTGCTTCCCCCACCCGGTGCTGATCCTCCCTCCGCTCTTGAGCCTTAATGGGGGAGCGGACTGCAGTTTCCTCTCCCGCTCCTGCTTAAAGAATGCTGAGCGATCACTTCAGCTGAGAGCCGGAGCTGGACCAGCTGCAAAGAGGCGAGCGTGCATTCTAACCACCCTCAATAAACACAGCAGAGCCACGTACCGCGCTCAAAACCGGCATCTGTAATGTTCCACCATCCACACTCCTTCTCCCCCTCAAGACGTTTCATAAACAGGCATTGCTCATACCCCGCGCACTTCGATGGATGCAAGCACCCCCCACTCCCGCAGGCAACAGAGGAAAAGAAAGGAAACAAGCTCCATACTCATTCTGCGGCGACTGGGGTCAGGTCAGAGATGAAGAGGCTTGAGGAGAGGTCCCTGTCTATTTGGGATGGGACTGATCCTGAGTCAGCGGTCACGGAACGGAACGAGGAGCCACATGTGGTGCTCCCCTGACACGGAAACGCACATGCAGGGTTTGTGAAACGCTACCGTTCACGTTGGGAAAAGCAAAAGGACTTGGTCTTACGGAGCGTCTGCTGCATTTTTCCCCCCCACTGTTGTCATGGTTTCAGCCATGATATGTAGCCAAACAAACAAAAACACAAAAGGCAGTGGAATACACAATATTTGAGATAATAGCTGGAAAATGGTAAAACAGAAAAGCATTCGGAATACTGTTCACAGCTGAACATATACTAGAATGTAACAGGACTTCAATGGGACAGTATTTGGCGATCAAAAAGTAAAATATTACTCAGTGGTTATATTATATAGGATAATACTGATAATCAAATGTATTTAACTACAAAAATTTTCAAACTGTGGAAAAATATTTGATTTTGAGTCGTTATAGTACGGGGAAAAAGAGCTACAGTTTACCCAGTGAAATTGAGAGTTTTGACTGTATAATAAAATATATTTATATTTACCCATGCAAAACTACATAACTTCCCCTATGAACAAAAGCACAGAACTGTGCTGCAGTGAATAAAATTCAAAAAAGGCTCAGATGTGGAGTAAGCACTGATATCCCTGGCCTAAAGCAGAGGTATTATTTGCCTTTCAGCACCATGGACAGCGTCCCACATTGCTGTACTGTTCTCACTGCTCTCTCATAATGCTTGGCAAGCATGGTTCAACACGTTTCAAAGCAGATCAAGGCCTTTCTCATCACAGCACCTTTGAACAGAGTTGACCATCCTTCTCTCTTCAGAATCCCTCACCTCAGGCGCGTGGTTTGTGAAATGTTCTTTTACTCTCCTTTCTCTATAAAAAAGTATTTTCTGTGGTGCATTTAATCAACAACAATATATGTGTGTATGGGTATGTCTGTAAGCTGTTGTGTACATCTCTCGCCAAATGTGGGTATAGCCTTCCATATCTGTATGCCCACAGTCAAATTTGCCCCCTGTCAGTGCAAAAGAGCATAAGCATCTTAAGAATGTCATTCTGCACTGTGAGGTGCTGCTCCAAGAACAAGCACTTTAACTCGACAAGGACCATCAAGCATTCTTTACAGCTTCACAGCGGACTGATTCTCCAGATAAGATATGTCAGCTAAATCAACAGAGGCTGTCATCAGTCACTATGGTGAGGCTATCTGGAGTATCAGGGCAGGCAGCAAAAAGACTCGGCAGCAAAAATTAATAACCTGCCCACTCCAAAACAATATTCTGGATTCATTCAGAGACTCTAGTCTTTTAGGGATCAAATAAGGGCCATAAAAGAGGAAGGTTTACTCCAGTAAATCTGCTTGCAATCGATTCCTTCTGGATGCCATAAGAATTTTGCATTCCTTTAGATGCAGTCACCTATGCTGAAGTATACCGTTCATGAGTAATGAAACTCCCATCAGTAAAACTCAGGAAGTCTGTGCTGTTCATGAGTGTTTAAATAACGCAATTCACAAACTGATCTTTTGTCATTCACATGCATAACGAAGAGGAACTTTGCCCACATGTTCAAACCTGTAGATATGGGCGAATGCTTCTCTATATTGTGATGGCAATGTGACAATGTGTGAGAAAGGCAATGTGACCATATGATGAAACAGAGATAATAAGCAATGAGTTGGTACAGAATATCCATCATACTGATTGCTTCAGTGTTCGAATAAATTAAGGGCACTGGATGAGTACTAGGATTGGTTTAAAAGGTGAAGTTTCAGCCTATGGTGACTGAAGATCACTGATCCTGGTACAGACTGTTAAGCAACTGATGTATCTGTGAAGCTCTGTAAAAAATGCCAAGTAAATCCATCCATGATGATAGGGTACACATAGACCGGCGCAGAACGTGCCAGAAAGAGCAATCTGAAACCCTTTGGACTGTGACGAGCGCACCTTGTGGCCGAAGCCGTTTTCAGAGGCCATAACAGGCTGCTGAGGTGCTCTGGAGAGCGGTCCGTTACTGCGTGACTGACAGCTCTGAAACACATCACACGGGTCCCCTGCACATCAGTGAGACAAATCCTCCGCTCCTAAAACGACTCTCGGTCTTTAAATCATCCTTGGTCGCACTTCTAAATCCATTTCGAATGACTGCCGGGACACAAAAGTTCATTTGTAACAATGTGGGAGTCGCTGTATCGATCAGCATTACCCTCTGGAGCAGGAGGCACAGATGCACTGTGGACTTTGGAGTCCCTTTAGCACTTCTGCCTTTGTAGCACAGCTCAGTTATATTATTAATATCAATTCTGCTGCTACAACAACTACTACTGCTGCTACAGCAATGACAACACTACTGCCATTACTACTGATATAATACTGAATAATGGTTAAAACAACGATAACAACTGCAAAAATAACAACAAAAATATAATGATAATAAAATAATACCATTTTTATGAAAGTCCCCTTTTACAAGACAGCATACTTATGCAATTAGTTGGGACCTTGATCAAATTGATGGAGTATTCGGGTCAAGGCAGCAACAGCTGTGCACCACAGGAGATGTGAACATGCCGCCCAGTTCATTGCATTGACACCCAAGGGATTATGGGACAACCACACGCCTGCGACTGGGTGAGGGCAGTGGCTACTGAGGCAGAGGGCTCAGACTGGCAAAGAAGAGGCAACTGTGGCTTCTTAACAGGGGGTGAGGTGACCGGTTAGAGGCGTGCAAAGATATGTGAGTGCAATGAGAGGCGCTGAGATAATGGACAGCATGTAAACCACATAAGAAAAGCAAACATTTCAGTGAATGAAAAATGCTGACAGGGCTGAAAAAGACTGATGACTGATTCCTGGGCTTTCCATTGAATTCAAATCAACGTCACCATAGCAACCAGTAACATAAACAAAGGAACATTATCAATCATAACAATGTCCACAATCTTACAGTATAAGATTGGGACTTCATTTACTATCCTGGGGGCCAATATTTTGATAATTTGTTCATGTGTATTTCCAATAACAGGACCTCTGCTGGATTTCACAATCAAACAAAGAAGTCAGACATTTATGTTCCCTGGAAAAACACGCAAGGCAGTATTTCTTTAGATAACAATTCTCAGCAGATTTTTTTAAAGCATGGCCAATTAAACATTAATAAATGAATCCACCCTCAGTGTGAGAACGATGCCCTCTCATCCAGATGAATGTTCACGGCTTTGTGGAAAAGAAGCTTTTAAATCCCCTCTGCTGGGAGACGGACGGAGAGCGGACTCATAAAGTTTCCCATGGTTTGCAGGTTCTGGCATCTCTCATTGTCTGACTGCCCCGTGTCTGACTGGGTGCATCTCTTGGGCCTGCCAGGGGGTGGGAGTCTCATGGTCACTGCATTCATATCAAAGAGGGGGGCTGAACACACACTCAGATTCAGGGGGCCTTTTACTATGAAAATGAATAAATCATCCCTGAAATGTACATTGCTTACACACACCCTCTGAATAATCTGTGTGTGTGTGTGTGTGTGTGTGCATTTGGCTGAGTTTGGCGTGGGGACAATAATGAAGACAAATGATAGATGATGATGCAAATGTCAAAAAATTGAGATAAATTTTTTCACCTCTGAGGTGTCAACAGCATGGGAGGACCCATTGGAGCAGCTGATAATAAATTGATAATAAGCTGATAATATGCTGATAATAAGATGATAATATGCTGATAATAAACTGATAATAACCTGATAATAAGCTGATAATATGCTGATAATTAGATGATAATAAGATGATAATATGCTGATAAAACAGGCACATCATTTTTTGGTTTCCCATTTTACATTCTCGCCTACAATGCTAAACTGTGCGGCTAATGATAAAGGCCTTCTTGAATCAACAGCAGGGTCAAATGTCTGCCATGCGGGTCAAACAATATTGCTGAATAAATATGGTAAGCTTTCGTTACTATTATTACTGTAACTAATGGGGAAGACTGAAAAACAGCATACTTCACATATTTTTGTTGGGAGCTAAAATCTTCCAAAACATCTATTTATGAATTCACATATTACATTACCATTCATATCGCAAACACATTGTGTGAAGAAAAAAAAATAGAACAATGAAACATTCATTCATAATGCTCTTCCAGAGCTGTGTAAATTTTATGAGAAGATTTCCCAGTGGGTTTGAGAACCTCATTGGAAAACAGCTCAAATGCACTCAGCGTCAGACTGCGGGCGAGAGGCAATCTTGGCTCGCCGTTGCGCCGTTGTTTATCAGTCTCATTCGGTGAGCGGCCACGTTTATCCTGCCGTAAATGCCCCCGCCGAACGCCTCCAGCTCATTCCGTTCGGCCTCTGAGACGCCCCGGCGTGGGACCGATCCACATCAGAGAAAAAAAACACCCTCGGAAACCCTCTTCTCTCGCCTGTCCACTTGCTTTGAGCCTTGCGTCAACCATCAAAAACTCCAGTGAGGCTTCCATTCACTGTCTCCTTTGCACTAATCCTTCAACTGATGTGTTTCACACATTCGTACACGCTTCTCCTGAAACCAGCATCCTAAAGGGAAATTTTGCAGGCCCTCTTTCTAATGAATGTGCTTCACTCTCTGAGATTGTGCCAAACAATTTGCAAAAGATAATGCCCAAGCAGATTTTACAGGGGAAATGATGTACTGTACAACCTTTCCAAGCGTGCCTATTGTAAGAGTTTTCGAAAATGCTGCCTTGAAATTAAAGGAAAAATTTTGGGTGCTATTTATTTTTGGAGATTTTTTTTTATGGACAGGTCACAACAAAAGATCTGAGATGGCAATTACAAAGGCAATGTCTGCCTGAGGATTCTGAAATTGCACAGACGGAGATATGGTGACGGAGGATTTCTCCGTCTGTATTCTGCCTGGCCAAGGCTATCGCTAAAAGCCATCAAGGCACTTTCAGGTTTCGTCACCTGGAAGTAAACAGCAATGAAAGGTTTTCGCTAGCTCTCAAAAGGTTAAACCTTTTACACAGGGGTTTTTAAAGTCGCTCTGTCACGCCCTCTTACCCGCATGAAATTTCATAGAGTAATGAATAATAAAAAAGCGTTTCAAATTTGCATTGCAGTGTTGCCTCTGGGAAACCTCTGTACTTATGAAATTACATGTGCTACTTTTTCTTGGTGCAGATTTTAAAGGGTGACATGGCTCAGAATGACTCAATAACGTTGGAAAAGAAAAACAACTGCAGCAAAGCTTTGCCCACTGCCTCTCGTACATGCCTCCAGGAAGTAACACGATAGGGGGTGGGGACAGACAGGGCTGCTGGGGACAGCTAGCCCTTGGACAGTGACTGTGGGGGCAGGGCATGGAGATCCAGTTTGGCATTCACCCAGAGCACGGTGCAGCTGTAACTACGTAAACACTGATTACATAATACCCATAAGACTCCTGGGAGATGGATAAAAGCCGTATCTCAGTCCAAACCATCACCATGTGTATCTGATTCTGGTTTGCATTGAGTCCCTCAAGTCACACATTGAGTTACAGTGCAAGAACAGCAATGATAGATCAAAGTGGAGTAAACAAAACATAGGTAGGTAAATGTCTTTAATACCAGAATACCAATGTGTGAGGTTAAAATATGTTTTTGTATAATAATTAGCATTAATTAAATTCCAGAAAAATCTATTCAATCCCAGGCATTAAGTGTAACTTCACTTCCAACCAAAGAATGGCTACAACATATTCATTTCTGCTGAAAAAAGAAAACAGATGTTAAGCTTTTGTTGGCAATTCCTAAAACATCAGAGAGCCAATCACAGCATAAGAAATGTAGCTGCATCACCCAATTGATATTGACGTGGGCTCCGTCGCCATGATGACAGCGGATGGCGATGAGCACTTTGCCACGCTCGCTCTAATCACTATGATGAAAATGCCATCTGTGACAGAGAGACCAGCGGTACACAGCAATTATACATGACTGCGTGCGAGGAGTACTTATGCTGATAAACGAGACAGCCCTGGCCAACGATATTAAATCACTCAGCGTAATTTGCCACACGTCGCTGCAGACATAAAAACAACAAAAAATAAACAAGGACATGTCTGACATGCTTAGTGGCAGCTGAATAAAACATTTTTATGTTCTGTTTATGGGAGTCATTGACCATGAATGGCTTTCAGGGCCTCTCACAAATGCCTGTTTTTCAAGGTGCTTAAATTGCTATGACATTCTTAGAGGCCATATTTCAACAATCTTAGCACATGGCTGCATGGCGTGTAGCATGAGCTTAGGGTATGTTTTTTTTAGTTTGAGGGAGCACAATTGTGGAGCAGTCGTAAAAGAGTTTGGTCTCTGCGGTTTCATTAACTGTAGGTGTGTCAGTGGACAGACACAAAGCCAATCAGGGTGTCATTTTGAATTTAAAAGCCCTTTAGAAGCCACCCATCATCACTGAACGCACTAAAGTAAAGAGTACATAATTGCTTCACACTGTATCCTCTTGCAACTATGGACAGTGTACCAAATAAAAACGTTATTTTTTACATGCATCGCTAAAATACGTTTTAGCGATGTCCTTTTCATCACAGATGGGCAATTTTATAACCCTGCAGACAGCCACAAAGCTAAAAATGGCCACTCCAATGTGACGCTATTGTGCTCATCAATTAATAACTGTTCTGGGTGCACAAAGTGTAGGTGTCACAGTCCATACACATCAGAGCCAGCGCAGACTCTTTGGAGTTGTTGTGCTTCTGTTTTTGGTTCCTTTACTTACGTTATTAAATACAGATGTTTATGCCAGCAGGTCTAAGATATGTGGGTCATTTATTTAGCTACCACGCTACACCGTGCTCTTCCAACAAGAAAATGGAAAATGGTTTGAATTTTAGCTGAACTCATGCTTGCAGCTACATAACAAATGTAGCCTATTTAAAACCATGGCAACAGTGATGTAATGATTCCAATCAATAAAGCCCTTACTTCCCACACCTATGCCTATTTTACTAGGACGATCTTTTTTGGACCTATATTAGGATAAGTAAAAACAGCATGACGTATCTCCTGACACATACAAGTCCAACAGGAATGCTAATTTATATTTCCCTTATAAAGTGAACATTTGAGGTATATTTGTGCCCATGTGTATGTAATGAAGAGGGTGTATGTGCAACATCCATCTGACCAGGTAGACACAGTACCAAAGTAGCAGCGCTAAAATCTCTGTAGAACAACTGCGACTTGATTTCCGAGGTGGTTTTGGTAGGCAGTAACTCCTCAGCTTTGGACTGAATCAAAATAGCGATTTGCTAGCAACGCGCCAGACCGCACCTTGTTTTAAGACCAACCTGCCCAAACGGAAGCTATTTGATTTGCTGTTGACATAATTCTAAGTGACTAAGGGAAAAATAACAGCTGCAGCAGTGCAAAACTAGAAAATCAACTTGCGCTAGAGCTACTGCAGGCGGCTAGTACTGGTCAGAAAATATGACCATACATTTTTTTTTCCCCACAATATATACAGTGAGCAAAATGTTACATTTGTGAAAATGAAAAATTGGTTTGTGGCAATGGTTTACACAAACATTTGAAGGGCTAATGACTTAAAGTAATGCGCATATAATGACATCTGCAAATACAGCCCCAAACAAAAATGGACATTTTTGGATTACAGCTCACACATCCACATCTGAGCTGGAGCAGGAAGACAATTTGCACAGTGGCATACTGCATTTTGGGTATCCAGGTATCCAGTCTATGTAAGATTTGATGCTACTCCAGCAGCAAAGCCTACTAAAGGGAAAATTAAGATTCACATAGGGGCGGATATAGTGACCAATAATTTGCTCTCCATTTCTTACAAATATTAAGTCGTATCCACATCTACATAAGCAAAATGTAGGCAGAAATGTAATCTCTTCTTGCTGACCGTACACACTGTGAGGTAGTCTCTTAGCAACAGGCATATAATGATATGTGGTGCACTTATTTACCTATAGGATGTTATGGGCTTTGACTGATAACTATCAAGGGACAAATTACTGCATATGGTTTTTCCTTATCCAAGGAATAACACCACAGTATCACATAATCATGTGATGGAATGTCTATAATGAATGTTTGAATGTATTGGATGCCATTTATCATTTTTGAGATAAGCAAAATACTAAAAGTAGAACTGAACAGTGTTATTTGTTCAAGTATCATGTTGTTCCCCAATGCAATTTCATTTGTTGAACATCTCTTATAGTATTCAGAACGGTCAAACTACAAATGACAGTGAATGGCTACCAGTTCCTTATGTCACGCACCATTATTGAGAGTCAGGACAGCTGGCAGAAATACAGAGACGAGCTGGCACTCCCATAGGACCACGCCTCAGCTTTGCACCTCTCTTCTCCCGGCTCCCGGGGTCCCCTGAGGACACGGTTGGTGTACAAAATGACAGAATGCAGTCCTGTGCTCCTCTGAGCCGAACGCAACTACCCGAAAATGCGGGGTCCAACTTGATTAAACCGGGGGAAAACCTTGCAAAATCAATACCGGGCCAGAGAGAACCACAAATTACCTGGAAGGCCTCACACAAAAAAAAGCAATGAAAATGGGGGCCTGGTGTGAATGTTTCAAAGGTTTGAAACGGGGGGGGGAAGTCTGCAGATCAATGCAAAGAAAAAGCGCCTTTTTCTCCTCTGCTGACGTTTAATACACTGTGGCTAATAGGCACTTTCTTCTGTGTCTCTTTTGAAAGGATCCAGCACATTAGAGAAGGACAAACACAGCTCTAGAAGTGGGCTTTGCCTCCTCTGACAGCCAAACTGGAGTAAATACAGTGATTTTGCCCTCTAGTAAATGTTACTTCGTCTCTTATTGATTACAGAGCTTGTCTTTCCAGGGTGGGGGGAGAGCTGGGAAGCGAGTTTGCCAGTTGTCACCTCTTACAGCCGCGTTTAAGCCCTGCCCCCTAGTGCTGTCAATCAAATGTTGCTACTCATGCCACCCCCCTCCCCCGCCCACTATCCCCCTACCAGGTGGCTCCATCGGTTGTGTGATGCCATGCTCGGCCCTGTTGATTGGATGCTGCCATGTGCACACCAAGAGAGCTAAGCGCTCAAACGGTGTTACAATCAGGTCTTTCATAAAAACCGGTCAGCGAAGGAGAGAGGTGGAATCTGAGCAGCGCAGACAGGTATCCGTTGAAACTAATGGTGGGGTTGGACAGGAGGCTGACACAATATGAAGCGGTCAATGGATGAAGGTGGGGCAGCAAGGCTCTGTGTGAATGAGCTGAACCTGGGCACCACCAGCTGCTGCCACTTCCAGAATGAAAGATTATGTGAATATAATGAAAATAATTATATGAATTTGTTCAATTATGCGAAAAATGCGAAAGATGGTGACAAGAAACACGGTCAAACATTTAAATCCAGTTTTTGTGAATCTGTAGTCTGGTCAATCAGAGCGCTGTATGTTCTTTGAGAAAGATACATATTTAGAATGAGCAGGGCAAAGTCAATTACTTTCTATTGTACTTACATCAGTATTAAACGTACAGCCGTACCATTGCAATACAGTGAGTGTAACAGTAGTCAATGTATCTTGCTAAATGGTTTTCTGTTACTTCATTCACAAGCATGGTACAGGACTTCATCGTGTTGAATGTTATGTAACTTAATGGCCATAACCGGAGGTCTTCAACTGGCTTAGCCTCACTGGGGAATGGCAAAGGGTACATTGTTTTGTTTTTTTTTTTTTCCAGCCTCATCTCTTTCTAGTGCCCACTCTTGGTTGGCTGGGATCCTGTCAAACCACAAAATGAGTATATGGCTGACCTCATCATCCTCCGCCACCTTATATGGAGTGTGTGATTGGTGGCGAGTTCGCAATGCGGAAAGGGCTGGCCGTCATGTGAATCAGAGGAGTCACGTATCAGCGTATCCTCCTCCTGAGTACACGGGAGCCAGGCAAAACAGTTCAGCTAATTTCAAGGTGAGAAAAAGGTCAAATAAAAATTCCGAAAATCTAAAAGATGCACTTTCCGTGTTGAATATAAAATCTGGGTTATCCCTGACAGGATATAATTGGCTATGCAGCGGTACTGTATGTGCGCAAGCAGAATGAGAATGAGAGTCTTCTGTTTATGTGAATTACCCTTTGCTTGACAGCCTTCTTTGGTATAAGGGGCTTTTGTAAGAGGATTTCATGTGCAGCTGATGTTGATATGCAGAAAGTGAGCTAGTGAAGTGACTTCCTTTCCCAGGTGAGATAAAGGACACCCCTCTGGGATAGCCCCAACAGAGCCCAGAGCCCAATGGCCTGGTCCAATCCCACATACTGCCCTCAGAAATAAACCAGCTGAAAATGCAACCATAATTTCTGACGTATCACTGATTCACACAATAATTAAATGATCTAAACTTTATTGAATGACGAATTAAATGCTTGTCCGCTGTGACTTCTCCAATAACTGCAATTACTTTCAGGCTGTAACATTTACTTTACAGGTATTTAATAACGGATACGAAGAGAATAGTTTTTGATTGGAGCTATTTTTAATCTTCTATTGGTACACACAGAAGAGGGTCCTCCATGGTGTGTAAAATAAATTAGCTGTTTTGGCACCGGTTAATTTCTATCTCAAATGTGACACCTCACCTTACCTCACTGCAGAGTTCCCGGAAGGTGACAAATTATGTATGGAAATTATTCAAATGTATTCATCCTTACAGTGCTACAATTTCAACGCATATTCTGAATACCTTTGAACTTCACACAGTTATTTGATCTTACCACTCACAATGGGAGACAGGGCAAAAAGGAATCTCTGCAATTTGCATAAGTTCGACAGCGTCGACCGCTTCTTATATGCGGCCGCGACGCTGGCAATGTGCATCGAGTCGGCTCCATTGATTTGACATACCTCTTCAACATATCTACTCACTGTGCAGTGAAGCATTCAGACATGAAAGTGCAGTACCACCAGTACAACAAAACCACCCAAAAGTCTCTTTCCACCGCCCTTTACACAGCTGTTCTTTACACAGCTCACTTTTTCAGACTACTTCTCGACCTATCCTGACAGAGCATGGGTGACCAGTTGTAGAGGCAGTCTGTAGTCTAGTGTCAAAGGTACATGGTTGGGACCCTTGAGATTGTTGGTTCATGCCCCAGTCCAGCTGCAACAGGAACACCAGTTCTGTTGGGCCGTTGAGCAAGGCCATTAACCCCATTGACATTGCCCTCCCATGGGGATCAGCCCTTGGTTAGTCTAATCAAACTCGCTTTGGATAAAGCGGCAGCTAAATGACTGTAATGTAACGTCTTCTAAAACTTATGATTAATTGCTTGTTGTTTTGCTTAAAAGTCAGGAAAAGTAGGGGACTTAACAGTTAGACTTTCAGCTGATTTTCATGCAAAATGTTGCTTTTTTAATTGCTGTATTTGTACTGTGCTCACTTGAACATCGCTGTTTGTGTTTGTTTTTTTTTTTTGTTTAAGGAGGCAGTGACCTTCAGAGTGGATGGTGTGCCAGTTTTTTTTTTTTTTTTTTTTTTTTGCCACGTGTTAACAAAGCAACTGGGGTCGGGGTGCGCAAAGAGTCAACTGAGCTCGGGTGCGGAACCGATGTAAACGATATCATTTGCATTAAAAGCAGCTGGTGGCGGCCAACCTTTGGCGCCCGATTCATTCTGCTCAGTGGCTGTCCCCAATGTTCTACGCTGTGGGCGTTCTGGATCACGGAGTGCAGAGATGTGCATATTAAACTCCTATCTCAGGTAACGGGTAATGTGCGATTATTATACTGGAGAGAAGGACGGTCTGACTAATGGATCGATCAGGCAAGGCGTGGAGGCATGGGGGAGTGTGACCCCCAACCGTGCGGATCACGGGGGGCATTAGAAGGATGGGGGTGGGGCTGGTGGGGTCAAACATTTCCACCCAAACAATAAATGTAACCTAAATTGATTTTTAATTATTTTATCTTACTGGATTTCAAAGGTTGTCATCAATGTAAAACGTTTCATGTCAATTTCACATTGTATAAACCCATTTATAAATCCCCTCGTTACAGTTCTTAAAAGAAGAATTACACTGCCATTCCTGTAACCTTTCTTGATTTAATGGCTTTCCTGCGATTTTTATTTATATATTCACTTTTTTGTGATTGCTGTAACTACAGCCACCTAAGGGTCATTTTTAATTAGTGTTTTTACAAATCACTTCATTATACCTGTAAATGCATTCAATAATCCTTATAAAAATTACTCCTCCTAGTCCCATTCTATTACTACCACTACCACTACTACGACTAATAATAATAATAATGATAACAACAACAACAACAATAATAATTAAAGAGCTTGGCTTGGCTCAACTCAGAATTGCCCTACTTGGGCTTTAAAACCAGGTAGGGCACCACTCTTGTGCCCTCTAGCAAGGTATGTCACCTGAATTGCTTCTGTAAATATCCATCTGTAAATTGATAAATGTACTTAGTGTAGAAAAATAAACTCTGAATAAGAGTATCACTTAGAAAAATGCTGAATGCAATGAGTGGCAGGTTGTTATTATTCTCAGTATGTAGCATACCAGAGGACTGTGTTCAAAAACCTAGTTTCCCCTGTCAACAGTGTTGATGCCAAGAGCCATTTTTCCAACGGCCGAAACATTGTGAGCGACAACAGGAGCTCCATAGAGGCTTCAGACGTTTTTTATGAGTACAGTACTTTGTACCAAGATAGACTGTGAAAGTGCAGCCACACACAAGCTACACATTTCATCACATTATCATTTTCACATCATGTAGCACAATATTTTTGAAAGCAGCTGAAATCCTGTAAATGTAACTAGTTGAAAAGTGGAAGCTTATTTAATCGACTGAAGGAAAATATCGAACAGGATCAGGATATATTGGGTAAATATCTGATTTCAATGTATAACATGGCCTGTCAGTACATGATGTATGCTGTCACAATATGCTACTGCATTTGCATTGTGCTTGATAGTACATGTTGCCCACTGGTTTGAGATGATATTCTGATGGTACATGTCTATTGTTGTATGATGTCTGATGGTATACAATATCTTCTGTTCTCCTATATATACTACCTTTTTTAATGAATAATGGTACATGTCTAGTGTCCTTGAATGGTATCTGATGCAATTTTGTCAGTGGTTAGAACACAGAGTTCTGTACAAAGAAACTACAGGTGATTCCTAAAGGTATATGTCTACTGTTGTTGTATGATGTCCAATGGTATAACAGTGTCAACTGTTATCCTATATCTACTGTCTTTACATGTCTAGCGTAATTTCTAACATATCACTGATTTACACAGTAATTAAAAAATGTAAACTTTAATGAATTGTGAATTAAAGGCCTGTGCTCCATGATGCCTCCTCAAATAACTGCAATTACTTTCAGACTGTAACATTTACTTTATCCATCAGCATTTAATAACATAAGCTACACTTTCTATCATTACGTCATTTTCATGAAATATGATGTTTTGGAAACCAATTGAAATTCTGTAGATGTAACTATATGTTTACTGTCTTTCCATGTCTGGTGTCCCTTGCATTACATCTGATGGCAATCTTGTCAGTAGTAAGAACATGGAGTTCTGCACAGAGAAACTAAACTACACCATGCACCTTGGCTGTAAACTCTGTTGTTTTTTTTTTTTTTTAAATCTAGCTGTCTCCTGAATAAACATGAAAATGTTCGAAAAGCTTTAATCCTGTGACTGAAGAAGAAGCGCTTTTAGGATGCGAAACTCACTAATGCCAAAGCACGTCTCTTTTGTTCGGGGAAAAAAAAGAGGATAAAAGGAGCTAGCTGAACTCTATTCCCTCATCAAACCAAGACATTCTGAAAGGTGACAGTGAGAAGCTCAGAGTCTCCAGCAGGAGAGATTAGTGAGGTTAATGAGGAAAAACACAAGATGAGGAATTGTTTTTTTTCTGATGGGCAGCCTGCAGGTGCCTGGTCCCCCTCCGTGCCATGGAGTGAGCAGAAACACCAAGAATAAGAAACGTGCCCAGTGAAAGAGACCTTCTGTTTTATGTGCTTCATTTTTGCCAATTGACAAAAAGCATATTTCTTGGAAGGCCCTGAAACAAAACTATAATTGCCCAGCTATCAACAGACTTTTACGGTGTTGCTGACTGAATTTTCAAACTGTCAGTTTATTTTTATTATTGTCAATTTCTCAGAGAGAGCACTGATGAGGTCAGTGAGTTCCATGCCCATACTTCTCGTCAGAGTTCTTGGGCTACCTCCAACACACAAAGCACCAAAACAAGCTCAATGAAAGGGCTGATGGGAAGTGAAGTCCTAAATCCATTAAACGTAGTTCACAACCTTGTAGGCTGGACTCCCCCCCTCATCGTTCCATCTACCCAAACATCCTCTGTCACAGTGCTGCTTTGGAATCGCAGTCCAGTCTTAATGGACAATCATCTCATGTTTTATCTCGTTTGAATGAATAGGAATCAGAAGGACAGCAATCACCGTGGCTACCAGGCTGTCATCAGTCTGTAATTTCCATAAAGGCAGATGATTTATGATTTCACGGCTGTGTTGCCTTCTATTTTAATACAGCAAATATATGGGAGGCATAAAAAGGAATTAACTGTGTGACATAAATGGAAATGACTAGCTGATACCTATGGGCAATCGTTCAATTATGCATGTGCTAATGTTTTATTTACACTCATAAAATAAGAACAGATTTTCAATGGGAGGCAGTGGCTTTCTGTGTGGCAGAGTAAAATTATCATTTACAGAAAAGCAAGCAGAACGGCCACACTTTTCAGTAAATTAAATCCCGTGCTGCAAAACCCTCAGCTCCACTCAGAATTTTTTTGCCATTTGTTCTGCAATAAAACTTTGCAATCTCAGTTTCCTTAATGTAGCTCGTCCGTATGCTGGAAAATGCTGAATAGGTCTTAATATCGTCGATACTTTCTAAAAACCCATTCTGGTGTTTTTAATAAATCCTGTTACCCAAAAATGTATGAGTCCGGTGTGACTTAATACCATCTGATAAAACGAAGAGAATGAAAATTTGGAAAAGCAGGAAAATGAAGAGCTTGCATTTGGTGGGCGCTGATAGTCTCTGCTATTACTATTATTATGCAGGACCTTACCCTGTGTGAGCTCGTAATTTGTCAAGCTTTCATATTTCATATTAATGAATGAACCAGACTTCACAATGAACCTCAGATTTCACCTGTGCACAGTGCGGTGACATTCCCTCCGGCAGAATGAACCAGCGTTGTCCCACAGCACAGTGGCTCTAAGGGGTAATGGATGCACACACTTTTTGCCCTGCTAATAGGCGATGCCAATCCGTACAATACGCATTTGCAAATACACATTAAAAAGTGAAGAAGCAGCTATCAGACTGAATATCAGATGCTTATGCATTTTGAAATTTTAAAACAGCTGTTATTCCAAATTGCTGTACTGGTTTAGAAAAGAACATTTTAATTAGCAGTTTAAATTGAAAAACCGAGCTTTGCTTCAACAAAAACATTCCAATTTTCCCTAGATTTCAGCATACATTATTCGCTGCATGCATACAGCATTTGTAATATTCACTAGTAACATAATTACTTGCAGTGAAGCCTCAGTCACACCCAAGAACCGGGTCCTTTCTTTCACTTCAGCCTGGCTTGACTACTCTGTCCAATTCCTCCTTAAAAAAAAAAAAAAAAAAAAAAAAAACTATTCCTGCTGAACAAACCGACACTGAGTCTCAATTGATTTTGTAGCAGTCACAGAAGACTGGACAATCAAAGCAATTCCAACGAGAGTCCTTGAAACAAGATGGTTTCTAAAAATGGAGTCCCTGTTTGCAGCAAGCGAGACTAAAAGAGTCATGCTTCCAGGGACAGAGGGCCCCCGCCAGGCTGATGTGGCGGTTTGGGCTCATTGGCATGCGGCGGGAGTACAGCGGGTGACAGCAGACTTATTTATGAATGACAGTGACGGGGAGGGAAGGGACGACGGCAGGACGGACTCACCGCGGTCCCACTGTCTTTCTTCCTCATTTTTTTGACCCACCAGCCTCCAGATTTAAATTCCGATACAGTCCCTAATCTTCCTCTAAATCTCATTCCATTGATTCTCTATCCGTTCTCCATCTGTTCCCTCCCTCACTGTCCCGTTCTCTCTTTCTACATCCCTCAATCTGGCTCTCTTCCTCACATGTTCCTTCCATCTCGTCCCCCAGGTGAAGCTGAAAATAGCCCCGTCCAAGCTGCCCAATAACCACAGAAGTGTTCACTGGAACAATTTAATTGTATTTTCAACTCTGCACCTACAACCCCACACTTTCCTTGGGTTCTACTCTCACGTAATAAAAAAAATTAAATTGTTCCACAGAAATTATGAGTCAACCAAGTTTATAAGGTCTTTAAAACGGAGCCTGCAAAACTCACTGACAGGTCAAAGAATAAATCTTACAGGTACCTGGTTTGTAAATCAATCAGTCAAACAAACAAGTGTGCTTAATATAGCCTCGCCACATACTGCTGATATGCTGGAAATGGCTCTTTCAGATGGCACAATAATCAGTGCTGCTTGCTATAAAATGGTCATGTGACAACCGGGCTTTCAGCTCTCCTGAGCAATGGTAAATAGAATACTGTGAGCCAGAAGCATTGCATCGTGGGTGCTGAAGATATTGCGATACCTAGGATTGCTGGGTTTTTAGCTTCGTAATTTGCTGACACGTGAACAAAGAAACATCCTTTTGATCTCCTCAGCATTGTGGCGCTCTCTGCTCATTCACAATAGCGGGACATGAAGCCTTTTGTCACCGAACACAATTGTAGCAAAACGTGCATCTGCCAAAGAGGTGACTGCAGCATTTTTTCGGCAACCACAACGCGGAAAGGGAAGGCAATTAGCATCCCTGGAAGAGGAACGCCGGCCTTGCTGAGCTCTTCGTCATCTGGACGTGCCTTTGCAAACCACTTGTGTAGGCAAATCTTCTGTTGGTATAGGATAAAGCTTTGAAACGCAAGGTGGAAGGATGCTATCGTGTAGCGGTAAGCTACATGCTTATCTGTGCAACTTGGGAACAGTGGCAAGAGCACAAGCCGTCTGATCACAGTCTGGGGCTGCCATTCGTTGACAGAAACGTGGAGGCACGGGAGAGCAAACGATCTAATATCGTACATTGTTTGGCCCACTTATCTGTTCACCTTGCCTGATCCTGATTCGTTGGATTAGGAAGAATGTAGCCTCATCGCTTGGCTCAGTTGAGGACAGAGAATAGGGAGGGTAGGGATGAGTGACACAGAACATTCGTACGGTCTAGAGGGATTTGATTTGGTTTTCAGTACAGAAGAGGAACTCAAAGTCTAAAAAAAAACAAACAAAAATTTAAGTTCTGAACCAAAATTCTAACCGGCTCTTTTTATCTCTAAAATTTTTCCGACATGAACTGAACTTTTCAGGCACCTCAGCAGCCTAATATGTACCACGACAAGCTAGGTTAAGCAAAAGTATTTTGAAAACATGCAAATCGAGTGCAGAAATATTTTGTGTTGCTCCATCTTGTCTTGTGTCTTGGCAAGGTCTCAAAATTAACAAATTGGCTACAGGCTACATTCAAAGCCCGCGGCATAATTAAAAAATCATGGTTTGCGAGTTTTGGACACTTGGAAGATTCTTTCGAGTACGCAATCACTTGACAGCAAACAAAAACATGTAAAGCGAATGGGATTTTTTGTGACTGGATGAATTACAAAGAACGCTGGAAGGGAATGAGATTTTCAATGTTTGTTGAGTATAATGGCGCCCTTTCTGAAGGCTTGGGCTGACATAGATCTCAGGGTGAACTCCTGACAATTAACAGCGATGGCAGCTGAAAACCGTGCGGGTAGAAATTGAATTTCAAAAAGTGAAACCTGGCGGTCCATTTCAGCGAGGGGACTGAATAGTGATATTCCAGGGGATCGAGAAGGTCATTGTGCCACCGAGAGACGTGACCATAATTACTCTCGAAAAAAACAGCTGAACGACCCGGAAAAGGAGTATAATGAGGCTTTTCATACAAATAATGAGTATGAACTTCCACTCGCCGAAATTTATCGACCTTTCAGTTCGTCCGACTGAAAAAGAAAAAAAAAAAAACAGGGCAGTGCTTAATTACTCGCCTACTCTATAAAGAAAAGGAAATGTCAATCCACCAACAGACTGGGGACGTTATTGGCCGTTCCACATATTAGCATGAGTCAGGGTGACAAACACACCACCTTTAGTAAATGAGGGGTTTACTAGTGGATGCGTTTCTTATGGGATTTCAGTGTGGGACGGCTGGCAGACTACGGTAGCCGATGGCAACAAGGAAACACCGCTGTGGGATTATCCCTAGGGAATCCTCCAGATTCTATAGCAAGCTGGGAATTGAACTCAGTTGTTAAAAAATGGAGATCACTGTGTACTCTATAATAGATACAGTCATAACTGTATATGCCACATTAATGTTTATATGTAAATACCACGTTGTCAACTATAGCTCAAATTTGTCTGTTTAGACTTTTCTGTTTTTCTAAAATCGCGTTTCTTCACCCAAGTGTTTCTTTAACCATGTACATGGATAGGGTTGTCATTTTGAATGAGTACTTGCTCCTAAATGACCTGTCTCATTACATAAAGTTAACAGCACTGAGAGAGAGTGAGAGAAAGAAAGAGAGCGAGAGAGAGAGAGCACCTCCAGTGAGTCCGTCCTGCCGTCGTCCCTTCCCTTCCCTCCCGTCACTGTCATTCATAAATAAGTCTGCTGTCACCTGCTGCACTCCTGCCGCATGCCGATGAGCCTGATCCCGCTAATGCGCCACTGCCGCCGCGCCCCGAACGGCTTCCCGGGGAAACGCCACCCCCTTTCCTTTCACCCACCCCAAACAAAACCTCACCGGGCTCGTCTGGAGCTGCAAAACTCTAGAGCTCTGAAGTGAATTTTGTAACACATTATATATTGTGCTGCACTGTGAGTGTGAGAGTGGCTGAAACACAGACATGTTGCTGACTGGCTAAGCATAAGGCATTACAGGCTGCCTGCTCCGTTTCAATTACTACACATGTGCACATGTGACTAGCAATGCTAACAATAGGAAATGACGATTCATTGTTGAGGGGTTAAGTGTGACCTGATGGCTGTTTGCATATCCTGTCAGGAATTATCCTGACATGGTGGAAGAGATGAAAGAGAAGAAAAGCTCAGTGAAGCCAAAACTCAGCTACAGCCTAAACGCTGTCCTATCTGAGCGCTGTACTCTCGTGTGACTTTGAGAGTCACGCCAGCTGAGACTGGAAGGGACAGGAGTCTGATTTTACCATCCTCAGTGCGTTATCTGTGGAACCACTTTAACACAGCTCTTACAAACATATTTACCTCCCTGCACCTTAATTTGAGATGAGATGCTGTTTTGATAAGGTGGCCAGCCAGTACAAAGATGGCTGACAATACAAATGCAGAATGCACAATGCCTCGAGGAAAGCTGGGGTGGACATGCTACTACCACAACACCACAGTATGGATATTTTACCGCACTCTTGTGACCTGTCACACAGCAGCGCACTACAGCTTTGTGACAGTAGGAGGCGACACACCCCCTATCTTACTCATGTTTGCCATTGTTTCTGATAAACCGTTAACCTTTGAGCTTCTCTTTCAGCATGTCCCGTCCCTGCTGAGGGCCCACAAACAGCTCCCAGAGCCGTGTTAATTAAGCGCAGCAGGCGAAATCGTTTCTGATGATGCCTCTACGCGGGAGGAAGCAGGAGGAGAAAAAAAAAACAAAAAAAAACTTGCAGGCCTACAAGCATCGGACTCAGGCTGGTCTGGCAGCTGTTGAGGTGTTTCGTTCTCTTATTTCCTTCAGTGTGACTAGCACTGCTCAAAAAATCCCCAATATGAAGTCATGGACAGATGGTAACGCATAGCATGAAAACTAATACCGTTAGTACACTAAACATACATAACCTTCACTCTCCCCATGGTACAAGTTAAAAATACACATGTCAAAACTACACATTCTATTTGTCTGAAGCACGTGAACATAAATTCCATCAAGCACCAGAAATTCAAGAACACAGCAAAATTTACTGTTGTTTTTTTCATTTCCAAATAGCGCTGTAACAAGACACAGCAATCAATTTTGTTTAATTCCTCTGTCTCTGACATCCAATAGGCAGAGAGGAGTTACCATGGCGATTCTAAGTTGAGTGTACTCTCTGCATTTCGTATCAAGTGTCCGTACGACCGAGCGCAACTGTGCAGCACCTGCTCCATAGTCTATTAGGCGACCATCAACATACATAATGGATTACCTTAGTAAAAATACATTTTACTTGCTAATTGATGTTGCAATTAAACGATGACACAAATTAACAGGTATGACTCATTGGATAGATTCAACTACGGAAATATTTTTCATTTCATATTTTATGTTCCCTGTATCCATTATTTAAGTCTCTCATTGTCTCTCACTTTCATATTCTCATTCCTTCTCTTTTTTCTCCCTCTGAGACTCCATGGCAACAGGGATGCTCTGTTATGCCCCCGGGATGTATCGGAACTCTGTCAGCAGTGATTGGACATTTCAGACAGTCACCACCATTGTAATTGTGGCACAGAACCTCTTCCATTTTAACACAACATTGTGGCAGTACAAGGTTTATCCACCCTGTAATCCTGCCACCTGCTTAAGTGTCGGACAAAGCCAGCACATTGTTCGGGAGGCCTGTTTTCCCCATCCATATGGCACCACTCAGGGCTCCTTGCGCACTCTCCGTTTCCAAGCTTCCTGCTGAGGGGGATGTGCCAAACGCTCTCCGCTGACGACGATGAAAGACGCAGAAAAACCTGCCGCACAGCAGCTCTGAGCCCCAGCCCAGCTTGCGGAGCAGAGAACAGAACATGCCGGCCATGCTGTTGGAGTATGGTGAGTGCGCAAACAAGTCATGATGTAGTCTGTAAGGCTCCGATGGGACCGGATCGTAGCTTCACTTATTTTGGCGGTCCCCCCCTCATGGCCGTGCGCTCTTCTCACTCCCATGGCAACCCTTCCCCTCTCCAACCCATTTTCTCCACATCTGATGTGACTTCGCGAAAAGGGGGTGTGGGATGTTCCCTCCTCCCCCCTTCCTCCAGCCTCAGTGCAAAGAGAGTATAGCGCAGCAGGGTGGTCTTCTCCTACATGGGCTTGAGTGCTTAAGCCATTTGTGGAGAGAGGAAATTGCCCTTTGTGTCAATCAGCCACAGGCTAGCAGAACGGCCTGCTATCAACACCATCATTACAGCCATGAGTGGCCTCACACAGCCTCAAACACCTGCATCTGCTTAAGGGGTCAAGCGAGGCAATGAAGACCTGATACGAGGCGCTGGTGTGGGTGGCCTGGGAACTGGGCTTACTGGTGCTTCATTGGACTGACCTGTGGCCTGAATTGCTTCAAGCAGAACTATTTAGTGAACACTTCAATAAACAAAACAAAAACAGAAATCATATCAGGGCAATGTAGGTCACTCTGGAAAAAGAAAATACGAATAATAATCATAATAGTGAAGATGGAAGACCTGAAGATGTTAGCGTTTGATGCCTCCCTCCAGACAGACATGCTTATCAGTGTTAATGTTCACTTGTAGAGCTCAAAATGTCTCATTACCGTCTCTATGCATGGTCATGATTATCATGATTACTGGGTTTAATAAGTTCAGCGCGGGGTACGTTTGGCATTTGGTTCTACATGAACGATTCACAGAAACGTTTTCGCACGATTGTGGGACCTTGATTACGAACCGTCATCTTGATTACCCAGAGTCATCTGCACATCGAGTGCTTCCCGGCACTGTGGCTTTTAGCGCGAGTGCCGGTCTCGTTCCGAACATCCACACTGACTCATTCGTAGATTCAAAAGGCCATGCAAATGGGATTCCTGAGCAAGCCCATAAGATTAATTTAGACTGTTGCTCTCTGTTGTTACCAGGGCCTAATACAAAAGCAGACGATTAAGTGTCATTTCTCCAGGAGCAGCTTCGGCCAGAGGTTAAGCAGAGTGTAGCGAAATGGCTGGAATGTTCATTCTAAAGGGGCCAGAAATAAAGGACAACGGCTGGATCTGCTGGATTCCACGCCATAGAGGAATACTGCTGTTGGGTTAAAAGACCTTTATTCATATGACAAGTCATGTCAGAGTGGGGAAGACAGACAGCACCTCAGGATTTAAAATATCAGGTGCTCAAGCTGGGGGGGGTGAAGATGGCTTCATAAACAACCATGCCTCAGCTCATTGCTAATAATGAAGTTCCAACGATATTTTACCAATTTGTTCCCTCTGTACTTCAACCTGCCACAGAGTTCAGAATCGGAGACAAGGACGGTGGTGTCTGAAACGTATGGTTGGTTGAATTGTTGGGATTAGGGGACTTGGAGGAGTTCAGCTGGGGTGAACTTCAGCTGGCTGTTTCTGGGATGGAGCCCTGAACCCTAAACTCCGGACTCCAGAGCACAGATCAAGCCGGTAAAAGCTTAAGAATCGAGTGCTTCTGGACTCAGGGAGGGGTGCTGGTACGGTATGGGAAGAGGTCTTTCTGCAGCGTTAATTTATTATAGTTACCTTTCAATCCGAAATCTGATTTCAAAGCTGATTTAATGGGAGAAAACCAAGGTCTTACCTTGTAAATCCTGGCTTAACACAAAAAGATACCTTAGAGGCCTCCAGAGAGCAAAAAACTACCTTTCCCAGACATCATGGTCTTTTCCAGACACTTCATTTGCATACTCCTGAGAGAGCTGACCTTTACCTGTGGCATTTTGGCATCTTAAAAATGAGGACAGGACTAAAATTGCAAAACATTTCCCTGAAGTGAGGCCGACGCATTAGAGGAAGGCTCCCTCCTGACGGCCTGGTCTGGTGTCGTGCCGGAGCGGAATATGTGAGCGTTTTTCGCTCTCGGTGAGGTAATTTGGTCAGTGTCGCTGGAGTGAGGTCTGGGTACACACCGAAGGCCTGGTCGAGTGGGGCCTCCTCTGCTGTAACCGTCCACAGCCTGAGTCAATAAAGCCACAGCCTCCACTCTGGAGAGTTGGAAAGGAAGCAGAGCTCGGTGAAAGTTGCACTAATAAATGTTGGCTGAAGACCTCTGTATACATGACCTGACATTGGATGTGAGCTATCTATCCTGGTAACCCATCGAGATATTACCACTGGTATTTACCTTTGTATATCCTTTTAAGGGATCTGCCTGTTCTTCTGATTTTACAGTATATCTTAGTTTCAAGTCTGTCATGCCGTGCTCATCAAAAGTGATACTATCATGACAAAAGTACGGAGACGTTGGTAGGGGGATCTATGTCTGTGTGAATTTTGTGTTTTCTTGCTGCCGTTGCACTCAAATTGATGAAGAATGGATCATAAAAAATGTTTTGTTCCATAAACTACTCATTTATACCTTTTAAGGACTAAAAATGTTATATAAATACGTGGCAAAACATTTTCTCGCCTTACAGGCACAATTCATGCCCCACAAAGGCTGCCATAAGCCAGCATTCTAGAACCTTCTTGCCAGCAGCTGACAGCTATAATTTGAACAGCAAGTTGCAAGTATTGAGGCTATTGTTTTAATGGTCTTAAAAACAACACAAAACTAGGCCACTCACAGAGTCAGACCCATGCAAGAACTTCATTCTAAGCACTTTCAAAAATGCCCAGATGTAAGCCAAATGTGCATGTGACAACGTGCAATTTTGAATGGAATTTAAATAATGCATGAATGCAGGAACCTGGTATAAAGTACCAGTTTGTAACCATATACAGGGTACAAAGGATATAGCTTTGATGGTACTGTCCTAGCGAGAAGCCATTAAACCCCTAAAGGTACTGCGAATTGTAATCGATGAGCTCTTATGCCCCCCACCCCAACCCCTCCCTAACTCAGCACTACCTTCCCCCTATAAACCCTGATATATCCTCTTGCACTTCTAATCCAGAATGTATGCAGATGTAATTGGTCCCTCATTAGAACACTGGCATATGTGTACCTTAACAACAACTTATAGCCGCTACACAGAGACGCAGTGGGAACTCTCTTGGATCTCTCAGGAGAGACGTTTAAATGCTTAAACAGCACGGTGACTTGTCCCCATTATCATGACAATGCAGTATCTGGTCCACATCAGCTCCTCTGCTCTAAATACTAAGCGCCCAAAGGACTTACGAAATAAGGCTCTCGGTCCCACAAGGGCTTCTGGGATAGCTGTAATTCTAAAGCTTCGTTTGAAGAGCGCCATCAATTGTTGCGATAATCGAGACCACCCTGCTACCTTCCCTTTATCTGGAAACCGCAGGAGGGAGCCGCTATCTAAGTTCTCTCTTTTGTGCTCCGCAGGGACTGCGATTCTGAACGAGGGGCGGGCGGATGCTTCGATTTTATATTTTTTTTGTTGCAACGAAAATAAAACAGCTTTTTTGTTTTCTGAATGAAGCCGTTCCATTGCAGTAGATATCCTGGGAATGAATACCGCGAGACGCCCACAGCAGAGTTTCTGGAAGGACATGAATGGCGGCTGTAAATAGAAAGTGTATATTGCGGGGTGCGCACGCAGTACTACAGGGTCTGATAAATGGATGGCGCCAGGCGTAAGCGGCGAGATCATGCAGCAATATGCTGCATTCCATAAGATTATACCACAGATTATTTACCCTCAGCTACACATTCTTAGAGTGTTAAATTCTGTGCCTGTATTCAGTTTAAAATGACTTATAGAAATTCAGAACAATACTGTGGTAATGGACTACAATATAGCACCAGAGACCTGTCATTAATGGAAACTCCTGTCATTAAGAAGGAGAGAGGAAAGTCGAAATACAGGAGTTGAGTATCTGGTGAGACTAGGGAATCAGTGCTTGTATCGTTAGAGAGTTTGTCAAAAATAAGATCTGCCTTTAAAACTCATAGACATGGATTGTGTCTTGCTTTCATGTCCCCAAGTCATTTTCAACTGTCTTGATTAACTGCTAATTGCAAAATGTCAACAAAAACAACCGATCATTTAGTTTGTTTTTGGTGTTGTAATACTGCCATAAGTTTCAGGAAAGGATCATTAAGCTGGGCTTCCAGCAGCTACTTATCTAAAAACTTGAAAAGCTTTAACCGAAATTTCATCAAAGCCTGAACCAAACTTCTCCTCAGCACTTGAGAAAGCTGTTAGGAGCTGAGATGCGAGCCCTCTGGGTAAATTATGTAAGAGCTATTTGGCAAATCTTGATTCGAAATGGTGGCTCTGTGCATGCGGCTACAGTGCCTGTTAATTGGCACAGACAATTAGAACGTCACGAGGCAATTTAAAAACATTACTAAGTACTTATTGAACATTGTGACATAATCATTTTAAAATGAAAGCTTGTAAACAGAGTGGGAATAATGGTTAATGCACGGAAAACAGATGTACATGCACATAAATTGAATATTTTTAAATGAATGACGTCATGTATTGGCACAGCTATTTAATTTTAGGCAACGGGTATATTGTCGCTCCAGTGCCTTCAGATGAGCCAATGTTACAATAAACTGTCTAGAGATTCCCTTGAGTCTTGAGTGCTGCATTCCTATAAAGATTTTTGCTGGCATGACTGTACTAAACCAGTTTTGGTGATGTGTCTGTATTGGTCTATCCTTGTTAAGATCATCATATCACTGTAGATATTTTGAAGGCGAATGGTACCCGAGTACACACTCACTTGGCTAACTGCCAAAAGCTAACGTAAAGGTTGCTAGAATGCCAAATAAAAGAGCAAAACAGACTCCTGCTCCATCGGATTGGACATCTGTATGCTGGTGTGGATGTGTGTTTGTGTACATTAGAGAGAGACAAAGAGTGAGAGAGAGAAAACAGGTAGTAGTAAAAGTAAATATTTCTAACACTATTGGCTTTGGTGTTATTTTTGGCTGACAGTTTATTTAAGAGCTTGCTCTGGGGTATCTCAAGTAGTAAGACATTTGTTTTGGGACTCAGGTGTGTCCGAGGACTGGTTGTTTGAGTCTTAGCCATGCCTGACAAGGGTTAAGCCAGTTAAGTTTGTTAGATTATCACCCTCTAGCGGCCACTGCTGGTCCACCAGGCACCTGCTGATGCATTAACCAAGTAGATTCTGACTTTGTCATCCTCCTGAAACACCATCAGTGCATAAGTGCCTGTGCATCTGCAGTGTGGAAAGAAGCGATTTTGCTGTCACATGATTTAGCCTGTAGTCTAGTGGCTAAGGTAAATGACTGGGACCCCTGAGGTTGGTGGTTCAAGCCCCAGTCCAGCTACAGCAAGAACACCATTGCTGTTGGGCCCTTGAGCAAGGCCCTTAACCCCACATTCCTCCCAGGGGGAACTGGCCCTTGGCTAGCCTAATCAACTGTAAGTCGCTTTGGATAAAAGCAACTAAATAATGATAATGTAATGTAATCTAGAGGATTTACGTGTTCATGGCTACCTCCTCCTGAAACAGCAAGAGAGGGTTTTTGCATGAGGCTAAACAGTTTGGCTGACTTCCAGGTGGGGAAAAAGGGGAGAAAACACAATTAAAAAAGATTTCTTTGGCTTAACTATGCTGATGTGTGGTCATGCCAATAAAAGCTGATTTGCATTTGAGAGACAGACAGAGGGAAGGAAAGAGCGGAACACACATTCCTTATAGCATGAGTCCATGCAGCAAGTTAGGTTGAGTTGAGTTTGTTGGTGTGTGTGGTCAGCGCACTGAGCATGTGAACGGGATGCGGGACGGGATGCGCTGTGGCAGGTGGCAACGCCGGCGGGGGTCCCAACCTGAGCGGAGCGAGGCGTGACCTTCCCGCTGCTCATCCTGATTGGGCCCGGAGGTGGTCAGATGGACCACACCATTCCTTCCCATAGGCCACTCACCCCCAACACCGACCGGTTTAACCTTGGAACGGAGGACGCCGACGCGGCCAGATCGAGCCTGCCTGTCAAACCCCCGCTCCGCTCGTTCTTACGGACGCGGTGACGAGCCGGGATGTTCTGAGCCGAACACCTCGCCGGAACACCGTTTAAACTAATTGGCAGGCTGTTAGAGGTTTTTGCATTCGTGCTAATCATATTAGCCCCAGAGATCAGACGCGTGAGTCATTTCAATCAGTCATGACAGGGAGCGCCCGAAACTGTGAAACAGCTGTCTATGAATCAGAAAGGACTCAATGAAACACTGCAGACCCCCGCCTCCCCCCTCCCTGCCCCGCCACACTCTTTCTTCTTCCCCTGGAGAAAAGTCTAATTAAAGCGTCTGGTTATCCATGCATTATAATGCACGCTGGGTCGTGAGTCATTTTGCTCTTGGAAGAAGCGAACTTTGAAGCGGAAGATCAAACAAAATTAAGGAAGCGCCACTGCGGGCTGAGCTGGATTGGCGACGCCGTCCCGGGGCACCAGGCCTCTCCCTGGCTCTCGCCGATGGAGCGCCACAGCGCTCTGGGTGAAACCGGGTCCGAGCTGTTACTTTACGTAAGGCCACTCTCCTCTCCTCGACATTTCAGCCTCAGCATGAGAAACACTCACGCTCGGTTTGATACTGGACTCTGCGAGGTGCGGTTCGCGATTACAGGCGTGTATTTGAATGTCACGTAGAATTTATAACAAAGAATGAGAGGGGGTGTGACTGGAAGTCAAAGACTTTACATATACAAATGATAATATAAGCAAGTATCACCTCAAATACAAAGGTAAAACCTCATCTTCAAGAAGCAGAAATACTACCATTATTATTTCTTCCAATCTTACCAGCAATAAACCAGCTGATGTTTTCTCTTTATATGGGTTATGTGTGAGTACTCCACAAAAAAAAGAAAAAAAAAAACACATATATCTTGTTACATCCTTTAAAGATGGTTGAAAATAATATGGAAATACAGTGAAGTATGATGGTTAGAAACCGGAGCTTGAGACTGCAGGTGAAATTCCCAGGTTGGTTACCACCTGTTGTACTCTTTAGCAGGGAAATTTGCTTCAGTAAATAACCTGTTGCAAAAATGGTACAAAAATGTAAAAAAAAAAAAAAAAATCCACCATGTAAGTTTCTCTGGGTATAAATGCCCACGACGCATAAATATTAATAACTAGAAGTTGACATAATCTGTGGGCCATCACTAAGAATCTTATGGTGCTTTGTTCTCCAAATCCTCTATTGTTGAGAAAAACAGATAAACTTTATGTGTTTTAAATCTGCTGTTATGTTTAGGAATTTGAAGGGGAATGTGCACACTGAGAGAATAAATTATCTAACACTGAGCTGGCCTTTTGACTTAAATTTGTTTTTCACTTTCATGAGTTGAAAAACAGGTAGAAATGCTGTATCTGGTGCACATATTCTCACATTATGCTCTCTCTACACAAGTCAAGCAGTCTGCTAAGATTCTGCATAATGTGTAAACAGTATCGGCATAACATTCCGCCCACCATCCAGCTGATTAAAAGAAAGTTTTCGGAAAAGAAGAAATAAGATTTGTCTTTCTGTAACTGGGGAAAACACGGTAACAACCTCAATGTTAGCTCATTAAATGAAGTTCATTGTGTTTCATACGGCCCTGATGATAAAAGTTATAAGCCATAATATCATTAGCACTAACAAGTAGTATGGAACCATAATGCAGATTGGAAGCGGAGGGAACAGAAGGGTTAACCAAAGCAAAGGCGGTGGAGGTCAAATCAGACACAAGTCCATGTGCAACGGAGGCTTCATGTGTGCCCACAACTGCATTATGGGACCCTCAGAGTGGACTTTAACTGGACTAAGAAGCTGTTACTCTACCCTAATGGCTTTAACGCGAACCGCTGCACACTACCCAACAGGTAGTATTACAAGTGTTAGCTTACTTTAGCCACCATTAGGCAGCAGATGGAGGTTTGACACATGTAGCACAATATGCGTTACGTGTTGTATTTGAAGGGCAAAGCCTAAAGCGGTGGGCACGGGGAAGAAGAGGGCACCTCGAAAGTCCCATCTCAAAGACAGATTAAACACCAAAAGCAGAATGGCGAGAGCAGGGGAGTCGGAAATGGATCCCGTCATAATCTAGCGGGAAGATTTGGGGCGCAGCGGCTTAGTCAGAGTCAGTCAGGGCCTGCAGGCGCAGTTTAAAATGAACAAGACCCCGACGGCTGACCTTAAGAAATGAAACCGCGAGCGGGCCGTGGACCGAAAGTTGTTTGATGCGACGGGATCAAGTGCGTTATGTATGACTGTGTTGTGACAGTGAAATTAAAGCCTGAGGCACTGGATGCTAGACCAAGGTTAGCAGACAAAAAAAATAAAAAATAAATAGTGTAACTGCATGTAATTTAACTTTGAGAGACACTCAAATTCTGTCAGAAATGAGAGCCATCTAAAGGCAGAGATAAAAAGCACACATTTTCCTGGTCTCAGCTGAAAAAAAAATAAACACTGTTTTTATGTGAAGACTCATTGTTTTTGTTTTCTCCTGCTTGTCTTAAATACAGTTTAACCAAGCTTATCTTCCAATTAAGTGATTTCTGACCTAAACAAGAGTAAACACACTTCCATCCTAAAGTGTTATATGTGTTTGTAATTAAAATTACAATCAGCAAACAGTCTGATTCACGTTAAAATCTGAATGAGTACCCAAAAAAAGAAAACATTCTGAGTACAGTATGAGTCATAGGGTCGAGGATAGGGATTGAAAATAAGGAACCAAAACAAAACATTGCTGTACTTTTGCCCCAGTTTGGGAAAAAAAAATTTGGGAGACCATTTTCACTGTAAATTATGAGATCAAAACTAATTTGCTAACTGCTTATTTTAATTATAGTAAAAGCCGAGAATATGAAGAAGCTCTCAAGGATGGAGACATGCTGGGTAATTTCCATAAATTATATACGATTTTTTTCTCGTCCCTCAAACAGAACTGGGACATGCACCATCCCAGCTAGAAAGTCCCAAACGCCGGGTCTGTGAGCAGCAGAATGGCAGCACATTTGATTGAGGGGGATGCTGGGATATTGCCAGCACTTACTGTTCTTTCCTGGAGAGATCCCTGCATTTGCCTGCCTGTGACTTGCGGCGTGTGCTACGTGCTGATTTGCTGTCTGTGCCCCTGCTGTGATTGGCTGCTCTCTCCTCCGATTTGCTGCATTGGAGAACCAGGGCAGCACACTCCAATCGGCCATGCATATTTGCAAAATCAATATTTATATTCAGGTTTGAATTGAGCTGATGGTTGGCACTTCGGATGAATGCTTGGATTGAGGTGGTGGGTGGGGGGACTGGGATCGAGCGTCCGGTTGACACCGAAACCTCACACGGCTGTCTAACCAATGCCAGCTCAGCGCAACCGTCTCATTAATCTGCTCGCGCGCAGCTGTTTATCTTCTGCTGAACAGTCTCTGCTAAAGGAGCCCACTCCTGAGCCCTCTGTTGTAGACAGACAGATCAGGAAGCAGTACCTCTGCCTGCCCCTCCTGACGGCTGAGGCTTTCCAGCTTTGCGGCAGTCCAGCTCATTCAAACACCCGCAAGACAAGAAAATTAAACAACTGCACTGTACATTGTTTGACTATAGTCTTATAGTGTTTTCTTGGTTGTTGGTGAAATACATGTCTCTCACTGACTTCCCTTGGAAACATTTTTGATTACTTTTTCTATGATATGCACCTGATTTTTGATCATATTAAGACAAAAAAATCACAAATTTGGGAGGAATCCAATTTTTTCACTTTTTGGATGTAAGACTTTCAACTTTGTCTTTTCTTGATTTTCAGTGAAATTCACATCTCCGTCCTACTTCCCTTGGAACCATTTCTGATGACTTTTTACAAACAATGTAGCAGGTCTGCATTCCCCAAAAGTGTTTATTTTACTGTACAGTTTATAGTCAGCCCATTTCATTAAATATATTGTGCTGTGGCCTGCCAATTTTCCATACGGCATTAACAATGGTTGGATGCAAGATCATATAAAGCAATATACTGTCTTTCACATGCACAAATGAGTGCGGTTCATTCCTGAACCTTAAAGAGAAGACCTGTGTGAATGAGGTCAGAACAATGGGATTCTCACAGTAGATTCTTATGAAAACAGATTGCATGTGAAAACAGAATCAATTCCCAAAACTGCACTTTGTAAATTGCTGTGAGTTCGTTTCCCGATGTAAGCCATGCTGAATGGATTGGAGCCCTATATGTACCGTAGTGGGGGATGGGCATGTTGAGTTAAACAGTGAGGCTTGGCCCATTAGCGAGGTCTGGCTAGCCTGGGTGCCATTATGGCTGCAGCTGCTGGCTGGGAATGCGCTCCCCATTACCCTCCACAGCCATCAAACCACAGGCCTCACTGTTTCTGCGGTGAAAACAGAGGCAGCCTGCCTCCTGGGCAGCTTGGAATGCCTCACAGTGAGACACCAAGGCCGGCACTGCCAAGGGGCCTTCAGAGAGCTAATGCTGATCAGATGACCTGAGAATCCGGGGTCATGTGCTGATCAGCTGACCTGAGAATCTGGGGTCATGTGCTGATCAGCTGACCTGAGAATCTGGGGCTGATCAGCTGACCTGAGAATCTGGGGTCATGTGCTGATCAGCTGACCTGAGAATCTGGGGTCATGTGCTGATCAACCAGCTGACCTGAGAATCTGGGGTCAAGTGCTGATCAATCAGCTGACCTGAGAATCTGGGGTCATGTGAAAAAGATTCCCACACAAAATGGTGGCTACACACCAGACTCTATAGTGGGGAGAAAATAAGATTTTCATCACACCCAATCCCTATGTGGGTGATGAAGTTTTTATGGCATGCTATAGTATATTGATCAGAAGCAGTGTCAGTATGATTGTTATGATAAAGTTTTATGCTGAAAATTTGGCAGAAATTTGGATAATCCCTGACATGGTGAGCCATATAGGTTTGGACACAAATCACTATTATAATTAAGGAGCACTGCGGTACAGTGGTTAAATAACAATGCTTTCACTATTGAGATTTCAGGTATACATTACATAAGCGGATAAATACATTTCAGGTAAAGCGAAGAGCCAACTGTTTATGCTACATAATAAAAGAACATTAAATGCATGTCACAAAAAATGAGCTTATTGGGTGTTGCAGTACTGAATAAATCAATGAACTACAAATATTCTGTGAAAAGATCTTTGCTTTAAAACACTTCCTCCATTGTTCCTCTCAGGTGGTGCACCGCGGCTGCAGCTTTGTAGCGGCAACTAGACCTGCTCCAGTAAATACCCGGCTGTGTAAACAGATAATGCGGAGAGAAAGTAAGCCGAGTAAGTGAGTGTGGATAGGGGCATCGGCACAGATGATAAATAATGTAATGCTCTTAACTTCAATGGGCTTGTGTGGGCCCTGACTGACAGCGCTAACAAAATGCGAAGCAAAACAAACCTCACTCCTGAGCCCAACGGCACCCTAATGTCCTCATCGGCTGCAAATATTCAGCAAATATGCTAATGGGAGATGAATCACTCATCGAGCTGAGGTCCGCTTCTAGGTGTGGTGAGAGGAAGGGGGCCGAGGTGAAACTCTTTATTTACGGGAAGCCGGATCGTTCTTCCACTACGCAGGGCAGAGGAAACCCTTTCCTGACGCTTTCCATCACCAATAAGCAGCTCCACCACTTTTGTAAAGTCAGTCCTCCTCTGTCACAGCTGTAGATCTGTGAGCTGTCAGCAGGATGTTCTCTCTTTGTAGTGCGGTGAAAGAGAAATTAAAACCCTTCCTCCTGTAACCTTGAGTATTTTTAATCATGAATTACCAGATTCAACAGGAAATTACTACCCTCTAATTCTTGTCAAAAAAAAAACATGACATTTATGGCAGAATATGCAAAAATATCACTGCTGAAAATGCAAAGTATCAAATGACTTTGCTACATGGTAGCTAATGATTAATATTAACGATAGATAGTACAGAAAATATATAAGAACCTAACCCCAGTCAAAGAGCTTGGTCAACAAAATACTTTCCTTGGGTTCTACAGTCTCCAAACACTACCCTTAGGTGCCTTTGCTGCACATGTCCCTCGAATGTTGACAGCAAAAACAAAAATACCACACACAGCAAAAGGCGGAGCAAAGGCCGTTTCTCTGTTCCACATCGTCTGGGCAACAGGGACAAGATAATGCTGATTGACAGCTTCATAACTGAAGACTGTCTTTGTGATATCACAAAGAAAAGACAATGAAAAGAGAACCAGAGGCTGCGCTGGTCTAATATCTCAGCTGACCCACTCCGACATTTCCTTGTCTTTTCCAATTATTCACCTGCTCGTCTGTTTGATGCTCCATTTTTCTACTTCGCTTAATGGACTCTGGAACATGAATTTTGAGATGGAACAAAACCAACGAGCGGCCAAATTGAACCTATGTTTTCAAAAATAAATATATTAAAAGCCAGGTATATACTCTACTTGGGTGCAGTCCAGGCTAGTCCCTTTCGAGCATTAGCAATGATGTGTAATGCCATTTAGAGTTTTTTAATCCAATTTTGCCACACAGCTTCAAAACCAAAAACTGAATTTATTGTGTGTGTGTGTTTGTGTTGGCCTTCATGAACCAAAATGTTAGCCCACTACATTCATGTGAACAAAAAATCTGGTTTAATGAGGGACACACTGTACACCACATAAGTATGGCTTACCTGCTAATAAGCAAACAACATCCCAGCATGCACAGGGTCATGTACGTGGCCATTATAATTGTTAGCAGAGCTGTGAGAGGAAACCTCAGTGACTTTTAAAGAGGTGTGACTGCTGGGGCATGTTAAGCAGAAGCTTCAGCGACCACAACAGCTCAACTCTGTCATGTTTCCATGAGCAACAAAGAATTCAGAGACAAAGACATCCTTAGAATATGGCCCGAGTGGATCGAAACCACACAACTGCGAGATCTGTGCTAATTCAAAGTGCAAAACAAAAAGAAGGCGAGCAACACATGGCTTGGTTTACACCACAATAACCAGGCTGAGGTTAGAGTAGCCACCACCATAAAATACAGCATTGGCCTAACAGCCCGTTGTATTGATATTGGTGTTTCCATTCCTTACCCACGTCCAGTATTTCAGCATTATAAATATAAACGACAGTACCCAATCTCAGTGTGATGTCACATTTTTTAAAATCACCTGTCCTGGGCCTTTGTATTAAAGTCAGACAGATTCCCTTCAATTTCACAGTCCAAGACTGGAGTCGCACAGGAAAACAAACCTCATCCTCCCATAATTAAAATAAGGCAGTGAGCATTATAACAGAATGAGACCATAGATAAAATTAATGCTTAGCTGCTACAGCAAAAAGGAAGGTCCACTGCAGATGGTTTTTGAACGGATTTATTTTTTGGTCTATTTATTTATTTAACCTTTACTTAACCAGATTTGTCTCAGTGAGATTTAAAAACTCTTTTACAAGAGACCTGGCCAGGAAAGCAGCTGAAATTCGTGTTACAGACACTAACAAACATTAAGCATACAAACTGACAAAAATATATTTTCTCATGTATCACCCCTATTTTTCATGACTCTGCCTGATAAAAATTTAGAATGACAACAGGGATGTATGTGGGGCACATACGTAATTGTATTCAGCAGATCTTGACCCGTTTGAACTCCGCCCAACCAAAGGAAAGTGCAGATCTTCAGAGCTGAGCTGCATTTATTTTTGTGAGTAACTGAAGCTGGAAATGTGTATGTGTGTGTTAACACTGCCGTGTAGCCTGGGCTTCGGTGAGCTCACCACTGTGTGACCGCTATGAGATATAGTCTAAAGGAGTTCAAAACAAACCCAACCCAACCCAACAGTCGCCATACACTATCTGACAGTCTGCTGTGTGACACAGTGTAATCTGCAGGTGGTGGCACTGCTCCTGCCGTGTGCACTTCCTGCTGTTTCGTTACCAAACAGTGTCAAACTGAGCATCCACAGAAACCATACAGGAAGTGCTACCCTGATAAAGAAGTGTTAAGACTGCTTTTTGATCTCTAATGAATTTCACTTCTTCTAAACTAGAACAGCTGGTCACAGTTGTCAGCCTGTGCCATTATTGCAGAGTCTCAAAACAATTTTGGGAGGATGCAGGGTAACACGCAATCTCCTCCTTCTGTTCACTAGGCAGTCGACCAGCTGAGTGGTCCAGGAGGGGGCGATCTTCATGAACAAAGTCCAGGCAGACTGACTGACTACTGGGGTGGCTCACTGTCCCACTGACTAAATTCCACCATGCCAGAGTAATGCTACAGCCAATTATGTGCTGCTCTAAATGGCTACCAGCCACAGTCAGCCATGGTTAAGACCGGTTTTGATAACATGTCCCTACAATGAGAACTGGACCAGCCCCTTTGCAGCCATAATGGGCAGGTGAGGTCTAATTAAATCAAAAATGGGAGGTGCTTCCATATAGTATCAGTTGCACATCCTGATTTTGCCGACTGAGACCTGTCCCTGGGTCAGTAAGGGAGGTTATTCAGTAAAACCTGTTTATCCAATCACCAGGCTTCATCATATGACATCACCATGTTTGGCATTTTCTTCATTTTCACTGGATAACCCTGGTATCAGTCACCCAATGATATGGCCCAATGACAACACTGTCTATGGAGAGAGGACCTTCTTCGGTTGGTCCAAACATGTCAATGATTGACAGCTGAACATAACTCCACCCTAAATTGGCTTACAAAGCTTAACTTCAGGTCACTAGCCTCGTTTTGCTAACTGGCAGCTCCGACAGCAGCCTCTCATTTTTTTCTGAGGCGTCTGGGTAACGCCGCTGGCGCGTATCTCAGCTCCCTGTTGTCCTCCTCTGCCTCTGACTCAGACACCTCAGACAACCCCGCCCCGATGGCGCCCAGGGAATTTCCATCCCAGCAGCAGCGCCGGGCCCGCTTTGAAGTAGGCCGGGATCCGAGGGTCGTCCGGGACCTCTCGGATAACACGCGGCCGAGATGCTGTTCTCGGAAAGACGGCCCCGCGTGGGGGTGCGGGGGATCACAGCATGGCAACTCTGCGCACGTGTCACTATGATAACTGAGTAAACACGTGCAGCGGCTATGCCATAGATCAAGCAGAGGAATTCTGATTCTTGCTCGAAATTACTTATCTTTCAGAAAGCCGCAGCTCCAGATGATGTCAGCATGAGATATTTCCGTGACTGATAGTTTCAACGGGACTCAAATGTATGCAGGATGTGAGAGGAAAGTGATGGCGGCCATTTGTTCTTGTCCCATTACAGAAGAAGAATATTACACTCAAAACTATCAGGGAGAGAAACCACTGATTCTTTGGATGGTTATCTTCATATTCTTTACAGTAAAAGTTATGTCTCTGAACCATTGAAACTTAATAAACCAGTTTAATGTTTCTAATGAACATTCCTGAAGGTGCAAGACTGAGGACTCTGCTGCTTCAATGGGCATGACTCTTCATGAATATTCAAACATATAGGACTTAAAATGTTCCCATAAAGAACCACATGTCAATAGAAAGCAGCTAGAAGGGAGCAAATGGGCCTTGTGGAATCTGTAGAGAGGCCATATTTTTTTGAAGTTTGAAATGATAGAATGAGAGTTATTTGAAGCAAAGAGGAAAGGACTGGAGCTTTTGAGATTGATAACAAAATTCATCTTGAAAGGTATATAATTTTACTGCAGTGATATTCTGATAATCATACCTACAGCATACTGCAAATATGCAGCAACAACCTGCAGATACATACACATGAACATTAGTGTATGCTTACACACACACACACACACAAAGTGGTAAATTTGAAGTACACGTGATTATCTTTCCTGAAACTAAAGGGAGGAAGCAGAAATACTGTCATGTTTAACCCTTTTCATAAGCCCAAGGGAATTCAATGAGGCACAAATATAAAGAAATATAAAGCAAGGGCCCCCTTGCACTACAGAAAAATACAGAGCACTCTTTAATGCATGGTCTGTCCTGCTGAATCTCAGTGTGATGAGGTTTCACAGAATCTCAGTGTAATGGGGTTCCACACGGTTTGGTATTTGGTACCATATCTGATCCTCTGCCAGCAGACTGTGGCTTGCAACCCTTCAAAGGTAGCTTTACTGCGAAAGGGAGGGAGGGTTTCAGACTGCAGGGTTTTCTCAACTACATCATGCAAGAGCATTTCTGGCTTATTTGGCTCCTGTGGTCAGCTGTACTCTTCCAACACAGTGACTGGGACTCACTTAGAAACTCACTTAGAAGGGATTTCAATGAAACAGTCTTTTTGATCTCATTTGCTTATCTATTTTTGAATGAAAGGAACACAAGGACATCTTTGTTGTCTCCAACAAAGTAGAGTGTGCTCAAAGTAACCTATGCTGGACTGTAAAGCTTGCTTTGATTGAATTACATAAAGAGACGCTTGATTATGTCCCAGCCAATAACTCTGCAGCTCAGCAGTTGGGTGGTGAGGCATAAAAAAGAGGTGACTGCATCAGAAGAAAACCTGTTATTGTCAAGCACTTCCAATGTAATGGAAGATGTTGTACCAAAAGGAAACAGGCCGAAGAATAAGATTTGGTTTTTGCTAAGATTTCATATTGCTTAAGAAAAACATCACTAAAAATTATTTTAAAGTAACACATAAATGCGATGGATATTTATAAACACTGTTACGGGCAATAAAATGTCCAGTTGTTCGTAGCAAGGCACTCGCATACACAGAGCTTGTGTTTTTTGCCATTTCCACCATCGCCATGGCAACCACAGCTACCTAAGTATATCATCTGTACGATTTATCAGCACCGAACGTTCCTCCTGAAAGACAGCGGAACTGTGCTGTTTAGCCCCAATCTGGAAGGACTGATGGGCTGAATGAGGCATGAATGGAGATGTGGAGGAGATCAATGCGGGAAGGCCTGTCAGTCCACCAGGGAAAACAGACTGCCTTAACAAGCTCGAGAGGTGGGAACCTTCAGTATAGATTTCCCAAAAAACAAAAACTAAAAAGAAACTAAAACAAAACAAAAAAAAACACCTTTACACACAAACCTTTACATGCGTTCAGGTTGAAGAAAATGTTCACTGTTCCACAGTGTTCGTTTGTTTTGATCCACAAATGGACGGTCACCCTTTAGGGTCACAGTCCTGTCTAGCTGCAGAGTGGAGCTCGACCTCTAGGCTATAGGTGGGTCAAGACGCAGGACGAGTGGTACGCAATTTTTGTGAATATAAATGTCTGAGGAGCACAAAACAAGCCCATTTAGGGCTAACAACCTTGATTCACACTGAACACTGTGATGACTTTTGCAGAATAGTTTGGGGTTACGGTGGAGAGTTCCATCCTTATGCTTTGGCTCTGCACTAATCTAGGCTGGTGGAGTGGGAGGAAGGCGGGCTGTGGGGGAGTTCTTTCCTCCCAGTTTCCTTTGAAGGAGCACAAATACACAAACTGTTTTCTCTCCCTGGTTCCCCATGTCACTACACAGACTGATCAAACTCTTCAGTTAGCTTTGATCGAGGTCTGGGAGCGCCACATCCCCACTGGCAAGGGACTAAAGTGACGTTAGCCACATGATATCGCATTCAAGCCATAGCGCCAGCCTTAAATAAAACCCGCAACATGGCGCTGGACACGGGTGTAGATGAAATGTGCGACATACTCAAAGAGAAGAGGTGGCAGGAGTTTGTCATCTCCGCACAGGGGAAGTAGTGGACAGTAATACGGTAATGTAATTCAGTAATCCAGTTAGGTTTCCACACATTCATTCTTACACTAATCCCATCTTTCTGAATAGGCCCATGGCTTCCTTTATGGAATGTAATAACCATTCGCAGACCTGTCCTGGCTGTAATTGTGCGTACGTCAAAATAAAGTCGTTTCAGGAGGGCTTAGCCCCGTTCAGCAGGGAGGCATGTAATCTAGGGAGCCGAGATACAGGTACGCATTTCCACATCACAGTCAGATAATACTGATGACAAATATATTCAAACGGTACATTCAAGTAACATAGTAGAGCTCGTTTAATCGACCTCTGGACAGCTCTACTTATCAGCACAGGTAAAGGTACATGAACTTTCTTCAAAATTGGCAATATTAATGCATGTCATTAAATCTTTAGTTCAGAATGCTTTTGCCACATTTCGGCACCGTACCATCAACTTGAAAATATGTGAGAGCATGAGTTTATGTTGACTGAGAATAACTAAAACAAATAACTTGGCTTATCAGAGTAAGTAAAGTAGTGCACTACACTGCACTGCACTGGCAGAAGACTGCTGTTCTCAATACATGACTGGCAATACATTCACCCTGAGCTACGAGGGTACTGTGAGGACATCTCTTTTAATGGAGCACATGTTCTCAAGCATTGACTCCCGATTATGAAAAGAATATGCCTGGTGTGTAATGAGAGTGTGAGAGGAGGGGAGGGCAGGGACTGAGAGAAAGAGGCAGCGAAAGTGATAGGGAGGCAGGGATGAGTGAGTGAGAGAGAGGGAGGGAGCAAAAGAGGAGAGCTGGAGGGAGTGGAACTGAGGAGAGAGAGAGATGAGAGAGGATGAGAAAGGGAGGGAGTGAAAGAGAGAGAGAGGAGAGAGAAAGAGAGAGGACAGTGAAAGGAAGGAGGAATGAGTGAGCAAAAGAGAGGGAATGAAAGAGAGAGGAGAGGGCAAGATGAAAGGGAGAGAGGAGAGAGGGAGGGAGTGACAGAGAGGGAGCGACAGAGAGTGATGGCAGGAATGAAAGCGAGGGAGGGAGTGAAAGAGAGAGAGGGGAAGGGAGTAAAAGAGAGAGAGAGGGAGGGAGTGAAAAAGAGAGGGGAAGGGAGTAAAAGAGAGAGAGAGGGAGGGAGTGAAAGAGAGAGAGAGAGAGAGGGAAAGGCTGCAAGCAGAGGGAGAGAGGGGAGGCAGTTGGAGAAAGAGAGCGATAAACGGAGAGTAGGAAGAGGACAGTGTCATATTCCTGCATTCTTCCTGAGAGCGTCTTTAATCCACACTATTAAGGAGGCCCAGCGCTGAGGGGACTCGGCTCAAGCGTTGACTTACCCATTTACTCTGAGTCACCAGAACCTCCACACAGTAATAACACAGCGCTTAGCCCTGCAAATGAAAACCCAAAGACCCATTCACCAGAAAACAGGGGGGCGAGGGGCAGGGGGCCGGGGCTGACCTCCAGAGTATTCACAAACAACAGTCCAGGGTGGGGATGTTGCGCCAAGTGACCACCCCGAAAAAAGTGACCATTCCAGGAAGGGGGGGGGAGCAATTTCTCAGAACCACTTTCAGTGGAAAGAGAGGGAACAGAGGGAACTGTAGGGCATTTTCTTTATTTTCGGAGAAAAAAACGAACACCAGACAGCTCGCGTGGGAGAGGAGGATTGTGGGTAGCTGAGGAACACACGGTGTTTGCACACAGGTTAGCAGTCAGGGGTGTGTTTGAGTGCCCTTTAGAGCAGACCTTTCCTCTGTCACACTTTTAACACTGTATGCATGCAGTGAGAATGGTCTTTTTCCCACAGAGAGTGTTATGGCCACACGCTACCAAGCTGTTTCACAGAAATATGCATAGCAACGCAGTATGCATAACAGGACATGCAGGGAACACGCATGTTCTAACAAACGCCTTTTGGACACACACACACGTACACACACGTGAACATGTTCTACCGGAGATTTTTTTAAACTGCTGAATCCTAGAGGGAGGGGGAGAGAGGAAGGGGACAGGGGAAGATAAATATTGCCATGTTTACCTCCTAGATCATTAGAGTGACCGTCTTGGATGAGGCATGGGTGGAGATAAGAATAGACAAACACATGGAAAAAAATGAAATGTTAACAGAAATACACAGTGTATTGATGGGAAACAAGCCGGTGGACTGCGCCTGCACTAACGTGATGAGCGGCGTATTGCTTTGGACGAAAAAAAATAATAAAACGGGGGGATGGAGTCAACTAACAACAGAGCTTTGGAAAACATTACAGAGGCTGTTATCTGGGTGCTTTCGGATAAACACACTCACAAAAAACAGCAAAAGGCAACAAATCCCATTACCTACCAACATATAAACATTACCTTTATGCTTATTCACTTAGCGAAGCGCTGGTTCACATAAGTTACCCTTTTCCAAGCTTATTAATTCACTTTTAAATACATGCAGAATACAGCCCTAGGGCAAATAAGGGAAGACAGGGGTAGGGGAGAAAAGAAACCCAAATCCCTTTACAATGGACTGCGTAAAGCTCCCTATTAAAATGACAAAACGGCAGACAGCTCTGCTGTAATTTCTCCCGATCCTCCGGGCTGAGTCAGGGAGCAGGGCATGTGCGGTGCCGTCGCCGCGCACATCCCGAAAGCCAACAAACATCCGCACATGCACATGAAGGGGGGGAAAGGGTTTCTCCCACTGCTTCCTAACAGGAGCAACCTGCCTGTGTGCTGCCTCTCTCGCATGCATGAGACCGGTCATGCAGGACAGTTACTGCTAACCGGGGCTGGCTTTCTCTGGTCTCTGTGTGCGAGAAGAGGAGGGACGGGGGGAGCGGATGAGTACTACATTATGTTGCAAAACACAAAATCCCAGCAGCTACAGAGGTGTTTCTATGATAACAACAGTGCTGGATGGTTGACATCCCAATGCTACGGGGCAATGCTGGGTCTGGAAAGGAATTTGGAGTTTTAAAGCTCTCGATGTTCCCTACAGCCTTCCCGTTCCTGCCGTTTAACGTGAGGCGGCGTAAGAAAGAGAAGTGGGTCTTACCTTTCACCCTCTCTCCTCTGTTGAGCTGGATCTCGCCCTCTCCCTGAGGAGTGTAGGGCTTGACCACGATGAAGGTGCGCCCGGGGACGGCACTGTACAGTTTCCTCTTGGGGCCCCGGGGCCCGGTGAGGGCCAGCGTCGGCTGCGGAGGGGGGCTGGGGTCCCGCTGGACCGTGCTGGGACTGTAAACGAAAACATAGGTTACCGTGGTGATCCCCGGCAGCTGGTAGCTGAATCCGGTGGTCACCTGCATGGCGGCGCGGTGTCACCCCCCCCCAACCCCGTTCCCCCGGCGACGTGCGCTCTCTCTCTCTCGTGCGCTCTCTTTTTCAGTCTCTTCGCGCTCTGTGTTCTCTCTCTTCTTGCTCAGCTCAGCTCAGCGCTGCCGAACCAGGGGGAGGCCGCCGTGGCCCCCTTTCGCCTCCCCTCCGAGCGTCTGATGCCGCACACCGCCCCCCCCCCCTCCCCCTCCCCCGCCCCAGGCCCCCACCACCCCTTCTCCCTTAGCGGCAGCGGCGGCTGCAGGAGCCGGTCGTGCGGCACTGGGTCTGCGAGTCAGACATCTCCGGGGCGACGGCGTTCGGCCCCTCGCGGGAGGCTGAGAGATCCCCGCTGCTGGGCTCCGGCTCTGGCTGCTCCTGCTCCCATCCAGCCCTCTGAAACACTGACACTGCTGCGCTGCGCCGCTCCCCTCCCCGTCTCGCTCGCTCGCGCCCACCCCTCTCTGAGCATGATACCGCGCACGCCGCCGCTCCGCCACCAGATTGATTTGTGCCTGCGCTCCAGCTTCCCTAAAACAAGTCTTCGGGGAGCGCCCGGGCATAAACCACTGTCCCCCCGTTTGCTTAATTGCCCGCTTTGCTCCACCTCCCCTCAGCCTCCTCCCCCTTACCCCCCAACCCCCCCCACACCCTCCCCCTTCCTCTCTCTTGTCCTCCACCCCCACCCCCCCCCCACTCCAACTCTTTACACCGCCACAGAGAGACAGGCCCAGAATTCTAACAGAGCTGCGGGCTTGTGCGGCGGCTGTTCCGCGGAAGCTCTCAGTCGCAACTGCTGCCGACGACCGGGCTCGTCTCCGCTCTCATCCCACTGCCTGCTCTCTCTCTCTCTCCTTCTCTATCCTGCTCTTTCTCTCCGTCTCTCTCTCTCTCTGTCTCCGGCTCTCCTGCGCCGTCAACAGTGAATGAACAGTGTTTTGCTGCTCCTTATACGGAGGCCTCTGGAGGGATTACTGTTTTACAGAGGCCAGCATCATACCGTTTTGAGATGAGGGTTTGTTTGTTTTTTTTTGTGTGTGTTTTTGAGTGTGACTGTTGGAGGAAGGGGTGTCATGAGTGTGTGTTTGAGTGCATGTGTGGGAGCGTGTGTGTGTGTGTGTGTGCGAGTGTGAGAGAGTGTGGGGGTGCTTGTTTGTGTCTGAGCATGGTGCTTTCCTCACATCTCCTCCTCTATGTTTTGTGACCTCTCTGAGTCAGGGATTCCTCTCCCACCTCTTCATCAGCTGGATCGATTGAATCAAAAACCGCCCCCCACACCCCACCCGCAACCATCGCTCTCCCTCTCTTTCTCCCTCACGTACACACACACACACACACACATAAACACACCCACACAGCAGCAGGGCTGGTGACAGATTTTCAATTACTGCAGGGAGAGGGAGGTGGAGAAGCAGCTGCATATTAATGACGGTGCAGGGGAGGACACTATGTGTGTATTTATATATGTGTGTGTGTGTGTGTGTGTGTGTGTGTGTGTGTGTGTGTGTGTGTGAGCGCATGTGTGAGTGCGTGTATGTGTGTATTTATATATGTGTGTGTGTGTGTGTGTGTGTGTGTGTGTGTGTGTGTGTGTGTGTGTGCATGTGTGTGTGTGTTTGTGTGTGTGTGTGTGAGCCTGTGTATGTGTGTGTGTGTTTGTGTGTGTGTGAGTGTGTGGGTGTGTGTGTGTGTGAGTGTGTGGGTGTGTGAGTGAGTGCGTATGTGTGTGTGAGTGTGTGAGTGCATGTGTGTGTGTGTGTTTGTGTGTGTGAGTGCATGTATGTGTGTGTGTGAGTGTGTGCATGTGTGTGTGTGTTTGTGTGTGTGTGTGTGTGAGCCTGTGTATGTGTGTGTGTTTGTGTGTGTGTGAGTGTGTGGGTGTGTGTGTGTGTGAGTGTGTGGGTGTGTGAGTGAGTGCGTATGTGTGTGTGAGAGTGTGTGAGTGCATGTATGTGTGTGTGTTTGTGTGTGTGAGTGAGTGAGTGCATGCGTGTTTGTGTGTGGGTGTGTGTATGTGTGTGTGTGCTTGTGTGTGTGAGTGAGTGAGTATGTGAGTGCGTGTTTGTGTGTGTGGGTGCGTGTATGTGTGTGTGTTTGTGTGTCTGAGTGAGTGAGTGCGTGTTTGTGTGTGTGGGTGCGTGCGTGTGTGTTTGTGTGTGTGAGTGAGTGTGTGTGTGTGTGTGTGTGTGTTTGTGTGTGTGAGAGTGTGGGTGTGTGTGTGTGTGAGACTGTGTGGGTGCGTGTGTGTGTGTTTGTGTGTGAGAGAGAGTGTGTGTGTGTGTGTGTGTGTGTGTGTGTGTGTGTGTGTGTGTGTGTGAGAGTGTGTGGGTGCGTGTGCATGTCATGGTTACAGACAGACAGAGGGTCAGACAGAATCCTGCCATTAGATCTGCATTGACAGTATCTGAGCTCTGGGCCAGGCTACCGTTTAATAAGGAACAGACACCACCAATTACAATCTGACTCAACTGCATAATTGGCTTTAAAAGCCATTGCATGTTTACACAGATTATGATCCTTTTAAAACCTATGACAGACATTCCAGGCATTATGTTTGTCAATAGTAAATCTGTGTTCTGGTTTATATCAGGACACATTTTTACGAGATGCTAAACTAAAAACTAAGCAAATAAAAATGAAATCTAAAAATAACACACTTTTGTAATCAGTACTAGCCATTAATATTACCTAAATTACATTTAGATAATACTATGCCAATACCTAACAGTTCCTTAACCTCATAATTTCCCAGAGTTCCCCAGTCTTAATAATTGTAAATAATTGTAATAAATGCTGTTTTATTGACACACAGCTCACAAATGCTGAACTCGCCAATTTGCTCTGGCAGAGATTAAAGACTAGCCCTTGCATTTTACTGTATGTGAAAGTTGAGAATAAAACCAAGACTGAAGACTAATGTTGACTGAGTGTACCCCTAAAGCCAAAGACTAAACACTAAAGTTGATTGGTTGTGCCCCTAAAGCCAAGACTAAACACTAAATTTGATTGGTTGTGCCCCTAAAGCCAAGACTAAACACTAAATTTGATTGGTTGTGCCCTCAATGGTCTTTAGTAAGAAATCTTCAGTATGATCTTCATATTATTTAGAGTGAGAAACAGACAGATATATCCAACCCAAAAAACCACAAAGCAAAGTATAAACCAGGGGAAAAATGCATTGCCATGAATTTTGGCTTGAAGCAAGCTCTCACTTTATGGAAATGTTCACATATAAAGAGAATTCTCAAGAACATAGCAGAGACTGCAGAAAGCAGGGGTTCTGTTTTTTTCTGCTTTGCATTTAGAAAGCTTTCAGATTCGGTATGGTATGTGGTATGCTGTTTTTTCAGTCAATTTCTGAGTCGTCCCCCACCCCGTCCCATTGCACTTAACATTTAAACTATAATTTTATCTTTAGGCCTTTGAAATAGAGTGGCTAAAAGCCTATTGTTGTCTCCTCTTTCTTTTCTCTACCTGTTTTTCTTCTTCCTATAACTCTTGGCAGCACTGTCTGATTTTCACTCAAATTTTGTTCACTTATTGGCTGGACAATGACATTTACCCTCATGTTTGAATTGCTTCGCAGGTCAGTCTTGAGGATACATGTTTTTTCAGGTGTGGCTGAATTAATTAGCTGCAGCTAAGCCTTTGCCTAATACAGTATAAGAATTCATTCCTTTCTTTTGATATCCCTATGTCCTGACCCACACCACTTTGCTTATGTCACATGTAATATTCACACGAACACTGGCTTCACACATGTTTTCTTACCCTCTTATTGACCATTTCTGGATATGTTTAGAGGAGTCTCTTAGCTCAATTCCTAGCAACAAACAAGGCTCTTGCTGAAAAGGTTGCAGGTTTTTCACCTGTTTCCCATCATTCAGTTCTTTCATATCTGGCCTATTTCTTCTGCCAACCATGGTCTCTAGATTTTCTCCTCACCATACCCCAAAGTCACCCATTCAGCTTCAAAACTTTCGCTCCCATAAAAGCCTACATGTGTACAGTATGAAGTCACAGGCAAAAGACATGGAGTTTTTTTGCGCCAAGTTTGGTGCCATTTCCTAGTTAGCAAAGCTATATGACTAATCAGGCAGTGATCTGTCTGGACCTCAAACGGCCTGATCCAGTCCCTGAGCATGTGGCATCAGTGCTGGGAGGCATATTACCAACAGCTATTACAGCATTCTTGTGACAACAGCTGCTATTCCTGTCTGCCCTCCATGAGGAGATTACTGTAAGAGGGTGTGGCCATGCCAGAGCTAAGCGAGGTCCCCAGCGCCAGGGTTTTGGCCGCTGAGTGATACGAACGAGGCGGAGCTTACTCCGCTCTTCCCCTCCGCAGAGGACCCGGTAAGCCACCTGTGCGGCACCGTCCCCGTGTGACTTTTCCAGAGCATCGCTCGGGGGTTACGGGCCACGCTGAGACAGCGCGAAGTCATTTGATCTCTCTCAGCCTTTCCGAGAAAGAAAAAGAGCCTTTTCCACAAACTCCCCCGTCCCCACCGAGCTGCTTCCTCAGTGACATCACAAGGTCAGCACAGGTGCACTCTGAGCGAGATCAAAAACAGAAACTCGGTTCCCACTTCAGTGGCTCTTTAAGCCAGATTGCGCCTAATAATGACAAATTAATAGGCAATCACTTAGAATATTGTTTCGAGGCTACAGTCAATTAGTGTAAGAACAACCAAGTTGTAGATAAAATAAGCTGGCTTATCAGAGCTATCCTACATAATAGTAGGATACATGGTGATTTGATTAAGAGGCTGTTCAAGATGGCAGATACTGATTGCCTGGCTGAAGCTCGAATAGTCAGTGTTCAGTATGTGTAGATACTGAAGCACAATGAGGTGTGTTCTACACTGTGCAAGTCAAATCGTCAAGAAAATTGCAGTATCACAGGAGCCTTGCCAATACAAAACCTGACTAGCCAACATATAACCGACCAATGCATAAATACAACAGCCCCCAAAATCAGCCTAGGTATATTTCTTTTTTCTTTTTGCTCAATCCATAACTGAGCTGGACTGCGAGTGGCCTGAGATTGAGTTCAAACTGCGTTTAATTTTTAGACATGCGATGTAAAGATCGATGGAAATCGATAATTTTCCCAAAAGGCGTACCTGTTGTGCTGTGAATGCTCGCCAGCCTCATCTCATATGTGAGTCTGTCCTCAGATCACCCTCACCTTAAAATATCGCATGCAAATTGCATGCTTGTTATGTAAGTGTCTGCCACATTCGCTGTGCTTCACATCAAAGGCTTCGCTAACAGCTGCTGAAACTGACGATATTGGTTATTTACTCTCTGTGCACACACACACACACACGCGCACAGACACACTACCCACAAAATACAGACACACACACACACACTCACACACAATTCATACACAGAGTGTTCTGTTTATATTCAATCTTTATAAAGAATACAAAAGTATAAGTATACTCCACGCATCTTAAACAGTGAGTAACTAAATAATATTACATAGAAAAGAATAAGCGTGTTGAAAGTCTCTTTTGGGTCTCTGGAATTGTTTAACATTTAGTTAACATTTAGTCATGTATCCGAAACTGACCTTGAAACTTTCTTAGACCATTTGGGTGAAAAGTTTAAATGTATTTTAAATGACGTCAATGAAAGTGTTCGCTGGGAAACCAAACCAGTGGCACATAGTTATATGTGCTCAGTACATTCAACCAAATGCTTTCCCAGGGGTTTGTTGTCTCCAGTAAATACAGTGAACATCTTTGAAATATCAAATCTTTCCAGACTGCGCGTTTCACAATAGTATACCACACAATAATATTCTACAATGGTATAGATTGTTTCTAGAATGCGTACCATACACAGAATGTATATTAAACATACCAGCACTCTAAGTGTACCCACATAAGATACCTTCTGAGTCAGGCTAAATGTGATGCTTCCAAAGACATAGAACTATTTATAATACCACTTAAGTTTTAAAGGGAAGCTAATGCGATGCTGATGGCATGCCCACACAACAGGCAACAGGAATAAAATAGATATGAGTCATTAGTATGTTTTTATCTTTGAATATCTGTGAGAGGTAATACAACTGTAGGTGCATGCTACAGCAGTGGAGACAGAACACCAAGCTTCACCGTCTCCTAGGACACCATTCTGCTTTGGTAACCCTGGTAACCTTCATTTTTAGAAAGAAAGCAAGAAAGAAAGAAAAAAAAGCCACAGTGCCACATCTTGCACAGATGTATCAGTGTTGTATAAGCAGTGATGAAAATGGAGGTGAAAAAAATCTCAGGTTATAGGTTATATACCATTTTCCTCATCTCAGAATAATTGCACTATACTTCGTCCCAAATTGTGAATAATGACAGCTGGAAAGTGTTATTGCAGCATGCTGTTATGAGTTTTGCAGTAATTCAAAAGAATGACATTTTTGTAGGAGAAATTATATAGAATGAAACACTTCTAACAAGTTGTTACTGAGAAAGCCAAGGACAAAGTCAGCCTGAATAAATTACTTTGTGATGCCACTGGAGTCCTTCAGAAATTATTTAATTTATTATAGAATGTGAATACGAGAAAAGACTGGGATGAAACTGAATAGCATATGTTAACATTGTATGTTTCCATTACATTTTTTGACACAAAGCAATATAGGACATTGTTTTAATGGTTCCCTATATATTTCTATGAGGTGGAAATGGTTTCTGTACAAGAGAAAAACGGCCTTCTGTATTCTAGCTATTTTTGGAAAGGAAAGCCATCTTGCTTGCTTCTAAACTCTGTGATTACTCTGCAAATTTGCTAACTTAAATAGAAATCTGCTCTCACAAGACAAGTGATTTAATCAGTATTTATGGACGCAGCTAGTCTCGGTCAGGGAATGGGGGAAAACAATCTTTCATTATTAAGACAGAATGTTCCGGACTGTGAGCCAAAGCCCAGCGCCTCCAAGCAGCCTGATTGAAAGAGTATTTTCACCACAGGATTCTGGGATGTTGCATGCGGTGATGAGGTCTGTCGACGAATACCTGCTCTACATCTCCTGCCAAGCTCAAATATCTGCTAATGCAAAAAATGAGCCTTCTAAAGGCCCAGAAAGAGCCCTCCGCTGAAGAGCGCTGAATGATACCCTACTTTTCCAAGACTGTACTCAAAACGCACTGGCCCTCATTTACGAAAGGACCGTATGACTGAATCTGCTCTTACATCAAACATCCAACACTCATTTTCGCGCGGAGACCGGCATTAATCAATTCGATCACGGCCCCATGTTACGCTCAAGCTTTCGAGATGCATAAACGCAGCTGGAGGTGAACAAATGACGCACGGAAAATATTAATCTTTAATAGAGAGTATAGACTATTACTTTTTCAAAATAAAAGTCCGTTATGCTGTACAAGTATTATGATAAACATCTATATTTATACATATATACTTATATAAGATTATTATATAAGATTTTGTTTCATGAAGGTGGGGAATAAATATAAATAAAAAATATGCAGACAGAATCATATGATTACCAGAATACTGAAGATCAGTGTCTGTGAATGCCCTGTGTTGACTTGCAGCAATATTGAATGAGATCATTTTTTTTCAGATGGCAATTTTTTCTGTCTTTCACACCACCTTTCAGACCTCTGAAGTTACACAATCCAAGCAATCCTTTTTCAGCAACTAGGGATACAAGCATTTCTATTTCAGAGTCAGATATTTGTGATAATTCTGAAAATTAATAGATGTATGCGATCAATGACCCTGTCTAATTTCCTACATTTTCACAAAATAAATAATGCATAATAATTAAAATAATTATGCTTGCAGAATCCTAACAATAATGTAGGTAACAATGAAAAAAGGATATTTATTGAGTCTTAGGGCTGTAATGTAAGAGGGCAAATCAGAGTCCACCAGGCACTGTCACTACTACCAGTTTTTCCAATCATTTTTCAATGTTATTGTCTGCCTAAAATATGTATGGGTTTACTTGTGTGTTTGCAGCAGGTGCTATGTTTTACTTATGTTATGTTATGTTTGTGATTCCATTTGCAAACAATGTTATGCTAAATACAGATTCATTGTTTTAATTAACTATATATATTATACTTTGATTAATATATCGCTTAATCAAAACTAGCAACAACTGTGATTCCAGATACAATATGGGACTATTTCCATTACCAGGAGTCCTTCTACTAGGGCTGGAATACCAGCTCAGTGTATTGCTCTTTTTCATGTCAAGAAATATGTTTTATAAATGTTTATGTTTATTAAGTATTAAAATATAATGTATATAAATCGTATTGGAGCTGTTTTTCCCTTCCCTTCCTCCCCATCTGCTGAAACGTCGTCACTCTCCATCTCATAAAGAGGGCTACAATCCCTTTTTGATTTCCTCGGCTTTGATTTTCATTCACTACCCTGCCACTACTGACAGGAATTTTATTTTCTGTTGCTGAAGACAGCAAATATACACTGTGGTGAGAGATTGGTATATTAAGGTGTCAATCAACAAAAATCTTTCCCACAACAAAATCCACCCCCTCTTTTCAGACACACCAGTCATAAAGACACAGCAATGCACTCCTAGTTGAATTCCTTAAATGGCTATTTGATGTTTATACAAGTCTCACACATCTGACATGTTTTCACAATCCCCGGGAAAAAAGTACTTGCGGGCGAGTTACATTTCCATCCCCTCCCCTCTACAATATGTATCAAGGCCTACATTAAGTCTGGCGGGAAATCACACTGACATGAAGTCACGAACAGCGCAAACACCATCCAGGTTCAGCCCCAGTCATGATAGGCTGCTAGCCAGCTACTGAACTACACTGAGATGGCAGATGCTACAAACAAACAACTTGCTTCCCTCTAATTTGTCAAGCCCATCTTCGTCAACTGTAAAGAAAAAGTTTATCTTTGAATAGCCAAATGGCAAAAGGTGAGAACAGCAGAACACGGACCAAAACAAAGTTGATGTTAGCGATCTAGCTTTTCGGGTCATCATCTGATACCAAAAACAAAGGTGAAACAGTACAGAATAATTGGGGTTAAGCACCTAACTTTAGGCCACCGGATTTGAAGCCAGAGACTACCAAAACAGGCCACAGTAAGTTCTAATGAACAGCCAGAGCACACCTTGAAATATAGGATGTTCTTGGAACTTGCCGTTGCTAACTTTAGCAAGCTTGAATCAACTGCTGGTTAACTTTAACATGTAGCTAGCTTTTAATGCTAATGGTTTGATAGCAATAAAGGCAGGGTAGCATTCTAGCGCCCATGGGGTTAGACACTGCTCTGCAACTGCTGCTGAAAAGCTGAAAGCTAACTAACTTGTATATTGAAATACAGTAAAGAGCATGAGTAATCGAGATACTTAATCTTGTCAGAACAGACTGTTTTATTATTAACACTTTAAAACAATTTTAAACAAGAATATCACATTACTTTTTTTGGTAAATGTATTTGTAATTTCAATCTCTTGGGTATTCTACGTGTGCTTCTTCTCTCTGGGTCTTGTCTCTTGTGACATTAGAGAAAAGTGATGATAGATCGAAACCAGGAAGATAGTACCACTTGTCACCAGTTCAGGCTGCCAAATTCCATCCACATCTCCATAACTACACACAGTCAGCACAACAAGGGATGTCGATATTTCAAAAAAGGTGCTGTCTGTTGTGTCTAAATTTAAATGATCAAACAGCTTGAATTTTTTTTCTTGTACTACACAGACCAAAATGTTAACTCCTAATTGGCCGTAAGCTCCACAGTGGTCTCACCTGAGGTGCTGAGAGCTAAGTAGAATACTTATTATGCAAATGAATGCAATCACTTTTAACATCCCAATCAGACAAGGCCAGAGTCAGCAACTACTTGAAGGGTTATTTTTCAAAATGCAACGGTGCGGACAGTGACAGATGGGGATAATGATGACAACTCTAATGCAGAAAAAGGAGAAACCAGACACCTGGCAAACATTTGAGGCTACTTTGACATAAAAAGCAAGGTTCCTGTAAGACTCCTGGGTGACATGCCTAGTTAAAAGATTTGTGTTTAGTGCAGCGATGTAGCCTGTATTCTGGACTGAACCCTATGCATGCCAGTTCTGACTATCGCTGTTCGATCTGCATGGTTTATTTTGCATGCAGCTCCCTTTGGTCACCTGATGCAAGACAGTGCAGCTACAGATGTCGTAGAGTAAAAGTTGGCCAAATGCTAGATGATAAAACGTGCTTACAAATATAAGCAGGCATTCCAAATTGGGTAAATAAAATTGCTGATTAAAAATGATGGCATCAAAACACAAAATAGACCCGCACTAAATTATACAAATACTACAGTAGTATTTCATTCACTCAATAAAACATAAACTCAGATCAAATTTTGCAGACGGAAAACAAGATGCTTTGAAGACAACCACAACGTTGATTTGGCTGCCTGGAAATCGAGAGCTATCAGCACGTTCTGACACCGCCCTGTCACAGCATCGATCAGAAAACACTCATTACAAACTGATAGCCTGGGGGGGCAACAATAACCCCATGGCTCCTACTGTCCCTAGAGAGAAACCGCTGAGCAAGGAGTAAAAAGCATGCTAAGTGCCGGTGACAGTGGAGGTTGATGAAAGAGACCTTTCCAGTCAACTTCTGACGAGTCCATGTCCGTCCCAGATCCACGCGAAGGAAAATCAATACAAAATTCGCAGCTGGATCTCAACATTTTCTTACGGTTTGAGGTAGGTGATAGTGATGCACCGTACATGTACTGGTTAAAGCGGGCAAACCATTGATAAAAAACCATTATGTTGTACCTGCTGCATCATCTGCCCTAATGTGATGTTGAGGGTGTGGTAAGATGGAGGTTAAGGGCCAATGAGAACACGGGGATAAGATTTGGTCAACATCTGACTATTCCTACGTGCTAATAGTCACCACTGCGAAAGCACTCTCAGTTCCACTATCACCAATCTTCCTCTGTTGGGTCCCAGCAGGTAGAAGTCAGTGCATTAATCAGGGAGAATGTGGTACTTCTCATACGAAGCAGCACTGTGCATCCCTGCTCGGTCTCACCTCCCAACAATGTTGTCTCAATGTTACTGCAGCGTTGTCCCAACATTATTGCAGTGCTGTCCCTAAGGCGTGCATCCTTAAAATGACTTCTAATAATTATAGACTGTAGACAAGAACCCGGTTTCATGAATTTCAAATTACAGAATCGACAGATGATTGCCATAGATAAGATTTATGGCAATATGGCAATTTTTTAATAACAGAAAATTGAATTCCACTGCTGGAAAATACATTGGAATTTTAAACACTGCACACTGGCCCTGACTCTGTGACCGTGCAGTTTATTTTCGGTCATTTGGTCTTATCTGGAAATCTTTACAGAATGGTACCGCAGAACCTTTAGAGATAAAGGGTGATATCTTAGCACGACTATTAAAGAGTAAAAATAAACAGTGTTTGATACAGAGAAGGGTCAGGACAAAATCAGTTAAAAGAAGCCAAAGATCACTGAAACATTCAGAGAGCTGAGATAGAAAAAGTATACATGAGATCCCTGTTACTGCTGGTTTGAGTCTTTGGTATTATGGCAGCAATCTATGGTTTGTGGCAACAAAATGAGTATTATTTAAACTTGTACATGGAACATGCCACATTAACATCTGCATGAATTAATGTGTGTCAACATAATACATCCTTATTTTGCAGATCGATGCTATTATTTGTCAGCTTGCTAACTAGGCTGCATAACCAAGGAACAAAAAACATTAACTGTTGGCTCAGTAACCTCATTAAAGTCGAGTTCTGATATATGTGGGTTTACTTCAGGCAACACGTCTCCCTATACTGGACAGTTCAATGGATTGAATGGCTGGATTCTTGAGGAACTTTTTCCCACGTTTTAACAGCACAAACAAAAGCTTGGATTCAATCAAACACACTTAGTCTCTGTAAGGACATATGCAACGCAATCAGAGCAGATTTCACTCCCTTCAAGGGCACAGGCTATTCAATCAAAACATCTTAAAAACGCTCACAAAAGAGGTGCCATATACTCAAAGACTGACAATGCATGAAACAGGACATAAGGTAAAATGAGTGTTTAATATGTTCCAAATAAAAACATGCTTGCCCCCACCTATACAATCCCCAATATTTTAATAAGATTAAAAAAAAATCACATACTTAAAAGAAAAAAATATAATAGTAAAAGTCCACTGTTGGATCTGTTTCGAAGGCCTCGACTGACCGTAGCCATCCACAACAACAAATTATCTTCCTGATACAGAAAGCCATTAAATCTGTGTCACTCTCATGCCCCAGGCCACTGGCTGCTCTAATTAATGGACTTTTGTTTGTGCAGCCTAGCAGGTGTCTGATTCCCTGCAAAGTAAAGAGACACTGGCCGAGCTGGACCTGCCAATCATTACCATCAGAGAAGGGTCACGTGCACAAACTGACCAATAAGAAAGGAATAGGCAATTTGATTATCATAGAGTTCTGTCTTTCAGTCACACGTTATTCTAATTCGGAATGAAAAGAACATATTCCAAAGGACATGTTTACTTGTCATCAATATAAGTCAAATAAAGTTGTAATATAAAGTCTGTTTTGATTTATTTGCATGCGCCCTTAAACGTCTTAAGTGTGATTGATCGGGCCCTAGTCAATGTTCATGACGATTCTCGCTGCCTTTGCACAAGACGGCAGAAATTACGAATAGCTTCTATAGCTCACTGTGACAAGCTGATCTTTAGCACTTATCAACTGAATGGATGAGCTGTTGTCCTGGAGCTGAGGTAAGGATCTGTTTTCCAAAAAAGGTATGATTGATACAACATGGCTTCCAGAGGCCCACAGCGGCAGATTGCTCTCTGATTGGGCAGATACCTTACGAAAGCAGGGACCACTGGAAAGTGATTGGTTGTACATTTTAAAACGGGCCATTAAAACAGGTCTTTCATGTAAAACAGCACACATAATCATGGACTTTCCTGGGCTCCATTTGGAGATGTTTATTCAATTATATCTAATTGTTCTGTTCATTAAAAGAAATTTGTCAAGATTGAAGATGCTTACAGTTACAGGTGTATTTCATGAGCAGCTCTGCAAGGAGCTTTGACCCATTTTAATATCCACTATAGATCAATCCTAGTAAAGCTCAACTTTTCCCCAGTTAATGAATACAGCAGGAAGCAGAGGACCAGAGTCCCATTGTATTGCTAGCCATTTTGCCCACAGCACGTGGTAAATGTCGATTGAGAAATTATTGCAGATTCACAAAACGCAATTACCTTCCACAAATAATCAAGCCGAATAAGACGGGATTTATTAAAGACAAGTATTCCTCTGATATTAGATAACTTTTTAATATAACTGACGATGTAAACATACACAAAGTTCTGCATAATTGCTGTCATTAGATGAAGATAAAACACTCGCTGAATGTAATTTCTCTTTTCTTTAAAAATTTTATATCCAAAACAGAATTAACAGAGTATTTTACTGGATACAAGCAAACATGTCCTTTGAAATGTGTTCTTTTTCATTCTAAAGCAGAATAGCATATGCCCCTAAAAAGACTACAGTCTGTTTTGATTGAACTGCTAAGGCCTTTGCAGAGACTAAGTATGTTTGATTGAATCGAGCCCTCAGTCTTAAAACTCAGACAAATTAGATCGGGCTGCGTTTAATCAAACACACTGAGTCTCTAAGTTCATATGTAGTTCAGTCAAAACAGACGTCAGAAATATGTTGAAGGTCTTAGCACATGGTGCATAGCTCAAGTGCATGTACGTGCGGAGTGTCTATATCCATTTTTGGCATTTACATGTGGTCTATTGGGAGCCTAGCTGTGGTGTAATTCTAAAAGAGATCGAGTATCATGGTTTCATTACCTGTGGGTGTGTACTGGGCATAAGCTCAGAAAATCAAATCACCATCTCTCATTCCCTTTGAAAGCCACCTGCATTTGCACCAGGCCTAACACAGTATCCTGTTGCAAGGAAAATGTAACAATTAAAGATATGTTATTAAAAAAGTTTGTTGCAGGTAGTTTAATCTAGCAACCAACATTTTTGTATTTCATATGTTATCACTTTTTACCACTGATGGGCATTTTGTTCTAGTGTAGATAAAGCTTCAAACACTCCTGTGTCACTGTTGTATCCTTATCAAACAGGGATACATTTCCGTGACGTACACACCACCATTGGACACATGCATCATGGCCGGTGCTAAGTCTCCAAGCCAACCCTGCAACTCTAATTGACTGTTCCTGTTAATAAAGGGGGTAGCGAAAGCAAACATGGGTAACCATGAACAAAAAAATGAGTACTGCTGCGACAAACACTGCACAGCTCCAGCAGCAGGCCAATTTACTGTGAATTTATTCGCATAGCTAGCTGCACCCTGCCCTCACCCCAAAAGCTGCATTAACAAGATAGTGAGTCACTGAAAAGGGGGAGAAAGGGAGGGGTTACCCTGCCTCTGTATCATATTTGTCTCTGACTTGAGTAAGTTTTTCCTGTTATGCAGCAATGGAATGTCCCGTTGAGAAGATTCTTAAGTAGATACTTCAATCACTCCAGTCATAAGTGATAAAACCCCTCAACTGAGATGGTAACTTTTGAATGTGCAATTAATATATATTTTTTTCCACGAGCGAGAATAATTTTATGTTATAGAAAATCCTGTCATGACCAGGATTCGTGACAGCATTTCAAAAGGATTCATACTGTACTAAGTCAGAACAAGGTTTAAAAACTACCACAGGGACATGGTAAGTTGTATTGAGATATGTATGACTTCTGGACATGAGCTAAGTAGAGGAACAAAGGTTTGATTATACCCATTCCTGATCAATGTAGATTTGCCACTTCATTCTGCTTTGATGTGCTTGAGGATGTGACTTAGCGTAGGAGCTCCTTCACGCTGTGCCTATGATAAAGAACCAAGGGACAACTGACTCTCCGCTCCAGAAATGAGTGTGACTAACAGCCAGCTTCAACGCTTATGATTCCACTGGCCCTGTTCTTGCACTACAGCTTTAAGCCCTGCATGCTGTCAACACCAGCATTTGAAACCATCTCCTCTTTATGTCTCGGCACAATCGATTGAATGTTTCGTCGCCTTGGAAGACCGCAAAGAAATTTGTTTAACTGCCAATGCTTCTCAGTCTGTGTTGCTTGGTCAAACTCGATGTAATCTTGATCTGGTCAGCGACTGAGTGATTTAGCCCACTTCACTTTGGCGCCTAACACTATCACACACATCTGTGGATTTTCAAGCATAGTTTCTATTTGGCATTCCTAAAGTTTGATGATATTTTGGTACACATTGCGTACATGTACTGCATAAATTCTTTTTATAGCTTCCCTTACACATGAAACATCAAACCAATGATGCTAAGGTCTGGAGTTCAAGCCTAAACCCCCAACCAGGCCTATCTCCTGTTGCATCGTGCAGCTCAGCGCTAAAATTGAAAACAAGGGACGGTTTTTCTTCCCACATTTTTACCGAGTCCTGCTGTGCGATGGCTCTGCTTTAAATTCCAGCCCAGCCCCACTCGTCTCTCTGTCTCATTAACCTTGCCCGATCCCTCTCTTGTTGCTTGGGTGGAGCCCTGTCGCTAAGTGGCTGGCAGGGCCGCGGCGCACGCTCTGTGCCACGGGCAAGGAGAACTTCTTTGAAACCGTCCCTCTTTGCCCTCTAATCTCAGAGTGGTTCCGGAAAAAAGCCTGTGATCCCAGCTTTGTCTCCATCCCTTCCCCTCGAAGAGATGCGTTTTACTCCGTGTAAAACAGAGTGCCTGGAAGCCACCGAATTTCCGATGCCAGAATGAGCTGGAGTTAAAAATATCCCATTTCCGTGTGAGAATCATTCGGCTGCTACGCTAGCTCAGAATATTTATCCTTCAGCGTTTCTTTTGACTCACAGCGTTAAATTAAGTATTTGTTTATTCATTCGCGGTACATATAACGACCATATCTATTCACAGAGAGCAAAGCACATTTGACAGATGCTGGTATTTGAAAAAAACAATTCGCCCATAAGATTGCACTGGGGGAATGCAAAAATGTTTTGAGATGCTGTGACAGAGCTGAGGATGGCTATTGGCTGTTCAGAGTGGTGATGGTTGAAATGAGGTTTCATGAACCAGGTTAGGGTGGTACTTCATTCAGCTGTCAATTATTGACTTATTTGAGCCAATCAGAAATATTTTTGTCTCAAAAGCCACTGCTGTCACATGACTCAACACAAACATGCAAGTGAAAGTGATTCAGAAAACGCTGTGAACTGGAATATGACTGGTGTATCACTTGAAATAAAGATGCTGCTCTCACTGTTTTACAGTCTCCATCTCCATGGATATTTCACCCTGGCAGCCACAACGGAAGTATTACAGAACAATATAACAGCATTACCACCAGAGATCCCTGAAGAGGAGTGATTCAGTTAATATGATCGGATCAGAGAACTACTTCAGGTTTTATACATTCATACACACACACACACACACACACACACACACACAGATGAATACTGACATGCACATATATACAAATGCACATACACTCACACATATTAACACATGCACATACATTCACAAACAGACACACACACATTTATACGCACACACACACACACAAAGATGCACACACAGGTGCACACTGAAACACACATACACACACACACTCACACAATGCATAAACATGCATACTCACATACATGTGTAAACTCACTTCACACACACACACACACACACACACACACACACACACACACACACACACACACACACAGACCAACTGCCCTGCATTGGTGGTTGAACCAACACACTGTAACTGCAGCATCCAATCGATGGCTCTTACTACCCCCCAATATGTTCCCAAATTCCGCTGGTAGGAGCCAGGCCGGCTTCCTCAACTGTGACGCAGGGAGGAAGTGGCAGAGCGGGCGGCTGGGCTGGACGGCACAGCCAATTTCACACTCCCCTGCTTCCCAGAGCGCGCGGGACAGCTGGTCGCAGTCAGTCTCAGAGGGCAGGGGGACCCGCGCCAGCGGGCCGCTGCTTCCCTGCCCACCAGGCTGTGCGCCCTGGAAACAGGAGCCAGATCTCCGCGGCTATGCGGAGGGCTCGCGAGGTGAGCTGTTGACCGCCCGATGTCCGCTGACCACGTGACCGAGGTGGAGCTCCGGTCGGGATCGTTCTCTCACCTTGTCACGGCGGGCTAACGGACAGCAGCTCGCACAGCATTCCAGTGACAGGACCCCACGGCAGTAATTAAAAACCACAGCGATCAAAATCAGGAGCAGAAGGGTGCACAGAGTGGGCCAGGAGAACCACAAACAACATCTAACACGTTCAGCGTGGACCGCTGCTATTCGCCAACAGATTAAAAAAATCAAGGCCAACAACACTGTGCAGATGCATCACGGAGTAAACAGCGTAAACTAACAGCTCCTGACATAAATATGGGGTTACAGTCAATAACTCAATATTTCAATAAATAATTAAACAGAAACGCTTATTCATCTGACTGAGACAAAAGCAGAATTCCTCTCCTCACACTGATTTCCATGAGTTTCTGTTGTCATGAGTGACATCTTTGTGTCTTTCAGCTGTAAGCACTTAGGCCGGGATTCAATCAACATTTATCCTTAAATTCGCTTACAGTTGAATGCAAATGTCACAACTGAACGCGGTTTGGCAAGTTCCACAATCATGAAAATGAACTTGTCGAACTGTTGTTGTAGATAAACAGCATAGCAATCTGATTCAATCATAAGTTCGAGTTAAGGACAAATGTTGATTGAATATGGGCCTTTATCTCTGTAAGGTTATATGCAATTCGATCACAACAGAATTAGTTCTACTAAAGGGCATAAGCCATTCTGCTTGAGTGAAAATATTGCATTCCAAAGGACATTTCTGTTTGTCTACGGCAGGAAGAGTCTGTTTTGACAGAAGTGCATGTGCCCTAATACAGACTAAGGACCTGATTTACTAAGGCATTTAGTATGTGCAAAGTCAGTCGCTGGCACAAAAAGACTAAGAGAGCATGGGATTGGTTGAGGTAGTTTGGTTACTCCAATCACAGATCATGTCACTAAAATGTACATAAACATGTGCTGAAGGCTTTGATAAATCTGGCCCTTGGTGTCTCGTGTTTGTTTTGCATTCGCCTATGACAGGAAGGAGCACATGGCACTACAGCGCAGCTGAGGTCGACCGCTCATCAGCCCAGCTGTTATTCGCCGCTTCCATCAGTCGTATTATAAAGCCACAAAGCCTGCTGAGGCACGCGCGCTGAGTTGACGGGCACACCTGCCTTACACAGCAATGGCTTCGGGCTTTTGATGGATGGACCGAGGTGACACTTGTCACACTGCGGGGTCAGCCCGCGCTCCTCTCTCCTGAAATGTCAGTGTCAAACCATCGAGCTGTTATCGTCCCCTCAGGCACGGTAATAAAGTCGGAGGCAACGGAGCACCTGAGGGCAGTGCGATGCCATCAGCTGAGACTGAGCACGTGCACAAAATGGACTCACAGTGTCCTTACAGAACTGCCATTACATACAGTATACTATTCTACAAACACCACCCACACTGGGGAAGTATTTGGATAGACAGGTCAAGCAATTATAAGTATTATCAAAGTAATTGATTTGATGTATACTAAACATATTCCCTGATTTTAACTTTTCAAATGTTGGGAATATCTAATTTATAAACTATCTATACTGTAAAAAAGGCCCTCAAATAAAATGTGACTGGTTAACTTTCAAGCTGTCTTATTATTTTTTAAAGCAAGTACTTTACAAACACAAACTGAAGTTACCCTTTTTGCTGAGTCTTTTCACTTCTTTCCACATTGTAGATGTAATTGCATGCTGGAAGATGACAAAGTCATCATATACTGAGTTCATACCTCCACAGACACCTGGAAAACCAGGACTGGCTCCTAGAGAACGATAGCCCCACCAAGCTTAATCCTGAATTAACCCTGATCTTTGCTGGGCCAAATGCTGCCTCTCCACTTTAGACCTTCAGCAACAGCTGGTAATGTCACAGCTGGGACTTGTCCACCCAGTCACAGGGCTCATGCCTGCTTCCCAAACGGCTACTGCCGTACTATCAGGGGCCCAGAGTGGAACGCATTCCGGCACATTCCATTCCATTGTTGTCACTTCCATTGTTGAACACACACAGGTACCGTGTTCCATTGGCAGTGTTCATTAATGTGAACATAACTCTTCCAGTGCACCAGGGGGCCCCATGGGACCCTCCAAGAGACCTGAAAGCCCTACCCGTGCCTCTCCTGGTGCTCTGTAGGGCAGCTATACTATAAATCAACACATTAAGTTACCATGCAAACAACCTCTGTTTGAACCCCAGCTACAATTCCATTCCACACTATTCCTCCCTGGGGAAATACAACAGAGAAACCGGACCCATTGTTACCATCAATATCCCTGCTCCTTAGTTGTTCAGTAAAGCTATTGTACTGTTTACCTAAATCATTTATGATGGTGTTTTTGTTTTTCTCCTTGAACATTGGCTCTCTGAAGACACGGGAAATGTCATGAGACAGTATAATTTCTTCTCAGTGCGATGAATCTCTGGAGTAAAAATGTAAATAGCTTTATCACGTAAAAAGCAGCACTTCATTTTATGGTGAGTATTTCATTCTGTTCGGTTTCCCAGGATTCTTTGCTGCAATCCGTTACAAGGAAACTGAACTTGAGTAGCATTATGGGAAAAAAAAAAAAACACAGTAGGGCCTCTTCTCGCATTTATGTCTTATAAAATTTCACTTCTGCTGCGTAATATTTCGAATACCCGAGTAATATCTGAAAAAGTGTACACTCAAAAATGAGGACAGTATACACTCAGAAAGAAGGACCTGCACAATACAAATATATTTCAGCAATAAACAAATCTTCCGTAATCATAAAGGAGTCATAAATTCTGCATTGCTCATTCTACAAAAACATCTTATCATACAAAGTCCCTCCCCCCAATCAGCAAAATCTTTGGAATATATCTTCCTTACAAATTAAGAGGGGGTTCCAATTTATTCAACAATCAATCAGACAGTGAAATAGTAGCCAATCGGGTTCAGTAACTATCAGGAAGTGAGGTGCTTCTTGGCAGTCGAATCTGGCAACCGTGCCGGTGCCCTTCAGCTCTGGACAGTGTTCCTGAAACACAGCGAACAAGACTAAAATAGAAGCAAAAATTATACAACGTATGAAATGTTCATTTGAGTAATGGGTTAGATAAACAACTCTGTAGCTCTAACATAAAGTGTAAAGAGATGACACATCTCAGATCTGCTGCCAGGGACAGCAATTATTATTTGTCAGCAGGCCCATGGACATACCCCTGAGGCACCCCGCTATCAGACCTAGATTTGAAATTTACAGTTAGCGGGAAGTTTGAGATGCAGAAGGAACGTACAATGCCTCTACACAATACCTGCTACCCTGAGTGGAGGACTGCTCAAAATGGCCTGCCAAAAATGGAGAGGCCCATTTTTAGAGCAGCTCCATTCTCCTGCCAGCGTGTTTTTTCCTGGGCTCTACGGCGATTGTTATTAGCGGCGTCCATCTGGCCCACATGCTCCTGCTCGCTCAGCTGAGCGTTTCCACCCCAGCGAAAGCGCGGCTGTGACACGGGCATGCAGCGAGCCTCGGACTCCTCCCTCCCTGCCCCATGTGGCGGCTCATTTGGCATGCACGCAATCTGCCTTTCTGGGGTACGGTGATGAACTCCTGCCGTCACACAATTTTGCGAGGGGCGTATAAGGTGAACACAGGCTCACGCCGACATTGTGCTGCTTATCGATAGTGGAGTGCAATCATATAATCCTGCATTTACCGAGTGAGGTGAAGTGTTTGCCACAGGATGGAAGCCCATGTGGGACATTATTCATCTCTTCCAAAAATGTACTGCATGCTTATCAATCCATTATGCTGTGGGGGAAATCTTCCCTCTTGTCCACAAAAAAGTGTATGTGAAGGGTATTTATTTTGGTTCAGTGAGGGTTATAACCTAGGCAATGACAGGTAGCTGAAGCGAAAGAGACAGAGAGATACAGATTCCTGATCCTGGAACAGTAACAGCTATGACATAGAGAGATACAGAGGCCTGACCCCTGATCCTGGAACAGCTGCAACAATGACACAGAGAGATACAGAGGCCTCTCGCCTGATCCTGGATCAGTTACAGCAATGATGCAGAGAGATAGAAGGCTACCCCTGATCCTGGAACAGCTACAACAATGACACAGAGAGATACAGAGGCCTCCCGCCTGATCCTGGAACAGCCTCAGCAATGAGACAGCTTTGCCTGATACAAATCCCATTCTCCACTCAGCCCAAAGAAGACAAATGTTTTATAAATGCATTCCCTTCACATTTCAGAGATACCTACCTTCCTGTTGGCACTGAATTGCCCTCTCCACAGTTTTGTAAAGATAAATGTGTCAGTGAGGAAAAGACAGGAAAAACACCTTCCATAATCTCAATGGTTCTTCCAGTTTATTTACAATAAAATAAAAAATGTTTTGGCACAGTATCTTTAACAGCCTGTCTCATCCTGTGACTCTGAATGTGCTTTTCATGAGTGTTCATTTTCTCTTCTCTTTTCCTAACTGTCAAATTAGCAGCTGGTATTCTTCTATTCTTAAATCCAGTGTTTAACTTCATTGGAAGATTACGTAGAAAAGATCTTGAGCCCCTTTTCAAACATGAAGAAATGAAAACAAAGCGAATTAGCAACAGCTGCGACCAAGCCACTCCCACTGCCACGCCCGTTTTAGACAACTGGCATGAACAGAAACACACACCATCAGACACTCACACTTGACCTCCATACCAAATATCAGCCTCCAAGGGCAAAAACTGTGGCCGTCAAAGGGTGAGGAAATTTTTGTGGACCGACTGACCGACTGACCAACCGACCGACCGATCGACCGACTAAGCGACCGACCTAGAGCTGCTGGTCCCAGATAAAAATGGGACGATGAACACTGGTGGCCTGATTTTCTAAAACATTTAGTACATTTAGCTCAGTGACTAAGAGAGCATGTGATTGGTTGAGGTAGTTTGTTTGCTCCAATCCTGAACTTGCATGTGCAAACATTTTCACATGTGCTAATGGCTTTCATTAATGACCCTGGATGAGAAAGCAGAGGCGGATGACAATTAGGTCAAAAGGGGAAGCGGTAGAGGATGATGTAGAAAACACTATAGCAGAAAGTAGAGGATAATGAACACTTAAGTAAAAATGGAAAAACTGGGTGGGATCATGAAAGCCAGGCTAAAGGGTCGTGAAGCAGAGGGTGATGTCCAGAGTGGTAGGACGAGGTGGCTGAGACACAGAGGGGGTGGGATCGAAGCGGAGGCGGGGGAGGGGCTTACCTGAGCCGCCCGCGGGCGTGTCTTCGGAGGCTGAGCTTGTCGGCCTCCTCCTGGACGCGGTGCAGCGAGGGCGAGCGGGAGTGAGAGCTGCGCGAGCTGGCGGTGCTCTGCAGGCTGCTGTCGGCCACGTCGCCGGGAACCTGGCCTGCCAGCGGGGGGAGGCTGCGCAGAGAGGGCACGGGCGAGTGCGAGGGGCCGCGCCCCTCCGCGTTGAGGTTGTTGTCACTGGCGGAGCGGAGCAGGGAGCGGGGCGACGTCAGGGTGCCGCTGCCCATCACCCGCCGCCGGTTGGTGTAGGAGGGGGTCTCCCTGAAAGGCACTGCAACAGGACAGAGAAACAAGGGGACACAGGGACAGGGGGATAGGGGGAAGGGGGACAGGGGGATAGGGGGCAGGGTCAAAGGGACACAGAGATAGGGGACACAGGGGACAGGGGGCAGGGGGACAGGGGACACAGGGACAGGGGGATAGAGGGACAGGGGGACAGGGGGGGCGGCAGGGGGACACAGGGACAGGGGGATAGAGGGACAGGGGGACAGGGGCAGGGGATAGAGGGACAGGGGACAGGGGGACAGAGGGACAGGGGGACACAGGGACAGGGGGATAGAGGATAAGGGGACACAGGGGCAGGGGGATAGGGGGACAGGGGGACACAGGGACAGGGGGATAGGGGGACGGGGGACAGGGGGAGAGGATAAGGGGACACAGGGGCAGGGAGATAGAGGGACAGGGGGACAGGGGCAGGTGGACAGAGGGACAGGGGGACAGGGGCAGGGGGATAGAGGGACAGGGGGGACAGGGGCAGGGGGGATAGAGGGACAGGGGGACACAGGGGGACCGGGGGCAGGGTCAGGGACACAGGAGGGGGATAGAGGGAGGGGGATAGGGGAGGGACAGGGGGGGGCAGGGGGGGACACAGGGGCAGGGGGATAGAGGGGGACAGGGGGACACAGGGGCAGGGGGATAGAGGACAGGGGGACACAGGGGCAGGGGGATTAGGGGGACAGGGGGACAGGGGGACACAGGGGCAGGGGGATAGAGGGACAGGGGGACACAGGGGCAGGGGGATAGAAGGACAGGGGGACACAGGGGCAGGGGGATGGAGGGACAGGGGGACACAAGGACACAGGGGCAGGGGGACACAGGGGCAGGAGGATAGAGGGACGGGGGGACAGGGGTTGGGGGACAGAGGGACACAGGGGCAGGGGGATAGAGGGAGGGGACACAAGGGGGACAGGGGGATAGGGGGACAGGGGGACACAGGGGCAGGGGGATAGAGGGACGGGGGGACAGGGGTTGGGGGACAGAGGGACACAGGGGCAGGGGGAGAGAGGATAGGGGGACACAGGGGCAGGGGGGGGACAGGGGACACAGGGGCAGAGGGGGATAGAGGGACAGGGGGACACAGGGACACAGGGGCAGGAGGATAGAGGGACAGGGGGACACAAGGACAGGGGGATAGAGGGACAGGGGGCAGGGTCAAAGGGACACAGAGATAGGGGGACAGGGGACAGAAGGACAAGGGGACAGGGGGATAGAGGGACAGGGGACACAAGGACACAGGGGCAGGGGGATAGAGGGACAGGGGAAAGAGGGAGAGGGGGCAGGGTCAAAGGGACACAGAGATAGGGGGACAGAGGGACAGGGTGGGACAGGGGCAGGGGGATGGAGGGAGGGACAGAGGGCCATGGTCAGTCACAGGGTAGGCAAAGGCTCTCTGACTCTGTCATACCTCACTGAGAAAATACCCAGCAGTCATTTCACCCTCCCTGCATGACTCCTCACAGTGCAGGTAAGGAGACTGTTCACAGCAGTTTCAGACAATCCTGAAGCCAAAAGTGAAACAACAAACTCCCCAACAGATTCACTGCTGCAAAACATTAACTTTGGGAATTCTCCCAGCTACTGAATGAAGCTGGTTTCAAATTAAAGTTTACCATGAAAGTTGATTCTGAACAGGTACACTTTCTAAATATTTGAGTAACAAGATTTAACAATAGATGTATATTCTGGAGATAAATCTATTGTTAAATCTTGTTACTCAAATATTGAACAGAAGCTGTTAACAAAGCTAGAGGCACAGTGGAGTTCATTGTTTTACTCTTGGCTTACCTGCATCTTTAGGACCTGTATTCTACAATGTCAGGTGTACAGACTTTTTCTTCTTACAGCCAGTGGAGTGAAATGGAAACACCTCTGCTATCAAGAAGTCGCTTCACTGCCTCTTTTCCTCTTTTTTCACACACCAGAACTCTGTGACATATGCAGTTATGATTAAAATGATAGATTTGATGGTACAGTGGTAAACATAGTCATAAATATTAAATGTTCAACATGGTAGAGAAGTGAGGGTGTTTTTTTTTGTGCAAACCATCGACCTCCTTATCTTTAAATGTATGACATGACCATTCCAACGCTGGAGGCAGTATTCTCACCCTACTGAACGGTTGATGACATTCAAATTTCCACAAATGTACTATTTTCACAAAGTTGACCCCAAGCGCATGTTTTACCCTCTGTGCTCATGCAAAATGTATCATAACTCCACTAAACACCAGTATTTTGAACCAATATGGATGTATATATCATGAACATGGAACTAAAAAACACAGCGAACATGGACATGAAATATTAAGATGCCAATGGCGTTTTGAGATTTCCTGAGAAAGACAGACACACAGGTTCACATGTACACCTTCAAGTTCATTACCTTTAGACCAGCAGAATTATAAGTGGAAATAGGTCTGATAGACTTAAAGGTTACAGTTGTCCCCGTCCCTTTAACTGTGAGAAAAACCTCATACATTTCCCATAAGCAACGCAGATAAGGTCAGAGGTCAGAGAGAGAACAACAAGGCGGTGCCCAGACAGCCTGAACACCCGCATACATCAAGGGCTTTTCTCAGTCTAATATCTTAAACTGTGTTAATAGGTCAAGAAGCCAACTGGAAATAAAAGAAATATAAATGTCACCTCAGGGTTTGAGAGAAATATCAAAAGCCACTGTTGCGAGTTATCCTTGACCTTTAGTGAACACTGCGATGACAGGGGGAAAAAAGGATCTCAGAGAGTGTTGTCACAATCTGTCAAACGGTTAAGGCGAAAAAAAATTGTAGAAATGCTCAAGAAGCATGAAAAAACAGGAGAGGGAAAATAAGAACCCGAGAGAGGTTGATGTACGGCTTTTGACACTAGGTGGTGCTCTTATACCTCTTCTTGCAGCGTACACAACAACAGAGCAAGGCCTGCTGTGTGTTTGAGTTCAGGCGAGAAAGCCAAGCCACCATCGACATTACTAAATAATGAGAACCGATCCTTTCGGCTCAAACTTCAAACAGTGGAAAAAAAAAACCACAAACTCCGCTCTACTTTTCAGTAGTTTAATTAGACGGACCCTTCATCCCTCTGCTTTATCTGGGGAAATGCAGAGACATGACTCATACTCAACACAGCCTTCAGACTCGCGCGTTAGGAGATGCACCTGCGACCCGCACACAGTCTGCAATGCTAACAACAATCAGCTTTAATACAGCCGCGGATGTAAACAGCAGATTTAATAACCGTGTTTGTCGGTAATATCCTCAGTAATGGAGCCGCATCAGGTGGTATCGGAGCCTGCAGCTTACGGGCCCGAATGAGAGCCGGTCTGAGAGGCTGGATGCTACCGCACGCACGGTCATGCGGGTATGTTAATTTGCATTTCCATAACAGCAGCGGTACATTGTTATTGTTATACCTCAGGTCCTCTCTATAAAAACGTCAGTGTGTAATGCAAGGTCTGTTTAGTATTCTGTATTTTTGTCTATATGTCCTTTGGAATGTGACCTTTTCATTCTACAATGGCATTTACAAAGACTAAATTACATTGTGATCGACGATGAAAATTTGATTGAATCTACCTCAAAGTCTTACCAAAAAACTAGCACTTGCAACAGTTTAAAAACTTCTCAGTCGAGTCATAAACTGGAATAAGTTCCTTTGATTGGGTCCTGGTCTCTATCATTTGAAGGAGTACAGCAGTGTTTCTGGAGCTTAAGACAGGCATTAAAATATCAGGTTGTGGAAAGTGGCAACCCCAAATGTCAGATGGTGATATTTGGGCCCAGACTGGAGAAAGGCCAGCCGAAGGCGGCTGGGGTAATGACAGCGGCATGGCGGACGGGTCCCCTCTACGGTAATCAAGTGGAGACCCTTTACTGTCCTGGAAGATAGAGCACATCACAGAACAGACCTGCTCACAGACGTGCTCCGCTGCCCATGTAATTCAATAAGGACCAGCACTGCAGCTGTGCAGTGTGTTTTGGGTTGGATATTGTCATATACCTCCCCGAACCTTGGCAGAAAATGGCCGATTTCCAGGGCCGTGACCTGAGAAGGCATTCTGGGAATGTCCATACCTGCTGTTTAACCAAACTAACCGCACTTGTAAGACAAAGGTGCTGAAATGTGATAATGAAAAAAGAATTCAACATTTTTCAGTTTTAGTTTTCAGTTCTCAGAAAATCCACTCGCTGACCAAATTCAGTTTGGGGGCTAGATGGAGATGAGATTTGAGCTCACGTGATCTGTTGCACGTGATGGATTTTTGGTCGACTGGGCTAGATGCAATCAAATACATACATTTTCTTTAAAAAAACATACGCAATTCAATTAAAACACTTTAATCTTTTCAAGGAGAAACAGTCCTCTGTTTTGAAATGAAAAGAACACATTCCATGTTTTCTTGTCTTTAGCCAAATACGAGACAAAAAAATGTTTTGATTGAATTACACATGCACTAAATAAAGAAGCTAGGTGCAGGACCCAATGAAACAAACTCAGAGCAAGGGTTCAAACATTCCCTGTGTCTCTTTATGGGCGTATGCCATTCAGCCAAAACAGACTTCAGTTTTTTTTTTTCCAAAGTATACAGTTCTGTAGGATGAAGCAAACACATTCCATAAGAGGACTTGTTCGCTTGTAAAACTCAACAAAAGTCTTTATTGATTTGCATATGCCCAAATTGTGATTGACTGGGTCCCAGCCAAACTGTATTTGATTGAATCCTGTCCATATTGCTACAATTGCCCTAACGATTATTTTTTAGGGGTTATCGTACCCACAGGAAATAAAACGCCTTCACCGCACATCCGTGAACATAACCATAATAAAATCTCATTCCAATCAAACACCAATTTGTCAGAAAAAAATAATGCGTTTTCCTGCGCGAGATCTGTACTTCAGTATTGCGTTTTGTGTTTTGTTTGTGCCGTCGCCGGGCCGAAAGGCGGCACTGGGCTTGATGGATTGGGCCATGATTGTGAGCAGGAGAAACGCTGGCGGTGATATTATGGAAGCTGTTCATAAGATCGGGCCTTCGGGAAAACAGTTCTGTGGGGTGGGGTGGTGGGGGGGGTAGCGAGAGGCACGATGATGAAATACTGCAATCTACCAGATGATCATCTGTGGTGGAAAGGATTTCTTTAACTGTCCTGATGTTTGCTCGAATGTCTGAAGGGCCCATCGTTTTTACACTTAGGGCACCGAAATAAGAAAAGATGAGATGGCTCCTATGCGGCCGAGAGGCGGCATGGGGGATGGTGGTTATGGCGGTGTTGGGTTTTAGGGGGTGGTGGGAGGGGGCGACACAAAATGAACTCGTCTGTCTGTCGTGTGGTGGGGGGTTCAGGCCGGAGCGGGGATGTTGGGGGCATGGTTCCAATCTGACAGGGGCCATCCGTCAACAGGCCTCGATTTTGTCAGCTCTCGCTCGGCAGCTGGGAATGCATTATGGGTAGGGAGGAAAACCGATGCCGTACATCCCCCAAAGTGCCGGTAACACAGACATACTGAGGATTTCGCTCTCGGAAACGCGGCCTGTAATCTGTGAGCGTATATTCATATATACCTATGCATTTGTTTTGCTACGCGTCGACTGTCATAGACGCTGGCAGAAGGCATAAGGCTTCTCCAGGGTCCTTATCTCTGCCTGATAAGGCTCTACATGTGCGAGAACTCCCATTCAGCTTTAAAGAGTTTTGTTAAGTGCTAAAGCAACGTCAGCCTTTTGAAATCTACAGAGGCATAAAACGCAATTATTCAAGCTCGGAGGAAACCTAGCAAAACAACCGTTCTCTGAACCATTTCAGCACTTTTTAACCATCAAACATTTCACATTTCAAGGGCTCAAGAGAAGAACAGAATGGCTGGAAGAGGGACTATGACTGAAACAAATGTAAATTTTCAATCCCCTCTGAATTTTTTTTAAGGTTAAACTCACCTGTCGTGCCACGCATAGTTTTGATTATAATGATGTATTTTAATGTTTTTTTTCTTCAGTTCATTTAATTATGTTTCGTGACCTTAAACCTGCTAAACGGCTATTTCGCATGCGCCTCCATTACTGACATGATGTTTCAAATTCAGCTGGTGCAAACACACTTACCAACGTCTGATGCTTTGTGAATCTTTATGATTTCAGCCAGATCGAAATTCCCAGCGATAATGGCCACCTGCATAAACAACGTAATAAGAGGGAGAAAAGGTTACAAACAATTCAGTAAAACTGGAATATAATATCTGCCATTTCCATTTCCCATCAGGACTTTCATTGACGAGCTCCATAATGATATTTGAAGGTTCTGAACTGGGATGCACAATACAATTATTTTTACAGGATATGAAGACGATGATAAACACTAGAGGATTAACACTGTGCACGCTAGAGGACTGTACAGTACATTTGAATAACCATAATGTGTGAAAACCTTGATCATTGTTTCTGGGATGTTAAAAACAACCAAGCCTGAGAATAAAACAGACCTTTTATTTCTGGAGACACAGCCTTAACCATGTTCCTTTTAGCCATTTACCTCCTTCACCCAAACAATCAAACTAGAGGCGCATTCCAAAACTTTTTCTCATCCCCTCCTCTCCTCCACTCGTCTCCTACCCCACAAGAATGTGACGGAAAGGAGGGGAGGAAATGAGTGGAGGAGAGAAGGAAACGAGATGAGATAACAAGAAGATAAAATGAAAATTAGAACAGTGAATCTGATTAGCCGTTATCAAAGTTGACCTCGGCTATTGATGAAGTCATGTAACTTCCACTGATTCCGGGGATACCTATGCCAATCAAAATATTCTGTGGGATGGTCTTTCAATCTTATTGGTCATGAGCACGATGATGTCACCCAGAAATGTGAAAAGACTTCTGCGGTAGGATACATTGATGTAGGTGGCGAGTGGAAGATGCAAAATCTCATCTCCTACATTTTTGGAACAGTGGAGGGAGGAGGACACATAAGTTTCCGGGTCATGGAGGAGACGAGTGGAGGAGACGTGGAGATGAAATTTGAGTATTGGAATGCACCCAAGGAAAATTTTAATACATTCTGCATGATAATCTTAATACTGGTACTGTCAATATATCAATAGAAACCTGTGATTTATAATTCATAAAACAGAAAAATTGAAAGCCGGTCCAGTCTGACTATAAACCAATTTGTTATTACTAGTGTCTTCTCACTTGGATAATTAATGTTACTCTAATTAACAGAACTCTGTTGCGATGTTTGCCAGACATTACAATGCTTTACAAAATAAACATGCTGTCCCAATGCACTTGCTTCATCTAAATATCAATGATATTGAAATTCGGTGTCCATCTCACACAAAACTGCTCAAGCTGAGGTATTACAAGTGTTATTATTTGTAGGTATCTTGACAGTTATCTGGAGCTCCATATCTCATAGAACAACATGGTGTTACCGTATACCTCTTTGTACCAAAACAGAGTTCCCGTTCCTGCTCATATGCACTGATCTGTCTGAGAAAGATTGGTACTCTTCCACTGGGATTCAATCAAGCACACTTAGTCTCTTTCAATGCATAATTCAATCCAAATAGACTTTTAATTTTAAAATAGGATAGCCTATGACCATGAAAAGACTAAGGTCTGCTTTGATTAAATTAAATACCTTTCCAGGTTAAAAAAAGACATGATGACTGCGGCACGTTCACTAAAAGGGGTGATATTTAAATAACTTACTCTATGTAAAGATATATACAATTCATTACAAATAGCTTTTACAGGACTACACAAGATTTTTTCTGTATTTTCAAACAAACATCCTTTGAAACGTGCTGAGTTCAGTCAAACATATCTTAGCATATGCCTTTAAAAAGACCAAATTAAGTTTTGATTGAATTACAACCCTAAAAGAGACTACGTTTGTTTGATTTGGTCCTCACCTTTTAAAACAATTTAAGCTGCTGTTTTTTTTTCCAGACCATAATGAAATCCAAAGAAATACAAAGTATATTTAAATTCATTTCTATGCAGTTATAATGAAAAATTGTAGGGAATGCTAAATAATTATCAAGTCTTATATAATAAACAATTATATAAGTCAATGACAAAGCATGCGGTCATTTGACTGGGGATGGGATTCAGTATTACCCTTAAGTTTGGCTCACAATTAAATACAAATATTCATTTTTATCTTCACCATCTTTAGCAAGTTCAGAAACCAAACCGTTCTTGTAGAGGAAAAGCATAACACCAGCATACCAAGTTAAGGACACTTTCTGATTGAATCCCAGCCTGCATCTTTCCCTGAGTGTTGGCCTCAAAGGAAATTAAGTGTGAATATTCTGAGGTTCACTTCTGTCTGGGAGAAGCATATTAACCGAATGTACACAAAACATCTTCAAGGACGTTCTGTTGAATTCCTGTTACTAAGCAAAAGCTTTTTCCTTTAATTTTATTTTGCATCCTTTTTGAAAATACAACAAGGACCCAATTAAAAAATGTTTTTCTTCTCGGTTCCTCAGAGCAATGATTTCTCTCTGTTCTTTCTGAGTAAAAACCCCATATAGCTGTTGGGGAATGGTTTCTTTAGTCTGTGACGAGCTATAGGTTTTCATAAACTTTGTAAAGTATTTTTCAGGCCATAGGTACAAAGTTCCATACAGCAGCACAATCAAACATTAATTATAATAAATCAATGCACACAATAATACACTTAAAATGTACATGACTCTCCTTGTTTTACAGTCTACTTGAACATATGGCAGGTCTTTTTAACCACAAGGGTTGGTTTGATTAAATAGCATATGTTCTTAAAGAGACTAAGTTCCTTTGACTGAATATAGCCCTTAGTACTTTTGACTGCATCCCAGTCAATGCTACATTTGAGACTTAAACTGAGCGGGAGAGTTTTTTTATTCTCCTTTTAAGGAAAAGGCTTGTTACAGGCCTGATAGTTCTCTGTCTTTCCCCTTTGTCTTTCTGTCTCTTCTTCTCTCTCTTCCAATTTCTTTTCATCCACATTCCCCGTCCCCACCTGCAGATGGGAACAGCGGGTTTCGCGCTCGCTAAATAACGGGGCCTGGAGACAGCCGTCCTTCTCCTGCATTGATAATGACAGCCTATCGCAGTCTCGCGCGTATGCGAGAGAAAGGAACGTTTATGGTTTGATGTGGGTAGTTAAGGGACTTAATTAAATCACAAAAGCCGTACCGCACAGGAACAGCTTAGGCAAATGCATTCTCTCTGTGGTATTCTCTGGACACACAGTCCATGGGAGGCTATGGATACAGTTATTTGCAAAAAAAAAAAAAAAAAAACAGCTGTGTCATTATTTTTTTTACAAGCGCATTTTGTTCTGGGGACATCTATCCAAATAATAGCAGGAACACAAACCACAGTGAATGCTTGTGTTCGGCAGGAAATGTGAGGCTGCCGTTCTGTACCATGCAGGTAGCTCTGATAACTCCAATAACCATAACCAATGGCAAGTGAGAGCACATGACATATCACATGACCTGCATGGCCCCACCCTAATTCCCCTAACACTGCATGAATTTACCCACAAAGCTCCCACTAAATGGCCAAAAAGGAGAGAAGAAAGGAGAAAGACATGCCTCAAGTTTAAGATTTCAGTTCCACCGCAGCACCTTAGAAATACCATGGCATTCCTCAGGAAAGCGTGCATTCCCTCACTAGTCTCTGTGCAAGAGGCCTAATTAATTTTCACATGTCTGCTTTTTTTTCATTTAAAAGCTGATTATACCAGCTGTCGGACGATTTCCTTGTTTGCTCAGTTACTTAGCGGTGACAAGCCCCCCACCACCACTCTCTGTACAAACAAATTAATTTGGATTCGCCCAAGACGTTTATGTCAACGTCAATTTCACACTGAGGTCATAGGCGGACATTTGTAAACAATGTCTGAAGCCATACAGTGCGCCTGCATAGAAGAAAAAAACTGTCAAGCTGCAATGCAGAGTATTTGGGGCTGGATAATTGCTAAATTAACCTTCAGAGATATGGGCTCTATAAGCATATAAGCCTATAAGCATAAGGGCTATACATGGATAAACACCTAAACGGCCTCAATAATGGCCTCAAAACTCAGGATGAGTGTGCATCCAGACTTTGATTCACTGTACACCAAGTATGATGCACAATTTACACATAGTTGCCATGATTTTCTGTGTTCATATTCAGCTTGGAAAGACCCTTAAACCATGAACTGCTTTTGTTCAGATTGAAGAATTCATAGAACCCTGAAGCTAGTACAGAACAGAATTCATGGAATGATGAATAATGGATAATAATCAAACTAGCCATAAATGAGCTGATTCAGGCATTGCAACAGTTTGAGGGATAGCTTGCAAACAGTTGAGAAATGCAAACTTTTTCACTGGTGTTGCCAGGTGATAGCCAATCACATTCAAGTGCTGTTATGTTTGTCTCCACTGCTTAAACAATACACTGAGGTTTGGTTCTATCCCAGAACAAAACAAGTCTTGGGATAACGGTTGAAGGGAACAATAGTAGTGAATAAATCACAATGTACAGAAACTTATCCTGCAAAAATATAACATGCAGAAGGAGAATCCCTATCTAAAGGTATTATATTGTTACTTCTATAGGATATCCACAACAACACAGTTTTCCGACCCAAGATTAATTATTTATTGACCATGTAATCTGGAGACCTTTTCAGAACAAGCACAACAGAAACAATTGAAGGTGGCCATTAGATAACCCATACCCCCAGCGGGTACGCCCACAAGCAAAAAAGCACAAGACAACCAAAGCGGTTACATCTCCTCCAGTTGCATTCAGAGCAAACACGGGGTAAGGTTTCCAGAATGACAGAGCCACCGTGGGACTCTGACCAAGAGAACGAGGCAAACGCCCCTTCTGTCCACGGGATCATTAGTGACCACGGTGAGTCAGGACCTTGGCCTAACCGCTCAGCAGAGGCCCAGAACCTTCTACACCACAGTAACTCTATCCCTGCACTGCTGCTTTACAGCCTGGTCTAGGAAAGGAGACTGTCCAACCATCAGTATCTTTCAGCTTACTGATGAGAGTGGGACCACAGTCCTGAAGATCAACGAGGGCAGGGAAGGGATGTAGGAGGTGTGTTATTAAATAAGACTGGGCTTATCTAAGGAGAACCACAGTGAGCATGCGCAAACCACGTCATATACATTGACCAACCACGTGGAATACATTGACCAATGGGCAAGCATAAACAACCCCTGAAAGTTTCAATCCGCTCGCTTCTTCAGTTCGCTGTTACGCATCGCTTGAATTAGACGTGTTTTTCTGATGTGTCGTAACAATGGTCAGTTCAAAAATCGAGCAACACATCAATTTGAAATTTTTGGTGAAACTGAACAAAACGGCTTCTAAGTCTTTTGTTTTCTTCATTGAAATTGAATTACAGCATTAGTCTCACTATTTAATAGCCACACCCCGTATGGTCTTCATAAGAAGTAATACTAGGCAGATGCCACGATGGTTTTCACTTAAACAGCAGCCCACTCGTATGGAAATTACACAGTTACATTATAGTTTCCAAGTACTATGTGCTTGCACACAGATTGTAAACAGACACTATTGTGCAAATACCACATTTCTTCAAACACACTCATTACTAAGGTCAAGGGATGACCTTTGTGTAACCTCACACAAGGTTTTTGTAGTGGAACACTACAATTCCCATGATTACACTACATTTTGAATTTGCATATCAGTTTCCCTCATCAGTAGTGACCGACAGCTCACATTCCTCAAATTACCAATTTATACAGCTACACACTTACTGATGCAATTCCACCTAAAGTGCTATATTCATGGGTACCAGAGAGCCATGCCCCTGCCAGAATTAAAACCTGCAAACTATTCTTTGGGCCAATTCCTTAACAACTGTGGCACATACAGTAAAAGCAAACCGTTGTGAATGTCAGTGACACTCCCTGGAGGCATGTAAACATGCGCTTTTTTGAACGCTAATTAAATGTCACCGGGAACCATGCGGCTCTGCGGCTTGCTGTCACTTATGAGCATTAAACAGTGTGGAGAGGCTGGAGGAAAATGAAATTAGGCATCCGTCCCCTTCGGTTTTTACTCGAAATAGCTGGCAATAAAGCCCATCCACGTTCTGCGAGCGGCACATGCGGCGCGTCTGGATTGGCACCCAAGCCTCGACTTTCGGTGGTCCGGTAAGAAACGCTAATGAGGAAGAGGGATCTCTGAATGTACCTTGTGAATTATGCTCCAAGTCTCTCGGGGACACTGGGATGGGTTGTGGTTCAAGTCAAGCATTTAAATTTACAAAATGAAAGACAAGCTGTGAATTAAACAGCATTCAACTAATTAAGGGAAGCCCCAAGGGATGGGGGAAGGTGGGGAGAGGGCCCAAAAACAGTGTTCTAAACACATGAATTCTTCAGGCATCTTTTAGGCTTCTAAATAGCGAGGTCATGACTGTTCTCCATTTCAATTCTCATGGAACCTGTCGTTCAGTTCTGTTGAATATGCTAACAGCTTCCGTGATACATCAAGGTGGAACTGCTCCATGATATTGCATCTTACAGCTACATCTGAGCTCTGATACATTTACAGAAATAGGTACATGCACGCTACCATCTGCACTAAGAGCCAATTACATGGAGACTACAATGTAATAACATGTTTATTACTATAAAAAGAGTTATTGTGCTAAACCAAGTGCCATCTGACCAGCATGAACACAGTCACATGACAAAATGACACCATATAAGGTGCAGCCAACTTTGTCAAGGCTTAAATAATTGAAAAGCCGCTCAGTCTTTTGGTAAGATAATTAGGGCAACATTTACGCCTAGGGCACTTTGAGAACTGTATTTTGTCACCTGCAGCATCATTTTTCAGACATGGTGACTGGCTCTGGTCTATGACATTTAAATGACCTGGGACAGTTTCAGAAGCATTAAGACCCTCTCTGCCGAGCCAAAGAGAAGAGTTTTGGGATCACTACTTTATAAGTATCAATATCACAAGTCAATAAATATGCATACATAATATATCTTTTTTTTTTTAAAGGTAAGAATTCAAAATCCATGGGACAATAAACAGATAAATAGATAAATTCATATAATTGCCTTAGCCATCCAGAAAACACAAGGGAATTCTGGGACAAAGGTGATCCCCCAAAGGCAACAGTTCAAACTATTGGTTTCTGACTGTCTCAGACTACACATGCTTTCATGCACTATAGATGTCTCAAAGATTCTAAACTGTTCAAATTCACTGAAATTCAAGGCCGTGAGGATTTCTGCATCATAGTGCTTCACCCCAAGTTCATGTATTTAAAACCAACTGAACCAGAACTATCTGTGGTCAGCAGCCCAAAGAAGATATGTAGAAATATATATTTAGGGGTGAGTGGAATCGGTTTAAAAAACGAATTTAAAATGTAACTATTCCTGACCTCGCATTTTATGCAAACTTGAGATTTTGTAAGTCAGTAATGGCAAATCGTATGCCACTTCCTGCTCCATGGTTAACTCCTCAGTGTTTCACATGAAGCTGCATCCTTTGTGTTCAAACGTAAAGCATCTGCATGACAGCAGTTCAGTCTAAATATCTCCACTTAACTGTGAGTAAGCGGCATTGTTAGAAATGGGGGAATGAGGACTGACCCCCCCCCATACGCTGAGTCACTAGCCAGCCCCGAATACGTACAGCATGCCTCGGTTTAAATCCACCTTCTGGCCAGCTGAACTAATCCGTCTTCGTTAAAAGGGATTGATTGTGTGCTGGCGCAGACTGTGTTGTGGACTGCGCCGTTCGCCTGAGCTTTTTTTTTGCTGCTTGCAGGAAGCATCAGGGAGGTCAAAGCCGCCATGCCAAACCCATGGAGAACGCCAGTGTGAAATCACCCAGAATTCATAGCACAAAGCGCAAAGCACGTCTTACCTGGAACGCCGTCTGACTGTTGTAGTTCTTGATTTCCTTGTTCGCCCCTCGAAACAGCAGAACCCTGGCACAGCTATCCTGGAAAAGTGACAGAGGGAGAAATGTTTTTAACCTCAAAACCGAAATGGTTTTGGGAATCAACAGCAAGTTAGGAAGAAAACATTGTGTGCATGAACATGGTAAAGTGCAACACTTAAAACAGGTCCTCCCTGTCTTAGAATTTCTCCTGAAGCTTATTTTCATTGGAGATGTGTGTGGACGTTAAGAGAATGCTGATTCTGCCAAGCTATCACATTCATTTCAGAACTTTTTTCTCATCCGAAGAGCCCTAGCACGCTCTGTTACCTGATCGAAGATCCTTATTAATGAAAGAGCTCTGTCTCTGTGCACACTCTGATAAGTCCAAATTAAAAGGCCATTACTCCCACAGCTAGCAGGCCTGTCCTTCCTCTCCGACACACTGAGGTGAGGGAGGGTTATTAACTAGACAACAGCATGTACGAGACAGAATGCAAGGGCATAGAAAAGATTTTCTCAAACATTAGTTTCGCTAATACGCTCATTATGGACAATGCTATATTTGGTCTTGTCAAAATCTGCTGAATTATGTTTTAATTGTTACTTATACATTGCAAGAATATGCTTAAAAAGACTGAAGAGACTGTGAGAGACTGGATCTGGGACAGCATGGAGTTGATACAAAGCCACTATGGTTCCTGGATGTAAACTGACAGCTCTCTGACAGGGTGCTGTTGACAGACTGCATGCTGGGAAACATGGGTGCTCTAAAGGGATGAAAGACCTGAATATTTCAGTGGGCCCAGGGCTTGACGGGGGCCCCAAAAATGTTCATCAGTAACCTGGGAGGGGCCGAGTCTTTGCATGTGGCCCAGGATTACTGGAAGAGCCCCTGCTTTGAAAAGACTTAACAGGATCTCCTATAGCAATATATACTGCAGCTTACCAAAGTCGGCCTTCAAACTAAATTTACTACAGTTTGTAAAGTTGTTACATTTCATTAGTTACATTTCAAGTTCAAGTTTAGTATATATACTTTTCAAGACAACCTGAAATGAAACTAAACCAAAACTGGAAAATATTTTTGAGTGCTTGCTTTATATTAAATGATTTAACATACAAAATGCTAAAAGAAAACAGACCATATAATCGCATAATGTGATAAAAAGCATAGTGATGAAATTCCACTTAAGTGAGCTGAGAATTACAGAGAATGCAAACAGTACCCTCTTGTGGTCACATATAAGGATGAGGAGGAAATCATTGGCAGAACCATGGAATATTACTTAATCAACATCTACCTTTAGGCTCAGTGTTGAAAATTAAATGTGCAATGGGCACTTGCTTAATGGGCAAAGTTATTACTCTCTACAGTATATGTGACTCCTCTTCACCTTCATGTCAAGTGTCAAGTGGCCTGTCAAAGACTCAGTCTCACAAAACACAGGTTAAAAATGAACCCTTCCTCCAAAAACTGAAAAAAAAAAACATATGGAAGATGCAGTGTACTGAATCAGCCGTTTGCCTTGTCACCATCTATCTTCTCACTGTCTGATAGCATTACCTGGTCTCTCTTGTCATTCATCAGAGAGCAAGTACCCCCTTCCACACCTGTGGATGGTAAACTGATTGTATGATGTTGTCATGGTCTAATACTTGCTCATTGAGCAAACCATAAAATTAGGCAGATTTCTGTATAAAATCCACAGCAACAAGGGCCTAAATATATTAATATCAAACATTATTACTGCACCAAATTCATCATTTTATTAAGCAAGAATACATGGTACCCTTTGGTAGAATGGAGTCAAGCTGATTCACTGTATGTGGACAGTGTCCTTTAAAGCCAGAGCAGAAGGCTCGCAGGGACTGTTTGAAAAGAGGACCGCTAGAGAGGCTGTGCTAAACTTTTGGATTTGAATGCGTTCAGAGAGGAGCGGGTACAACAGCCTGACATGTGCAAGTACATCTGGCCTCCCTGGGGCTTCCAGGACCACAGCCTGTGTCTCCCAGAGTGACAGAAACAGACAGGGATCAGGGAGAGAGACTTACAATACAGCTGCTTCATTCTACTGTTGAAACAAGTCACGCAATTTATATTTATTTTTCCCATAGATACCATTGGTGAGGCTGCAACCACGCCCATCCAATTCAGACTGCCACTGATCCGCAACTGAAGTTACGTGACTTCAATGACGTAACCGGGATACAATGAGGTTTTAGCTGGGCTTAGAGTAATTGGCACACACAGTACAGTTATTCGGAATGAATAGCTTTGGCCCGCTGCATTCTGGGAAGCAGTCTGTCAGTCTGTCAGACTCTCCTCAACCAGTACTCAGTGCCCGCATGCATTATTCAGACTGACTTCACAATCAAACACGCATTTGCATTCCTAAGAGCCCTGTCCTCTAGAGGGATGAAGTCCCGTCCAATTAAATACTGCCGCCGGAGACTGAATCAAAGACGGAGCGAAATGGACTTCCTGAACACATGTATCAGGGTTTATTTTACAAGCAGCGGACTCTTAATTGTGGTGGAACTGAATGCCGGTGGGGGAGAGAGTGCTCTCGCCATCAGGTAATGAATGAGGGACAGATTCCTCCTGGGCCTGCAGGTCAGGTCGATCTGCGCTCCTTTCTTCGGTGTCTGTTTTGAGTCAAGGGGGCGGCGATGCCTCGTTGCATGGCGAGGGCCAATCGGCGAGCACTCCTCATTCGATGCATGTGGGTCGTGTTCATTTCGTGATCTGAGCCCCCTGGTTACTGAAACCTAGTCCCCTCTCCATGACAGCGGGCAACTCCAGCTCCCTGCCTGACCCCTCCTGCCCTTTCCCCAGTACCCTGGCCCCCTGCATGCTGCCAGCATTGATCCCTCATTGGTCGATGTCTTGCGTCACTACGCCCCGATCGATGTCGCCTCTGCTCGATACACGCGATTGAACTCGCCCCACACGGAACGCTAGTGTTAAAGCACTGTTCCACCCACCCTCTCCTGTAATTACCACCCCTTGCCTCCCTCTTGTGTACACTTTCTCCAGCAGCGTCAGAATCGTTCAGCTCCACATATCCACAGAGGAGAATCAAGCATGGGTAATTGAAGGATCCATACCAGCTGTTGGGAGTCAGGTAGAGCATGATGTCTCCCTTTCGCATTCATCTCATGCACTTTCTCTGAAACCGCACTCTAATTTCCCCCTAAGCTTATTTCTGCTGCGATGGCCATGAATACGAAATTCCGACTCATCGCAACGTGACGGCTTTTAAAACCGGCACTCGGAAAAACACGTGGAGTGCCGTTGTACGTCCTTATTCTTCTGTTTGTGTTGAAAGAGGAGAGGGTTGAAGGAATGTGTCGGCTTGCTGCTGGGACGCTGGCCATCTGTGTGACTGAAGGTGTCAGGGGACAGTGAGGCCCTGAGCAACCTGGACATGGTTCCTCCATCTGCCACAGAGCCAGAGAGCTGCCTTTGAGCCACACCAGCAAGGGAGGCCTCAGTCTGCAGTTATACACATATTACCTCCTTTATGCTCATCATTAATTTACTCACTCGCTCACTATCGTATTTGGTAATTCACTCAATCACACTCTCATTTGTAACCTCATTCACTACCATGTTGATTCAGTCACTCACTCTCTCAAATACGTATCTACTCATTAATTCACTAAACCACACCCTCACATGTAACCTCGCTCACTCAAATGTCGACTTTTGACCACTAGCACATGATCATAGTCCTCCGTTCACTCAGTCACTCACGACCATACTGATGTATTGATTCATTCATTTAATCACATGGCTTTTGTCATGTATTCACTTATTCACTCACCCACTCAGATTTGCTACATCACTGCTCCCACGCCCATCATCATCTAATCGCTCACGAGTTCGCTCTCACCACCTTCCTCATTCATAAACTCACACAGCTTTTCGCATGCAGTCACTAACTAATTACTCACTCACTCGGCTACTAGTCTATCACTCATACTCACATACACCCGTAGCTCTCTCAATCATTTACTGCCGTCAACATCCATGCAATCTTTCACACTGCTGCCTGCCCAGCATCTCCACCCAGCTTTCATTCACGCCATCCTTCACTTGATTCTCCGCTCCCTCCCTGCAGGGATCGGACACACAGAGCGTGCGTGCCCCTGAGGAATGTTCCGCCGGGGAGGAATTTCAGATAGGTGTGAAATATGTTTGCATGTGAGGAAGTCCACAAGGACTGCTCTAGTTACGCATCAAGCTGCTCCACACTCATACCATGTGATGGTACGGCTCATGAATTAGCTCATCATGTGACCAAACTCATGTATAAAATCTCCACTGTAATGAGAATATTTAATGTAGTGCAAGAAGGCAATGATCAGACATGGCTAACACACCCATTTACTTAAAGCAGTGGTTGTCACATTTTATCTTGTGGCCTTTGAAACAGATATGAAGATTGAACATTGACTGCCAAACTTTTACATTAAAAACAAAATAGAAGCGATATATTCACAATTTGTAAAAACCACAATCTTACGTTCAATCAACAGTGAGCCGGGTGTGTCTGTTTGTCAGAGGAATGCCTTGAAGTACCAACACAGAAACAAACCAGCTAAATATTATTCATTTAATCTTTATGTAATTGATATCATACAATCACGGAGGGACTTGTCTCACTACTAATGATCGAAATAAGGTTTTACATACTCTTTTAGGGCGGAGCTGTACTTGGCTGTTCATCAATGACTTGTCTGAAGCAATCAAAAACATTTTTCTCTCCACACCTAATGTGGTCACTGGTACAAATCATCAAGTCACTGATATTGTATGGTAGCTCCTCCCATTTTTGGTTTCATGAAATCTCACAATCACTTGAACCAATTACCAGGATAATCTTAGCACGTTATCAGGAAGCGTGGCCTATAACCTCATAATGGAGCAGAACCCAGGCATTGTTTCCTTCCTAAGAGGGAGAAAAGCCATTATATCCAGATCAATGTCACCTGTTCACTGCCAGCAGGTGAGAGTAACATATGGTCCAGCTTTTAATAAACCTGAGCCTCTTATGCCAGGTCAGCCATATGCCATTGTGAATGTAACGGCTTTCATTTTCTTTAAATGACAATTTACACACACATTTCCAATAAGTGTTATGCAAATGGTTTGGCATATCAGATAGAAATGGTAAACGATCTAAATTTGTAACTGCCAATTTTTCTCAGTCAAATCAGTTCCACGGGGAGGCGTTTTTGGACAGACCGTCATCTGAAATTCCAATGAATACCTTTTCAGAAAATTTATGAACGTTTGCATGGGGGAGTCGGTGGTCGTTTATGACGTCGCCAAAGTCTGCCGCATACGCTGGCAGTTTCCTTTGGGACCCAGTGTCGTTTGTAAAAATGACTGCGTCTCATCCAAAGCTAAATGTCACAATAACTCTCCTTCACGAGTACCGCACCTGAATTTGTAAAGGCTAAAATTACCATGCGCTCCTGATGTAGCATTAAAAAAGAAGGCAGAAGTTTGCCATTTGCGCATGATGCAATGTGAAGCAGCCCTGAAATAGCCTCAAATTCTGCTTCCCTCTGTGCTCAGAGGGTGTGCTACATTATCTTACAGAAGATAAATATGATTCCATTGCTCACAGTCACTGTCAGGACATTCAGGCAAGATCTGACGCAGTCATAAATCATGCCAAAAGCCAAAACTGTTTTTGAAAAATAAAAAAAAAAAACGAAACAAACAATAAACAAATATTTTAGGAAATAAAATGAGCACTTTACGGGGGATATGAGCGCTCTTATTTCCCATGATTCCACTTGTGTGCCGCCACAATTTTCCCATTAAAAATATGGAGTGAGTCGGTTGGACAGGGACGCTGTGCGCCGCTGTTCGATGGAAAGACAAAAGGGGGGAAAGATTTCTTTAGACATGAATAAAATAAGGCGAACCCCCAGCTGTCGCTTTTGACGCCGAGCTCTGAAGTTCAAGTGAGCTCCTAGCAACCTCCATAAACTATTGATGCCCAGCTCGTACGGGCCCGGCTCTTCAGAGGTACACTGCAGGTCACTGCACATGAGTGCAATAAACACACCCAACTGCACACCACAGCTAGGCTTTTTTACAGGAGCATGGAGGCCAAAGTGAAACGATAACATACCTAGGTATTTGAGGGTATGTGACCATAATTTGGTCTCATAGGGCATCATGTGACTCAAGCACATTTCAACTCTCAGTAGCTCAGGCTCGCAGTGAAACTTGGTCATCACCCTCATCTGGCTGGAAAAATGCCCATAACAAGATGGGTTATGGTACTTTCTAGAACAATAAAACACACGACACAAGCTCTTTTTCTAACCCTACCACTAAAACACAGTCTGTTTCTTAAAGCTCCCATATGATCACTCCAATGTCAGATGTCATTCCTCAGTAACTTCAAACTTCAGTTTTCATGGCTCAGGCTCAATCAGTCATTCTCACTATGTTTCAGCAGATACATAACTAATTCCGAGAAATTTATCAGATTGAACTGCCTCATTCATTAGGCCATCTCTGATAATATCAATATCATTTTAACAAATTATATGAATGTGACTCAGATCAGGTCAGATTTTCATTACAGTAGAAATCGCATCTTTACTGCCTCCAGTAACTACACTGTTACATTCAATGCATTCATTTCCTTGGTTGTACATGTCACATATATGTGTAATATATGACATATTCAGGTCGACTTTTTTTTGCTTCTTCTATTCACCAGTATCATAGCAGTCCATTTTAACTTGCACAGATGGATTCTTTTTTTCATTTTAATGTAGTTTTACCAGTTTCTGAATGGTGTTTGAAAAAGCAGTGCAGCTACAGCTTAAGGTCACTGCCATTTCCAAAACATACAGACCCTTGAGCGATTAATCAAGTTCACTTTTACAGCACTCATACTTTCAATGAGCTGAAAACTGCTTTAAGTAAAAGAAAAAATTACCGCGACCACAAAATTAAAGCAATGCAACAATTTGAATAAGAATGGCCAACCTCTTGCAGATGTCATTGAGGGTAAATAGCACTATCATTCAATTCCTGCAGAACCGTTGAAATGGAATGCACGCCCAATTTGAGGAGGGCAAAAGAAAGGTGAACCAAACAGAATTTCCACACTGTGGACCTGGCTCTCGCTTTGCTAGTATCAACCTGCCGGAGAAAAGAGTGAGTCAGGTATCTGTGACGGAGGAGGTGGGGGGTGTGTCCTGTCTTTAACATAACGCGCCGTCACTCATGCGGTCAGAAACGAAGATCACAGTTGCAGTTTGTGAGCAGAGCCCCTGGCGGGAAGCTGCTACAAATCCTCTCATGTACCCTAAGCCACTTTCAGCTGGGGAGGCCGGGATTTGGGGGGTGTGTGGGTGGCACGAGTGGATCCACAGGGGTAGATCAAAGCGATGCACGGACCTCCTGCCTGCTAACTCCATGAGTCACCTCTCCAGTTCACCCTCGAAGGCCGCCAACACAATACTTTCTATTTCCCTTTGCTTTCTTCCCGTCTTCTCTTCTAAACTCCATGGCAACGTGAGAACTCACCCGTGTTTGAGGCAGACACCACAGCACAGTCTCATTATCAATTTGCTCGACAGACAGGCTTTTCCTCGCTAAGCTTTTTTCTTTTTTTTTTTTACACAGATGGATATTTAACCGAATCAAGCACCTTGCTCGAAGGAACAACGGTCACATCGTTACGGCAGCGAGAGCTGCGGACGTTCTGATTTTGTGAGCACCGATCGATCCCTCGTACAGCTGGCAGCGCAGGGGGGGAGTTAGCGTCCCGCCCCGCATCCCTTACCTGGTTGTAGAGGGCGCAGACGTGCAGCGCCGTGTTCCCGGAGGCATTCTGCGCGCTCATGTCCGCGCCGTAGAACAGGAGGTGCTCCAGGTGCTGCACGTGGCCGTGGCGACAGGCCTGTGGGGAGATAGAGCGCAGCCATTATGAAACGCCTGCTCCATTTGCACTGTGACATCACTGCGCTCAAGAGTTGCCTTGGCCTCCCTCAAAAGCTACCAGCAGAAAAACGACATGTTAACCACACATACATATACAGTCGGTTCAGAAAGTATCCAGGCCCCTGCACGTGTTGTGTTACAGACTTAATTGTAAATTGATTAATTTACAATACAAAACATACAGGCTTTAGCCACTATCAATTCACAAAATTCACAAGCAATTAAAAAAAACTGAATTAAAAATGTGAATACACCATGAATCACCATAAGAAAGGGTTTCTGACAATAATTATTGCATCAAATAATCTGCTCCTAACATAGTCCTCGAACAGAATGGAGTAATAAAAGATTTAGTGTGCAATACATCAATTCCACCCATAGAAAATGGATTTTATATTTCAACACTCATCTCCGTTGGTTATTTCATTTGAAATGGAACAGTAGGGTTAGGTTGCATTCTCATTCCTTCCTGTGCATGTGTTCTCCTTCCTTCCTAGTAGTATCTCCAGGACATTTTAAATGTGATGGTAATGGTGTCAAATCTTCCCTTTCGCTAAGGCGTGTGGGAGCATGTTAATTCCTGCCAGCCATTCAGAGGGTCGGTTCATTTCCTGGGTGACCACCATAATGGACATTGCCCGCCGCTCTGAGCCCTGTACAGAAAGGAGCTCTACCTCCTCTGATGGGATTCTATTACCTGATTAAAATTGCTTGCAAACTGCGCTGGACTGGAAATGTACCCGTTTTTAACGGCCAGAGGTCAACAGCAACACCTGGAAGGATACCTGTCATCTCTTCTGTAGGTATTATCTGACACCTCTGCTCGGGGCTTTAATCCTTTCAGCCTCTGATCAGTGAGCAATCAGCACTGAGAGCGTGGGGCTCTGGGCCAGGCTGCCTGCTGACTGCGTACAGCCCCACTGTTAGCTGCTGTATGAGTAGCCAGGCTAAATGCATACAGCCCCACTGTTAGCTGCTGCATGAGGAGCCAGGCTAAATGCATACAGCCCCACTGTTAGCTGCTGTATGAGTAGCCAGGCTAAATGCATACAGCCCCACTGTTAGCTGCTGCATGAGGAGCCAGGCTAAATGCATACAGCCCCACTGTTAGCTGCTGTATGAGTAGCCAGGCTAAATGCACACAGCCCCACTGTTAGCTGCTGTATGAGTAGCCAGGCTAAATGCATACAGCCCCACTGTTAGCTGCTGCATGAGGAGCCTGGCTAAATTCATACAGCCCCACTGTTAGCCACTGCATGAGGAGCCAGGCTAAATGCATACAGCCCCACTGTTAGCTGCTGCATGAGGAGCCAGGCTAAATTCATACAGCCCCACTGTTAGCTGCTGCATGAGGAGCCAGGCTAAATTCATACAGCCCCACTGTTAGCCACTGCATGAGGAGCCAGGCTAAATTCATACAGCCCCACTGTTAGCCACTGCATGAGGAGCCAGGCTAAATTCATACAGCCCCACTGTTAGCCACTGCATGAGGAGCCAGGCTAAATTCATACAGCCCCGCTGTTAGCAACTGCATGAGGAGCCAGGCTAAATTCATACAGCCCCACTGTTAGCCACTGCATGAGGAGCCAGGCTAAATTCATACAGCCCCACTGTTAGCCACTGCATGAGGAGCCAGGCTAAATTCATACAGCCCCGCTGTTAGCCACTGCATGAGGAGCCAGTCGAAATATCTATCGAATGAGGCTTGTTTCTACACTGCAACCATACTGCTTCTGACCCAGGGACAGGTAGCATGTATACAGGAGCATCCGGGTCACTACTGGAGAGGTGTCCCTCTGTCAGAATGTGGATTTAAATTAAACAGTTGAAAGCTGATGCACAACATGCACAAGGCCTACACAAACACAATGTGTGTGTGAGTGTGTGTGTGCATTCATGTACAAATGTATTCTTATGCATGTGTGTGCTTTTGTGTGCACAAAAGCGCACATGTCTCTGTGTACATGCTCACGTATGTGCCTGTGTGTTCACTCGCGTGCGTGGGAGCACACACTGCATGTGTGTGCGTCACTGCGCGCACCTATATGTTTCTGTGTTTTTGTGTGCATGTGTGCGAGCGTGCATGCGTCATGGAGAGCCGGCAGCTCGGCGTGTAATTGGTGCTTTCTGCTCCTCTCCTCTGGAGTGCAGATTGTGTGGGAGGATCTGCGTGTAGATTCACTCTCAACCCACAGCCCACTCTGCTCTGTTCTCCCTGTGTCTATCTGCACAGACTCACTGACACAGGCCCTGTAGCACACAGAGGGGACCAGATACAAAAACCCTCTCTACAATGGGTGATGCCACTATTAGTAATATTATTATTGTTATTATTGTTGTTGTTGCACAGAATTTCTGCCTGATCTGCAGTACCCTCAGCACTGCAACCCCCATTGGCTAATTTAGCTGAGTGGCAGCATGTGCTGAGCTGTAAAGCTGAGCACACGCATGGCTAGATTAACATTTGTGATTTATCTGAAACGCAATGACAGCCAATACCAGTATAAATTTTAGCGAGATACATTATGGTGGTTGCTAATGTCAGAAGACGGACTGCTGTCAGTCTTGTGGCTGTTTGGAAATAAATAGCTGGCTCAAATGCATATTTGTCAGGTTGTTTTCAAAGGCCAGATATGTCAAGCACATGCTTGCTTGCCTTTTTTTTTAAAGTGATACAAAAAACACAAAACATAAACTAAAACAGACAATTTATGTAGCTCTCACATACGACCAAAAGGCATATGACTACAATCTTCCATTCTAAGAGCCTGGTGTGGATGGCTAACTTATGCAAATAACCATACATAAACAATTAATCAAGAGATATAATCTATCGTAATAGCTACCATTTAGTCAGTCTTAGCTAGATACCAAAAATTAATGCTTAAAATGTAGCAATTACTGCAGTAAAAACAGTAATATAAATATTGGAGCCAATATCAGAGGTTAAAGTTCTGTATATTCCAAATAAGGCTTTGTTTCACGTTATGAGGTGACATATAGCTTGGCCAATGACATGGCGGGATGTGATTGGTGGTGCATCTGCGGAGTGGAGAGAAGCGAGTACTTCTCGCATAATGTCATGTGACCTTAATCACGCATCTTGGCTGCCTCTCCCCAAGCCAGAGGGATGAAGCTAAACAGTTCATTAGTGTTTGGGTGGAGAAAAGAGAAAAATAAACAATAAATAAAAAAGGGAAAATATGAGCGCAGAATCCAAGTATTGAGCTTTACCTCATAACTTTGCAATTATAACTGAATGCAAGTTGTGGTATTAAATGACACTTTAATACCACAATAAATTATGGCTCCCTGTAACTGAAACATATGTTGATTAGATCGCCAAATAAAAGCAACTTCACAAACAAAAGCGTTTCTATAAGCCCTTTATGAAAAGCGTGATAAATTGTTATTCAGTGGCTAGGCCTGTAACCTAGTGTTGCAGGTTCAGATCTCTGTTGGAGCACTGCCATTGTATCAATAAGAAAGGCACTTAGCGCCAGATTTGCTAAGTGATCACATGGGGTTTAATTAAGCCATGTATAAGAACAGGAGCGTTGCCTGACAACAGCGCGGAAGCTGTAGTAAGAGTGGCAAACGCAGCAGAACCTCAGAGACGCAAACTCAAGAGATACGGGAACAGAGGTCAGCCAAAAATGAAAACTCAGAAGTAGAATTCTAATTAGCCCCTTTGATTTTCAAACTTTACAAAAGGCGAGCATTAAGCTAAAATAAATCACACTATTCATTGACGATAAAAAACTATCAAAATAAGCCTCCCCTTCCATCACTCATGAGCGTCTTCAAAGAAGCCTCATAGTGCATCGAAAACAGAGCCTCCGTTTATCGTGCATTTTCGAGACATTAATAGGTGTATCAATTAATTAACAGTTCTAGAAGCAGTTTAAGTTGAGAGGGGGAGTCTGAAGCTCAACGCCTTTGGTTGACCACTCTTCCCCCTCTCTTTTGATGCTCCCATTACAATGCTGTATCTAACAATGCAAGAACAACCATCGCTCACGAGCATCCCTATCATTAAGCAGCTGTAATACGGCTGGTTTCATTAGGTTCCAGAAGAGCAGGTGGCATTATTACGGTCGTATACTCATTTTATGAGTCGCGCTAATGACGTGCAAATGAAAAGGGGGTCACACAAAAGGTATTGTAAAATGACGTCATGGTAACGTTAAAAAAGCCCCACCAACAAGTACGCATGAACCATAAAAAGCTCTAAAAGGACGAATTCATTCTCTACTGCTGTGGAAACATTGACAGTGGCGTAAATGATTCAGCCCTACTGTGTCAAACGTGGGTTTTAAATTTTCTTTATGTACTCAGATACAACTAGTAGCATAATAACTATTCAATACTACATCTGTCTTATCTTTGTTACTGGTATTTATGACATAATAAAACAAGGGTGTATGGTATGTTCCAATTATTTTTTATCTACTTCCTCCAGGGCTATACACACAGCTTAGATCTCACACAATTCATCTTTATCCAGCAGGATACTGACCAAAACAAGCCAAGTTAAATATTGTGCTCAAGGGTACGACAAAAATCTACCACCTGTAAGTCAAACTTACGGCTCTTTGGTGCCAAGTCCTATTGCCTGTTGTCAAAATGAAATTGATCGCTACATGAATCAAATCAAGAAATGCAATACCTTTATAGTTAACTTCATAAATGTTTACACAGTTACACATTTTATTATTCTTTGTAGCCAATATACTTTTGAGGAATTTATATTATTCTAATGAGAAAAAAATGACATTTTCAATTTAGGTTAGAATGACTGTACGACTTTGGGAAGACTCAAATTTGTTTTGCCAATGTACCTATGATACCTAAAACACAGAGCCCATAATACTCAGCAACATGTCTAACTAACTATCAGTCACAATATGCACTATAATGATCATACAAATACATGGCTCTCTGGTTTAAGGACCAGTACCTGAGGTGAGCTGCAAGACACTGGTCTGGATTCAATCAATTTGTCCTTGAATTTTACTAACAGTTGAAATAAGTATTTAATTATTTTTCTCAACAAGAACAGTTTGGCTGCTAATTTTCACTTTTACTGAATTTGCCAAACTGTGTCGGTGGAGATATAAATGAACACTTACATTTAACTGTGAACCAAAGATAAGGACAAATGTTGATTAAATCCCAGCCATTATTTTTACCATTTGATGCACTGTGTGATAAATGTCAATCAAAACAAGTAATTTATCTGGCAAGATTACCACAACTGGAGATAAAAATGACTAGAAAGCGTCCAAATATATGAGCATCAAATAAATTTTAGCTATACAATGTTGGCAAATAATCCCTATACCCTTGACACGATATTGTCTTTTATTTATTACTATATCTACGATTAATCAATATGTTTCATCAGTCAGGTTCAGCGAGAGCGTAGGAATTTGGACTGCCTGGTCCTGTGGATTGCAGGTTCGAAGCCAGGCAGTGCCACCTGCCAGTGCCACCCTGTCTTTTGATACCCTCCAGATGGTACCGAACACCCACTCCAATACCAATTGGCAGAGTAAGGGGATGAGTCCAACCACCGTGAAAGCCAAAATGAGACCACCAGCGCCTGCTTGACTTGCATCCTATTTCCACTACTCCAAGCTCAATTATAACAGCGAATAAAGTAGTATTCATTCACTGCATTGTACTCATGAAAACTGACATTTTTACATTTCAGAGCATTGGGACCAATATGGGGGTGATTACAGAACTTTAAAAAAATGTTGCATACAATTGAATGACCTCTTTCTTACTGCCACTTCATACTCGACAAAGTTCCCTTCCTGATAGTTCTCATTTTTAGAGCGTAGTTTCATCAGGGAGCATTTCTCCTAGTTGAGGTTTGCAGAGACTTTCTGACTGACACATGGCTGTTGCAAATGTCACTTGAGTGCTTGCTGCAGACTTAAGGGTGATAAATTAATTGAGACTTTGCAGGAACGGTCTCCATGGACAACGGTTGTGGCTGGGAAATAGTCCAAGTGCATGCTTTTTGTGTGAGGAAATATATAAAATAGAGTGACTCGTAACCAGGCTCACCTACAGTGTAATCACACATATCTTCCTACCATGGAATTGGTGCTAGCCTCAATTCTTCAGCACGCTGCAGTGCTGAACACAAGGTGCGCCAGACGGCACACTGTGCTGATTGGGGGTTTGGTGTCTACTTGTGTGGAGTGGAATCGGAACAATGCGGGACCACGGTGTGGGGTTTTTGTTTGCGGACAGTGTCAGTTGTGTTCATTTGTTAGGTGATCTGGCTCACCTTTGCCAGGTAATGATAAGGGTTAAGCCAGCTGAGATCGTTAGTTTCATTGCTCTCTAGTGGCCATTCCTGGTTCGCTGTATATCTGAGAGTGTATGAACTGTGAGTGTATATACGCTGATGTCATCATCCTGCGCCGACACAGGGAGTATGTAATTGCAGGCACATTTACATAGAGGGGAAAAGTGAGGGCTGGACATGTAAGTGGGAGGAGTTGCGTGCTCACAGGTTCCTCCTCCTGAGTTGGTGGGAGGGGTTTGCAGCAGGAGGCTAAACAGCTTGGCTGACTTTGGGGTGGGAGTCACGTGACCGTGACCATGGGCATGAGCATGGCCACGGCGAGGTGGCGGCGCTGAGGGTCGTACCTGGTGGATCTCCTGCCAGCCGTTCTCGTCCATGCATCCCACCTGGGCATGGTCGTGCAGCAGCAGCTCGCAGCAGTACGGGTCGCCCCCTACCATCGAGCTGTGGTACAGCGGGCTCAGGCCCCTGCTGTCCTTGTAGTCGGGGGACGCGCCCAGGTCTAACAGCGTCTATGTGGGAGGTGGGCACAAAAAAAAGAAAATCAACAGCTCAAATGCACTGCCAGCCAATCAGATGAAGACACATGATTCAAACAGGACAGGAGCCAATCACCATACACCACTGACAAGAAAGATAATAAAGAGATAAAGAGAATTGGCTGAGGGAAGAATATACGTATCTGAGGGCATGACACACACTTACATTACACATTTTCAGACTTTCGGGCACTTCAAGCCATTAGCCATAGCCAAGTAAGGCACATGGTTTCCAAGGAGTGTTTTGAAGATGGATGGAACTAGATGCAATAACTCTACAAAAAACTATGCAATAACTCCTATAGAGCCATATGGAGAGAAGAAGGTGAAATTGAAAACAATCAGCAATACGCCTGTTACCAATGCTTATCTTTGTTATCCAAGTCTATCCAGGGTATACATCCATTTGAGACATCAATCGTCCCCAATATGTCTAGTAAATATTATTCTTTTCAAAATATACCCTATTGTGTATATCTTTCAATATTATATTTACATATAATTAAATGCCAATGCAACCATCACCCTGGTGCTACTGTGCATTACCATGGACATAGAAGGGTACTCTAGAATTTTATACTGCCTTTATGGTGGGATCCCATTGGGTTCAATAGTAGAGTATTTGCCCAACTATGCAGTACCCACATGTACATACATCTGTAGTGATACACAGTGGCAGGTGGGCGCTAGTTACAGGATACTTTACCCTCTCAGAGGATCAATACCATCTGCTAATTTAGTCTACCATGTAGCTCACGCTGCACCCAGAGTGAAATACCAATCACGCAGACTTATAAGAATGACACAGAGACGCGTTCGAATGCAAGAGGCTGCATTTGGCACCCGAGGAGCCTCTGTAAGGGAAGCATCGTAACTCCGATGGTGTACATGGGTGACTGTGATTGTCATCACAGATTTATTGCGCGCAAGTGGAGTTTCATCAACGACTAATCCACCAGATCCCTACGAAAACAAAGGGTGCTCAAATTTCGACACAGCTTCTACAAATTATAACGGACCCGTTAAACTCATTCTGGAATAAGCAAACTTGATTTTCAAACATTTTACAGCATAAAATATAGCACGATGATTCTGGAGGTGACTGTACAAGGTTCACAGTGATGATGGTGTATCAATAGGTGGCTCAAATATTGGTGTATCTGCAGTCAAATAGTTCATAACAGGCTGGTTAGGTATTTAAAACCTCTGTTGCAGGTTTTTCTTTATATACAAAGTGTACAGAAGATAATTACATAGCTAAGGAGACTCAAAGTATGTAAAATGTAAAACTGTTAAGGCCTATTTCCTTGCAGTGATTACATTCATTGAAATAGTCAGATTAAACAGGTGGTTTGATAAATTTGTATAATTTGAACCTCCTTAAAAAGAAATCTTATGCTGTTGACAATATGAGAAAAGGTCTGGGGAAAAATGTAATTATTTCTTTGAGATTGAAGTCTATGAATGATCAAAGCTCTGGGTCTCCTTGCTGCTGTCTTTGTCCCTGTACCTGAGTCTGTTTGACTGTTCCATTAGGTGACTCATGGCGTGCAGATTATGTAGAAATTTATCTCAACACGAGGCATGAAAAAAACAACCTGATCCTACAGCTGAGGAGAATGAAGAGAATGGCGAAGTGGACTGAGTCATCTGTCTGTGTATGTGTGTTTGTGTGTGTGTGTGTGTATAGTGTATATACTATGAGGGCGGTGTGGTTCTTGGTGTGTTTGTGTGCACGCATGTGTGTGTATATATACAGTGTATGTACTATGAGGCCGGTGTGGTTCTTGGTGTGTGTGTGTATATAGCATATGTACTCACTATAAGGGTTGTGTGGTTCTTGTGTGTGTGTGTGTGTGTGTGTGTGTGTATGGTGTATACACTCCTGATGAGGGCGGTGTGGTTCTTGGTGTGTGTGTGTGTGTGTGTGTGTGTGTGTGTGTGTGTGTGTGTGTGTGTGTGTGTGTGTATATACTCACTATGAGGGCGGTGTGGTTCTTGGTGTGTGTGTGTGTGTGTGTGTGTGTGTGTGTGTGTGTGTGTGTGTGTGTGTGTGTGTGGTGTATATACTCACTATGAGGGCGGTGTGGTTCTTGGTGTGTGTGTGTGTGTGTGTGTGTGTGGTGTATATACTCACTATCAGGGCGGTGTGGTTCTTGGTGTGTGTGTGTATATATAGCATATGTACTCACTATAAGGGTTGTGTGGTTCTTGGTGTGTGTGTGTGTGTGTGTGTGTATGGTGTATACACTCCTGATGAGGGCGGTGTGGTTCTTGGTGTGTGTGCGCATTTGTGTGTGTGTGTGTGTGTGTGTATAGTGTATATACTCACTATGAGGCGGTGTGGTTCTTGGTGTGTGTGTGTGTGTGTGTGTGTGTGTAGTGTATATACTCACTATGAGGGGTGGTGTGGTTCTTGGTGTGTGTGTGTGTGTGTGTGTGGTGTATATATTCACTATGAGGGCGGTGTGGTTCTTGTGTGTGTGTGTGTGTGTGTGGGGTATATACTCACTATGAGGGCGGTGTGGTTCTTGGTGTGTGTGTGTGTGTGTGTGTGTGTGTGTGTGTGTGTGTGTGTGTGTGTGTGTGGTGTATATACTCACTATGAGGGCGGTGTGGTTCTTGTGTGTGTGTGTGTGTGTGTGTGTGTAGTGTATATACTCACTATGAAGGCGGTGTGGTTCTTGTGTGTGTGTGTGTGTGTGTGTGTGTGTGGTGTATATACTCACTATGAGGGCGGTGTGGTTCTTGGTGTGTGTGTGTGTGTGTGTGTGTGTGATGTATATACTCACTATGAGGGCGGTGTGGTTCTTGGTGTGTGTGTGTGTGTGTGTGTGTGTGTGATGTATATACTCACTATGAGGGCGGTGTGGTTCTTGTGTGTGTGTGTGTGTGTGTGTGTGTGATGTATATACTCACTATGAGGGCGGTGTGGTTCTTGTGTGTGTGTGTGTGTGTGTGTGTGTGTGTGTGTGTGTGGTGTATATACTCACTATGAGGGCGGTGTGGTTCTTGGTGTGTGTGTGTGTGTGTGTGTGTGTGTGGTGTATATACTCACTATGAGGGCGGTGTGGTTCTTGGTGTGTGTGTGTGTGTGTGTGTGTGTGGTGTATATACTCACTATCAGGGCGGTGTGGTTCTTGTGTGTGTGTGTGTATATAGCATATGTACTCACTATAAGGGTTGTGTGGTTCTTGGTGGTGTGTGTGTGTGTGTGTGTGTGTGTGTGTGTATGGTGTATACACTCCTGATGAGGGCGGTGTGGTTCTTGGTGTGTGTGCGCATTTGTGGTGTGTGTGTGTGTGTGTATAGTGTATATACTCACTATGAAGGCGGTGTGGTTCTTGGTGTGTGTGTGTGTGTGTGTGTGTGTAGTGTATATACTCACTATGAGGGCGGTGTGGTTCTTGGTGTGTGTGTGTGTGTGTGTGTGGTGTATATATTCACTATGAGGGCGGTGTGGTTCTGTGTGTGTGTGTGTGTGTGTGGTATATACTCACTATGAGGGCGGTGTGGTGGTGTGTGTGTGTGTGTGTGTGTGTGTGTGTGTGTGTATATACTCACTATGAGGGCGGTGTGGTTCTTGGTGTGTGTGTGTGTGTGTGTGTGTGTGTGTATATACTCACTATGAGTGGCGGTGTGGTTCTGTGGTGTGTGTGTGTGTGTGTGTGTGTGTGTGTGTGTGTGGTGTATATACTCACTATGAGGGCGGTGTGGTTCTTGGTGTGTGTGTGTGTGTGTGTGTGTGTGTGTGTGTGTGTGTGTGTGTGTGTGTGTGTGTGTGTGTGATGTATATACTCACTATGAGGGCGGTGGTGTGGTTCTTGTGTGTGTGTGTGTGTGTGTGTGTGTGTGTGTGTGATGTATATACTCACTATGAGGGCGGTGTGGTTCTTGGTGTGTGTGTGTGTGTGTGTGTGTGTGATGTATATACTCACTATGAGGCGGTGTGGTTCTTGGTGTGTGTGTGTGTGTGTGTGTGTGTGTGTGTGGTGTGTGTGTGTGTGTGTGTGGTGTATATACTCACTATGAGGGTGGTGTGGTTCTTGGTGTGTGTGTGTGTGTGTGTGTGTGTGTGTGTGTGTGTGTGTGTGTGTGTGTGTGTGTGTGGTGTATATACTCACTATGAGGGCGGTGTGGTTCTGTGTGTGTGTGTGTGTGTGTGTGTGTGTGTGTGTGTGTGTGTGTGTGTGTGGTGTATATACTCACTATGAGGGCGGTGTGGTTCTTGTGTGTGTGTGTGTGTGGTGTATATACTCACTATGAGGGCGGTGTGGTTCTTGGTGTGTGTGTGTGTGTGTGTGTGTGTGTGTGTATATACTCACTATGAGGGCGGTGTGGTTCTGTGTGGTGTGTGTGTGTGTGTGTGTGTGTGTGTGTGTGTGTGTGTGTGTGTGGTGTATATACTCACTATGAGGGCAGTGTGGTTCTTGGTGTGTGTGTGTGTGTGTGTGTGTGTGTATATACTCACTATGAGGGCGGTGTGGTTCTGTGTGTGTGTGTGTGTGTGTGTGTGTGTGTGTGTGTGTGTGGTGTATATACTCACTATGAGGGCGGTGTGGTTCTGTGTGTGTGTGTGTGTGTGTGTGGTGTATATACTCACTATGAGGGCGGTGTGGTTCTTGTGTGTGTGTGTGTGTGTGTGTGTGTGTGTGTGTGTGGTGTGTGTGTGTGTGTGTGGTGCGGTGTGGTTCTATGTGTGTGTGTGTGTGGTGTGTGTGTGTGTGTGTGTGTGGTGTATATACTCACTATGAGGGTGTGTGGTTCTTGTGTGTGTGTGTGTGTGTGTGTGTGTGTGTGTGTGTGGTGTATATACTCACTATGAGGGCGGTGTGGTTCTTGGTGTGTGTGTGTGTGTGTGTGTGTGTGTGTGTGTGTGTGTGTATACTCACTATGAGGGCGGTGTGGTTCTTGGTGTGTGTGTGTGTGTGTGTGTGTGTGTGTGTATATACTCACTATGAGGGCGGTGTGGTTCTTGGTGTGTGTGTGTGTGTGTGTGTGTGTGTGGTGTATATACTCACTATGTGTGTGATGTATATACTCACTATGAGGCGGTGTGGTTCTTGGTGTGTGTGTGTGTGTGTGTGGTTCACGTGTGTGTGTGTGTGTGTGTGTGTGTGTGTGTGTGTGTAGGTTATATACTCACTATGAGGGCGTGTGTGTGTGTGGTTGTGGTGTGGTTCTTGTGTGTGTGTGTGTGTGTGTGTGTGTGTGTGTGTATATATACTCACTATGAGGGCGGTGTGGTTCTTGGTGTGTGTGTGTGTGTGTGTGTGTGTGTGGTGTATATACTCACTATGAGGGCGGTGTGGTTCTTGGTGTGTGTGTGTGTGTGGTGTGTGTGTGTGTGGTGTATATACTCACTATGAGGGCGGTGTGGTTCTTGGTGTGTGTGTGTGTGTGTGTGTGTGGTGTATATACTCACTATGAGGGCGGTGTGGTTCTTGGTGTGTGTGTGTGTGTGTGTGTGTGTGTGTGTGTGTGTGTGTATATACTCACTATGAGGGCGGTGTGGTTCTTGGTGTGTGTGTGTGTGTGTGTGTGTGTGTGTGTGTAGTTGTATATACTCACTATGAGGCGGTGTGGTTCTTGGTGTGTGTGTGTGTGTGTGTGTGTGTGTGTGTGTGTGTGTGTGTGTGGTGTATATACTCACTATGAGGGCGGTGTGGTGTGGTTCTGTGTGTGTGTGTGTGTGTGTGTGTGTGTGTGTGTGTGTGGTGTATATACTCACTATGAGGGCGGTGTGGTTCTTGGTGTGTGTGTGTGTGTGTGTGTGTGGTGTATATACTCACTATGAGGGCGGTGTGGTTCTTGGTGTGTGTGTGTGTGTGTGTGTGTGTGTGTGTGTGTGTGTGTGTATATACTCACTATGAGGGCGGTGTGGTTCTTGGTGTGTGTGTGTGTTATAGTGTATATACTCACTATGTGTGTGTGTGTGTGTGTGTGTGTGTGTGTGTGTGGTGTATATACTCACTATGAGGGCGGTGTGGTTCTTGGTGTGTGTGTGTGTGTGTGTGTGTGGTTGTGTGTGTGTGTGTGTGTGTGTGTGTGTGTGTGTTCTTGGTGTGTGTGTGTGTGTGTGTGTGTGTGTGTGGTGTATATACTCACTATGAGGGCGGTGTGGTGTGTCTGTGTGTGTGTGTGTGTGTGTGTGTGTGTGTGGTGTATATACTCACTATGAGGGCGGTGTGGTTCTTGGTCCTCACTGCCTTGTGCAGGGCTGTTATCCCGTCCCTGGTCCTGAAGTCCAGGTGGGCTCCGCCGCTCTTCAGCACCTTGATCAACTCGGCGCAACCCTCCATCTGGGCGGCCATGGTCAATGGGCATTCTGCACGCAAACACACACACACACACACACACACACACACACACACACACACACACACACACACACACACACACACACATAGGAAAAGCATCACTGCCACCAGACTCCACTCACAGTGCATAAACATTACTGCTTAACTCACATTATCACAGAGACAAAAGGGCACTAATGATTGGCTAAAGAGAGCACAGGGGTTCCTTTTACATAATACCTTGTGCAACCACCCTAAACGATAATGTTGTGTGAATTGTACCTATTCAAGCTTTAAGGAGCTCGATTCGCAAGGCAATAATTCAAAATAAGAAGTAAAATACAATGCACCTCCACCATAGACATAATACCCTGACTTTTTTTTTATTCAGATACTTTTATTACATGAGAAACTCCATGCAACTGTTTGAAACGAGGTACTTCTCTTGCCAGCAACATTGACTACCTATTCATCCCTTTCAATCCAGCTGAAAGATTCAAATCAACTATCCTCATGGCAATTAACTCTCAGATCCATACAGAGAAAGCATCAACAAGCTCAATTTAGGACAGAAACGAAAAAGGTGACAAGTCTGAAAGGCTACTATTTAAGCTTTTATGACAACCGTCAGAAACGGTGTTATGTACACCCAGCTGCACAGAGACGCGACTTTTAGAGACACAAGAGATGCAATTCTTACACGTCAATCACTGGAACTTAACATGTGGTCCTCTTTCTGTTAAACCCACCAATTTAGATCCTGTGAGATGACAGTCATCTGGCTGGCGTAATCATGGCTCGCAGTGATGCTTTTGGTGCAAAGTGCAGCCTCACAGCTTTATTGGTTTATTGGTTCTTCAGATATATGGGTCAAACAGAAAAAAGCTCGTATTTGGGTTCTGAAACCGAGAAGCTTAGGGCGATCCAGGACTACTCTCAGGACGCTGCTCGAAGTACACAGCCAAATGTCCGTGTGAATCTGGTTGTGAAGATAATGCAAATATTCCAAGTACTAATGAAAGAAATGAGAAATATCCATTGTGTAACACAAGGCAGGGGGAAGAAAACACAAATCACCAGATCTTTGAGCGGTTTTCTGGCTCACTAAACCGCGCGGATGCTCAATCGTCCAATTGATTCCGTTTCCTAACCATGTCCGAGCTCTCACTCCATGGTTTACAACTGCTGAGGTTATTTCGAAAACCTCTTTCCCTCCACCCTCAGGCTTAAGCAGCATCAGAAGTAGAAAATCATCATGTAAAAGAAGAAAAAAACCCTAATGACATCTCTTCTTGTTACAATGGAGTTTATAAAAGAACAAACTTAGTCTACTGCTAGACGAAGGGATTTGGAAACTACATCCAGAAGGTTGTATGTTTGATCCCCAGTTAGGGTACTGCTGGTGCACCCTTGCTAAAGGAACATAACCTGAATTAAAGCACTGAGTTAATGAGCTGTATAGACAGAATATATTAAAATATATTACATACAAGTCACCCTAAGGGTCTGCTAAACAAATAGATAATACTGCGTGCTTAGACAGCAGAGATATAGAACTTATAATGAATAGAAAGTATTCATAAAAACTTGTGCCCATGACAAACAGCACCTCTCAGATTATAGTTCTACAGCCTAGTCTAGCTGTTATCAGCGTCTGGCTTTCAGCGTGTTCCAAGAATATTTAAATGTGCTCTTCGTCCCTAGGAGCTAAACTTCGAATATGCTGCCACGGCACTATCAATATTTAACATGCCAGTTTTCATAAGTTTGGGTCTTTGGTTATATTCAGAGGAGACAACCTCCATAATTGCGCCAACTATTCATCACCGCGGAAACGAGTCAAAAGCAAATTTGATACAACAGGGCTCCTCTGACCACACTCTTGTAGCCTTCACTAATGTCTCTCATTGAAGCCACTTGCCCCAAGGATCCACTCTTTTGTCCTACGTCATGTGACATGGTGTATGACAAAAAAACATTGCGAATAATATTGAATTTTCAATAACCTCCATCCAATGAGGTGGATACAAGGGCACAGGAACCTCTGTTTGGGTATTGTTTGTCAGTGATTGTTTTGCGTAAATCCTTCTTCCCTAAGGTCAGAGCAGAGTCTCTCAATTAAGTGGCGAAAGCGAAAGCTGTGACAGGAGACGGCAGAAGGGGCGTTCGGTCCCGATGAAGCTCTCGTATTCAGTGCAGTGACTCATCCGCGCTCTCTGCATCTGACTTGGCCATGCGCCTCCTGACCATGCCCAGCGCCCCAGCGGGGTGAAGCCCAACTACCCGTGGCAATAATGATGAGGGAATGAGGTTTCAATGAACCGAAAATGGGAAGCGCTACCATGTTGTAGCAGTTGCCCAATGATTTGGACCAATGGCAATGCTGGCTGAGGAGAGAGAAACGCTTTTGATCGGTCCAAACAAATCGATGACAGCTGAGTGTAGCTACACCTTTATGGGGTAAAGGAGACCTCATTTCAGCTACCGCTAACTAGCATTATCAGGTGCTTGCATTCTCCCAGCTGTTTAGAGTAGTATAGTCCTCTGGCGTAATGACCAGTGAGGTGCATGTGATTGTCTACGGATGAAGAGGCTGCAGTTGGCTCCATGTACTTCACCCTCTAGCGGTGAAACAATTTAAATGGTGGAACACATTCAATGATTCCATCAGTTAGTGTCTGAGCCAATGAGGCTGATGCCTGCAAAAACAATGAACCAATCAGATGCTGCCAACACAGCCTATAGCATAACACAGAGCTGCCATGAAGTTGTGTGTGTTTTATCAGTAGATATTTTGAAGGATCTTCTTTGCCTATTGCCTCTTTGATCAAGGAGAGATACAGAGCAAGAGAGAGAGAGAGAGAGAGAGAGAGACAGCACACAGCGAGCAGAGAGTGCAACATAGATCATTTCAACAGGCTTTGGAATGGAGACATTTTCCGGTTTTCCCTTATTTGTAATGAGTGCTATGGAGCTGGCCCTCCAGGTTTTAGACAGGGAGCCATATCACGCATTGTTGAGCAGCTTCCAGCCTGGCACCCGCCCCCATCTCGCAGCTCATGGGACCCCTTACCTCCCGTCTCCGGATCATGGAAGTTGGGATCTAGCCCCTTCTCCAGGAACTTTGCCACTTTTTCGATATTCCTCTGTTGGACATACTCCATAAACTTCTTCAAGTTAGCCTTAGGGACAAAGAGAGAGAGAGAGAAGAGAGAGAAGAGAGAGACAGAACATTGTGAGTAGAGAATACAGCAAAAACACAACTGTGAATGTAGTGATCAATAATTCAGGAGCAAAGTGGGTCTCTAGTCGAAGCGATGCTATTCAAATGGCATAAAGAATGCAAACACAGACGTGAAGGAAAGGAGTTTGGTGGGATATTCTGCTAAAGCACTCGTTCTCATTGCACCGAAACCTCCCTGAGGAACTGAAAGGCAGCCATGGCTGGAGGCCTCATTGGGGCACCCAAATGGCAAGAAGGGAGGGTTTTAGTTGGTAGAGTATTCCCTGCCTCGGTGCACAGTCACAACCCGTCCAATCGATTGGATAGACTTGTAATTGGTTTATATAGGTGGTATTGGTGGATTCCACTGGTGCAATGACTGCTAAGTTTAGCTGATTCCGTTAGGAGGAGATGCAGCTGGCTACATGCATTTTGGAGAGCACAGACTAGTCTGTGCTATCTCTGAATTAATGGACGATATTGTGGTGATAGGGCCTAGAAATAAGATGACAAATTTGAAATTATGTTGCAACATATTGCAAAAATAATGTGGAAAAAAATGTTTCAAATAAACACATTTGTTAGATATATCTTATTCCACATGTGTGGTAGGAGCAAGATATGAACCACAGCTCAACAGGGACGGCAGCACAGCAGTTGGTCCTGCCCTATTGAAGCTTGCTTCATAAAGTCCAGCTGATGAAATCAACAGCTCTACTGGTTTCATCAGTTAGCTTCAATTTTACTTTTAAGTGAATGTGCACCATGGCTGAGCTTGAGGGTGTGAGGTTGCAGGTTCAGGTCACATGGTTCCCAGTCTGAATTGTGTGCGACGGCAAAGAAATGTTTAAAAATTGTCCCTGGACCAGATGAATTACATGCTTGGTTGTTCATTCAAAATGTGGTACATTCATTTGAGAAACAATCATCAAAACTGCATGCAACCAATCATGATTTTTGCAATTTCACAGCAAAATTCCACAGCACTGCTTATATCCACAGCAGGTTTGCAACTGGTTCAGTAAAACCAAGGGGGAGACACATCTCTGTGTATATCCAACTCTTCCAAACACAACAGAGGAGCTTTTTCCTACTATGGCAGCAGAAGATGTACATCCACAACTTAAACGACTGTGTGCCACTACTCCAGGCAATGGAGGACGAACACGGGACATACTAGCACTGTCATGCAAGTTGTGCGTGCATCTTTCCAGAAGTCATTTCTCCAACTGATTGGCTGGACAGAACATTGCTTGTAGATAAACGTGTTTGGCATCAACTAAAACATAGATAGTAGCCTGAATGAGTTCTAGTTTTATTTCTTTGTTTGTTTTTTTTTATTTTACTTGTCTCCCAATATTGTATATTATTTTTTACATATTTATTTTATTTTCCATTGCATATTGCCAACAGTACTGTAATTTCAAGTTCTTTTTTCATTTCAATATCCCTATACGCTATAATAATTAGGAACAGTGGGCTACTGTATGAATGCTGAAAATAAAAAAAGCATACAGATACCTAAATACTTTCATAAAAGTGTCCTTCATTTATCACACCAGTGTATAACTAGATTCAATTATGTCTGCTCAGTTATCCTCTACCGGTGTTCAGTTTTCTGGCATGTGGGAATAATTTCATTGCTAAGTGTCATTTTGAGAGAAGAAAACATGTTTTTCAATGCAGTTTTATATTCTGACAGAGATTTCAGAGGTTTCACAAAAACAGCTTTGTTTGGTGTTCATACTTTTGATAAATGATCCATAGTTTCTGAAAGTGGGTGTAACCAGCTGAGAAACACTGTAAATGAGGTGAGTTGAGTCTAAGCTCCAAGTGTCTAAGCAGTCACTTGTTTCAAGCAATAAAAGTGTCTGGCTGGAACAGATGGTCAGAAAAAAAACAACACTTCTGCTCTGGGTCAGGAACTCGAAGACCAGATCTGTACATTGCACCATACCAAAGATATTTAAGGACACTGTCACTAAGACTTCAAAAAATACAGACATTTTGCCCATCATGTATGTTATATTCTAAAATCCTCTTTCATTCATTCCTCATAGTAAGTGGTTATGAGCTTATGCCTCTAGAAAGACTCACTGATGTGGATGTAGATACATTTGTGTGTATGTGTGGAACTGTTTGTGTTAGTTCAGTGTATCTCAGTTAGTGTACTGTGGCGAAAAAGCTTGCCATAGTCATATTTTATGTAGTAGGTGAGACTATATTCCTAGGCAATATGGGAAAATCTTACAAAGAAGACTCGATGTTCAGGTTTCAAGTGCTTTTTACTTGACCACTGATGACAAACAATGAGTAGTGTGGGGGAGTATGACGTTCTGCTTTCTTTGTGGAGAAAAGCAATGCGCCGTGGGATTTCTGCATTTGAGCCTCTGATAGAAAATGGTTGAAAAATTGTATGATTGTGCATGTATTCATATTTGTGTAGGTCTGTGTGTGTCTGTGTATTTGTGTACATGTTGGGACATTTATGTGTATACATTTGTATTTGTGTGTGCACAAATGCATGTGCATTCTTATATATGTGGTTATGTATGCATGTGTTCACATGTGAGAGAGTCTGTGTGTTTGCGTGTACCACGCATGTGCATTGTGTATATGTGGGGTCATGTTTGTGTATACACTGAGTATGTGTGCATACGGTATACATGCAAGTCTTTGTGTGCCTGTATATTAGGTGTTACGGTGCACATACTTTTAGGCACAAGGTGGGACTGCTTGAAATCGGTGGGGAGGCACGTCCCTCGAGGAGCCCGACAGACCCGACCGCGTGTCACTGGGAAAGGAGGTGCGCGTAATAAACCACAGTCTCTCTCAGTCTGAACTCCATGCACAAGGCCTGGCTGCACGTGCTCAGGATCACTCAGGTCCAGCAACAATGGCTGCTTCAACGCCCTTACAGTAGCCTACATACACAGGCTTTACAATAGATATGTTAATAGGACGGATGTTGGAGATGGCATTGTGAACAGCACCCCACCCACCCTTCACTGGTGCTCTGAGTCTGCATCACAGCACAGATGGTGAGAGCGATTATAGTGGTGTTATATCGATCATATGCTGACCCACACATGAATGCTTTCTATCTGTGTGGATAAGGCCTCGTCGTGGATAAAGAGACGCTGGCGGTGGAGAGGCGGAAGCGACAGAAAATGCTACGGCGCCCTTGTTCCCGCACTTATCGTCCCGACTGACGAGTGCGTGTCACAGAGCTGTGGCAGCATCGGCACGGCAGCCCACGCAGAGTGTTTCATCTATGTACGGGGGGAACAGGTACGGGCGAAGCCTCCGCCCAATCGAGCGGCGCGACGCGCTCGTTAAAGGAACACCGGATCGGAGTCTGAAAGTGAGGCCTGAGCGGGCTGAATGATGGCGACCGCTCGTGGGGTTTGTCCGTCCGCGGGAGGCTACGGCAGTCAGGGTATCTCCCACCACATTCTGCAGGAGCGACATGCTCTCCGATTGTTCCAGCAGAGCGAAGAGAGTCCTCTCTCCAGAACAACGGCACAGATGGAGAACAACTGGCAACAGACGCCGTGCGCTTTGGAGAGCCGAGCGAACCGACGCGAGCGGCTGAGCAGGCCTACAAAACCCCAGCGAGCTCTCCCGAATTGAAAGAGAAACGACACTGCGATTAATGAAAAGAACAGAAACAAAGGAACACACGGCGAAATCAGCTTCGGTGATAATGTTTGTGTGGTAACGGCTGGGTTAGAACTCCATCGTGTTATATAACCCCCACAGACTACACTGTGGGCTCTAATCTGAGTGGGTGTTGGTGCGCGTTCAAGAAGACGAGGTGCCCACACACACAAATCTAAAAGCTATCTTTCAGCACTCGTGAGGGCATTTCCGGGAGCATCTCGAACAGCAGCTACTGAACTCTTCCTGAAATTAAGCTTTAAACTCTCATGAAGACATTATCATGAACATCTATTCAAACACAGATCCTCCATCACAAATACAATGCACTTACCAACTGTACTACTTGGTGTCAGCGTCAGTATAAACAGACAAACCAAAAATATATTTGAAAAATCCGACCAAACCTCCAAATACTGTATCTCATAGTAGCTTTTACTCATTATTTCTGTTAGCAGAGAAACTACTGCAGTGCCAACATCAGCTGTGTTATGGATATCATTACTACTTGTGCTACTCCTGTCTCTAACAGTCATTACTACTCTTACAGCAAGAATTCATAGTCAACCACAGGGATAATAAGACCAGTGTAATAATGCACCATTTATCTATGATATGGATAATTAGCAGGGGCCAATTATTGATCTTTGTCTGAACATAAGATTGCCTTTTTCCCTTATTCAGCACACAGTGAAAAAGGTAAGAGAGCTCTATGGCTTTTTGTATTCTCCCATTTTCATGGTGTGATAGTTACATAACTTACACATGCTTGCATGCACACACACACACAGTCTCACACACACACAGATCTTACACACCTCCACAGATCTTGAGTGGTCTAATGCAACACCACTAAAAAAAAAAAAAAAAAAAAAAAGCAACAAAGCGCACTCACCATGTGCGGCGTTATTTCATCACCCATCTCCAAAACCACTCCTCTTTCACTCCAGGGTTCATCCCTCTATTCCTGCTGAACAGAGCCCCGGCGGTCACCATCCAGGAGCTTCTCGATCGCACGCTTCTGTGTTCCGCGCTCGCCTTCCGCGCCGGAGAAAAACGAGGAAGAGGCAACCGGCCCTGATTACCCCCTCGCGCCAGCCCCCCGACTGAACGGCGGAAATTCACCCGAGCTCTCCGAGATCCGCCAAGCCGTTGTTATGGTGATGGAATACAAAGGGAAAAGCTGCCTGCCGCGTGTGTGTAGGACGAGCATCGAGGAAGCGGGTGGGATAAAGAGCCGGGAGGGACAGCGCGGGTAATCGCTCGCCGCAATCTCTCTCTCTCTCTCTCCGCTATCAGATTCACGGCGGCTCGCCCGCGCGCAAAAACCGCTTTCTTTCCAGCCTGATCCACTCAAGCAGTGATCAAAGTAACGGCATCAACATTTTTTTTTTTTCTTGGGTTTGCAAAAGGAGCTTTTTCATTATTTTTTTTTCCCCTTTCCACTGTGCGAGTGGCATCCTGTACTTATCCTTATCGGTGACAGCATTGATTTCTGCCGCTGAGGTTACAAAGGCAGGTTCAGTGGGGGCAGGACCGTGAGAATAAAAGTGAACACGGGGGACCCATTTTGGCAAAATGTGCTGCACAGTTCCAGGGATCCCATAGCTGTAATATAGATCACTAATCATTCCTGGAGTATGTACTATGGAGAACTGAGCACATTAGAACCTATGATGATGACATTCAGCACAATTAGACTCGCCATTCACCGACACTCTACAGAGTATCCAGTACTGCACCAAGTGTGGACTTGAACACAACAAGGATCTCTGCCTCAACTGCATGACCTGGCTACATATTAAGTTTAGTCAACTCTTTGTGTAAAATAACAGTTCATGATATCAGTACAGAAATGACTTTCCATTTATGCCCCCTTGCGCTTCAGACTGAACTCAACCTCAAAATAATCCTCCAATGTCCCCTTTTATAAATATAAAAACTTCAATACCACTGTCTAAACACATCCCGGCCCATGCCTGTGATAGCGATGCAAACCGAGGACACCGAGTCAGCCAACACCTCTATTCCACCCATTGTGTTCAAATTCAATTAATAAGACGGAATCAGAATCAGACTTGATATAACAGAACAATGCCAATGCTTCACACAGAGTCTATTTCTGTATTATTAAGGCGGTGATCGCTTTGAAAAACTGCCACGCACTTACAATACCATCATTTCTGGGCACGTATCAGATCACATTCAACTCATTTGTGCGGAAGTATAAAGGCTATGAGGACGACCCATGGCACCCCTGCTCTGTAGTCTCCTCCAGCGAAGGGTGATTAGAACACCTGCATATCTAATGCATGCCGCTGCCAGTGCCAGCAATGCACTTCTGCACACAACTCTAATATACGCAACGCATCGCATTACAGTCATTCAGCTGACGCCTTTATCCAAAGCGACTTACAGCTGATTAGGCGAATGTGGGGTTAAAGGCTTTGCTCAGGGGGCCCGACAGCAATGGTGTTCTTGCTGTGGCTAGACTGGGGCTTGAACCACCAACCTCAGGGGTCCCAGTCTTGTACCTTAGCCACAAGACTTCAAGGCTGCCCACAACACAAGTCTATACAGTATGCAAAGTACATCAGTCTGAAAAGATACGATCCTTACCTCATTTCATGATATTAAAACTCTGATATCTCCACGACCTTCCCGGCCACTTTCGCACTGCCTGTCATCAGGACTCTCACTAGAGACTCATCAGTCGAGGAAACAGAGATCGCTATGTCTGAAACCAAAGCTCTGCTCTGTTCCTCCAGGGTCTTCATGTGGTACCATGTCCGGGAGGGCTGTTTAATTTAGTTCTTTCACTTTGTGCACAGCTGTGAAGATGGCATCACAGCTCAAAAACAACTGTATTAACTAGAATGCAGGCTCAAATTATTATTATTATTATTGTTATTATTAGTGCTGATTATCCAAACCAAGACTGTGACATTGTACAGCGTTAACAAGCCCTGGTTCTCCGATGGCTTAAAACTGTTGCGCAGGAATAAGAATGATGCCTGGAGGCAAGGAGACAACAAGCATTACAAAGCAGCCGGGTATGAACTGAGATCTGAGGAAGAACGCCAAGTCAAACTTCTCCAGAAAAAAACGGAGGAGGAACTGAATGTTAATGACTCCGGTGTCATATGAAAAAGGGTTACAAGCGATGACTACAGAAAGCCAACGCCGGACCCCCCACCTCGGACAGGGGCTCGGGGTTCCCCGAACAGCTCGGTACATACTGTGCATGTTTTTAAGTCGCTGTTTTTAAGTTACCTCCCACCCCTGGTGCTCACCGTTCACGCCGGGGAGGAGAGAGTGGTTTTTAAAGAGCAGGAAGAGGGTCCTTACAAACTCTATCAGTGTACAGCCAGGGTGCTGATAAACTAATCCATGAATAGGATGGAATTTATAAAACCACACACATCAACTACCAGGTCCCATATTCCAATAGCAAGTCCACATATGTTATGATGTTCTTACTCAGAATTTCATATTTCAAACACAATTCTAATATTACATAAAAAATGCTACAGGAAAATGCAGCATATCTTAATTTGAGCACATTAGGACTTTTTCACTTGTTGAATGTGTACCTTTCCCTTGTCATTGATCTTCATTGATGAGATTTGTTCTCCACTGCAGTAGGTTTTTGCTTAGAAACGAGCCAACCGACATAAAGCTGCATCATGGCCAAAAGCTCTGAACCAACAATCAATGATATTACCTCCACTGAAGATCTAAGATTTAGCCGAATGTTCAGAAATTGTATATATCTCATTTAGACAATGGAAGAGCCAACACAGTAATGTACAGAATGACTGCTTTAAAGAGTTTACATATCAGACTACAATAATCTTTAACTAAGCACACCAGACAAATCACAGAACTATTTTTCTCTCACCCATTATAATAATGTGTGTTCATTTACTGATACATAAATTATTCAGTAATTATTACAAATTTTGCATGTGCACAGCTGAGAATATAAAAACACGACACGAAAAACAACAGGTTACCAGGTGGCAGTACCACTTGCCTTTCAGTACTGGCCATTACCTTTAGACTCCAACGAGTCCACTGTGAGAAAACTCCCGATTCCGGCACCTATTTCCGTTTCATTGGTCTCCCTCCCTTCACAGCGAGACACTGGGGTTATAACAGTGATGTGATCATGTTCTTTGGCGAAAATAGATGCGGTGCTACAGAACCTTACAGCCGGCGCTGGAGCAGAGAAGAGACTGCGCCCTAATGACTGCTCACTTACTGTGTTCTCGCACCTGCAGATCTGTTACAGTGGACTGAGGTTCGGGCTGTGGTGGTTAGTTATCACACATCGCACAATTTCTCCAAGGAATCACACCAAAAGCCAGTTTGGGAGTAAAAAAAAAAAACCTCAGCTCAGACTAAGATGTGAGAGTGAGCTTCTTACACCTACGTTCAGCCAGGGAGTATGACCAATTCCTACAAGTAGATCTCTGTCTATTTTTATGATATGTGAAGTGCTGCAAAATCATGGTTGTGATTATGGTGTTGTCCTTAATTTGTCCAAAATAATAAGAAAAGTGCCTTATTGAATAGGAATTATTCAATGTAGTGTGATTCATAATACTGCAGCAGTCTTCCCATGATAACGTATGAACATATTGTGCACTCTAAATAAAAGACACTATCAAAAATTGAAACAAATGTATTTTACTGTTAATAATCACGAATAAACATAACATGACATAACAGATACTTTTTCTCCAAAAATGTTAATTCCAGAATTACCTGATAGGAAATTCCACAGAAGCTCATTATCTGCCAGTCTACAGCTGGGCTGTTGGTGCTGGTACTGATCCAGCCCCATGAAGGTGAGCCTTCTCAGGTCTCCAGTGCCCCGGATAAGGTGCTTGACTGGGACCCAGAAGTTTGCGGGTTCAAGCTCCATTGTAGCCACAGTAAGATCAGTGCACCTGTTGATCCCAGGGGTGGTTTAGCCCCTGGGTAGTCCATTCAACTGTCAGACTGAAAGTATCAGGCTAATACCATTAATCTAATGAGAAGCGCACACTCTGTCCTTAGCTGTGTACTCAGGGTAGGTACGACCCTCTCACTGGCACCATTGCTGCGTTAACTCAAACACTCAGCAAAGTTCTGCCACAACCTCTGAAATGTGTTTGTTCACATTTGGTGAGTGTGCCAGGGGTACTGTGTACCATGGCAACAGCCTTATGCAATGGGGAGGTCAAGCACGTTTTCAGAATATGACACTACTTGCAATACGGTTCTCATGTTGAACACAGCCCAAGGGTTGCAGGCCTAGCTTCCTTATCTTGCGCCTTCTGGCTCTCAAATGATTGTCTAATAAAACCAATGGTTTCATTCCTATTGGCCGTTTCCTGAACCAATATAGTGGTTCACTCTAATGCTTTGGTCATCCACACTGTATGCACGCACTTTACAGCAAGTGATACAAAGATGACCCTGTATCCAGATTCAGCCTTACAAACCCAAGGTCATGCTGACATAATTTGTAGAACAGAATATTTCACTCAATGCCTTCCAGACCTTCTCCTTCATAACAGATGAGGACCGGCCGTTTAAAATGCTGCTCTCAGTTTGGGCCATGGAGTGGCATGTGGATTGAACCTATCCAATCAGAGCCTGGTTTAGCGGGAAGATCCTGACTCAAGCAGAGGCTGTCCTCAGGTTGTGGATGCCATTACTGCTGGTATATGAGGGCAGTAAGGTACTGACTACACCTTTCCAGAGGTTTTTATAGCATATTCCACCCATCCGTGAAGGATATCTTAACAGTGGTGTTGAGTACGCTTCCTCACACATTGTTGGTTTCCATTCACTCAGCGTTGCAGGCATAAATTCTATGGTTCAGTCAATACTCTGTATAACCCGGCGGCAGAACTTCTCTTACTGTCCTCACCAGCTTCAAGTTATTGCTCGATACAGCTGAAACGGTGCTTAACATCGATATGTTCAATACATTGCTGTTTGCTGTTCATAACATTTCATATTCTGGTTCTCTACAGGCCTTGAAGTTGGGACTTATTGAATACAGTGCATTTCCCTTCATAGCAGTGTTTAACAGTAGCTCCGAGGCCACAGCTTGGGTAAACTAACCTGTAAATAGGGAAATCTGGAGCACTCAGAGCTCAGAACATTAGACACTTTTAATGAACAGGGGACCAAAGTTTCAACATCTAAGATGTCTTCCTCAGAGTCAAAAGACAATTACTGTTAACTGGGTAATGATCCCTTTGTTCAAGTTTGACTTTATTGGCTGTTGGGAAACTTTTTAAAAAATATTTTCTTCCTGATTTTCCCAACCTGAACTCAGCTGAACTTGTTTACTGCCTGCTCTGCCAGCTTTGGGAGGAGAGAATGAGCATACGACTCCACCAATTCACATGACAACAATTCTCGTTTCTATACACACTGCAGCTGCACCACGAATTGCATACTGCATATGATGATGGAGGGTGAAGTCAGTGTGCCCTTGGTTTGTGCCGCCACAGGTGCCCAGCATAACCAGAGAGGGCGCTGTGGAGATGAGACCAACGAGCTTGGCTAGCTTGCCCCCTATCATCCCCGGCAAGGCTGGGCCAATTATTGCCTCACCAATGGGGACCATTGGCGACCATGGCTGGCAATGGCGAGACCAGGTTTTGAACCCCCAATCTCAGGGCTCTCAGGCAGGCGTCTAACCCTGAAAGCCACCCAGAGGACCCTCATTCCTCTTTTTAATGGGCCAGTATTGAATTGTGTTCTTGGTGGATATACTTTTCCCAGCTCCCTGCTGTTCCATTGTGAAGTGGAAGGAAACGATAGGCAGGCTCATTGCTTGGTTCCCCGAGGCTGAAAAGCAAGCTTTCTCCCTCAGCTAGCGTAATGGTGGTGTGTCTGGGCCTACTGAAAGCTTGACAGACAATTTTCTAGCAAATCCACTCCAGCACCATTGGCTCTCTCAACCCCTCGGTGTCATCTGGGTCTGGCGCAGTATGCCAATCACCTCACCTTACCTTACTCACGGAAATCCATTCCAGTCCGTCGCTTTAATAACATCACTGAAATATGACATATGTGTCAATGACATCATACTATATATTGGCTGTTCATTTCATGTGACATCACGTTGCCATACCTCGTGTTTCCTGAAATGACACCCGTCTCAATACCTTGGTAGTCTAGGTAATGATGGTTAGGTCAATAACCAAAATAAATTCTGATGATTTAGGAGCCATTTCCTAACCCGAGATGCTTGATAAGTCCCTGCCCCATACTAAATCTTAACTGTGCAGAGCTACACTTGCAGAGTTACACCTGCTCTCATCACTCCCTGCTATTTATTTGGGGAGTTAGTTGTCTAAATACTGCCTGTTGTGTTTTGTGACCTAGGTCAAATTACAGAGTGTGTAATTTATACCTTTAGAGATTATTAATATCAAGATTCACCCATCCATGTATGTGGACATGGTGTATAACCAGGCAATTATCATATAGATTTGTTTTAAATTGCAGATGCAGAGACAGGGTCACCACTAGGACTAAGACTTGTTATGCCCTTCATTTAAATGGCAAATTAAGGTCATGCGTCCTGAGTCGTTTCATTCTGAGATCAGGGTTTTGGCCGCTGGTCATTGACTCCTGTGACTCTGCCATTGTATGTATACGTTGTATATCATTCTTCCACATGGAGTATAACCTCAGTGTGTCATTTTGGCTCAGATATAATCCTATTCCTGATGTAGCCGTGGCCCACACAATGTTATTATATGAAACAGAATTCCCTCTGAAGACCTAGACCCAGAGCACCTTGTTAGCATCGAAGTGGATTTATGGTCGCTAAAGCGCAGCCCCTATTGCCCAGTGTTGTGTTAAGGCAGTGTGAATTAGGTCTGTGTTTGTCAAGGGGGGACGTGACATGAGGGGGGGAAAAAAGTGCCAAAACGACCATGACCGCTCATACAAATACAACCCCAGGGACCGTCCCCCACCTCAGAAAGCTAAGTACCGCAAGAGCTGTCAACACTCATCCGCTCTGTGGGCCTCCTGCTGGCTGCTGGGATCAATGGCTTTATCCGGGAGAGCAGAGCACCACACAAACACTGGGTGCGAGATGGAGAGGCAGCCCCAGGAATGTTTGGGGCGGGTTTGGGGAAGATAAGGGTCTGCTGGCCCGCTGAACACAGAGGCGACAAATGAGGATTTTCAGATCAGCTGTAGACATGGTTAGCGCTCAGGGAGCAAATTTATTTCAAAACAAGTTGACCCTTTTGTGGCCGAAAAGCTCACTGTTGCATGATGACAATGAGGAAACTCAAGGCTACCTAGCTGAGCCTGGCCATGAAGCTGTACAATGTACATAAGTCAAGTTTATGTAACAATAAAATACTGATAATAAAGTCCTCCTATGGCCATTTTCAGAGATGAATCTTTCCTCTGCACATACAAATTAATTCAAATTGATGAGTACAATACATATTTGTAAATCATTTATTTCCCTGCTGGAGCTATTTCTCTCCTAGAAATTAACAGGCTGTTTGAGTGGGCACGACACATTCCTGTTGTCATATTAATAAATGATAGTGCTGATTGGCTGACACACCTGGTAATTGTTGTAATTGCCCAACCCCTTCAGCCCTTCTTTCCAAAGCACCAGCATGCAGAATGGTCACATGGGAGAGGGATATGCAAATTAAGCTCTGCTGTGACAGCTACAGAGCATTCCAAACTGCTTGTAAAACGGTCCAGAAATTTCACAAAACAAAGCTGATTTCAGAGTTCAGCTGTGTTTACCTCCACAAATACTTTAAAAAATTGCACCAATACCAAAATACAGTACAACTTGATTTTGACCAAAGGAGAGTTTTAATTATTAACCCATAACTACGTATTTCTAAATGCTGCAACTAATATACAACAACACATTGGGTCCCATTTCATTTATACTGCCGTGCCAATCTGGGGCTTGCTACAATCTTTGCATCACCAGCAGCGAGCTAGCCAAAGAGTCTGGATACCCATTTCAATGCCAGCCAACTAGGAAGTAATGAGGTGATAAAGAGAAAGAGGATTTATTTTGATTGGATCACCCTCTTTTCAAAGAGAGCAATTATATATCCTTTGTATGAGCAGCCCCTACCCCTGACTCTCAAAGATGACTCCAAAAATGTTTGGCACCCTCTTCATTTATTAGGCCAATCTCTTAAACCCTCACCCCTCCCCCCAGGGTAAAGGGGGACTCTTGACAGTGGAAAAGTGCAGTAGGCCAAATTTTGAGGTAGATCTGGTAGCCCAGTGTGGAAAGAAGTACAGACCAAAAAAATACACAGATTTCTCTGTCTCTCTCTTTTTCCTGACATTCAACAGCAGAAAACAGGCATGTGAGAACCACCTATGAAAACCACTGAAAATATTCTAGAAACCTCTGAAATCACAACATGTTTGACGATTGTCTGGAACCAATGTGACTTATTTGGTTCACATGTATATTTACCATTTACATATGTTTTTTTGACATTTTGCAGGTAAATACACCAAGGTATGACGTCTGTCAAATGTCATAGAAACTACAGGATGGATAGAAAATGCGCTGGTGTTGGAGACGGGTTTGAAACAGTTCCTGTGTAAAGCTAAGCTCCGTCTCAGGGCTGACTATTAAAACAGACTGATGATAATTCCCTCCAATAAAGCGTGATTACCCATGAGCTCATCAGAGCCGGATACATCCACAGGAACTTTGCTTAGGGGAGGATATTTGCACGCTGCAGTATGTGGCGAGTTTAATTCACAACATGTCTGGAAAAAAAAAAAAATCTAATTAGTTCCTCCTGATCAATATTTATTTACAACTATCAGTCAACCCCCAAAGTCACCGTGGTGGCCGGCGCCATGGCAACGGGTAAGCCCAGCGGCGAAAGCTGTGTGGCTACGTTCTTCAAATAGATCTGGCGTACGCTGGCCATGACTCTGAAACATTTCCACAAATTTTCCACTATGATGCGGAAGGGAAGAGTGAGAACAAGAGTGACTAATCAGCCAATCCGGGAGCTCTTTGGGTTTGTGAAACGCATAAACCAAGAACACAACCGAAAGATAGACAAGTAGCAGCTGTTTACTACACACGCAAGGCCATTCTTCTTCAGCTGAAAAAAAAAAAAAAGAAAAACTTACGACAGCTCTGTAGCGACAACTTGTGAAAAGTTGGAGTGACAGTTTTACAAACACAGAAGAATAAAGTAGGGATATGCCAAACAACAAAGAGTTTTACAGAAAGTATTGCTTCAACTAGCACTTGCAACGCCTGCCTCCATAGCGAAATAAAGAAAGTTAACTCTAATCAGAAGCTTTGGCGTACTTCAAGGCTTCATAAAGTGGGTATTGGCAACAGAGTGAGGACTGTGATGGAGAAACAGCTGGAGAGCTCGGCTCCGTCCAGATTGCTCCCGATGAGGGATTTATGTTCGCTAACTCTGCAAATGTGAGACTCTGGGCTCCGCCATCAAGCTCACCCCAGGCTGCCGCTAAGAGCTCTTGGGCCACTTCTGTTCCTTCGACGCCCTCTGCGGGGTGCGCGTGTTTACCTGCATCCCGCCGATCGATAATTTGCTCGGCGGGCAGCCACCGGAAGGGAAATGGAGTCCTCAAGCTTGGGTGGCTAAAAGCATGCGTACCCGACGCCTAATAGATGGAGTGCCCAGCTGAGGCTCTCGCTCCCAGCGCAGTGACGCATTCCATGGTCCAGATTCAAAGTCCTGACGCCGCCAGTGCAGACGGAGACAGGGGTGCTGCTAGACTTGAGGCACGACTAGGGCACAGACCACCAGCGCTCACATCCTCACTCAACTTATGATAAATAGCAAAAAACTAGTCATACTTCATAAACATTCACTGGGGCACAACGAATTATTAATAATAATAGGGTCTGGTAATGCCCCTGGACGGAGACAATTAGCCAAGGAGCTGCCGGAGCAGGGAGGCTTTCAGCTGGCACGGGGGGCCCCGGATTAATTGGCCCTTTTCTTGTAGATTGGGCACCTGCAGTGTTGACTGCCAGCTGCCAAAGCCTGGAGCATATACGCAGTGGGCATGGGATGTGTCACTGCATTTTAGTACAGGTTTGTGCCGCGTAACGTCTGTTCGGGCAACGTCCGACCACATGTACGTCCATGGACCCATAAGGTTATAATAGAGTTCAGAAATCCTGATCAGAGAACAGGATGTAGCAGTCGTAACCTATTTAACCCATATATCACCTTGCTAGATACATAAGCTGAAATACAGTACTGTATGTGTACAGTATCTTAGCTATTTAGTCAATACAGATACACTACATTATTCCAGGTAGCTTTGATAATGTGGTGTTCGCACAACCTCCAAATCACATAACGTCCCGTTTCACAGAACGTATCGTGGACGTTAAGTGACGCATACCTGTACTCAGCTGGTCAACTGTGGCGTGAAATACAGAGGCAACTGGGAACCTGCACCTCAGAACAGCCTTAAAATTGTGACTGGACCATCCAAATTACATCAAACGAAGTAGAAACCCATTTAAAAACATGTTCACAAGAGAGAAAACAAATCCCCACCATTGACCCAATTCTTGCCAATTTTTGTGATCAAAGACAATATCAGTTTATATAAAATCATAACCTCTGTCTCTCTCTCTTTCACTCACACACACACACACACACACACACACACACACACACACACACGAACCTAGGGAGGTATAGTATGCCCATGCATTTTGCATTTGTCATGATTTCCATTCATATAGCCAAACGCAGAAGCACAAAGCCTTTCTCAAGAGTAAACAGCAGTGCACAACCCAGGTATTTGTATTGAATTATACTCCATGTTTTATTCAGTATTTACAACCATGGGACAAGCATTCCCGCCCAGATATCGAACATGCAAAATTCCAGAGCCACAATGGCATCCACTGGCTGCGTCAGCTAACTGCGCCATTCCTTAGACTCCGTGCGTGATGCAACACTGTGTAAGGGGGTTTTATTTTCCCAAACAGAAGAGCAATAGCCCATCAGCACATCACAAAACTGGACCTTTATAGACAGTGAAATTGAAATGGCATGATGGTAGCGCTGAGCAAAAATACGCTATGTAGATTAAGCTCATATACATTCAGGAACAGAAGTCAGGAGGTCCACTTTCATAGATTTATAGGAATGATTCTATTCACTTTCTGTCACATATGTGTGCATGAAAAGCAGAGTGCCTTTTGACATATGTGTGCATGCATGCCATTGATGCATATTTCTCATGAACCATACACTAAGGTATAAAATGTGTCAAAGGTAATAGAATGGAGAGAAAATGCACTGGTGTTGGAGATAGGTTTGAAACAGTTCCTGTGTAAAGCTAAGCTCCGTCTCAGAGCTCTCTATTAAAACAGACTGATGATAATTCCCTCCAATAAAGCTTGATTACACAAGAGCTCATCAGAGCCGGACACATCCACAGGAACTTAAGTGAAGGCAGCAGTGATTGGCTCCTGATGACATCATCAATGTGAATTCAGCACTGGTCACATTCTATGGACCAGTCTGGGTGTGTCACCAGGATGGTTACCTACACAGGTACAGTAAACAGTAGGCAGACACTGATTTGCACAAACTGAGCAGCAGTACAAACTAATTTACAAATAAAATTACAACTAACTAAATGTATAGGGAAGTCCTTCCTCCACAGTCTATGAAAGAGAAATTAAGATCCTTAGTTTAGCCAGGGTATGATCCTGTGTTTGTACAGCACCAATCTGAACATTCAATGAGACTATATACCACACGCGTTTGCATAGACACTATATAGGCCCGTACAGTGAACAGTGTACAGTGTGGTATTTTCACACATTGGTATAAAATAACACTGTTTCAGTGTTAAATGGTTTTACTGAAGGTTTGAAATTGGATCCAGCTGTGACATCACAGCAGCTTCACAGTTGTATGCAAGACTACAGAAAGAAAATAAGACTAAATTGTAATGTAGCAAGACAACTCCATTATTCTGCACACATTGCTCAAGTTTGCAGCTCAAGGTACCGTTCTTACTCATGTGGGAGGCTCCCAGCAGGGCTAGTCATTTCATAACTATAATACAAAAACATACAATACATTATCACACTTATAATGCATATTCAGGACAAAGACAGGGTGCATTGACACTAAGTGCAGCTGAAACATGTAAATAAATTAATAAAAAGATGCATAAAATGTTATATACATTTCTTTTATAGATGCCCGGGAATGAGTTAACATTGAAATTGAAATGGGGACTTGTCAACCATATATACTGGAAACAGCAACTGCAGAAAACTCTTGTCTGTGGTGATCATTTTTCAAATGGTGTAAATCAAAATCTGATACATTTTGTAAGAGAACACAGACATTACAGTACAGGTGAGATTTTTCTCTTGCTCCTGTTTATGTAATGGTGACCACAGACAGTGAACTGTGGGTCACAACATCACTGTCCCAGATGCTGTTGCCGTTTTGCGGGGGCCGTGGTGGTGAAGCGAGTTCATTATAGCAAGAGAACGAGAGGACAAAAACCCACTTCTAGTATATAACATCGACTAGCACAGTGCCACAGTTCTTTTCACACCGAAAACCAGCACAGAGAGAGAGGTTTGTACCGTTTTAACAGATGGGCGCAAGCGTACGTGTGATCTGTGGGCCTGGAGGGATTTGGAGGACTAAATCTCTCAGTCCGTCGCTGCTGTGGCTGTTGATTGTGCGTGTTGATCTGCGTTAGCGTAGATCTGGTCGACATCTTCTGATTTCCCTCTATCCTCGAGGAGTTTTCCTTTAAACCAGCAGCCCTGTCCCTCATTAAAACGTGGGCTGACATATGGCCCAATATGGAACTCATTTTTTTTCTTATAAATCAAAGGAAATGAGAACGGTAAGCTGGGATATGTCCACCAATACATATTATTTGCCCACAATGAACAGAACCTAAATGCAAACTCCGTAGCAAAAGCACGAGTGAAATCCATTAGCGCACACCTACGTTGATGACATTCAGCAGACACACTTATACGGAGCGACTTACACAGAGCTCATTTTTACGCACTTACAGCTCACAGGGTACTGGTTCAGTTCCCACCCAGGTCAATACAGTTGTACCCCTAACCTACAATGTACTTCACCTAAACTGGTGGATATTTACCAATTTAGTTAAAGTACCTCAGATTGAAAGAAGCATAAAACTGAGAGATTCCAGTTACTCCAGAAGAACAGGAATTTGGTGAAGAATATCCCATGAATGCCTGACTGTCACATATGAGTCAGGCTAGGCTAAAGCTTCTGAACCAGATAATGGCTACAGATGATATGAACAAACACTCCATCAACCTATCTGAAACCCACAGTCTAATAAATGTGTCATTTTCAGTCATACAGCAATATTGTTTGATGCTTTTTAGCTTCTGTGATACACACTGGATGATTTTTTTTCCCTCCAGAGCTGCGTTTCTGGAATCCAAATATCAAAACAGAGTGTCTTGGCCTCACTGGCTTTAAACAACTGGAAAATAGTGCTTGAGTGTGATGGAGAGTTTCACGAATCGTGCATCTCCAAAATTCACTGTCACACACACGCCAAACTTCTAAGGTCAATATTTCAGCAGACTGGAGCCATGAACGGGCCCTAAAATCATTACTGCATAAAAGATAATAATATAAAATGACAGGGTATTAAATGAAAAGCAATAATACACAAAAAGATCTACAATGCAAGAATGAAGCATACAATGCATTGTGATTATGTCTTCTGATTTTATTTCTCTTTTATTTTCACTGAACTTCAAGTAGCCTAATGAGTAGTTACAATCATATACATAGTAGCTACAGCTGAGCTGATATGTCTCATAACTCTCTTTCATTTTGCATGTTCAAGTTCCAACAACTGTGATGACAAACACCACACAGCAAATATTCAATGAGTTATTGTAGATGGTCAATTTAAAATTGACATTCCAATAAACATACAGTGCTGCACTTATCTATGTTTTAAGATTAATATACAAGAAGTGGGCATGCCAATTTTAAACACTTTAGAAAAATATACTCATATTCCAAAAGCAGCAATTTCCTTGCCAGGGATCGATTAAGTTAAATTTTCAGACTTGGCCCACTGTTCATATGGTTTTAGGAGCAAGGGGGTTTCACACAGACTATAAGATCCTTTTTGCTATCAGCCATAAATTCCCATTATTTACTTTTAAACTGATCATTCAAGTGTATGCCACATTAACATCTTTTTTTTTATAAGGTTGTATAATTTCACATAACTGTGTGTATGGCTACGGAAGTAAATGGTACTGTTTTTTTTTTTTGTACTAATTTTGTGCAGTATGTTACAGTTTAAGATCTATAACTGTGCTACCCTAATCCATACTGCAGTATGTTACAGTTTAAGATCCATAACTGTGCTACCCTAATCCATACTGCAGTATGTTACAGTTTAAGCTCCATAACTGTGCTACCCTAATCCATACTGCAGTATGTTACAGTTTAAGCTCCATAACTGTGCTACCCTAATCCATACTGCAGTATGTTACAGTTTAAGCTCTATAACTGTGCTACCCTAATCCATACTGCAGTACGTTACAGTTTAAGATCCATAACTGTGCTACCCTAATCCATACTGCAGTATGTTACAGTTTAAGCTCCATAACTGTGTCTACCTAATCCATACTGCAGTATGTTACAGTTTAAGCTCCATAATAATCCACAGTATGTTACAGTTTAAGCTCCATAACCTAATCCATACTGCAGTATGTTACATCTTAAACTCCATGACTGTGCTACGCTAATCCATACCATAGCATGTTACAGCTTAAACTCAATAACTGTGCTATGTAGGTCAGGTTGCTCCAGCCATCCAATACCTACTCCAGTCCATCCAGATAAAACAAGCAGGAGCTGGGCCTAGTGGTGCGTGACTGCATCCTCAGGCATCTTCTCTTTAGAGGTGCTCAGGCAAAAAGCTGCATGTGGACGTATTACACCAATTAATTAACACATTCATCATGTTTATATACCCACTGCTATGCAGATCAGCTACATTTTTAGCAGGTAGCATTAAAAGAGATTCATTCAACGTATTAACACTTAGCAGTTGTTAGGGGTGAGATGATAAACCTCTGACAGGAAGTGCTTACAAAGTCATAATTTATTTCAGAGACCATGATAATATATAAATCATACAAGAGGTCTCCTCATAAATCAAACACGAGATTAGTCTTGTATTAATCTTTATTAGCATTCGGGTTGCTCCTGGAGTAAAAGTGCCAGTTGAGCGTGCAGTTGTGGATGACACACCTGTGGGTCTGAGACCCTGCCGTGCCGTCACTAGCCATGGCTGAAGGTTGATGCTCACTTTCTCAGATGCACCGTGATACAAAAACCTTATGGCAAAGTCCTCGTACCTCATACCCACATGAGTGGGGTTCTGTATTGAGAACAGTTTGACGTTTGCTTTCACAAATTATTAATTCAACAAATAGCAGCTTGCGTTGATGATTTCAATCAATGTTGGACGATACTTCACTCCAAATAAAACTAAAAGAATTACTGCTATAATTGCCTTCAGACTGTAACATGTAGTCGAAACCATTAGAGACACAAAGTCTAAATTACATTTCACTTGTCTACATGATGAGCAATATTATTTCATGACATGCCCAGCAAAGGGTTAACTATAAAACAGACTCTACGAGCCAAGCACGTCTGTTACTCTACTACAGCAGTTGTAAACCTGCATTTTTTAAGAGGAGGTGCACGTGGTTTCCCTTGGTACTCTGTGTCTATTATTCATAGATGCGTTTCCGTGTAAAATTCCAGAGGAGTGGATTAAAAATGTATTGCGGTACATTGACAAGCCAAGTGCACACGGATCACACGGAGACAGGATGGAGTGAGCACCCCAGGGGTCCTACGCTGGGTATCCCAGGAGATCTCAAGGCTCTGTCATGGGGTAGGCTGGAGCCTGCCTCCGAAATATGGGCCACGTACGTGTTCTCCTGCTCCCGGGGATTCAGGCCTTCTAATTCATCTGCAAGTTCCCCCGGAGCAGGTCATTTATGTTGCCATCTGTTTTTTTCCCCTCAGTTGTCTTTATGCACGTTTTCTGAAATTACGCCTCATTTCTCGAAACCGTGAGCACACAACTCAAGACGGTCAGCCGTTTTTGCGAAACCTTAGGATCCCATCAAAATTTTACACTGCATTCAAAATCATGTTTTTTCCCCCACATTGCAGCCAAATCATTCAAGCCAGAAAATGAGTACGCCTTACTGAATATCAAATATGGGCGGGTATGATAAATGAAAGACACACGGCAATAAGAAAATCTTTAGGTAACAGTATGCTCTTTCTTTGTGCTGGTATGTTCTGCTTACGTATACTAGATCAGTGTTCAAAATTATTCAGCGAATACAATGCAACAGAAATACTAAAAAAGAACACACAAACACAGCAATACTGTTTTTTTGTTGTTGTTTTTCAAATCACAGTTCCGCAGGCGGTAGGAAATGTAAAAGAAAATGAGAAAAATAATATACGGTACTGATAGACAGGTTAAAAACAAAAACATTAATATCTAAACATGACATAAGAATTTATTCAGGGTTCTGTCTCCTCTCTTGCTCAGGCCAGAGACTTTCTTGCAGTATAAAAGCAGTGGGGGAAAATGCAAATGCACACCCACCCAGGGCATTAGATTATATTACATTACAGATGCTTTTATCCAAAGCGACTTGGTTGATTAGGCTAACCAAGGGAGCAATGTGGGGTTGAGGGCCTTGTTCAAGGACCTGACAGCAATGGTGCTCTTGCTGTGGCTGGATTGGAGCTTGAGCCACCAACCTCTGGGGTCTCAGCCATGTTCCTTAGCCACTAGACTACAGGCTGCCCCCTGCTATATCTGCTACATATTTGTCTGCTATATCCACATCCTTATGGCCATCCATTTGTTCAACTAAGGGCACATGGCTGTGGGGGTGATGCTAAGAAGAACACTTATGCTGGGATTAGGAGAGGTGAACATGGAGGGAGACACAGAGATGCGAAAGGATCCCACCGAACCAGTCATGAGCGGTCCAGTGAACATACACCGGAAAAACATTTGTGCTGACCGCTTTCCAAAGGCAAAAGAAAGAAGGAGTGTGTGCAAAAGAAGTATGTACAAAGCAAACAAACACAGGGTCTAAGGCAACTTCCACAATCCAAGCAAGGAGTAATGTGGTTCCCTGCTGGAGGCCTTGCTCATACCCAAGTGATGTAGAATGTTATATTTCCAGATTGAAAATGGATTATATATCTCCAGAAGTGATATAGATTTGATATTTGTCATCTTATGGTGCAAATTGACATGACCATAAATATGCTTCACGAATTGTCCATATTATTTAACCTATAAAGAACACATCAAGTCAAGAAACCTCTGGATATTAACCATTTTACTCAGTTTCCCTTCCTACTGATAGAACCAATGGACCTGAGTACAGTAGAACTATGATCAGTCTTTGTCCCAGTGAAATGAATATTTTACAGACTGGATACATAAAAGCATAAACAAGACATGGGTAGCGGCTGTTTATTTTCTTGGAGGGAAGAGAAATGTGCAGTGGATCGATTGATGGCAGCCATTTCTCATCTTTGAGATGGAATAAAAAATGACCTTGTGGAAATTTGAGACACTTCGAAATGATTTAAATACTGGCACTGCAAAACAAGTCAACCAATGCTGTATTTCCTTAATGGAAATTCAAAGAAGCTTAAGGAAGTACCTGTGGGAAGAATAATTTACAGTTTTAATTTATGACAGGCAGCAAAAAATTAAAAAATTAATTTTAACAACACTTACAATATGCTATTAACTGAAACCCTTCCTCCATTAGTGATTCAGCTTTTAAGCAACTGCCTGTGAGACTCCTTGCAGGCAATGTGGGAATAATTTAGGCTTTAACTCTATGTTTTTTCAACACTATTATCATTCTATTATAAACCAAATTTTATTCATTTTTATTTCTTCTCAATTTGAAATTCCCTCATTACAACATTCTCTATCTGGTTGTCTTGTATTTAGGCTGAAGGAGGGATGGAGTTTCACTGATCAAAAAATGGAAGGAGAAGCCATACATTGTCAGTGTCTCAGTGATTTGGGCCAATGACTGCAGCGGCCAGAGAGGGAAAAAAACATTTTGATTGGCTCAGAAAAGTCAGTGATTGACAGCTGAAAACAGCTCTACCCCAATGGGACTCGTGAAACCTCATTTCAACCATCACTACTCCTCTCAAAGGTCTGCAGTGTGAGGATTCAGTTCTGAGCCGACAGGTGTGTCACCATATCAAAAGCTACTCATTTTCAGCCGGACATACTACCCACAAGGCCGTAAAATTCATCCTCATCATTCATAACACTCCAGGAGAGAGCGAAACAAGACCGCTTTCTTGGATGAGGACCCAAGAGGAAAATTACAGCCCAGAAGTATGAATCCACTCTGTGACAACTAACCACAAAAACTGACAAGCGTCACCACCAATGGCTGTGAAAAGACGTGTGAAGTAGATCAGCACCGGTGTGAATTTCAGGAGGGAGAGAGGGTTGGCACCGCAGCTGAATAAAATCTACATGTATTAAAGAGTATTAAATATTACTTCATTAAAAAAAATCAGTAGAAATTCACTGACACATCTTCAGAGTTGGTCTGGCAAGTTAACCAAATGTGGAATGAACTCCAAAGTAGCATTCATACCATGCATTTTCAATTTCAAGCTCAATTTAAAGCAAGGCGAGATTTGAACTGCAATTGAAATGCAATCACTCTTACCACTGACATTAACTATATATTTAGCATACAAAATCATGCTTAATCAAGCTAATTATCATTAAAGCAAAAAATGCTGGCTTAACTCATGTTAGTAAACATTTGTAGCACCGAAATCATATTGAAGGGCAATGCATGGCCTCAGCTATCTGCTAACTCAATGTTACTGCTGCTGGCAATGCTACCAAGCAAACTAAGTTTTACCTGATGTGTTTTTACCCGACATGCGCGACCTTTCTGAGTATTGACGAAAATAGATGCTTGTTTTAGAGCTGCCAGTAATCTTCAGAAAATCGTGTCTAAAATGTTACAGTATATAAAATAACCTGACATGGGTGTGGTTAGCACTGTCACAGCTGTGTTTGTTATTAATAAAGTCGTCAGAAAAGACTCTATTCCCCACATAGTTAAGCATCAGTCGAATCATGTCCCTGTTAGGCGTCTGTCATCATCCAACTGAATGAGGTCATTGATCTCAACTGCCTATAAATAGTTAATATTTTAAAAACATACTCAACGTCTTTCTGTATTAACGTCCTTTCCAGCACATACACAAAAACACACTTTAAATGGAACAAGAAATGTGACATGAATGGGTCTATAAGTTAATACACAAAGGGCCTGACTTACTAAAGCATTTAGAACATGCAAAACTATTTGTCTGGTGCAAAAAGACTAAGACAGTAATTGTAATTGGTGAATTGACATGAGCCCAAAGTGTTAAACTTGAGAAACTTGTAAAACAGATGTTGAGTCTTTAAGTCACCATTATAGAAAAAAAGCTCTTTGCTGATTTGTTATCCATTCCCTCGATCTTATTGGTTTAATTACTTTTAAACAGATGCGTATACAAACAGCCCCGCGCATCATTAGCGCCAGCAATTAAGAGAAATATGCCAGATCTTTTAATGGATAAAAGATTGTGTCTATCTTTTACCCATTAACATAATTAAGACCACTCAGAGCTATTTTGGAATTGGTAACACTTTATTGGATTCTCCATGTTTAACACATTGAAGCCTGTGTCACAGGCACTGCTTCACAATCCTTCCTAATGCGTTATAACTTTGGTTATTATCACCATGTGTGTCTGTGATGTATTTGTTTTAAACATTTATACAATATTTTTCATGTTTATTTAAGGAAATTTTGCTTAAGAAGCAGTTGCATGTGTTTTAAACATGGTTCTTCCCATCTTTCATTTCATTGGGTAATTCAGCTGACTGCTAAGTGACAAATGAGGTGCGTAAACTGAATCCCGTCCCCTGATTGGGTGGGAGACACAGGTCCCTCAGCCACTGTGCCTCACTGGCCAGCCAAGCAGGAATTTCAGATTCATTAAAAAAAAACACCTCTGGCCTAGTATTTTTAATAAGAGCAATTGATCAAACCTGTTTCAAGCAGCCTTAATTGCAATGTAAGTTTCCAAAGCAAAGACACAAATGAAGCAATATCCAGGCATCTATATGATTTTTTCCTTTGTGGGTTTGGGTTTGAGATTTGCCTTGAGGTTCAGAGTTATAGCAAGATGTCTCTCTCTGGGTCCAGACAGCCATCTGCACCCGAATGGAGACACACCGTTTGTAACGCAAATTTTGTGAGCAGAGTGTATATTGCCCTTTCTACAGCAACGAATTCTGGTCCATGTCCTCGGAAAGCATCCTTATCCAATGTTTCACATGACAGTGCATTACACATTTAATTGTAACATGTTATCCTCCATAGCACAGACACGGTACAGACCAGATTAGACTAGATTATACTACATTAGCTCCCATATATTTAGATTCGATTTCAATGGATTAGAGTCAGTCTATTGTCCACGTCTTATCGAAATATTTCTTTAGCTTCACTGTTACAGATGACGAATAAACATTTCCAGACAGTTTATCCTTATTGCAATACACACCATATCAGGCCCTACTAGGAAGCACCTCGTAACCATTCATTCATTCACACAATCCAGCTGAATAGGTGGCCGATACAGGATTCAAAGCCTTAACTTTGCGGTTCGCAACTCTATGCCACACTGCTGGCCAAAGCAGAATAATCTCACCTCGTCTGAAAGCCAGAACAAATCTTACAGAATGAACAACATAACTTTAAACTGCTCGCAGGGTAAAAAAAGCAACCTAATATGAATTTTAAATAGGGGGTGGAATAATTGAGTAAATTAATTAACCTTCCGCATAAAAAAAGTGACTTGCTGGAAATCCCCTGCAGGATGCTGGGGCCGTGATCTTATTAGAGGTTATTAAAAGGCTGTCTTCATGCCTGTTACAGGCTGGGGGGGATTAAGGCTTGGTCTCGCTCTTTCACAGAGAGAGAGAGGGAAGCTGCTGAGGAGTCGGAATGCGGCCCGATTTGGATGTCTCCTGTTCCGTGCCCCTCAAACTGTACGTTTTGGTTCCACTGGGCTAGCTAATTTAAAATGACTGGAGACCTGAAAAAGGCAAACGAATCACGACGTGACCCTCCTCACACGCTTTAAAGGATGGTGATTCTGCGTGTCCCAAGAAGAAAGGGGTTGTGGGAAGGGAGCTGGATGGAGGAGAGATTGGTGGAGTATGGGCTTTTGGTTGTGTGAGTGGGAGTGAAAGTGTGGGCGAGGGACAGTCATGGCTGCCATTCAAAAAACACAACCTGTCTCTGATCCATGACCAGCGCACTCAAACAGACACACACACACACACATACACACACAGAAAAACAAGCACAAAGATGAATCCCATCCCCATGGCAACCCACTGTAAATGCACCATTGACCATGATAGCCTGCGCGGACCACTCAAACCACAGAATTTCTAATAACGGGCTCGGATCTCTCTTTCCACGAAGGGCAAGTTCGCCCGGACATACAATTACATGCTGTCTGGAGTATTCAGCAAAAACCCCCTTTTTTCCAAACTGCCCCTCTGTCCTACTAACAGACTGAAATTTTCTACGCCTGGAAACGATGAGCGGCTAAAACATTGTCCTTGTCCTGGTTGTCTCCAGTAATCCAGCTCAGCGCTGACAGAACCAGTGATACGCTTTTCATTTCAAAAAAGACAGCCTCTGTGTACATGCTTCTGCTCAAAATCTTGACAGCATTTTTTTGTTAGCGCAACAACATACTAGCCATTAAACCTCCATTTCAAAATACAAACCATAAAAGACTGTTTAACGCTGTGCGACAACACGTTCTGTGCTCCTTCGGCTCAGCGCTTTTCAACAAAGGTTAAGGCAGAGTGTGACATATCCACAATGTGGGCAAACTGAAGGAGGCCTCGGAAGTGAATAGCACTTCTTAGTTCCGCTTCCGCATTAAAATGTCACAATCTATTTCTTACATTATGTTAATAACCCTGGTTATCTTCACGATATGAGTTATGTAAATGGATAAAGTTAGGAGCTCTGGTGACTTTTTAGTGATTGCTTAATAGTACTCATTATTATTATTATTATTATTAGTTGATGTAGTAGTATCAGTGAAGTAGTATCATTAAATAAGAAACAGAAGAAGAGGCAGGAAAACAAGGTAAAAACTCAAACACCATTTCCGAAGGACATTCTGTCAGGACCTCAATGCCCACCTGTAATTATAGCAGGCTCACAGAGCTATGAGGCCCCGAGCCAGACTCCACAGAGGTGAGCTCACCGCCCCTCTCAAATGAGAAATGCTCCGCACTCGCCCTGCATCGCCATGCCCTCAAATAACAGTCCAGCCAGCCCTTTCCAACACGGCGAGGGAGAAGACTTACAGGAATCAGGGCGTCTACGCTGAATTTTGCTGATGTGTTTTATTTTTTTGTGCTCATACTGCAAGTTGGTGAAAGGGCCTTAAGGAGAACAAAATGTGTGAAAATAAAATGACAGCGGAGAAAAAGACACTCCTTTATATTTACTCCATTTATGGGAGAGCGTCTGTCTTTCAAGTGGGCCTCTGGGTAATGTGTATCAAAGCTGACAGCTGCGCACGCAGCCACGTTTGGCGTCAAAGGAAAAGGACTGCGCTTCCAAATCAAACTTTCGGCGTAGTCGCTAATGAACGCAGCTAACTTTTCAAATGTGAATGAGGCCTTTTTTCCCCAATCTGAAACGACCACAGTAGCATTTGTAATGCATTATTCGTAATAATTTCTCTGAGGAGGCGTTACATTTAAATCTAATCCGTCCTCTGTGCCTTAATTGCACACGTGGTTGTCCCATCCGTGTTTCAAGACGACAATCAGAAGGACTCTCAGTAAGTTAATATTGTATTAGCCACGGTAAAATTCACAACTCAATTGCAAAACAGATAGCATTTAGAAAAACATTTTGAACATTCGGCTCCCAGTTCGTTTTACAGCAGCATCAAGCGTTGGAAACACACTGAAATGTATTGAAGTCTGACCTCAGTCCATTTGTAGCGGGGTCGTCTCTCCCGTTGTGACATGTTGTGTGGTGCCGAACAACGGACACTGCTGCCGGCTGATCGCAGCCTGGTGCCTTTTGTCGACGTGTGCGGCCCCCGGCTTTTTGTTTTTCGGTCATAACAACGCTCCGCTACTCTAGGGGGGCACGCTGCCCCGTTCAACTGATGGGGAGGGGCTCGGTGGGGCACTTGATTTCCTTAATATTGGGTCATTCATTCAGGCATTGCATCTGTATCAGACACCCGTTTGTGAGTCCCTAATATTACATACATATACTATTTAAGCCACATATGATGAGCAATAACTCCAACACATAATAAAAACACAATGGAAAGTTGTCTACTGTATAACTGTCTCTCTTCTTCTAATTTGGGCTGTATTCCCAATACCAAGAAATATATATTTTTCAACAAAACCATCAGAAAGACCTTAAACGAAATGATCATCAAGATATAGTCTATAGCTGCTTTTATGTTGATAGAGTATCAAGGTCCATCTGTTTTATTGCAATATGCATAAAATCCAAACCAGAATGTGCCGAAGCAAAATGATACACTTTACTAAAATAAAACGAAAGGACACAACAGATGAATTTAACCAATATTTCTTCAAAGTAATCCTACATACAGGATCAACAGTAGAACAGATGCTGGATATAAGCGGTGGAGTGAAGTGCAGTTAATGTCATGTAAAGTAATAGAACATCGCCTGTCAATCAGGGCAGTGCTAAGAGAAGAGTAATGGTGCAAAGGAACAGAAGTCTTTAACATTTTCAATGTCTCATTAAAACACAGCAATGTCCAAGAGCTCAGTAGATTTCCATTTTTTTTTTCTTTTCAAACTTCTATCCCTTAATGAGGGAACACAACCTACACTGAAACAACGCATCAATCCTACTGGCAATTGATAATGATTGCCCTTCAATGATTCGCCTATTGTTCTCATGATAGCGTATGAAGCTAGTTTCAATCATGACGGTGTGTTTATACAGCTCATTTTCAGCAAGAGCAGTTTGATTGTTTTTGAAAATTAGCTTAAATGGCCCGCTGATGAATAAACACGCAAAGGGGAGCGGTTGTCACACAATTCACATACATCCGTGCTTTGAACTTCAAAATGAAGGACTAAAATCAAAGTACAGCAGACTGCATTAGCGATGTTTCATTCCACATTAAGCCAAAATAATGACAACTATTTACAGAATTTGTAATGGATTATTTACTTCTGAAAACAAACGTTGCCTTTGAGGAGCTGCACATTTGAGAAGAAAAGTAGTGTTTAGTAAATATATAATTCATCTTATTTATTCGTTTTATTTCAGCCATATCATTGTATTTTATTCCACGGTTGGACAGTTATTTATGCTGACAACTTGCAAGTGCATAATTTACAAGTTCAGGTACTCACGGTCAAATAACATTTCTCTTGGAGAAAAGTAAAAGGTTTTTGTCTTAAGTGATTTTGAGATTCTAACCGCGCTGGTTTGTATCAAACAGGAGAAATGAAGCAAGTGCACCATACATTTTAGCCATACATATTTTGTGTTTTTCTATCTTAAATCAAAATGTCACATTTTTTACATAGTCAATTTATTTATAAGCATACGACAGACATGTGTAAAACTTTCTGACGTAAACCATTGGCTCCTCCTTTGCCCCATTCCCTGCTTCAAATCATTCCTGACAAACAAAAAAAGGTGCTTCTGAAAAACTGCATGACACAAGCTAGCTCTTTTCAGGTGTATCATTGAGTGCCTCTCATGTCTCAAATAACGTCAATTTTAGGCACCTAATCTCTGACGAGAGCGTCTGAAAAACCTGCTTCTTGTTATCGTATTGGTTGCCCATTGAGGGACCCACTTAAGGGGAGATGACAAGCCCATCAAAGAAAGCAGAGTGGAGCAGTCTTATGGGAGAGAAAGGTTTGGTAATAGACTGTAGGTAGGAGGGAGCGGCAGGGAACGATTACAGGCCACAACCGATAAGCAGCGACAGGAGATGAGGAGAGGTGTGACTTGTGAGCGCATTGGCCGATTGAAGACAAAGTGGGGAAACGGCATGTCGTATCGGTGACTCGGAGAGGCCTGATGACACGTGCCAGGAGACCGACGAGAACAGAGCTGCAGTAATAAATCTGAGACGGCACAAGGGCCTGGACAATGAGCTGGTTGGCGTAAGCAATGAGGAGCAGATGGATTTCGCCAAAGTTATTAGAGAAAGCATCGAGAGCTCCGGGTGACTCTCGCAATGTTCTCAGAGAAGGACAGCTGACTATCTAGACCTGCACCAGGATTCTTGGCAGGCGTGGGAAACAGGCGCCATTGTGTTGTCTTTAGTTTTGACAAATTAAAAGCTAATATAACTGGTAAAAACTGAGGGAGGCTGCCATGCCACATGCACCTGCTGCTTTCTAGTGGAATGGCTGAATTCTCACTAAACCCTTATGATAATAAAGTGGTACTGGAGGCCCTGCCGCATCAGGGAACACATCTAATTATCTGCCCCAGCAGAGCTGCGCTGTGATAGGCTGTTTGGTAAGCCCGGGCGCGGTCCTGCACGTGCAGGGGTACATGGGAATTTCAGGAATGCCGGCCGTCATCAGTTCACAGGCAGTGAAAAGAACAGCTGAGTCAGTAGGAGTCACATGCAGATTGTGGGGCGGAGTGGGAGTTTGTGGGAGGGGGGGGAACAGGTGGCCGAAACAACCCCCCCCCCAGGCCTTTTACTCTTTCATCTTTCATTCCGTGCCAAGTCGGCGCCTGCATGGTTTCAAAGGGTCATCAAGATCGTATTATGGTCAGAACAATGGGCAACGTTTCCAGGCTCAAAACTAATGCCAAGAACGTCAGCATCACTCGGGCCTGCATTCAATCCACCTGAAAAGCCGTCTGTAACTTAGAGACGCAGAGATGGAGGCAGATGTTTTTATTTTTGCCTCAGTGCTTACACAGACTTTTTCCACTACACTTGATGGCAATACAGATGCCACTGTGCAGCAATGTATACAGCTTTAGTTTTCCTTCAGGACGGATCTGAGGAAAGACATTTACATGAAATAAAACCTCCCTATTTTTGATTTCCATGCAACAATGAATGACAAAAAGCATTTTCATGATGCTAATGTTAATAGCTAGTCTTGCCACAGAATTTGTAATGTGTGCGCTAGGGCTTGCTTCCTTTGGTTTCCCTTTGCTCCAAATGGAAACAGCTTGTGACCATTCTGACTGATCATCTATTATTGGCTATGACATTTGCATAGCCCCATCTCATTGGATGGCTTAATGGGATAGGCATTGTCCCCATCACTGAAGGATCTCTTCAGCCAATGGAAATGAAGGGGATGGAAATTAATACAGTGACAGCAAATTACAATTTAGATGATTAGATGCTGAGGCAGTTTCATTCGTCCACCCGGATGGGTTTTCGCATACCATAACTGACTGACCAAGCAAAACAATTATTCATGAATTTATGACTGAATTATTGAATCTGTAGATGTCATCTCCATTTGTATGCTGTGTATAATCTGAGCTCTGCTCGCCCATCAGTGGAATACTAAAGAGAGAGAAGTGGAGAGCGAGAGGGAAAGAGAGGCAGAGGATTTGCAGAGGGCACAACGGATGGGATGGACGCAGCATGTGAGCCACTATCTGGGCAGCTGATCGTTAAAGCTTCATTCCGAACGTCCCCCCCGCTGACGCTAATTCACTCATTGGCGTCTCCTCTACAGCACGACTGTAACCAGACATGGCTCCAGCATTTCAGCTCTGATTATGTCTATTTAATTCTATATATAGAGGGCTGCACTGCTTAAAAAAATATGTTGTAAAGGTATGGCAACTGAACCGAAACCATTTATGTACTTGAGGGTAAACAGGGATATGTTAAACGATTTGTGTACTAGGCATTGATTCAAAACTTTGCATGCATAGCGGTTTCAGGCAACCCGCGGTATCGGTCTCATGGCTCTCCCCGGCACAGTTTTGGCAGCGCCTGTCCCAAACTGCTTCAGCAAATATCCGACTGTACAAAATGATCAGTGTGCAAAACGTGGCTCAGAGAGTCTGCTGGGGAAAATAAGAGGTGTAATTCCGCAACAAGCCTGCGACAGTCAGATGGCTGCAACGGCCAATTACTTCACATTCACAACAGGTGTAATCCAAACAGTTATGCCGGCCCTGGATTGCGGATTAGACAGGTACTGTGAATAACATCCATTCTGTTGCCAAGCCGCCACCAGCGCAGCTACGGTAACCTTTCAAAATATAATATTCTCCGGAGAATGCGCTCAACCAGGTGCTCCTTTATTAGCTTTTAGAAAACTAAAACTACTTTATTAAAATTCCTTTTGCATCATACAACTGTCAAACCTGTCAGAGAACACTTGACATGAACAGCACATCCAATTAAGACAGGTAGCCTGCGTCTAACGCATCTAACAAACATGACAGACAAGACTTGCATGTGGGGTACAACATTTACGAACAAGACTGACAGATGTCGTCACAGTTTGTTCCAGATTGCTATGCTTGAGGGGAAAAACAATACATGGGCCCAGTTGGCTTTTAACATTGCTGCACTGTACCATTATCCTAATGGCGTCAGTTGCTATCGGTTGCACGGTGGGTGAACCGAATGAAAAAGGGCTAGAATTCCACAGTCGACATGTGCATCAGGTGACCATGGTAGAAGCTGCTTCAATAAGACTCCCTTATCTCATTCATTTAAGCCATTTGATTCCACATTCTAGCAGGACATACAATAAATGAGGTATTTCTATTCTGACTCAGTAGCTTTTTCAACAGGATGGTTCAAGCATGGAACACGGTTCTGTTCTTAAGTGTAGTCATCTGCATCTTCCAACTGCACACCGCCGCTCTGGTCTCCTTCAGCACAGGGCAGGAGTTCATGGAAGGGAAAAGCCTCGGGAGATGGAATCTGCAGAGGTCCCGTTACCTTAAAATGTCGAAAAGCTGCCATTAAGCACCGCTGTGACTGCTGGGCTTCGCAAAATGGACTGGCAGTGCGTAGCATTCAGGGCCACTGGGGTGTGAAGCCGTGCTACTCAGCACTGATCCTGAGAGGCAGCAGCCCTGCTCACGCTCAACTATCCTGTTTATCCTTTATCGAAACAGGAAGCAATGCCTGACGGTATATTATAGGGCCTTGCCATCATTACATCATACCTTATGGAGTCTGTCAAAATAAAAGTTTGGGTGAAGTATTTTCAGACAACCCCTCATTCAAATACATCTATCCGTCCAATCCGGTTTTCTCTGCAGGTATTAAATTGCCACATATCTCATCTCCCATCATGCACACTGCTTCCGGCATCCCTCCCCCTCCCCATCTCCACCATCATGTCTATTTCCTTTCTTCTGTATTTCTCTTTTTTTCTAGTGGTCTGGTGGTGGTCCACCTCGCCCAAAATTGTGAGGTATGACACTGCCTGCCTTGGACGCCAAGCACAAGATCAAATGATTGTACCATTATACAACTTGCCACATCACAATGAACTCCTTCTAAGTGCATTCAATGTTGTGTGAAAATTCATTCTCCTGAATGTAAAATTGTGACAGTGCAAACTTGTTTGTAAGTTGTAGGTCGCTCTGCAAAAGGCCTGCAATGTGATGTAACGTAATGAACTCGCACACACGTTTTCAAATACATGTGCAGCCAACAGCAGCGTTTTATCTCTTCAGTTAACAAGCTGAGCCATACAGCCTTGAGCTGTAGGACTGCAGTCATCGCGGGCAGACCACGGTCGCCAAATCGACCAATGGAGTGCGTGATGAGGCGGGCGACGACTATGACTACTTGTGAAATGCACCATGGGAATCTTGGCTACACTTGGCACTGCAAGTTTAAGGTTTTTGATTTCTCTGTCAGGGACTAGTGTGGGATGTGCCTCCAAGAGGGATTGTCCAGATTTCATTTTTAGAGAAAAAAAATGTTCCGAAGAGGGAGGCTAGATAAACTGTTTTACGACTATGACTATAACTGTTGTATGACTATGATTTGTTGAGTTCGGTTGGATCAAAAGCCTGCAGCCAATGCCTGGAGCAGGGGAGACACGTCTTCCGTGATTGATAACCTCATTTTTAATTACACATGGCTTCATTACACAAGCATCTATTATGCAGAGATATTTTGACAAGAGACATTCATAATTTAAATCTACAGTCCCACGTTTAATTACATGATTTCACCATTTAAACTTCGCCAACAAGAAACTATCTTGGCCTAAACAGAAATTATCAATTATTAAATTACCTCTCTAACATTTGTAGGATTTTTAATGTTTGGGCAGCAGAACAGAAATGTACACTACTGAACAAAAATAGAATTACCAACATGCAACATTAATACACAGGTGCCATCCCAGTAGCCATCCATTAATCAAGCAGCATCCATGCATGCATACAGTAACACATAAATACATAAAAATGCCTGATTGCCTGTAATTATGTCTAGCATGTCTCCAAGAGGACATCTTAATGGCATAAAGAGGGATTATTGTTGGACCACATTTTACGGAAAATTCAGGACCCCAAAACTGACCAACTTACTGTTTCCACAATGGTGTCTAAAGAGATGCCAACATGGCACTTTGAGGGAAAGACTTCATCAACAAGGGGAAACAGCTGCCAGAGGCACAAACGGCAGGATCTTTCAGTGTTTTTGCATCCATTTTAAATGCAAGGCAACACGGGCAGGTATTTCTTCCATTTACCAGGCTTTCTGCACTGCTACTCTGCACTCCTGTCTCCAGGATCAAGTGTGCACCTCAATCAATACTAATGTGCACTTTCATAACTTCTACTATGCTATATGTGCCCTATTACAATTATAAGTGTACACTCATATGCCAGAAAGTATTCTATTTCCTGATTTTCCATGTATAAAGTGATATTATAAGACATGCTGCAGTGAAGTTATATACCATCTCAGTGATCCATATGAGTGTACTTGGTTGCACCAAGTTCAGGTTTGCCAAAGGGCTGCCAACCACCATCAGACCTTCGCAAACTGATGATAGCCTCTACAGTCACAAGTGTCACCAGAGAGTGCTTCAGAGTTCCGCTGCCAGACTGCCACACCGCAAACAGAGGCCATTTCAGCTGCAGCACTGGGCACATGAATTCAATACAGCTCACACAAGAATGATAGATCAGCGCGAACTTATTACAGCGATAATGATGGATCTAAGCACGTAGAGGTGCCTGCTGGCTTTCAGTGTTCACTGTCAGCATTGGTTTATAACAGCAGGAAATAAGACATACGACTATGTTGTGATTGCACATGATGTTCATGAATGTTTTTTAGAAAGTAATGTCAGAGCTCTGACGGATTAGATAAACAGCAGACACAAATGAGAAAAGGATAGACTCAAGCGATTAAAAATACCTCCGCAGACCACAGCTGTTTTCCATCAGGAAAGATTCATCAATCAAAAACGGTTATGATAATTAGTGTTAGTATTAGTGTTATTATTTTCAAAGCCGCCGGGGCAGTCTCAGGAAACACCGTCGTGTGTTGCTCATCAGAGAGCAGTCGCCTCTCGTTAACCGGAGCGCAATCCACACTATTGAGCGCACCGCTTCTGAATTCCAAGTGTCTCACCACACGTTCTGGTGCATCACCCTGTCTGGCTTGTTTAACTTCGGGACTCCACTTTTAATGCAATTTAAGGAGTAGCATCTTACAGCAATTGCATCTGCTCTTACGGAATAAACGATCACGCGACCGGCTGTACATGCTAAAAAGTGCAGTGAATGAAGTGACGCGTGGGACTGAGGGGATGGCTCCCGGACGAACCCCCCACCTCCCCCTTCACATACCCCCCGGCATACAAAAAGGCATTAACATTCTGGAGGAACGGCTGGCGCTGCAGAGAGAGCCACGCGTCGCCATCCCCCGGAGCTGAACGCGGCGAGAGAGGGATACCTTACTGTTGAATCTGGATGCCTTGTCCTTTCTGGCTTTCCTCGTCCGTCTCTCGACAGCCTCTCTCCTCCCCAGAGCCGACCCCATCTCCGACCATCAGGATAGGTGCCTGCGGCAGACCCCGAGCCGAAGTGCCGTCCACATGGTGAGGATCTCCCCCGTGTTCCTCCCCCTGCCTCTCACTCTGTCTCTCTCTCACTCTCTCCTCTCTCTCACTCTCCTCCTCAGAAGCGCACACGCTGAGAGAGAGAGAGACGGACGGGTGGTTTCACAGGATCCAGACACCGAATGTGTGAGAGAGAGAGTGAGGGAGAGGGGGAGGGAGAAAGGAGAGAAGGCAGGGGGTGGGGGAGTTGTGGCGGCAGTGTTGCTAAAGGGAGAAGGGAGGGGGTGATTGTAATAGTAATAGAGTACGTGTGGGGTGGGGAGGGGGGGCTCTGCAGCTTCACAAACAGGTACACAAACATGCAGTGGGCAGAGTCTGATCGTCACACTCAGACAGAAAAAGAATCCCATTCAGCCAGAAGTGTTTCTTAGGGGCTGTCACTCATGGGGGATGCCAGGTCCTGCATGCCCATTGGCCAGTACTTCTGTGGCTGCACAGGGAAGGGGGCGGGGCCCAGGTGGAACTCCCCTGCCAGTGACTGGGAACAGCTGGCGTGCACAGAGGTGGGGGGAAGACATGGTAATGGGATTGCGTTCGCTTGACTTGCAGAAGGTAGAGACACCATCGCAGTTCTCTTTGAGTATGCTACTGCCTCTCTTTCCTGCGTTCTGTTTCTTTCACTGTTTCTTTCTCGCTGCTCACAGACCACAGCATGTTTTTATAATGCGTTTTACTGAATTCTCAGCTCACAGCAAGGTGTGGTATGTTCCAGTTTGTGTGTGTCTGCATGTTAGTGTGCCCCCTTTTGCACGAGAAAGAATTGTGTGTTTGCATGCATGTTTGTGTGTGAGCATAGGAGAGAAAAATAGGATGTGCCTATATAAGTGACGGTGTGTGAGAAAAAAGAAAGGTTGAGCAGGCTGAGTGTGCATGAGCGAGAAAGAAACCCAAAAAAATCCTTCACACAGCAACAATGTGCAAACAGGAGCCAAAAAAAGCTGGGTCCGTGTTAATGACACCTATTGACCGTGCACCATTTGGACCGGCTCCAACGGGACGAAACAAACAATAGAAATCATTAGCTACTCTGTCATTCAGAGAACGACCTGATTTCTCCCTGCCCAGCCAAGTTCCTGCTAGACATTCTGTGAACCTATGAGCTCAGCAGAACCCCAGAGCCCCCAGTCCAACTGCGGATAATGCACTGTGCACCTCGCTATGGATGGATGTGGATGGGCATGTTGACTGACAGGATGATGGATAGCCAGACCAGCTCCTGTCCCAGCATTCTTCCCCAATGCAGTGCTGTGGAAGAATGAGTGGGTCTGTGTGCACCCGGCACTCAGCACCTGCTACGCAGGAGGATTGCCGCCAAAATACCCTCATGTGGCTGCGGATCAAGGTCACACATGAAACGAATATCATATCGTATGTCTGGCCACACTCGGTGGTGATCTCACTGCTGAATAAATATCCCCTCTGTACGTGTGTCTTATCTTCCACAGTTACCCTCCACACCACCTCCTCCAAACTCGATTTGCAGAAAAACGTTAATAAATTATCACAGGGTGAACGGCCAAGTAGACTCTCAGTTTGTTTTCTTGACCCCGCAGCATTATTTGTTAATGGAAGGCATAAAGACGCGAGCCGGGACGGGGCTGCCGTGTGGGGGATTTCGATCTGTGCGCTGGGCTTATCGGCCTGATGAGAGCGGTGTGCCGGCGGAGCCCAGGAGACGCTGGGTCGTGACGGCGTGTCACCTTGGCGCGGCGGTTTCGCCCATGCTCCCAATGCCGCCACAGTGGGAGAGGCTCCAGCGTGCTGACTGCGCTGCTGGGATTGGTGCTGCACTTCTCTGCAGCGTGCAGTAAGGCTGGAGGCAGCCCTGGCTGCTGCTGGGGAGAATGGCCAAACAGTGCAGCAGGAGACGAAAGGGCAGGGACCCAATCACACCAACTTTAGCATCTTTAAAGGCATACACAATTCGATCAACAGGGACTCCAGCCATTTCAACAGGACATTTTTTTGTCTCTTCAATACAATGCCGAAAGAAACACGTTTTAATGCGAGGTCCAATTGACTGAAATTCCCATATCCTTACAGGCCATTCGTTTGGATCCCAGCCTCGGAGGGAGGAGAGTTTCATGTTAGCACCTGCCATTTTAGGGTGTAATGGGGGTGGGGGAGTGGTGAGAGAGTGTTTGTTTCAGCCGAAATGTCCTTGTCTACCACCGAAATGGATAGAAGCAGCCCGCACTATGGTACTGCACAGCAGTGCATCAAAATCATTAGGGTACACAGAGATTACACCATCAATAACCTGCATGTGTTTTCCAGCTGCTTTGATCTGAATTGTCTCATTAGTGTAAGCAAAGGGGAACAAACCACACATGAGAAAATTACTGTAATCTATGTCTCCCTCTCTCAGCCTTTCATACACAGACAAACATGCAAACAAAAACGCGCACACTCAAACACACACATACCAAATGCGCACACGCTTGCACACTCAGTCACTTTCTCTTTTTGAAGCATACTACATTCGGCTCACACCCCACACCTTCAGGCATAACAGATGTTACTGTGTGTAGTATGCTCTATTCTGATTGGCCTTGATTTCTCATACAGCAAGTGTGCACCAATCACAGATGAGTGCACACTGAATGTCAAAAGAAAAAAAAACCATTAGCCCTTTTCCTTGATTTGATTTACCACCAGAGACTTTGGTCATGAAGTCAGTGCCCATCATCAAACAGCACATGAATTAAGATCCTATCACCCCCACCACATCTCCTGGACCAAGATATATGGTTCAATTTCCTATTTCAGTGATGGAACAGCGTTTAACCATATGTTAAGACCTGAGACAACGCTACATAGGACACTCTGCGTCTGCAACAAGGCCAGATAAGTTTCTCATCTTTTACTTGATCTGGAGAGACAAAATGAAAACATCTCAACCACAACCCTCTTGAATTTGAAATAAATAAACGAAATCCAGAGGGAGATAAATGGTGTCGGCTTGGCCCTTACTACCCCCCTCCCACCCCAAGGGAAAAAGATGGGGCGCAGAGGACCTTGAAAGTAGGCCAACACTTGACCTGAACAAATGGCACTCAACACCCTCTGCTGCCCACAGGAAAGGAGGTTGGGGTGAGCGAATGGTTGGCCGCTGCCCAACAGAGGTAGTCGATATGGCGAATGAAAAACAGTATGTCAATAAGATAAGGGGATTAATGCTCACTGAGACAGTCTGCTCACTGGCACGAACAACTGCCCATCATCTCCCCTCCTCCCACAGCAGTTTACTCTGCACCAATCACGAGCGAGCCTTTGCCAAGCTCCATAATGGGCGGAGCTGCTATGAGCTTCAAGTCACTCACTTACTGTAGGAACATATGCAATTCAATCGAAACAGACTTCATATTTCAGAATAAGTTATTTTTGGAAACAGAATCCTTTGAAATGTTATTTACATTATAAAACAAAATGACATATGTTGTTTAAGAGACAAAGTTTGCTGATTGGGTCACAGGCATTCCACTCTATCCCAACATAACTAAAGGGGGTCATATCTGTCAATCACAGCACATAACAACTCCCCTAATTTTAGGATTGTGACATCACTGCTGGCGCCTCATTTCAATCACACTAGCACTAAATCACACAGCCAAAGAGCTAAATTCCTGTCCATGTCATATGCTCTAATTAGGCATGACAGTTCTGAAGCCCTTCTCCATTTAAGATGAAGCGCAAAAGGCCGAGCGCTGGTTGAGTGGCGAGAGAAGGGCATTCCATACGTGAGGGACGCTGCGCTGGGCTACGCGATCAGAGCACTTTCCATTTCTGTCGTTCGTCGCTTTTTGATTCACATCTAACATCTGAGGGCTTTTTGTTGTACGTGGTAATTAAAAGGACAAGCTCCGGCGCATTTCTATAACCAGAAAAATCACAGCTGCGAGAGGGGAAAGTGCGGCAAAGGCATTAATTCGCAACACAAGCTACAATGTAAATCACCTACAGGGACACGGGTCACGAGTAATTACCAGATTACTCATGGCGGAGATTAATTAATTATTGTATTAGGCTGTGGAATGCATTAGGTGGAGCTTCCGCCATTGAAGGGATTCTGTTAGCCGTGCTACTGCTGGCAGTTAGACTAATGCAAGGGGAGTTCTTTGTGCATTAGGGCTGTTTGTTTCAGACAGGCGATGGCCAGGATATGCCCCCTCGATGGCTGACCTGCACTTAATGAAGACAGAACGCTGTCCTTACATGTCAGGACACCGTACAGTACAGGGAGAGAGCAAAAGAATGCCTTCCCACAGATAGAACCTCAGCCATTTTAATGTAACTGAAGGCTCGCCTGTCAATGAGTGTTTTGCTTTAAACCATGTGAACGACATTATGACTGTTTAAGATCTACACAAACCTCCATCCGTTTTGTGTGTGTACTGTGTGTACACAAGATAAAACATATACCACTGGAAGGCTACGCTGTGTGCAGGGCCTGCAATGAGTTCAGTTGAAATAGTTCATAGCTTTTAAAAATGAGACTTTCACAGCTTGTATATACATAGACATTTCACTGTACTGTAGTAAGATTCTGGTTACAACCCATGTAGGACTTGTAAAAATGCAAGCACCGGGAAGCGAGAATAGTCACATTTTGTTGTGCCATTGCTACATTTTATTTGATTCAATTCTTTTTCCCATTTTGTGGCTCATGCACTACATGGAGTTTCTGTTACTACCTCTCACAGCAATGCCAAAAGATGCACCACAAGTTGTACTTCAGAGTCCATGCAAAGTAATTCCAGGTTTTTCTTGAAAGCGAATGAATACATAGATATTTTACGGAGCTAACCTACCATAACAAAGTAAGTCTAAACAGTGCATTTACTGTGCTCAGTGACTGCTGTCGCACACATGCTGGCAGAGGCTCGTGGTTGTATAAATAGGGTACAAATGGGTCCTTAGTTTAACTCCATCCCCTGAGGGGAACTGGATAATGTTTCCAGGCACAACAGAGTCTGCTGCACCATTCACATAAAAGGCAGAAACTTGCACAAAAAAAAAAAAAAAAAAAAAAAAACGTGGCTCAGCAGTAGCACCCCTTTCTCACAAACGTGCAACGGCAGCCCACGGGCGTCAGACACGCGACGGTGAGAAACCGTCGGTCCAGCTCGGCGCTGTCTGCCGCAGCGCTGCTGAAGCGTGAAGTGCTGTCATGAGGGTTCTTTTTTGGACCGGGGGCTGCTTTTCAACAAAGCAGGTTTGTATTTCAACGCAAAGGTGGGGAAGCATGCGCTCTGATTTCTCACCCCGTCTCGATATCCACATCCCCTGATCAGAGCGGCACAGAGCACAGATAAGAACGCTCCAGTAGTATTTAGCGCTGCCATCAATCCATAACTGTCATCTGACGCTTGCCTCCGGAACGGCTGGATCAAATGCGCTACCAAACAGCGTGCGTACTCGGTCGATCCCACTTCATAGCCACAGAACTCAGAATCCTGAAGACGGGAATGCACTGAACGAACAAAGGACAACAAAGGTAGTGCTCGGAATTTTCGGAATGCACCATAACGTTATGCATTCAGGCACCCCAGTAATGAATTTGCACCCGAATGCAAATTCGATCCAAACGCATCCAAGGCTTGCGGGCTGCCTGTGATGAGAGTCAGTTGCACAGCAGTTCCACTCATTTGGGCTCACGCTCTCCACTATACCCAGAGCGCTCAGACCCACTGGTTTCTATGCCTATGAGGCTAACGTCAACGAGGAGCGAAGCAACATGGTCCACAGAGTAACTGCCACCAAAAACACTCAGGGTTTCAGTCCAGGACCACCTCAGTCCACTACAGACCAGTCACATGCCTTCAGGGTCGCCAACCATGAATTTTGTGTACGAACCCATGTTTCAATTCCTCCATTTTAATGGACGTTTAGATTAATTTAGTACTGATTTTCACACAGTGTCAGGGGTATGTTTTTATTGGACTGTCCCTAAATTTAGATGGCTGGCAACCCTGCACACCTTCTGTAATTCAAGGACATATTACCTCATCCCATTATCATTTTCGAAGCAGGAGTTTAAAAATGAATTTATTATCTTATGAAACTGAGAGCATTTTGGCTTCCTTTTTGGAAAGGATTTCCAAGTAAAACAAGTCTTCCAGATAAAGGGGTTGCTCTTGTGGCTGGATGATGAGCCTTACCAAATCTGACTGTGAAACTCGTAAGCATCCGAACGCAGGCAGCGCTGTATCACTCTATCACTATGGTGTCAGAAACGACAGAACATTACAGGAGATTTACAGGAGAGGTTTAGCTCCCCTGAAACCTCTTACAGCAGATCAGGCTGTCGAGCTGACTGAACGGGGAACTCAGAGAGCCCAAAGACCCATTCATGGGAAGGCATGGAGGTGTTCTCAGTCATACCACGATACGCCACTAATCCGCAACAACACTAGTAATCCTAATGGGGTTTAAGTAAGAAGTTTGAAACATTTAAAATGAAATCCTAGCACACTTCACGATAAACACTGCAAAACACAATCCCAATTAGATAGAGGGATACATCTTGTCACTAGTGCTAAATTGTACTATTTGGAAATATTAACAAGATAGATAGCAAAAGTTCACCAGTACAATGGTTGTACAAATCTATTGTATGAGGCAGACGACTAGCTGAAAAAGCTTGAGTGCAAAATAACTAAACACAATTCAAAAGAAAAGTAAATGAAGGTAGCTGGATTTGCTATACACTGCCAATACTAGAGTATGTAAATAGTCTTTGTTACCATCAATGCACAAAGAAGACACTGAATTGATACACAGATCACACTTTTCATTGATAATGAATGTTTAAAAGTAAACCACTCCTGCCATAAGTAGTGTAGGTAAAAGCAGAGTTTAGCACAGTATAATCAACACAATAAGTTACAAATTCTACAATAAAACATGCATTTTTAACATGTCACTCAATGCATCAGAGGCTACTTACTCACTAACTGCTCCTTCCTATTTAAAGGGTCCTCATTTTGGAACAGTTTGTAGTGTTATTATTTGGAAGAGTGAAAGTGAATGGCCGGGACCCAGTCAAACACACTTAGCTACTTTGAGGGTACTTTCAGAGCATCTGCAGTCCAAGGACAACAGACTTTAGCTTCCAAATTAATCTGGCGCTGTTTGAAAATACCGTGCCATACACTCTATAGCGTGGTGGATGAAAGACATGATAGCCAATGAAGAAGTGTATTCAATGACAGATTGACAACGCAGAGTGTTTCTGATTCGTGAGGCAGTAGTGTCTCCAAGAGTGGTTCGTTTGAATGCTGATTCTTGCTCTACTCTTTACTGTACCTCTCCGAAGCACAGCATTTGGAACACACCACACTGTGGGACAGAAGACTGCCACTACTTCAAACCAGCACTTTAACTCAGAAAGAATAGTCAAGTAGTGTGAAATAAATATTTATGATGTAAAATTACAAGAATGTGCTTTGTGAATCTATTTATCTAGCTGTATTTCTTGCTGCTTTTCTGGCTAACATCCATATGTAATTAAAACAGAGCCTGTTGACCATTTAATGCTTGTAAAACAAATACCAATAAATAGATAAATAAGCAAGCATTTTTTTACTTCTTTCATAGACCGTATCAAAGAGATCAGAGGAGAAAGGACAAATCCCACTCCCTACTCATGATTTTACCCATTGTTACCACATCATATTCCTATACCATTGACATAGGCTAACAAACAGTGTATAGACAACCAAAAGAACCAAGTAAAAGTTCACAAATTTATGACAAAACCAATGAATTAGTATTTAAATAATAATCACAAAAACTAGCATACAAAGCATGAAAATAATGTGCTTCAGTGTTCCATGATAAAGATATCCTGTCTTAAGGGCATGCCCTTTCCCATCCACCTTAAGGCCACGCCTTTCCCCATCTGCCTTAAGGTCACGCCCTTTCCCATCCGCCTTAAGGTCACGCCCTTTCCCATCCGCCTTAAGGTCATGCCCTTTCCCTTCCACCTTAAGGTCACACCCTTTCCCATCTGCCTTAAGGCCACACACATTCCTGTCCACCTTAAGGCCCTTTCCCATCCACCTTAAGGTCATGCCCTTTCCCATCCACCTTAAGGTCACACCCTTTTCCATCCACCTTAAGGCCATGCTGTTTCCCTTCAACCTTAAGGTTACGCCCTTTCCCATCTGCCTTAAGGCCATGCCCTTTCCCATCCGCCTTAAGGTCACGCCCTTTGGCCATGCCCTTTCCCATCCGCCTTAAGGCCATGCCCTTTCCCATCCGCCTTAAGGTCACACCCTTTTCCATCCACCTTAAGGCCATGCTGTTTCCCTTCAACCTTAAGGTTACGACCTTTCTTATCTGCCTTAAGGCCACACCCTTTTCCAACCACCTTAAGGCCACGCCCTTTCCTGTTTCCTCCACTTTCAGTCTTTATAAGTGTATGGCAGATCATTAAGCGCGTAAGGGATGGTTTGAATGTCCTCTTAAAGAGACTAATTGCATGCGGCTCTACAGAGGTTAAATTCACTTCACTAAATCCCAAGGTAAGTTTTCAGAAGTTGGTGAATTCCTACAAATTATCCTAAAGCAGGCAGATTAATATTCTAGAGCTGGTATGAGTAAAATCAAAATCAATATATGTACAATCTTTACAACTGACAATCATTCAGTGTCTATGGTCAACCCAGGCCTTCATCCTTGAGAATAATTATCAACACAGCTGAGAAGCTGTCTCCACTTGAAACTTAAACAGATACCAGAAAATTTCACCACAGGCAGAAACACTACAGTGCTGTTTCTTATTATTATAAA